>JAPXFQ010000628.1:2852500-3452500 GCA_028564705.1 Apricaphanius iberus
TAAGCTGTTCTTGAACCTAATGTTGGTTTCTTCAGAATTTTACTGACTTGACCAGTCTCTTTAGCCTGGTTGTCATAAAGTTTAAATTTCTAATTTACAACTCGGCAACGTTCACTAGAACACCTGAAGACTTAATTTCTGACTTTTCCCACCAGCCCCATAATAATTATTCAGTTTTTCTCTCACTGTTTTACATTATCTTCTGTCCACATAGCAAGTAAAGTTGTAAAATCAACAAATTCAACTTTTTTGTTTCTATAGTGCTTTTCAAACTGTAGACAAAGGAAATATGTAGGTTGGTCTTAAGCAACTTTCCATTTCAGTTCAAGTATAATCCCTGCCTTTACCTTTTTTAGACTCCCTAATCAGAGTAGACCTTGTCAGTCAAAAGACATGGCTCCAGCAGTGAACTAACCCTTTGTGAAATAAATCGAAAAATGTAAATCTGATTCAGCTATTTCTCTATATTATAAAGGGGGAAAAATTGCTTTTCAAATCTTGGTTTTTAGATTGGCACTCGTGCTAAGAAACATCTTGGAAGCAATTTTACTTTGATGTAACAAAATGGATTTCTGACTGAGAAGATTTTGAGACATAAATTGCCTTTTAAAAAGAAGCCCTGTCTGAAAAGCCAAAGAAACACCACTGGCAAATGTAGTAATCAGTCACTCATTTTACTGTGAAAAAAACTCGTCAGTTGCATAATATTTTATTGTGAATGTTCTGTTCCACCTGTGTGTGTGGCAGATCAGATTTTAAAGGGTAAAGCGCAGTTTTAGAAAACAAAACAAAAAGAACAGCTCTTGTCATTCAGTTTTTCTAATTTCCGTTACAATATATTATCAAAAAGTGCCCCCCACAACTCTGCTAGAATTTATAAAGATGTAAATAAAACCCTGAAATACAGTATTGTGATTAATTTGCAAAATTCAAATGCAGTACCTCACAATTACCATGAGCGGCAGCACTAAGACGTTTTTAGACCAAAAAATTTAGAATTTAACAAGTTTACACAAAAATGTCAAAAATGCCCTGAAACTGAAATATTGCATTGATAAAGAACCATTTTACAGTCTATAAGCAAACAAATTTAATCTTTATCTAATCTGTACTTTTGGCCATTTTGAACACAAGGAGGTGTAGGAAAAAAGCAGAGAACCATAAACGAAAAACGTCTCCATCAATACGTCTTGAGTGCAAATATGTGCTCATAGAAGCATAAACTAGGCTTTACTTACATTTCTTTAGATTTGCTATATTTACATTTGAGTAAAATTAAGTTTCATGTTTTGTGATTTGACTTTTTTTATTTATACAGTTAAACCTCATTGAGACACAAGGTCTCATTTACAAGAGTGACCCGTTTTTCCTCCACAAAGCTGCATTCTTTTAAAGTTAATAAAGGTATCTGAGGCTATAGCTAGAACAACTAAAATAAAATCATCCCACTCAGATTTAAGTCAGAAAGTCATGCATTACTAATGAAAAGCTCTTAGATACTGATTAATTTGAAAGATTTGTATCATCCACTCATTTTAATTATTTTTATTTTTATCTCTGATTAATTTGTTTTTTTAATCTATAAAGATTTTTAATTATGTTACTATGATAAAGGTACAAGTTTAGTTTTAGGCTTTTTACATGTCTCTACCAGTGTCAATAAGGTGCTACAAGTGAGCAGAGGTGCTGAAAGAAATCAGTTTAGCACTTTTTTTTTTTTTTTTTCAGAAAAGTCTTTCAAAGGTACATGTGTCTTACTTAATACATACTTAATACTTTGGTGTTTATTTTGCAGAGTGAATACAGGAAAAGGGGCTTCCAGGAAGTGGTGACGCCTAACATCTACAACAGCAAACTGTGGATGACTTCAGGCCACTGGCAGCACTACAGCGAAAACATGTTCTCTTTTGAAGCTGAGAAGGAGACCTTTGCCCTCAAACCGATGAATTGCCCTGGGCACTGGTGAGACCTTAGATTTTTTGTTGTTGTTGTACAAGAAACTGTATACTTTAGTCTGATAGTGAGGGGGAAAATGAACATAAACAAACATAAATTAAAACAGCCAGTAAATCAGACAGATGAGCTTTTTCTCCTGCATGAAACGAAGAACCTTCATCATGCGAAATAGCTTTGATACATTTTTCAGCTCTGTATCCTATTCTGACAAACTGTCCTCATACAGATAGCTCAATGTTTCTGTGCGGCAGCAGATTTGCAACCAGCTCAACTCAAATTAGAAAGGCTGTAAAGCCTTGACGTCCCATCTCTGTTTCTTGCTGAATGTTGCATTGCAGAATGGGTAGAAATGACTATCTGGATTTCTTTCTCTTTTTAATATCTTTTATATTTTTTACTTCTCCTGTCTCTTATCGCTTCTCTGTAAGTCACATTACCTTCCAAAACAGTAGAACCTTTTTTGTTGTTTTGATAATCAGTTGCATCAAATGTTGAATTTATTTTTTCACAGTTGTTTGGAAACAGTAAAGCAATTTTACAGCATTTTAATAACTTTAGATTGAACCAGGTTTATGTTTTCACACTTGCTCTTTTTTCTTCCCTCTGCTTGGAATCAGTCTGATGTTTGATCACCGTCCTCGCTCCTGGAGAGAGCTACCCCTCCGCATGGCCGATTTTGGCGTCCTGCACAGAAACGAGCTGTCAGGAGCCCTGACTGGCCTCACGCGAGTTCGCCGCTTCCAGCAGGACGATGCTCATATCTTCTGCTCCATGGACCAGGTGACGACTCTCTTACAAAAATTGTAATTTTTTTGGAGGAAAAAGGTCGTCTGCGGCAAATAATTTGTTCTGAGCGACGTTGCCCGAGGCAACGTCTGTTTAGGTTAAAGAATACAAGTTGTAAAATAACGCTTGTCTTGGATAATTTTAAACTTCTAAAGCTAATGTGTCAGCTTGTGCAGTGTTAATAATGATGTGCAGAATTGTGTGGAATATGATTATATTCTTGGTTCTGCTGCATAATCTTAATTTTCATCTTTTGTTTTGTCAGGAGTAAAATGGATTGCCAGTATGCTGCAGTTCTGTTTGTCATATTTTTTAGCACTGCTGCTTCTCAAATCTTATCTGCTAACATTTGTGGGTAGAGATTTAAAATGGGTAATTCAACTTCTTAGGGGAGCAAAATAAAAATAAAAGCAAAAATTATGAGTGTAATACACAGTTTGCAAGGTGTCAAGTCTTTCATGAGAACATTTTCTGGCACATTGGACATGTTGGTACTGGATGTTTTTCATATTTGCATATAAAAACTCAAAATTCTTCTGCTCCATTATTAGCACTTTGTAAGTAACATCCTTTGCCCTGATTTACTGCCAGTATCAATTAAAGAAACCAGAGGTTTGGAAAATTAAAGCAGATTTGTTAATTAGCATATTCAAATGTGAAAAGGCTGCAATAAGCTGCGGGTTTGCTCCTGATCGTGTATTTTCCTGCCCCTGCTGAAAGTAAAACAAGAATAGTTTCAATTTAATTGTTTCTCATTAAGCACAGCAGCGAAAAAAGGCTTATTCAAATTAATTTAAAATAAACAAAGCTAAAACGCTGTTATTTTCTACTGGTATTTTTTTTCCTAAGAACCAGTATGAAATTGATTTAAACGAAATAGAAATAACTCTAAAATTAAGAAATTAAACAAACCCTATATTTATTCATCAAAGTGATACAAGGTTTAACTAAATTAATTAATATTAATATTTCATTTATTGTGCATCACAGATTGAGGGGGAGATAAAGGGCTGCCTGGACTTCTTGCGGACGGTGTATGAAGTGTTTGGCTTTACTTTCAAGCTCAACCTGTCTACAAGACCAGAAAAGTTTCTTGGAGAGCCGGAGATCTGGAACCAGGCAGAAAAGGTAATAATTTCTCTTTCAGGTATCAGAAAATGTGATCACCCCTAAGATGCTGTTAGAAAATATTGGCAGCAACTGTAGAGTGAGATTTGAAGAACCCCGAGAAAATATAAATTGAAGATTTAATTTTTTTCTTAAAGCAGCCTTGGGTTGTGTGGAAGAAAATGCTTTTTCCTCTCCAGAGGTTTTATTCACACACCGGTGCTTTCACGTCCTGTGCTGTCTGAACAAGTTGATTTACCAAAAATAATAGCAAGTTTTTCAGTGATTCCTTTTACATTTTAAATTTGGCTTAATTTGTTTTTAAAACAAGAACTGACAATTGTGAAAAGTTAAATTGAACAATAGTGATTGTTTAGCCCTCAGATTAACACCGTGCAGACCCAGATCACTTTGGCTTACTTGAAAGTAGATCATTTTGTGGAATCTTTGTTTCAAGTGCACTTGTGAATAAATGAAGGATTGTAGATTGTTGGTTTTGAATGGATTTCCTGGCAGGCTTTAGATGGATGAAAATGTGATTATTGGCAGGTACAGAGCCTGAGTATTAATGGTGACATATTGGCAAGCAATATGTTATGCCAGCTTTACACTGGATTTCTATAACATATTAATAACTTATTTATTTATTAATTTTTATTATTTCACTAATTTTCAGAATTTCTTAGGGCTGTTTGTTTACTGTATCTTTTGTTTTTCTTTACCAATGTTTTTCAATTTTTAATGGAGATAATTATCCATTTTAGTAATAGATGGTCTTTTTTTTTACTGTAGGGTTTCAGTGACCTGTCATTTTCCTTGATTTGCCTGCTGTTAGAAAAGCGTCACTGTTTACTGCAACCTTTACATATACACGTGCAACTCCGTAATTAAGAATATTTCACCATTTCTATTAAAAATGCTAAACTAGGGATGCACCGATACTGGTATCGGGTATCAGGACTGATACTGTTCTTATGCACTGTATCTGTATCGGTTAAAGTTAACAGATATCATGAACCGATGCATAAAATGTGGAAATAATTTCACAGAATTTTTTTTTTTAATTGTTTTTCTTTCTATTTAACCATCTTTGTTGTAACAAGCAGAACCCTGTCTTTCAATTTATTGCATTTTTGTTTGAGGTAGTATTGGTTCATGGTACTTGGTATTGGCAAGTACTCAGATCCAAGTATTGGTATCGTATCCGTTTGAAAAAAGTGGTAGTGTAAAAGAGCCTTTTCCTTACGGCACACAGTTTATGTAATTCAGTACTGTTTGGATCGGTATCGGCAGATTATGAACCTCATGTATTGGTATCGGAAATGAAAAAAGTGGATCGGTGCATCCCTATTTAAAACATATAGATTTATTGCTTGCAGCATGATGCATTCCAGGTGTTTGTTGCTGCTGATTCTGATGAATAACAGAATAAATGCTAGAGTTGTAGCCCGGGTTCTGGATGCAGCTGTTTGTACAGGCTCTTAGAGCACTTAGTCGCACACCTTGTAAATCTTTACCCGGTTGAATTAGCTTTAGTTTACAATCCTCTTAAGGCTGCTGTTATCCGTTTACTTATGCACCTATTTTCCACTGCACTTTTATCTTCCATTCAATTTTCAATATTATGCTTGAATACAGCCCTTTGTAAACAGGCACGCTCCTCACCTTTGAGCTTTTGTGGTTTACCCTCCCAGTCTCATCAATTGCACTCCGATGGACAATTGTCCAGACCGTATTCTCTTATAATATTGTTTTGGCCGTATGATGTCTCTGGGTTGTTGTTTTTCATTTTGTCTTTTGTTAATCTGAAATAATATTCACATTGTCTTTAAAAAACAACACTATAAACAGAACATAATTGAAACCGAACAGAAATAAGTAGATGAATAAATATGAAAATGATTAGCCATTTCATGTTTTGAATTGAATTAATGGGAAAAAACAAAAACGTTTAAATTATTGTTTAATTTGAGATTCAGCTGTAAGACGCAACAGACATTAAAGGTCCAAATACATGGATACGGTCTGTAATTAGGGGTGTGAGGAAAAATCGATTCACGTCTGAATCTCGATTCCTATTTAACAAGATTCAGAATCGATCCGAAATGTTTGAGAATCGATTCTCAAAAAAATGTTTTCTGAAGCTTTTAACATTTTCGCTTCACGTAGTGTTTGTCATGCAACGGCCACCGTCGCATTGACAGGTCCGATGCGCCGTTGGCTAGCTAGCGCTAGCTGTAGCCGCTAGGCTAAAGCTTCAGCATGAAAGATGATAGGGAAATCCAGCCCGCCCCGTCTTTGCTGAAGGTAAATGTTTGGGCCGTCTAAAAGGTCTTCTCCATGCTAATGAGACCCTTGGCTAAAGTTTTTTTTATTTCTTTTTTTTATATAAATCTGCAAGTGTATAAGAGCGATCTTTCTTTATAAGCCACACATAAACATCCAGCAGCGCTGCACACCTGTGGCGCTTTCAAGGAAGTCCGAAATATATGCTGAGTTCAGTAACGTTAGGACTTTTAAAATTTCTAACAAAAACAATGAAAATAATAACATAAGCAATACATTTCTGTTTAATGATGGTTGATAAATATTTTCAATGTATTTTCTACTACGTGCCAAAGAACAAAATACATATTATTGTTTTTTTTTTTTTTTTCTTAAAATATATCAGCATTTTTTTTTTCAAGACTAGAAATTTTGTTTAAAAGATTTTGGATGTCCAGTTGCAATTTCATGTCTTGTTACTTTTGAACCAGTTCCCTTATCTCAACATAGATTGTAAAATCCATTTTTTGTTGATGCCCTATTACCTTCATGGCTCACTTCATCACTGACACTTGGCAGATCAAGTTGTGTGTATTACAAACACAAATGATGGATGAAAGAGTATTGATAAAAAAGAAAAATTTGATTTGAATCGAGAATCGCTTCTGAATCGAATCGTCACCCCAAGAATTGGAATCGAATTGAATTGTGAGATGTTGTAAGATTCCCATCCCTATCTGTAATGATTCGATTTCTGTTTTGCTGTTATCTTTTAATGGGTCAGAGTGAGGATTATGGTGCATCAAACTACTATTTTGAACTACTGTGAGCTTCTGTGTTTTGCTTAATCTATTGACACATTTTTCTGTAAGAAAAGCTCTCAGACTTTCATTGCTTGTTTAATGTATGCAGTCGAACAGATGGAAAACCATATACAACCAAACATAAACTCAGAAAGAGGAGAAGAGAAAAGCTTTGTGTGTTTTTTTCCCTCCCCTGGTTTTATAGCTCAGAAGCAAATATAATATAACATGGAGGCATTTAACATTTCTCTGCTCAGTGATTTGTTCCAGATGAACTTTCTTGCCTTGCTTAGCAACACTGTTTACCTGTATATTGCTCAACCATAAATGTTGTTGTAGAGCAATATTAATCATTTTGTGTTTGCAGCAACTGGAGAACAGCTTAAATGAGTTTGGAGAGAAATGGGTTCTCAACCCGGGTGACGGAGCTTTTTACGGACCCAAGGTGAGTGCCGCACTGAAGCATTGATTTAGTTCGGCTATAAATCAGCCAGAGGGAGGGCCACTGATCATGTGTTTTATGTCTGCAGATTGACATTCAGATCAAGGATGCCATCGGTCGATACCATCAGTGTGCCACTATACAGCTTGATTTCCAGCTACCCATACGCTTTAATCTCTCCTTTGTCGGGTAACTTTTCTGCTGCTTTTTATTAATCATAGATGTGGTTCCAGTTTTCTTTCTTTCCCTATTTTTTTTGTGTTTTTTTTTGTTCCAAAGTTTGGTGACTATATACTTTAACACTGGATTCACTTTTTAAATACTTACTACTTTGTGATGACAACCCGTCACTTAAATGCTGCATTCAGTTACCCCTGTCAATATTAAAATCTATAATAATTGTTTCTGCTGGTCTGCAGTCAGCTCTCACAAGATAAATAAACAATTGAAATGGTTATTAGCACCAAGTTATTGAGTTTAAAGGCCTCCCCCCACAGATGGGATTCAAGTTGGGTATCTGAGCGATTCCAAAATTTAAAAAATAAAAGTTTACTTGAACCTACATCAGACAAGGGTAAAAATACATTAGCCTTAAATGTAGCTTCAACATTTCTTTCTAAGGATAGCTGACTCCACACATACATAGAATCAAATATTCCTTTATTTTCTAACAAAGGGTTAGTTCAGCTGTAACAGCAGCAAAGTGGCAGATAATGGAAGCATTTAGATTCACGCAAGATTTGTATAAAAAAAAGATTTAAGAATAATATCTACATTAAGGACATAATTACAAAACCAAAGTAATGTGTTGTTATTAAAAATGAAGTGCCATACTCGGATTAGAATGTGCAATTGAGTAGGGTAATTTAAAAATAAAAACTTACAAAATGCACGTGTAGTTGTGCATTAACGTTTTTTTTTCTTTTTCAAAAAAGTAAGGAGAATATAAATTGTTGAAAAACATATGTGCAAATAAGTGCATCAGACTTGATATAGTCTTCAATAGACTCTAATCTTCCTCCTGCTGACGATGTGGCGATACAAATAGAATTTACTATAGTTGGATTTACAAGTCTATAGCTAGGATGCTAACCTTTTTAACTATTCTGTTGATTATTCAGCTTAAAACAGAATTTAGTGTGTTCCAGGCAATTGTGTGTAGAATAAGTTTTCCTCCTGCTTTATGAACCTAACACTTTTTTCAGGTAGCAAAATTTAGGCTGGTGTTTGGTGACTTTCAAAACTCAGAGTTGGAGCTGCAGCAGGCAATACAGTCTCTCTTATGAGAACATCATTGTAAGGGGTTAATAAACACTGAAATTGATAAGCAAAATCCTGATCGGATAGATCAACTTTAGCTTGTGCTGGGCCTTAAATCAGTTTGCATACTGTGCACAAAAAATAGGTTATGCTTTTTAAACAAAAGTCGGTTTGTTTAATGCACAAAGAGAAACTCAAATTATTACCTTAGTCTGACTGAAATCCAACTTTTGAAATTGATGTACATTCCTTAGCCTGACTTAGATCAAACAGAACTGGAGTTTATCTTATTGGACTGTTCTACCCAGATAATGCACTTGGGAATCAAACTTCTCTGCAACCAATCCCCCACCCGTACTCGTCCACCACATCGAGAAGAGACGATACGTGGAAACGCGAGTCAACAACAAGATAGCCGTAGTATAACAAGAATAAGCTGGATAAGACTAACGTAAGCGGCCAATCAGTGCGTTTTTGGACTTTACTCTGTCCGCTTCACTCCCGCCCGCCTCTGTTTACTGCCTGTTTGCTGTTCGAGGCTAAGCTGTAGAAGGCTAACATGAAGGGTCACATTACGCCACCTTTCATCGTAGAGTCGAACTTTCTTAATTTAATAATTTGATTTCTGAGTGACATGTAAACTGGGACTCGATTCTCAACAGGGTGCAAGCCCTTAGTCTGAATACTCCAAAAATCTTGATATAGATGTGCATATAAACGTTTATACCAGTGGTATAAACAGTCTGACTGTACTCGTATCAGATCAGTACTTCTCTGCGCATTATATGGGAGGTATCCTGCCTACCCACATACACATGTTTCCCTTGTGTCTTACCACTAATTAGGATAGTTCCTAAACACAACATCATCTAAAATATTTTGATACATATTTTACGCTATAATGGGTATTTAGAGTATTGTCATCTTGGTTGATAGGTATGGTACTATTAATGATTTTCTTTTAAGAGTTCACAATATATTTAATTGCAATATTATAATCACAGCTAGACTAACTGGATACTATATTTAGCAGGGTGTCACATCTCAAGTGTCCAATAATCAAACTCTGCCTAACAATATAATCTTCTGGTTGGGTGAACCGTCAGCTACTCTTGTGTATTTAGTGTCTATTGAAGTTGTGTTTTTCTGTTTTCTTTAAATTGTTTTGCAGCCATGATGGTGACGACCACAAGAGACCAGTGATCATCCATAGAGCCATTCTGGGATCAGTGGAGAGAATGATCGCTATTCTGACCGAGAACTATGGAGGCAAATGGTTTGTGAACAATAATTGGATCGTCAAAAAGTAGGACAAATTAATAGATGGTAGCATGTTTGTTTTCTATTGAACTCTTTGAGTTCTGGTTAGTGTTGTTTTTGGCGGCCTGTTTTTAATTTTAGTTTTAGTCTATTCTTTGTGTCAAGCTGTCATTTTAGTTTTTATTAGTTTTAGTCATGTTCATACTCTTTTTAGTCTAGTCAAGTTTCAGTCAACTAAAAGTCTGAGCGACAGGGGATACAACACCCTTCTCGGCATAGCACCTGTTATCGTTCCCTTTCTCTGTTACGCTACTCAGTACTCAGGCGAGGGGAGCTTGAGGAAGTGATGTCGCCTGCGAGAGAAACAGGCTCTGGACACAGAAAAACTACAAAATAATAACTCAGCTAAACGAGACAAAATAACGTTGTAACACTTACACTCTTCTCGTTTCGGTCAACAAAAATGGAGAGACATTTTAGCATAATATTTATTTTGTAAACCACATTTAGTCTTGTTTTTATTCGTCAAAAATATTGCATTATACATTTAATTATAGTCATCGTCGCTTGACCAGTAGGGATGGGAGTCTTAGAACATCTCACGATTCAATTCGATTCCGATTCTTGGGGTGACGATTCGATTCAGAAACGATTCTCGATTCAAATCAATTTTTTTTTCTTAATCAATACTCCTTCATTCATCATTTGTGTTTGTAATACACACAACTTGATCTGCAAAGTGTCTGTGATGAAGTGAGCCACAAAATGGATTTTACAATCTATGTTGAGAGAAGGGAACTGGTTCAAAAGTAACAAGACATGAAATTGCAATTGGAAATCCAAGACCTTTTAAACAAAATTTCTAGTCTTGAAAAAAAAATGCTGATATATTTTAAGGAAAAAAAAAAAAAAGTATTTTGTTTGTTCTTTGGTAGCCTACGTAGTAGAAAATACATTGAAAATATTTAGTATGCACCAAATGTTGCTTATCAACCATCATTAAACAGAAATGTATGGCTTATGTTATTATTTTCTTTGTTTTTGTTAGAAATTTTAAAAGTCCTAACGTTACTGAACTCAGCATATATTTCGGACTTCCTTGAAAGCGCCACAGGTGTGCAGCGCTGCTGGATGTTTATGTGTAGCTTATGTAGAAAGCTCTTATATACTTGCAGATTTATAAAAAAAATAACTTTAGCCAAGGGTCTCATTAGCATGGAGAAGACCTTTTAGACGGCCCAAACATTTACCTTCAACAAAGACTGGGCGGGCTGCATTTCTCTTTCGTCTTTCATGCTGAAGCTTTGCTAGTGCTAGCTAGCCAACGGCGCATCAGACCTGTCCATGCGACAATGGCCGTTGCATGACAAACACTACGTGAAGCGAAAATGTAAAAAGGTTCAGAAAACATATTTTTTTGAGAATCGATTCTCAAAAATTTCAGATCGATTCTGAATCTTGTTAAATAGGAATCGAGATTCAGACGTGAATCGATTTTTCCTCACACCCCTATTGACGAGCGTTTACGTTAAGTCTCGTTTTAGTCACGCAATAAAGGTTCCTTAATGACAATTTTTTGTCATAGTTGACATTGACGAAAGCAATACTAGTTTTGATATAAATTTTCTAAGTACAATATCCATGTAGTGGGGTTGCAAATATTTTCTGAATCTTTTTACATCTTCTGTCCTCCCTCCTGCCCTAATAAATACAGAAATGTTCTGTTATTTTTCAGGCCACTGTGGCTTTCTCCCCATCAAGTGATGGTTGTACCCGTGGGACCAACCTGTGAAGAGTATGCTGAGAGAGTAAGTGCTCACCTCTGCTATATTAATACAGTGACACAAGTCAGGGGCAGTAAGTTACCCTGAAGTTGTCAGGCCTTTAAATTTACCACCAAGCTGAAGCCATTTGTCTTTAAGGTCTTTTCACTGATGTGCAGCTCGTTTTTAGCTGAGAATCTCTGAAGCACCAGTATCACAGAATGATCTAGAAGTCTCACTCTAAAGTTGGGCACGTAAAATAATCCCATCACTTTTTGCTCATAACTTTAAAGTAATAACTTTTTAATAGACCGTCTAAAAGCACTACAGATTTAAGGTTGTGGGAACATTTTGGGAAGTATGGAAGATTAATTGATGGATTGAAAAAAGGAAGGAAGGATGAATGGAAAACAATAAAGGAAGGAAAGACTGATGGATTGCTCAGAAGAAAGTTAGAGAGGATTGTTTTAAAGGAAATAAAGATTTGATAAATCTATGAGGAAGTCAAAAAAGGGGCTAAGAAAGGTTCATGGATGGGTTGAAACATGGAAGGAAGGAAGGAGTTGAAGGGGAGGAAAAAGTATTTGGAAAAAAGGATCAGTTATTGTACTTATGGATTAAAGATATTTACTGATTAGAAAAAGGAAAGAAGTCTCGATTGGATGAAGGAACAAATGGAGGTTGATTGAGAGAGAGGTTACTAACAGTAAGTTTGATGGATGACAAATATTTTAAGGAAGAATTGATTTAAAAAAAGAAAAGAGTGGTTGAGTGGAAAGAAAGGATGATTGATTGAGTGAAAAAGGGAATGAATGGAGGTTTGATTGTAAAAAAATATTAGAAGAAAAGTTCAAGATGGACGATTTATTAAAGAAAGGACTGATTGGAAGAAGGATTAAAGGAAATATTGATGGATGGACAATTAAAGGGGAAAGTTGATTTGAAAAAGGAAGGGTTGATCAGAAGAAACAATTGCAGAATGGAAGGATCACTGTATAATAATATATTTGTGCTATTATTCTCTTAAAATTATTGTCCCTTGTTCTTGGCATAGAAAAGAATTCTGCTGACTTACTACTTATGTGACAGCATTTCAGGAGGTCTTTTTTCACACACAGAAACATAACTGGATTTTTTTCTGCAGTTAGCCAGAAACTACCTTGAATGTGAATTCTGCTGCAACAGTCAACGAAATGGATTTGGGCACAAAGTTTTGACTCCGTGTGACCAGGAAATAAAAGCTATAATAAGGATTTTGAGCTTTTCTCACCTTTTTGAAACACACTTCTCTCTTTTGAACAGAACTCTTTATTTTGAAAACTGAATAAAATATTAATTAATGGGTACGCACATCTTGTAAAACACTCATGTTTACATAACATGCATGGTTAAAAGTTTGGAGGGCACTTTCTTGCTTTTTCACATTTCGCCGCTTTTCTGCCCAAAGTTTCCTCTTTTTAATTGCATCCATAGTAAAAACTGATTACCTATTTATTTCATTGTTACCATTACAGTTTGATAGACTGTTAAAATGTTACAGTTTGGATTAGGGCTGCAACAAACGATTATTTGGATAATTGAATAATCGGATGGGATCTCGACTCGATTAATTGGGTTAGCACGGAAAATTTAAAAAAGTGCTGCGGAAACGTTTTTCTCTCTTTCCTTCACTTTATTTAACAACAGAATATTATTAAGAAACAGTGCAATAGCTCGCAAAAGAACATGCTCTCACCTCAAATGTCGTACGGTTGTTGTAATATTAACTAATAAATGAAAAATTGTTTTAAGTGGCCATGCTTCATCAAACTGCTGTAAGGACAAATGTGCCATATTACCAACATAAAAATAGGTATTTTTGGTGCTTTAAAGTGACCTGAGCAATTAGAAACATTACAAATTAACTTCAAAATCTAAATCAAAACATCACAACATGCTGCCACCTTAGATATCCTACAGCTGTAAAATAGTTTCAAATGGCTTTGCTTTATCAAAGTTCTTTAAGGACAATTTGGCATAAATCAACATAAAAACAAGTGGCCCAATAGACCTAAACATATTCTCCACCATCATGTATAACCAAATACCGGACCAAATACATGACATCGTAATCATAGCTTAACTTGCAAGTGCAACTGCTATGCTCCTGCAATGCTCCGCTGCAGCCTACAACCTTCGTGACGAGTTGCTCGTGTTGACTGTTAAATAAAGGTTACAATGTTACAGTCTATGCTGGTGATCAAATTAGACCTTGTAATCACGCTACACAAAGAATTGATGACGAAATTTGTCGCCAGCGCTTTTTATCATCAAATTTGACCATTTTATTGATTTGTCGTTGCAGCCCTAGTTTGGATACAGTTCAGGTCAGAGAAGACCTTTTTGAAGTTTTGCTGAAAAAATGTAAGAAAAAGAGAAAACTCTTTAAGCCAAAGCTGCTTAATAAACAGTCATCAAATATCAGAGTAATATCTGTGTTACTGACACAGAAAGCCCCTTAGTTTATTAAAACAATGCTTTTGTGAAATTTAACCCCAACCACCAAATTTGAATACCTTTTGATTAGACATACCACGTAGAAGTAATGGACATGTGATTTTAGGAATAAGCTTTCTCTTTTCTTTTTTTTTACTTTTTAGGTCAAGAAGGAATTCCACAACAGCAGCTTCATGGCAGATGTGGATCTGGACCCAGGCTGCACTCTTAACAAAAAGATCCGAAATGCACAGCTGGCACAATACAACTTCATCCTAGGTCGGTGGCAAACATGCATTTCTTCCTCGCATTTTCCTCCTCTCATCTTTCACTCTCCGTCTGTCTAGATATTGATTTTTGTTTTTGCTTTTGTTGTGTCTGCAATCTGCCTTGTCGGGGAAAGTGGTGGGAGAGAAGGAGAAGACTAGCAACACTGTGAACGTACGCACCCGAGACAACAAAGTCCACGGCGAGCGCAGTGTGGAGGAGTGCATCGAGCGCCTCAAACAGCTGAAGGCTTCCAGGAGTAGAAATGCAGAGGAGGAATTCTGAGCTCTCTTAAACAACTTATCTCCGAAGGACCTCGATTAAAATCAGATGCTGTCGTGTTTATGATCAACTTTTTAAGGGGGGTATAAATGCATTTAAATTTCTTTGTGGTTTTTCAGAAATCATTGGGGGGTTTTTGTACCAGTGCAGAGATATCAATTTTTCTGTTGTCTTCCATGGCAAATCGACCAGGTAACAAGTGCAAAAACACCTGACCGTGCATAAGACGTGGCTTATTCAGCCTCAAGGGATTTTTTAACTTATTTTTGGGGGGTTAAAGTTTCAGAGCTGAGAGTTTTTGTTTTTGAACCATCAAAAGAAATAAAATAACATAACAATCACAATGCTGGCTAACAATATAGCAAAAGTTTTAAGTGGCAGAATTTTGCCAGGCTCCTCCTGATTGATCTAATATTCAACAGGAGGTAACATAGAGATTCGTAACCTTGGGAAGATGAAGTCCGTTTTTCCCTATGTTGCCATGTAAATTAGTGAAATACCTGCAAATAAACTCAATACTGTATTACATTCACCTAAAACTGACAACCTTTGAATCCACATACAATGAGTTTTCATGTACCCCTCAGGGAATTAGAAAATTATAAAAAAGTTTATATAGTTCAGTCACTAAAAAGGGAAACTCCTGTCGATTTGTAAGGCCAATACTTATGTATATTGAAAATGGGTCTGTTACTTTCAATGATTATGGCTTGGTAATAAAAATCATAATTCATGTCATAAAATTTAAAATAAATTGTTACAGAGCTTAAACAAATATGTACAGTAGATGCTCCTTATCCTTGGTAGTGCTCCTTTTGCCAGACTTATGTCATCAATGCGGTGTGGCATAGGAGTGATCAGCATGTGGCTCTGTTAAGGTTTTGACTTTGATGAGGTTTTCTTATGTTTTGGCAAGGTTGCTTGCTATTTAAGTGAACTTTGGATGTAAAAGTAAAATAGAAGTAGAAGTCGATCCCATGCCTCTCCATAATCATGACTAGCTAGTGAAACTTCTCACTAGACTAGACCAACTTGAATGCTGTACCTGTCTAATCAAGAACCCTGATAAAGGATCTTGATGTATAAAAAAATAAAAACTAGAAAAGCACTTAGATCAACCCTCCAGTGATTCAATTCATCCCCAAACTTCAATCACTTGTGCCTGGTCTCACTGTGAACTTTTCCTGAATAATTATCCAAATCTGTCAACAACTTTTTGAGTGATGTTAACTTAGACCAATAAAACCTGGTAAAAATATAACTTCCTTTGAGGTGGTAATTAGTCATTTTCTTTCATCAAAGTAGAGGACTTTGGTCTTTTGAGCAATATTCCAATTGTTTTTCACTCAGGCACCATGCTTCCGTTGTTGATGTCTCTGGCACAGGAGAGGGCTTAAAATAAGGAATTTAATAGTTATCACACATGTCCCGTGTACATCTGTGTATCAAGTTAAAGTCTTGAGTCCACTTTCAGTCCATACCAGTGTTTCCCTCCATCAAACTTTCTATTAATATTTTTGGATGCAGAACTGAGTTTTTTTGGTGATGAGTTTTTGTATCTTACCCTCCTTGTGTCTGGTGAACCACTCCAAGTCAGTCTACCCCCTGAACCTTATTTGGGCCATAAATTCAGACAAAGCTAATTTGATATTTCTGTTAGCTATGAGGAATAATTATCAAGATGAGCAGAAATCAAAAATTGCAATCTGTAAAATATACAATTTGAAATGGAACTACTTAGATTACCTTCAACACCATTCTAGTTTATTGACATGTACTTGAAAGCATTTTTTCATTGCTTTATGTTTAAGCTTTAAGGTAAGTGCATCGTTCAGTACATCAATATGTTCACAATTATAGAATGATAACATAGATTACCTAACCCATATGTAAGTACTTTAACTTATTACACCCTACTCAACATTCTAACCATTGGTTGGTGCTGTAGGTTTGGGATTGTTCCCACTGCTGTACTATTACTAATACTACACTTCAGCAGCTCATCAGCTGTGATAGGTGGTCACGGTCGGCATATTACTCAGAAAATCGTACAAAAACTTATTTGGTAACTTTTTATAATAATAGTATTAGCTGCATGTTGGTTTATACATTTTGAAGAGTTCCGCCCCTTCTTCCTGCCACATGGTTCATTATTTATTGCTCCCTGCTTTGTTTGGAAAATAATCATCTTTAAATAACAGAAGCATCTCCCATTAGAGCAAAGACACATCTAGAGTAAACTATGCTGCTGAAAGGACAGCAAGCACCCAACTCCGAATGCAGGTCAGCAAAACCTTTTATTCCAGCTTCTTTGCAGGATTGAAAAAATTATATGTTAAACTTCATCAGTTTGTTTGGCTAATTTATACTGATAAGCACCAAAAGAAAAAGAAAAATTGGTTCGCAGTTTTTGTTTCTTGTAAAGAGACACAAACCTGAATTATTGGATAACATTTGTTCTTTAGTTGGGGGCTATTTGTTTTATATGTTTATAGTTTTTAAAATGGAAACATTAATTGTCGATAAGTGGCCTGATTTTTTTTTTGACTGATACACATTACTAATTTCTAACTATTGTTTTTTTTTTTTTTTTTTTTTTATGAATGGATGAGTGAATTAAACAAATTTCTGTTTTGTTGAAAAGTAACTTTAGTGGTTGAAAATCCCTCTTACCAAATGTGGCCACAAGGGGGAACAGCTGAAACAGAATCCACTGTATGGGAACATGGGGAATTGTGTTCATGTCACTGGAGTGTGGGAGAGAAAAACATTTTGATAAGGGGTTAATGAAAAAGTCAGTGGAGTAGGTGAGTGTCAACAGACGAAGCGAGACAGCTAAAACTCTCTGGGGATTCGGCTGTTCTGTGGAGTCCCAGCCTCTGTGAATCCAAGCTCCTTCTTGTACCGATGGATCTTTCCTGCATGCCTGACTGACGGACCTAACCACACAGGGTCACAATGCTTCACTGAGCTGAGCAAACCTCTGCTCCCATGCAACACGTGTTTTAAAGAAGCATATATTGATATATTTCACTTTTTTCCTAGAGTTTTATCAGGACTTTTTCGTGTGTTTTTTTAAGTTGCGGGTTTGGTAGGTACGATTTGGTAGACCTTTGGTTTAACTACTCCTTATTTAGCCTTAATTACACATTAATAAATGTGGAACATTAAGCAGTTAACAAACAACTCCTACTTAAAAAGCCATTAACCAATACATTATTTAATAGTTTAGTTCCAGTGAATACTCCCATGTAAAAGCAATTTACACATTGCTCATTTATATATAGCAAACCAGAAACAAACTATTTGTAAGTGCATTTATACATGAACTGTTTCAAAAAGATTTAGACATGTATTAGTAATTAGGAAGTAACTCTGTCATGATTCACTAATTCAGCAATGTATTATTAATTAAATGGAGTGCTAGTAGCTAAATAAGTATTTTTTTGAGAATCTAAAGTGAAGACTGTTTATGCTTTAAGTATTTAATAAAGTAGGCCTATGTATGCTTCTTGCTTACCGTGTGCGTTGTGCATTGTGCTTGCAGTGATTCACACAAACCTCTTTCTGAGTTTTGTTGTGATTTTATGTGATAGATTAAAAAAAAATTCATAGTTTCAACTGCTTTTTTGTCAACTTCTGTTTTTTTGTTTTTGTTCTGTTTATGAATTTGACAAATTGTTAAATTTGGTTATGGCAATACATTTTATTACGAGTTTGTTTGATTGACTAACAAAAAGTAGTGTAGTGTATATATAATTCAAACTCAGTCATTGAGAACGTAGATTTATGAGGTTCTGTTACACATTCTCAATTAAATATATCACTCTGGATTATTCTAGTTTCAGTGTAAACCTTACCATAGCCTGTAGCTCTGACTGTTTGTTTAGTGTTTTCCCCCTGGAATGAGCACATCTGTCACAGTCTCAAATCTTTTGTGGCCTCTAGCTCCAACCCTTGCCTAAGACCAGTTTCCTTGTTCTTGCTGAAAAAAACAACAACATACACACAGCATGATAATGTTGCCACAGTATTTCACAGTGGTTGTGGTGTGTTCAGGATGGTGTACAGCACTATGTTTTCCTACACATTTGGCATTAGGCACATTGTCAAAAAGATCTTGAACTATTTTCTACTTGACAAAACATTTCTTCCACATATTTGCAGTGCCCCCTACATGAATTGTGGCAAACTGCGGTCGAGATCTCTTATGGGTTTCTTGCCACTTCATCAGCAGCTGTTGAATAAAAGCCATTGTGGATTTCACAACTAAAGCTCTCCTGTCAGCAGAACTTTCCTGATGAGTTGTGGATTTCTGTTTCAGATGCTGTTTGTTATTTATCTATTGTGTTTAGTGTGTTCTTATCGTATTTTTGCACTTTAACTTTCATGTGTTGCTGTGCAGCACTTTGGCCGTCCATGGGTTGTTTTAAAGGTGCTATATAAATAAGGTATGGTATGGCATGGACTTCAAGTAAAGTGTTCCTAATTTCCTCTAATAAGCCCTTACACGCTTTCATGGAAGAACTAGCTATATGCTGACATCACATCACACTCAGATCAGAATTTGTTGGCAAGTGTTTGCATTGGATTTTATTTAAGGGTATTGGATTAACATAAGTCTGAACACATATACATGCCACACGTATCAGATTTTCGTTTTGTTTGTTTCTTTTATCTATAATGCCATCAGTCCAGCTTTGTTCTGCCATATATTTTTGAGTCTCTCAAACTAACATATTGTTAACATATAATGGCAAGAAATAAGAAATTTCATTTCTAAAAAAGAATACAAATTAACACATTTTCCTTAAATGCATGACTGCCCTTATAAACCAAATCACTACAACTTTTTCTATCTCTGCTTTTACAAGATGTTAGTCGTTGTCATTGTGTTTGTTTTTTTCTTTATCTCCATAACAACTGTCAGCAACCACTACAGTCATATACTCAGCCTGTATGATGCATGTAGCTTTATTTTTTTTCTTTTCCTTTACTTGTTTCTTCCTCCAGAGTGACAGCTGAAAGCCAAAAAGCCCCCCCCCTTGACACACTGAGGTTGCTACCTACACCCTCCCTTTTCACCCTGGGTCCATGTTGCTTCTGGGCCAAACAAATGCATACTTGACTCGTTACCAACCGTTCTCTGCTCCTACACACCTCTGTCTCATGAAAAAAAAAAAAAAACGCCTATCATCCCTGCACACACGCACACACCCTCCTCCAAATTATGGTCAGCCGCTCATGAAGTTAGTTTTGCTTGGGAAAACCGACGCTGCCAGCTTCAATATCATAATGTCACCAAATTATATGGTTCTAATTAGGAACTGTTTGATCACACTTTCTGGCAGCTGGAACTCTAGCGTGTGACCTAAGCAGGCTTTTTTTTCTCATCTGAAAAGTATGACCTCTGTTTCTGACCCAGCATGAATTAAGGAAACCAGTTTACACCACGGAGAGGTCTTTGCCACCAGTCACACCCTGCGTGCAGCCAACAGAAACAATTCAGTGTAGATGTCTGGGATGTAGAGTCTGAAGGATATGCAAACATGAACCAGCTGCATATCACAGCTCTGGTGTTAGTTCTACAGCAGGAGTTGTTAGGAGGGAAGATCCAAACAAATACTCCAGAGAGTCTTGGACCTCTGGCCATGGTTCAGCTGGCAGATGTTTTTCAGGAGTTTAGTACCTTTATCCAACATTTCATTTTCATTTTTATTATCAATCATTTTTAAAACTGGAGCAAAGTCTTGTGAAAGAAAATGCAGTTTCCGGCTGCAGTGGATAACACTGTTGCCTTGCACTGAGAAGGTTGTTGGTTTGTATCCCGGCACAGGTTCTTTCTGCAAGGAGTTTGTATGTTCTCCCTGTGTATGCGTGGGTTCCCCCCAGGTAGTCCAGCTTCCTCCCACAGTCCAAAAACATGACAGATAATTGGTTAGGTGTGAGTGTGTATGTGCATGGTTGTTTATCCTGTCTGCCTCTGTGTTGCCCTGCGATGGACTGACGAACTGTCCAGGCCTGGGTGTTCCCTGCCTTTGCCCATTGACAGCTGGAGATAGGCAAATGGCTTGCATATGATCTGAGCTTTATGCATGTTGGGGGCTACAAAATTGCTGTATGAAAAAACCTGTAGCAGAATGTTTAAATTGTTCTGCAGAAATCATAATTTGCACAGGGACATGCTTGTGCACAGAGATAAAATAATAAATGTAGTGTCTTATAGCGCCCCTAACATACCTCTGTGTCCTGGAATATGAGTTGCTTGAACCTCACTCAGTCTCTCCAACTTGATAACATTTACATCACACAGGCTTTGTGTAAGAGCAGACAGATCAGCCACAAATAATCTAATTTTTGCATTGCTCATTTGCAGACCAAAAATCTCAGATTATTGTTATTATTTTTGTACCAGCTATTGTTAGAAATGCAGCACAGCTACATGCTAAAGCAATTTGTCAGTTTAAAACTGCTTCAAAGAAGAGCAAATACGTTTTCTAACGTTTCAATTCAAATGTTCAAATAATACTTAATTTTGCCTTGTTACAACTATTATGGCACATGATTATGTGGTTTATGTTGCTGAAATTTTTGCAGTGATATCGGTGATTGACAACCGCTGTAATAAAGAAATTCCTTTGAGTACTGAATATTATACTGTCAGAGTAAACAGGGTCTTGCAAGGTAATAGTGGTCGATCTTTAACATTTTTAAGCAATACAAATCTAAAAAGTCTTCCCTACATATGTATTCAGCCCCAGACTAGACATGGCAAGCATTAATAAAATCATCTACAAATCACACTTTTATAAAAGGTTTTGGCCCACATGGAACATGGCATGTGTTCTAAAAACCTAACACTGCTCAGTACCTTTAACACAACATCCCTGTACTGATACAAGGTAGTGGTGGTATTATACTGCGGATTCTTTCCTTCAGCAAGGACATGAGAGCAAGTCAGAATTTATGAGAAGATGGATATAGCTTAACAGATAAAGAAAATTAGTTGAAGACCACAAAAGACATTAGATGTTTGGTAAAGGTTATTGTTCCCACTGGATAATGACCCTAAACATAGAGACAGCGAGAGGTAGATTTATATTTAAAGGTCAAAGCAACACAGAGTGTTGAAATGCCCATCCATTTTCTTAACCGCTTAGTGTTGAAATGTCCCAGACTAAGTCCAGGTCTAAATGCAATTGGAAATTGGTAACAAGCTTTGGAAATACTCTCTCCATCAAATATTATTGATCTTGAGAAATTATTCAAAGAAACAATACCCAAACTGTTGGTCTCTGTATATATGCAAAACTGGTAGCGGTATATCTCCCAAAAGGTTGCTTGGAAAAGTACCCTATTCACTCATGGACTGAATACCAATATTTGGCACTCCTTGTAGACTTAATATCTTTTTTTAATTTTTTTTTTATTTTGTTTAAACCTAACAGCTCTTCTAGCTGACAGTTACACCCTACCCTGTGTTGGTCCGTCCAAAGAAATCTTAATAAAATACACTGAAGCCCAAAGTTGCAACGTGGAAAAAAAACACAAAAATAACTTTTTGGATTATGCATGCACATGGCACTGTAAACGTGCTACACAGTCCCTGTTTGTGACTCCTGGAAGTCTGATGGTTAAAATCCATTTGCATCATGCTGTTATTGGTGCACTTTGCCCAGTTTTTCCAAAAAATGGAATTAACCGTAGGCAGCAGCAGAAACAGCATTATATAATCTAGAACACCTGAAAATTAAAGTAAGTCGACTTCTCTTGATTTCACTCTACATCTATCAAGCAGTACATTTCCCACTAATTTGCTGTGACAGATGTTTTACCTGCTTTTTATCAAGTTTGACATTCTTGACCTGCCACTAAAGTGAAAAAACAATCAGCTTCTGACTCAGTGTCTTTTTGAAAAATCTGAAGATTAATCTCTACAAGAGGTACTTTAGCAATCACAGTAGCAGATTATTTTCTTCTTTTTTTTTTTGCTAATATGATCCTTATGTAACTGAATACTGTAAATCACCCACATACAGAACCCAACTCCTTTCATTTTTGTGTTTGTTGAAGTTGGCTCACAGCAGCAGTTCTTCATCAATCTCACAACCTCATTAAAACTAAGCAAAAAAAAAAAAAAACCCTGCTCTGCTCACAGGGAGTAACACCTTTTTCTTCACCAAGCAGGGCATACGTGTTGTAGTCCGCCTTTTACATCACTTTTTACTGCACTCGGCCATGCAGAATAAATCTCTTATCACTTTATTGGCTTTATTTCCAGAATGAAAATTAAAGGTCCCATATTATGCAAAATGCACTTTTTCATGTTTTTCACACATAATTATAAGTTACCGGTGTCTGTGGAGACCCCCTGAAGTGTGTGCAAGTCTGTGCTCTCAGTATCTCTCAGTATCTCTCCTTCCCTGCATTTCTGTGAAAGAGCCTCCCACAAGCTGTTTCTATTTGGGTCCTCTACATACGTATGTAGAGGACCTGGCCCATCCCACTAGGCCGTCCCACTTTCACCTGTGAAGATAAGCCCTCCTCTAAGCTACTGCCGTCTGCCACATTGAGCAACACGCCACCGACAATGCCCAGTGGGAAAGGACGACACGCCAGCTGCTCTGTTGCAAGCTGCAACAACCAAGACAAAAGTCTTTTTGCAGTTCCAACACAAGAAGATGTGAGGACCCAGTGGATATCTTTTATTTTTGAGGGAAACTCTCCTGGAACGGTGCCGAAAATACTACATGTATGTGCTAAGCATTTTACACCGGAGTCTTTCAGTAACCTGTTTCAGTTCCAGTCAGGCTTTGCCACTAAACTGTGGCTGAATGTTGGAGCCATACCAACTCTCCGTGAGCTGCCTTCAACATCAGAGGAGGTAAGATGTCATGTTTTACCATGTTTAATCAATGTGAGTGATGTGTTGGCAATATAGACCGAGCGTTAGCTGTGTAGCTGTTAGCTGTGTAGCTGTAGCTCTTAGCTGTGTAAGGTTAGTTGTGTAGCTGTAGCGATTAGCTGTGTAACGTCAGCTGTAGCTGTTAGCCGTGCAACGTTAGCTGTAGCTTTTAGTTGTGTAAGGTTAGCTGTGTAGCTGTAGCGATTAGCTGTGTAACGTCAGCTGTAGGGTTAGGGACTATCGCGCTCCTGCTAGCGGCCATCATTACAAACTCTGACTGCGTTGTCATGGTTGCGGGTTGGTGGGGGCACGGCCTTCGGGAGGGAGGGGGCGTGGAAAGCAGCAGCTCATTGCATTAAAGCCACAGTGCAACCAAAACAGCTTGTCCAGAATCAGGAGGTTTCAGATACATGCTGTATGCCTAATCTGAGAGGAATTTTCCTGCACACACGGCAAATATATACTCTGGGGGCCTCATTGAAATATTATTTTTTTCTAAATGTAGCATAATATGGGACCTTTAAAGGATTTGCAAACTTTTTAAAACTCACTGTTGCAGAAGCCTATTTTGTCAAGTCATTTTTTTGCACAAAGATTCATAGGAAGTATTTAGCTGTTTCAGTAATAAATTCCTGCTTTCACACCTTGCTCTGAACTAAACACAGACTCTATATGCAGCCATCCAGATGTTTAGGCTGGAAGTTCTCCACAGGAGAGGCCCCAGTGCTCTGCAAGGTTGCTATTTATCTAAATTCTACTTTTCTTATTAACAGCTTATTTTCTCCTGTTCGCCTCTCAGGGGTGGTTTACTTTAGCCCCAAAGTAGGAGGTGCAAAAAAAATGGATCGCCTTTGCCAGCATACCCACAATTCACCAGCGGTTGACGGAGCTGATGAAGTTGAAGCTGACGGCTGCATATATCAACGGATTGTGGTACTAATAGGTGGCAGTATAAAATCTAACGAAGGACCACCCATGCTGTAGGGACGGAGCAGGAGCATCAAGTCATTTCTGCCGTGCGGTACAGTACAGAAGCGTTTAACCCCCCTGTGGCCGCCCAGGCTGCTTTAGTCCAAGGGGCTCTCTAAGCAACACACGAAAGGCCCGTCTGGCATTCGCGTTGCAGTGATTCATATTTGGCACTTTCATAAAGGTTCCAAGCTGCTGGAGATTTTTCAGGCCCATTGTCAAATGTTTCACTCTGAATCGCCTCTTTTGGGAAAACCTATAAACATTTCAAGGGCAATCGCTGAACAGAGCCTGCACTTTTTTACCTCTTTTATAAAAAAAGATCTTGGTACATTTTGTTCCTGTGCTTCTCACAGTGAAGGGAAAAGGCAATGCATTCACTATTATACCCTGGATTTTCTTTTCTTTCTATATTTTTGCTTGTATGAAAAGAAAAGTGCTTGATCTCACTCAAACTCAGAGGAGCTGCTAGGAGAGGTGTACAAGAGACTGTTTGCAAGGCCATGTTTTTGTGCTATTGGGGATGGAAAACAAGCTCCACATAAGGCGGGGGGGGGCTCTCATTGAACAACAAACAACAAAACATCATCTTGGTTGAAGGAAGTTTAAACCAGAGGCGGATAGTAACTAGTTACATTTAATCAGATACAACTACATTAGTAGCTCTTTTGAAAAAAATCATGTTTAAGGGTAGGTTTTTTACGCCACACTTTTTACTTTTACTTAAGTAATGTTATGAAGTTTCACTACTCTTTCTTGAGAGCAATTTTTAGGTACTCTACCCACCTCTGCCATAATTTTAAGCAATGGAAAATGAATGCAAACCCAGGAACCCTATCAGAAACCATATAAATGTTAAATATGGCACAACTATCCCAGCAGGGTAATGAGCAGATAGAAATATGCTAATCTGGTAGTATATAGCATTTCTCAATTTTCTTTCATCAAAAAGTAGTTTTTTAAAATTGTACAATCCCAACATTCACACCAGGGGTACAATTGCCTTGCAAAAGTATTGAAATCCTTGCAGCATTTTCACATTTTGCTTTTCATTGCACCATGCATCATCAAGTAAAAAAAAAAAAACCTGTTATGGGGTTTTGACATTTTAACAATAAATGTATTGATTAACAAAAAACATAGTCTAAATCATTAATAATAGGTGTAAAATCAAAATTAAATTTATTTATTTATTTTTAAAATTTTGTCATGATTAAAGCGGGAAAGTAAAATAGTGACAGCCTGCTACTAAATGGAAACATCTCATATGATTTATCCATTAGTGACAAACCTTTCAGCTCCTTGCTCTTTGGTGCTCATGCACTTAAACTGCTACAAGGTGTTCTTTACGGCCCATAAATGACTTAGGGTAATCTGTCATTAAACTAAAATTGATCCATCCAGCCATTATCTATACAGTCTATCCTTTGCAGGGTTGTGGGGGGCTAATGCCTATCTTCAGCTGTCATCAGGCAAGAGGCGGGGTACACTCTGGACAGGTCACCAGTCCATCAAACTAAAGTGTGCCTCAAAATGAGTCTGGGCTGTGTTTGCTTCAGACCATAAAATATGTTTTTTTTTAATGGTACCTGTCTTCACTTTCACTGAATGTCCAGGTGGGCTGACAGAGGGAAAAGAAAACCAAACATGGTTTTTATGTGAAGAAAGATAAAGCTGCCGTGAAAGTCATATTTTAGAGTAATAGGATCACTAGAGACAGTCAAAGTCTAATTGTTTTTAAGAACTAACTTTATTCTAATGAATAGTCTTGAGAGTTAAAATGAAGGCAACTGAACTTTTCTTCTTGTCTTGAAAATATTTTGTCCCTCATTCAAGAGGCTTCTTCAGTTCAATTGAAATGAATACTATTTATTATCTTTTTATGCTAAAAACAGTGATCTATTGTTCAAGAAATATTGAGAAATGGGGATAGGAAAATTATAGGATGCACTGCAAAAACAGATGTGATCAGGGACTACACATGTTGATTACATTTTAACACATTGTATGTGTGAGAATTTTTAAATAATTGCTCCTTTTAAACTGTTAATTTATTTGTATGCACAATTGATATAAGTTATTTTAGTTGCTTAATGGATAAGTGTTTGTTTTGTTTTGTTTATTTAATTTTAAAATCTTGGTTTATTATCTTGGAGGATTACACAGCGTGTGCTAAAATCTACACAACACGTGTAGTCCCTGATCACACTCAGGACGTGTCATTTTTGACACATCTGTTCTTGCAGTGTGGGAGAAGGTTGTGTGTATAGCAAAAAACTTTGTTAATTACTTATTGGGTAAAAGCAATCATGAAGAAAATGGGACACCCAACTGTTATCAAGTCTGTTATGGATGGATGGATGGAGACAGACAGACAGACAGACAGACAGATAGATATATAGATAGATATATAGATAGATAGATAGAGAGATAGATAGATAGATAGATGACAACCTGAGACCAGTTCTGAAAAAAAAAATATTGTAAAAACCAAAGGGTGGGGAAAATTTTCCTCAGGTCAAAAGTCAAACTTTTTTATGGACAACCTAGATATTAAGTAAAATAACTGAAACTCAAATTCAAAAACAAATTTAAGTCACTGGGGGTTTAATGCCGTTTGATGTGATGTCCCACCCAAAACTGAGATCATTCCATGACTATCATTAACTGTGGCTCTATTTCTTAATGCCGTCATGGGAGAAGGTGGCCGCTTTTACAGAGCCAAACAAAAGACCGCTTTGTCCCTCCGTCCACATCTGCCCAGAATCACCTCCCCTAATAAGTGACGTTATCCCGTGGAATTGACAGCATAAATATTAACCTGTCAGATTCTGTCTGCTGGCAGCGTGTTGCAGAGTGAGTCACCTCTGAGGTCAGAGAAAAACAACTCTCTTTCTGTTGAGTTGGTTGGAACAGAGAAGAAGCACAAAACACCGTAACGTTCATGTGTACCTGCTTCAGCCTCATCTTTTAGCGAGTCCCTTCTTTTAACATTTGCTGTTGCCTTTTGCCACTCTTATCGAATGGGCCTATAAGGTTACATAACATTGGGTTTTAGATTTTCCTTCCAACTTAATTCCAATTAGCTAAGATATTTGCTTAGGCTAATCTGACGACAACATAGTTCATCAGTTAATAAATCATAATTTGTTATTTTAATACTGACAAAAGCAGAAGAGAAAAGCCATCTATCCAGCTGAAAACCGTTGCACATTTTCACTTTACAATTAAAACTTCAATATATGTTATATAGATTTTTCATGCTATACCAACACAAAGAAGTACGTCATTGTGTAACAGAAGGACAAATTCATGACTTTAAAAAATTTCACCATTAGAATCTTAAAGGTGTGGCATGCAGTCATATTCAGTAGCACCCATTAGTCTAACACCCGTAAAGATGCTGTGAAACCAGTTTCCAATAGTTACTTAGCTTCACCAGCGTTTCATGTTCTCTTGGTATGAATTTGGTTGTTGTGTGAAGATCCTTGAAGATGGAGGAACACAGTGGACTCGTGTACACTAAATGAACATTTACTGATTTTAGTGGAAATGTTTACATGCTTGATGTGCAGAATATTGTCCCTTCTTGCCATTTTACTTGTCATGGATTATAGAAGAATGTATTCTGGTTAACAGAAAAACTGCTTTAGATCTTTAGCATACCAATTTTAGTTTTAAAGTCTTTCAGTGAAAAGAAATAGACTCATGTAGTGTGAATTAATAGATTTTTCTCCAATATTTTCCTCAATAGACTTTAAACTGTGGGAGTGGTATAATATAAATCTGATTAAAACTAGCTATAACTGATTAACTCATGAGCACAACTCAAACCTGCTAACACATGCCTGTCAACCTGAACTGACAATCCAGGAAAGAGTTAATAATTAAGTAGAGAAGCAAATATCAGACTTATGGTAACTGTGGTCGAGCTGCAGGATCCCACAAGTAAGGCAGATGAGTATTTCTTCAGTTTCACAAGCCATGTAGGGCATAGCTGCCAAAAATTAATTTAGCAAAATGCTATACCAAGTTTTATTAGCAGATAAGAGAAAATAATCTTTTAAAATAATAAGCACATTTTTACATTTTTATTAGATGTGTTTGACCAGGGACAAACTTGAAAGTAGCAGGTCATGGGCCCTCGACAACTAAAGTTTGACAGCCTGGCTCTAAGACTTCACTTTTCAACATTTTTCCAGAACACGGCCATTCAAAAGTATGTTCTATTTTTGAGTAGGCTATGTATGTTCTATTTTTTTTATAAAAGATCTGTCATATTTTATAACAAAAATACTAAGAATCCTCTCATCATGTGAAATCTCCAAATGAGAGCATTTTGGACTGATGTTTTGTTCACCTTCTCTGACTAATTTCCGATACTATTATTGCTTTTTTTAAGTAGGAAGAAAAAAAATCTATGACTTAGATTCTTTACTGTTCAGATTTAGGCCCAAGAACACTGTAAATTTTTTGTTTGAGTGAGAAATGCCAAACCTCCAGAATGTACTTAATGATCTATGTTTTCTTGACTGAATCTATATACCACTTTTCTAGTCATTCTGACCACTCACGGCGCTTCACACAAAGTCACACTCCATAACGCTCCTACACCATCTGCATATCGATGGGTAACTTGGGGTTATGGGCCTTGCCGTGGGATTCACTGACATGTGATATGAGGAATCTGGAAGCAAATTTTGGTTTCCCATTGAGCCATGCCTGTCCCAACTTCAGTTCTGCCTAACAGAAAAAAAATAAATGTTTGTACGAAATGTGCTTAAGAGTGTTGGTCTTCTCTGTGCACAGTTCAAGTTGAAATCTGCTCTCCTAAATAATACAAGGGGAAAAATAAACAGTTTTCAATATTTGTTACACATCAGTAATGTGGATAATGATCAGAAGAACTACTAACTGAAGGATTAGAAATCCTTTTTTTCTCCAATCACCCCACCTGATCCTGAGCACCTTTGGATAATCTCCTGCTCAAAAGTGAATATGCAGGGTATCACATGTTTTCATGCAGCCGTTTTTGATGAAACACACTGTTAGCCCTAATGATTTTCCAGACAAAGCCGTGGGATTGGGTCTAAGAAAATGTTCTGTTAGCGAATCTATCACCAATGATCTTTTCAGATGTGGATGATACCTTGAAAAAGAGAAATACAGCTTTCCGGATGGGCATTAAACCTAAACAAACTCCACTGACAAGACAAAGAGCTGTACAAACAGAAGATTAGAGGGGAGATGAAAGAAAGTAGAAACTGCCTTAGTCAGATGCTGCCAACACTCTGCTTTTTCCCCCTATATCTGGTAGATTTAGCAACTTGAACTCACTAGACTCTGGGATCTAACTTAATTTAGAAAAGCGTTTATTTTTTATTTTTTATTTTTTATTTCTTTATTAACTTTTTTGTTTGAACCATACTATTTTTTTGCCAGGATCGTTGCAGATTTTTCTTCGTATGAATGTCAGTCTGGGCATGTAAGATTCTGCATTTTTCTGAGTAAAATATTCAAAACGTTGTGAAAAAGTAGCCTATTGTAATTGATAAAAAAATAGAAGTTATAATGTTCCATTATTTGTTCTAAAATCCCATATAAACTATCTAAGCGCTTTATTGATGGCCACATCCTGTGTTTTATCCTGTGCTTTAGGTTATCGTGTTGCTCATTGACTAGTCTGTGTCCTATGTTGTATATGTATGTATTTATGTATGTATGTGTGATCTGCTGTGACTCATATCCGCAAACAGAATTGCCCCTTGGGGATTATTAAAGTAATCTGAATCTGATTCTACCAAAACTTTTATTTATTTTATTAAATTTTTTTCCAGTCTTATGATTAAGGAATGATGACTATGTGTTAAAATCTTGACTTTAAACCTTAAGAGTTGCAACATATACTTTTATTTTTTGATGCTAGTTAAACGTTGAGTATAAGCCACTTTAGATTTAATACAAATGTGCGTTTAACATAAAATTTAAATGTGGTCACAATATTTCTGTTGTCTTTCAAGAATAACTGTGCACAAGTTCCCAGCAGAAAACAAAAATCCATTTTTTTCCATGCTATTCAATGCTTTAGACTTTACTTAACACATGAACAGTGAAAATATATATATATATTTTATTTATCTTGTCTGCAAAGACTGTTGTGAACTTCTTTAAATCATTCTGAAACCCTATAATGTGTAACATTTAGTAATATTTATTTAGAAACATAAATATGAGATAATGTTGAAAAGAAAAATTAATACTTAGCTTCACACTTCATACTATTTAACTTGTGAATAATAATAAAAAACTTTTACCAAGTCTTTAGAGTAATATAGTAATACCTGTTTTTTCTTAACTTTTAATTCAATTCAATTCAATTTTATTTATATAGCGCCAATTCACAACAAATGTAATCTCAAGGCAATTTACAACCAAATAATTTCAATATAATTATACAAACATTCCAATCAGTTAAGTTTTTTTTGCAAGGAACCCCAGCAGATTGCATCGAGTCGCTATATAAAGCTCTATATAGTTTTTTTTCTGCCTCACTCTGAATATGAGGATATTTAATATCATTAGTAATCCATGCACTAAATCATCATTTAAGACCGTTTTTACAGCTCTAAAGTGTAAATATGTTCAAATGTCTGCTATAAACTCCAACATATGGTATAAGACACTGTGCAGTGAGTAAATGACAGAAAAAAAGTACAATTTAAGGAAGAGATTTTATTTTGAAAAGCCAGAAGAGTCTTGGAAATTATACAGTGAAATTAACACCTAGAGTAAAACATGTCAGAGGTAAGCTATGTCTTGTTTTGTTTTGAAATAACTTAGTGATTTTAATAGAGCATTCAGTTGGAGACACATCGGTAGGATCATTGTTATAACACCAAATCTCTAATGGACCTGACAGATTGAGAACACTGCTGGCCTATAGGCTCTATTACCTTTACTACTTCCTGAGCATTTTAAAATTCCAAATCCAGCTGCAAGTCTAAAACAAAAATACATTTAAAAAAACAATTAAGACACTTTTCAAACATGCAAGTTGAAGGCTTGAGCTTAAAGGTACTTCAGTTTGTGTGACAACACCTCTACAGTGGCCTGTGAAAAATCCAACTTGAGGTTGGCTCAAATTATGTGCAGGCAAGCTTGTTCCTCTCCTGAGAAGTTAAAGATGGGGGGATTCATTGGATCTCCTGATAACTCCTCCTCTTTCTTTAGGTGACAAAAGCTACTTTCGTGTTGTTTGGTTAGTTACGCTGAAACCCCCACGTCAACGGCAGCATGACACAGCAGCCAAACACAAGTGAACAGAACCGGTTGCTAAACAACCACAGTAGGCATCCTCCAAGATGAGCAACACAGCCTCTGGTCTTGAGGACCCCTGGCTGTGCCATGGGATGGCTATGCCCTGCCTGCAGAGAAGTGTGACAGAGGGACCTGTCAGATCTGCTGCCTTGCCCAAGGACACGCTGTCATCGGGGTATAATAGAAGCAGACTGAGTGGCCCCTGGCCTGCACAAACACCACGGCCCCTGCTGAAAAATTAGAAAGAGCTTTCCAACCAAGAGGGGCCAACAAAATATCCATGTTAAATTAGGCATTTAATTCAGCGCTTGGTCACAAGGGCAAAGTAATCAGAGGAAATAAGAGAAAACACTACACGTACAAGAAAAGACATGCCATCAAGTAACCTGACAGCAGTGAACTAGATGAACACGGAGATCCAAACAGAGATCAAAAAAATAAAATCCTTATTTTGCAGGAGTAAACAAACTTTCAAAATCTGATGTGAACCTTAAACTGGTGACACAGCTATGAGGAGATGGATAATTGCATTTGTCACGGATCTAAGGCTTAAAATTCCTCTGTGCACATCACAGAGCAAAGACGGATTTTCATAATGTCCTCTCTTGCTCCTGTCACGCATAATTTGCAAGAAAAAAGCTGCCAGACAACATAGAATTAAACAACTATTGTCTAAAATTATTGTGACAATCTTTGTTCAAGTTTAAGTGAAATTCATGTCCATTCCTTTGTCATTATGGCTTATCAATATATTTTGTTTCATCTGTAGCACAAAATACAGCTCTACATTAGCAGTGAAGCCGCACCCGAATGTGGTATTTGGAAAGGCACAAATAACGTGTTTTTTTACGAATACCTATTTCAAACAAATACTTGAACAAATATTTGTATTCAGGAGTAAGAAAAACCCTACATCAAAAAGTTACGTTTCCTCATGAGACTGCAATGCATGGACCCCGAATGAGTGAGCGAGTGAGTAAGTGAGTGAGTGAATGAGCATTCGGGAGTCTGGGATGGGATGGGAAAAGACATGACTGACATAGCTGCTCCACACAGCAACAGAGAAGGGATAAAAAAAATAAAAAAAACTAGATGACTTTTTTTTAAAATATATTTTTGTAATTTAATTGGGTTCTTCAAGCATTTTATAACTTTTGGGAGGCAGAGTTTGATTGGGAGAATATTCCATTATGCTGCAATAATGTCTGCTGTCGGATGCTCTCATATTCACAATGTTGACGTTGCTCTGTTTGCTCGCTAATTTAGACAATATGCTGTTGACAGAGTAATGTTGATGTTCTGTTAAAAAGGTTAAAACAAGGCTACCATGATTTGTTAACTCAGCTGAAACTCTCTACATGGATTTAGTGAATCAAATAGAAAAGAATGTGTCTCCTGCTATACCATCGTCATTCAACTGCAAAAAAATATTGCTGAAGTTCTGTACGGAAAACAATTTACAGTCAGTACTGTAGATAAAACCTAAGTCATATGTATACACAAAAGTCAAATCAGCAGAGGCTGAGGTATGAAAGATCTGTCAACATGTGCTATGCTTAATCACATGCACCCAAAGAACCCCCATCCCCACCACACTAACACTCTCTCTCACACAAAAACACACACATGCACACACTAACACACACACACAAGCACCAGTCTTCCCAACTACACTAATTTATCATTTTATAATTTTAAACCAGGTCCTGACAATCCCTCCACAAGCACAAAATCATCCTCACAGCCACGTTGTGCCTCTGTAGGTCTCTTTTCTATGACGTTCCTTGTTACATGTTCATTGTTGGATTGATGGAAAAACAGCAACCAATATTGCATATTTATAATATATTATGATGAATTATTAAATATAATGTAAATAAGAAGTTTATCTACATTTTTTTACTACTATTTTGAATTTTACAAATACTTTTGCCCCTCAACAAATCCAAATACAGATACAAATAGTGGCTGCTTGGCACACCTCTCCTCCCCATGCAGTCATAGACTGCATAAAGAAAGAACTAGACATGTCTTTTTATTTGTATGGCATTCTTCAACAGAAATATAACCGACCACTAAAGAAAATAGGAAAAAATAAAATTGCTAATTAGAAGTTAATGTTTTTTATTAGAGGCTTTATTAGAAAATGCCACAGCACATACCAAAATAAGTCATAAAGCACAGAGACAACAACCATGAAAAATGTAATAGCAAACCAGACACTATTGCTGAGAACTGGAATCTTGTTTTTCATAAGAAAAAAACAACTAACTATTTAATTAAAAAGAAGAAAGATAAATATGTTTGGGAGAGGAAGAACAAAAAGGCTCAAGGTTTAAGAAGCTGCTTGAATATCCCATGAACTAGAACAGAACTTTAGGAATAGAATAGCACAGGATGTCCCTATTCTGTTTATTTCTTTGGAAATACATGTTTTTGCTCTGTGGTTCCTCTGCAATTGTAAGGGAAGTTACTTGAGCTCTAAGGGAGAAGCAGTTTGCCAGGAGGTTACTCTTATAAAGCCAATGAAGCTAGCCTGTCATCTGACTGGCTAATGGATGTCTGGAGGATCTTCAAAATGAGTGGTCTTTTTTCTGAAAGTTTAGCAACATTTCTGAGACAAACAAAGGTCTTTACTCAAAATTTACCAAGTTAGTGCGTATAATGTTATACATTCTTTGCAACCACAGCTCACAGGTTTAACTTTTCTGTCTGATTTTTATTTGTATTACTTTCACTTGTTTCATTATTTTTTATTTATATTCTATTACTGGATCACGTGACTTTGTGGTTATCCAATTAAAAGCTCATTAGAAATATCTTTATATAGCCAATTAGTTAAGAGAGGTCTTCTGTAGACCAATTAGCAAAAGATGGGTAGGAGAAAAAAAAATACATTATTTTATGAAACCCCTGCTTACAGTGATTTAATTTGCATACACAAAAAAATAACCCAGGTAATTTTTTGACAGGATGAAAGCAGAAAGCAGTTAATTTTTAGAATATTAATAATCTATAATGTATAATTATTATTTTAAAAAGGAGTGAATAAAATAGCTAACATTTTGTCTTGTATAATAATCTGATGTAGCTGCAAGTACTTGAAATAAACATAACAATATAGCAACAGTTTGGAAACATCAATTTAATAAAAGACTTTGAGAAAGACAGTTTTTTTCAGCTGAAATAAATGTTCATTGAAACTAACAAAATTCAGCAGAACATCAGAGAGTGTTTGCAATTGAATGATTAACATCCAAGCCTTAATTAACTAATGTAAGGTACATTTTTTGTAGCCAAAATGTACATCTCCTAACATCTGTAACATCCCTTAGTGACTCTCATCAGGATCCCACTACTCGCTTATGTTTTGCCATGGGGTCCTAACATACCTACAATAAAAACATGATGTATGACCTAACATTAAAGTTTGCTATTAGTTAAACAATGTGGCATGGATTCTTTGCCTCTTTTCATGGAGTTGAAACCATCATTTAAAAACTCATAATTTGTAGTTCTGGTTGCTCTATGATTTAGTAAAGGCTCTAAAGGTATTACAGAAGGTTTAAGTAGAGAGGAAAGCAGCTCCGGCAGCCCTTGTTCAACACGGATAATTACAATGGAGGGAAAACCTCGGCAGAGTCAAATGAATTCTGTCTGATGTATTCAAGAATGAAAGGATTTCTCATAATCCTTAAATAAATTCTAATTGGAGTAAGATGTTTAACATAAAAGAGCCCCCTATTCCTCCTTATTCAAGTCCAAGTGAGTTGGGAATTCTGAGCAGATTACAAGAAAAAGCTCAGAAGGGAGAATGGGGAACCTGCAGGGGTGCACATACTACCACAAAATGCCAACTTATAAAGAGGGAGTAACAAACTGCAGTACAGCTGATGACTTTGAGTCAAAGAAGAGATGCCATAGATTCTGTTCCGTGTAACAGATGTGCTGTTAGATAAACACAATTAATACACCAACAAACCTGTTAGACCAAAAATAAGTTGTGTATACCTGGTTTCCCTCAAAATACTTTAGGGTAAATAACTTGAAAAACACTTTTTACTGCAATTACCACTGCTTTCATGTGTTTAGCCAAGTTAATCTTGCCATGAACTCATCAACACTGGCTTTCTCTTCTAAAGAATGCCTCCCAACAGTATGATACTCCATAGAGGTGTGCTCAGTGCAAATTGTGATTCTCTGCTTTATATACCATCTGGAGGGGCAAAAAGCTGATTTTTTGGGTTCATCTGAGCAGAACAACTTATTATCAAGGTTTGGTCCTGTGTGGCTTATGGCAAATTGCAAACGGAACCTATAATGTTTTTCTTTTTGTCACCCTTGCATAGCGGCCACATTTGTTGAAAATAAATTTCCTGGCACCATATTTTCCTACCTGAGCTGGAGATACCCACAGTTCCAGCCGACTTACAATGGTTTTCCTGGCTCTTTCTATAATTAATGATATCCTTCCTTGACATGTTAGTTTAGATGGACATCTTTGTACCTTAGCCATATCCTTTCCAATTCCAGAACAAGGGGTGACATGTTCCTATTTTATTTTAAACATATTAACTTTTTCCCTGACCTGTGTGGTGTGTTCCTTTATTTTCTTGATACTGTTTGTTCTCTAATGTTCCTTCTGCAACTGTCTTTACACTAAGATTAGACATATTATAACTCTTTGTTTAGGAAATAACTTAAAGGCTATAGTTTGCAATGCATTTATTTAAGGTTTTAGAATAAAGAGGGCCATATTTATTATATACATTTCTATTTGAAAACCATTTATAATTTTCTTCTACTTGTCTATTATGCACTACTTTTCTTTTTTGTGGCTTTTACATAAATTACATAAACAAAACACCATACTTTGAAGCTGGTAATATTAAGGGCAGAAAATGTATAAAAAAGAAAGTGATAGAAATATCTTTACCTTTCACTGTATGAGTCTTTTGCAAAAAGGAAAAAAAGGAAAATGAAAACTGACGAAATCTGATTCCTAAAGGCAGGAATTCATGTTTCTTATATCCTTTGGCAAAAAAGGATGCTCATGCTCTCATGTCTCACTTGTCAAGTCTTGTTGAGGCTTCTTAAGATTTGATTTCTTTATCTTATTCCTGTATCACATCCTCTACAAACGTCCTGCTGCTTCAGCACATTAATTTGTATTTGTTTTAAATCCCCAGCTTACTCTGCAAATCTTTTTATCACATAGCAACATTTGCACAATAATGTCGTCATCATGTGGGCCAGTCAGCAGCGAACTGTTTATTTACTGCTTGTAGGTTGTTGTTTTTTCTTGCTAATTTCTTTCAGGTAAACGAGTGACAACTGAAACTTTTGAGGTGCATCTCTTCTTGACACTATTAAAGAACATAGAAAGTTGAAAGAAATCCCTCTGAATATGTCTGCCTAATTGAATAAAAATGTGCAGTAAAAGATTAAAGTCAGTCAACTGTAACTTACAGCTATTAAACAGAGGAAAATTTGTCTGCACCGTACAATATTTCACCTGAAAAGTACAGAGCAGAACTCTGAGGGTGGATAGAGAGTAAAATAAAGATGGATGTGTGAATGGATGAAGGGATAGATGGAGGAATCTGCTGCCTGAAGGCTAATGAATAAAATTAGTTTCTCATGTGACTTACATTTATTGTTTGATTTTACCATCAACATTTGCTTTTATGCATCAATAAATTGGTAGCTGACAAATTATCTCTCTTCTACAAGTATTAACTACTGATAAAGTGCTTTTAGCATTGTTTGCGTACAGTAAATTGTCATTTTAACGGAATCTTTAATATCAAAAATTAAATATGTCACAGATCTATTTAAGACAGGATGTTTGTGTGCATATTTTGTTTAATCATTTTACCAGTCAAATCCAGCTGCATGCTTCTGAGGCCCTGAAGCTGGTGGAAAGTGAGCCAGGGAATGCAACAACAAAAAAAGTTTTTGCATACCTCCTGCTCCTGTATATAAAGTAATGAAATGTTTATCATTTTAAATATGTAAATTGGTCTATAGGTATCAGTAACTGGTAGGTGCTCTACAAAGATCTGTTAGGTGGAGAAATTTGATTCTAAAACTTCACATTCAGTTTCATCTTTTACATTTTTACTTTTTTTCCGTTTGAATTTATATTTTTTTTACAATCAGCAATAAAATATGACTGCCATTAAATTCTATACAGTACACATACACAGAACTAAACGATTTCAGTTTGGTATAAAAAAACAGCATGCCAAGAGTTTGACAAAAGACTACAGTTTGTAATAAATGTTGGAAACCTTACGAATTGCATTTGCAAAAACAATTGACAAAGGGAACCATTACTTTTAGAAAGACATTATATACTGTGAATCTTGGATATTAGAATAGAATAGAATAGTCCTGTATTGTCCCACAAAGGGGAAATTCTGATGTAAGAGCAGCAAAGTGTTAAATGATAGGTACAGGATGCTAAAGGGAGAAGAACAATCATATTTGCACCATAATCTTTACCCTTCATGCACTTGTCTCTACTGCTTTGAAAAAAGTGCCTTGTCACCTTATCTAAAGCTCTTGGAATCACAATTATTTGTATACAGAGTGACAGCTCATATTTTTGACATTAATGTTCTCACATGCACTGTGGGTGTTTCCTGAAAAAAACTGGTGTGCCTGTCCTGATGCAGTTTAGATTTGTGTGAAAGTTGTGTTTTATTTGCCAGCTCCTTATTTCTTACCTCCAATGGCAAAAAAAGGAATTTTCATTTTTCTTTAGACCTGAGCTCAATTGCTGTCTGATTCAGCGAAGTCCAAAAAAAGTAATCAAATATCAACAGAATGGCTCTTTAACAAAAAATATACCAGATTGGAAAATCTGGTGCATTTAACAGAATCCGACCTATCCAACTGATCATCATCCTGCCATCCCACAAGCAAGGCTTTCAGTTTAGAGAGGAAACCCTACTACTTTTGTCATCTTTCTAGATAAAGACGGGCAGATATTGTCAGGGATGACCCTGAGGCAGACTGATCTGAGCCTGTCAAAGGTCTTGAAGCTGCTTCTTGTGATCATTGGCACCAGTGATGGCTCAGCAATTTCTCTAAACAGACAGATCATTCTGCAGCAGCTGCTCTGTCCTGCAGGGTCACAACCTGTGCTGGACAGGGAAGAGCCTGCAGGCTCTTAATCACGCAGCAGGAAAAAAATCTCATCCATCTGACTGAAAGTGGCGCCTTTCTCCATTTCGCAGAAATGAAACCCTGTGTGATTTACACTCTGTCTTTTTAATATTATTACCAATTTATTCCAATAATATATTTTATACTTTCTACTAACAAAAAAAAACACAATGAGTCAAGGATCAATGCAACCGAATAACAAAGAAGTGGGAAAAGTAAAAGATAAAAAAAGTAATTCACTGTCATCTCTATGAGAAGCCTTAACCTACCCCTGGTGTGAGCCACTCTACAAAAGAGAGCTTTGATGGGCTGATGCACCAGTTTGTAATGAATATCACTGACCACATCTTCACACCTCCTGCTTCGCACCACTGAAAAGGCACTATGACAACATTATCAGATGCGCTGCTTTATAAATCTTGCTCTGACAGAAGTATTTTCTCAAAAATACGTGGCAGATGTAATAAAGCTCACTTCAACATATTTTTTGTTTGCCTTTTCCATAACAAGAACAAAAACATTTGTAATGGAGCCGCTTTAAAAGATAACCTATCAAAGATGTCTACAGAGACTATTACACCTTTAAGGGGTGCTTTACAATCCCACAGTTTACATCACTTCATCTTACCTTTCTCTCCTGGATCTTACTTGATGCAACAGCTCTAGATGTAAAAATTTCACTTCATTTCATCCTGACCTGACAACACATTCATCACCTTACTTCTTCCTCTGTTTACATGAGGGCTTCTGGCAGATCGGATCATTTTTCACTCCATCAGGATGCGAAGAGCACTGTTACTCATTTTACCCAGCAGCTGTTGCACAGGGATAACCCCTCGTCTCACTGACCCGTCAGAGAGGGCGACCTCTTCACTTGAGATCTTCATTCCCAGGTCACTCGTCTCCACTGACACGTTTAATGGCCCTTAGAGGGGCTGAAAAAGACACTTCAAAGTTTTTGCAATGCCTTTATTGGGTTTTGCTTTGAATAAATTAATAGGCATGTTTCTGTAATACTTAAGGCCATTATTTTAATTTATATCCATATGAAAATTTGAGAAATAATTATATTACTTTTACTTTTAATACTTTGTGTAGTTTTGCATCCAGTACTTTTTTATTTTTTACTTCGGTAAAAAGCTTGACTTGATACTTCCATTTTTAAAGAAGCGTTTTTAAACCTGAGTACCTATACTTCAACAGCAGTTTTCAATGTGAATACTTTTGACATCTCTGGAGAAGAATTTTGGCCCATATTTTTCTGAATTGATTTTAATCAGACACATTGGAGGGTTTTGGCATTAAAAGTCTATTAAAATCATGCCACAGGTTGCCTAATCAGAACTAGGTTTGAACTTTGATCAGGTCATTACAAAACCTTAAATTTAGTTTTTTGGAGATATTCTGAGGTGGACTTACTGGTGTGCTTTGGCTCGGCGTCTTGCTGCATAAATCAAGTGTGCTTAATCTTAAAGTCACAAAATGATGGGACACCCATTTAAGAAAGTTCCACTTTTTTTCTTGTTAATCAACAACAATATTTGACCAAAGTCCTGGGGTTAATCAATATGTTATTGGTGATAAAATTATAAACTGATTACTGTATTTTGTGCTTGCTTTGTTTTTGAAATCCCCTTCCATGTATTCATTACAGATGAGCTCAAGTACTGTAATAATACGCTTACAACTTATTATTTGTCTATGTTGCTTGTTGAATCAGATAGACCTCAGCCAATGTGTTCCTACAACAAAAGTGACTTGTTCCGTGAGGGGAATAATTAAAGAAAACGAGGCAGGAAGATTACACATGGGTTTTATGGGTACCTCCAAATGACTCAGGAGCACACTGTTGCACCATCTGGTTAAATTATACACCATTGTCACGAACCATTCAAACTCATTTTCCCTCCTGAAGAGCACCCACGTTTACCTCTTCCTGTGCTGGTAAGAATCCTCTGGAAGCGATACAGAAGTTGCACTGGGACAGAAAATTGTTCTTATGTTTTTTGGCAAAGTTAAAAAAAACTTGGTCAGTCTGGCTGCTGTCAGAGCAAATGAAGCCACAACAGCCCTCAAATGTCAGGAACATCAGGCACACTAGATAAACGCAGAAGAATAGGGCAATAACTTTTACACATGACATCTAGCACTTTGCATGACATATGAAACTTCAAAGGCCAGAAATATGGTATTTATTGATGGGACCATAATTCAATTCTCCTTTAAAGCAGGTCATATTTCATTGGATGGTGCAGCATGAATAGAAACCAGATGATTTGGAGGTGTGGGCCCCAACTCTGGCAGAGCTTTCACTTTTAAGCCTGGTGATTCCTGAGCTTGCTCTTGATAGGGGAGAACCTGATCCTCCTTGGATCAGGAGTTTGAGAAAATTACAACTTCTGAATTCTGTAGCTTTTGTTTCGTTTTGTCTTGTATTTTTTGTCGCACAAGATCCTTTGAAATTAAAATGCAATCAGCCCAAATAAACGTGGTCATTATTTTTGCAGATTTTAGTGCATTTAAGTAAAAATAATTTGCACCCTCTTCAGCTGAAAACTTTGTACTGTACTTGAATTTCAATCAGGCATTGCTATTGGTTCAGCCTTTATAGCTGACCTCTGCCATCCTGCCACTGTGGATTATATAACAAGCCCAGTCTCGGACACACCTCCATAGCAAGCTAAAGTTGGAATAGCAAGGAAGTCAATTTAAAAAAAATTTAAAACGTGATTTTTAAATAAAAAAAAAACACAAGAAAAAAAGAAAAACAAAACAAAATTGTGTACGTGTTTTGTGGTGAAATCAAACCAAACAAGGAACTCAGTTTACAATTAACATTGGTAGGAGGCAGATGTAGTGTGTTTTGTATGGCATCCTACTTTTTTCTTACATTTTGGTCCCTGCCTATCTGTTTTTATTTGACTCCTCAGCATCAGATAACTGTAACCTCTTGTTTTTTCAACCTTCTCACCTGCATTAATTTTTTCGGAGCTTCTTAGCTGCATTCATTTTTTTACGCTGTTTTGTGACACCATCAATATTATATTTCACTGAAAATACCTACTTTGTAAGAAATGAGAGGGACTAGGGTAGCTGACTTGTGTGTGGCATTCATCCCGTCTCACTCTGCAAATGTTAAAGGGATTTCCACAAAGCAAACACTGGTTAGCCTCACTATTTAGTGTGGAGAGCCACCGCAGCCAGTAACTTCCCTCCCAAAAAAACTCAGCCTGCTGCTGATAACTCTCCAGTCTGTTGTGTGTGTGGGTGTATGTGTGCGCATGTGTGTGTGCACTCCATATGACTTTGAACAGGCCTAGATAGCTGAAGCAGTGAATAATTCTTTGGCAGTGAACCAAACTGGATTTAGTTTGACTATGAGCAGAAGATTTCCTCCCAAAGGAGGGTATGGTGGTTTGACTATCAATTACAGTGGCTTGAGCCCTGCAATCTGAGCTCCTCAGTGATTCAACCATGCTATGCTGGGATGCTTGACTGGTATGTATTCTCCTGGGAAAAGACAAAAAAACACACAGTATCTTGTCATTTCACTACTTAATGTTAATGTTATAAAACACGTGGCATTTTTAAGCACATTCATAGGAGCTGAAGATACAACAATTGCTGAGTTTTTAATATGAGATTTTCCAGCTTTATGTTTAATGCAGATGTTTGGCATGTACTTTGCATTTTTGATTTTGAGCATATGGTTTTGATGAAAGTACTTTTTCTTTTGTTATATGGATGCAAATTGCATTTTTTTAGGAACCTACAACATTTTTGTCAATTAATAAAGAAAGGCGATCTAAGGAAGAAGAGAGGGTAGTTTCAACCCACATCTACCTCTAGAGTCTCAATATTTTAGCATTTGTGATAGATACCAAAAAAAAAAGATCTAGAAGAGGCCTCACTACTTTAGTGTTTGCAAACACTAAAGCAGTGAGGGCTTGATTGAGGTCATAAGTAGCAAATGCACTTCCTTTCATTGATTTCCAAGGGTCAATGAAACTGATGTATCAGGCAATAACGCTAATAGATCCTAAAAAAATCCAAATCCCCTTGGGTGTGACTTTGGATTCTTGGTTTGTCAGCATTACTAATTTTGAAAAACAATCCGTTTGGCTTTGGCTTGACATTCAGCTGTAAAAATTTTATAAAATTATTTTTATTTATATTATGCCAATTCATAACAGATTTCATCTCAAGGCACTTTAAAAGACATGTCATTTTTCAACTGGAGAGTAATAGAAGAGTAAAGTAGAGTAAAAAAAGTGGTCAGTTTGTCCTCCAACAGTCTAAGTCTTTTGCAGAATAATTACAGAGATAGCTCAAGACAATCCGGCCTCTTAGAATGAGCCATGAGAGAGGGAGAACCAGCTGTAGGCTACTACCCCTCCCCTACTCCAACAACTGGCTAAAATCAGTTTGCTTTTAACTACAAGCTTTATCAAAAATTAACATTCTTAAAAAGTAGACAGAGTATCTGCCTCACAGACTAAAACCAGAAGCTGGTTCCACAGAAGAGGAGCCTGACAATTAAAATATCTGCATCCCATCCTACTTTTAGAAATCCTAGTAATCACAACTAAACCTGCAGTCTGAGAGTAAAATTCTCTGTTACGAACATATTAAACAATCAGATCTCTGTGGTATGATGAGGCTTGATTATTAAGTGCTTTATACCTGAAGAAAACTTTTTTTCAGTCATGATCCATCTCATCATCTCACATGAGGGCTGGAATGTAGATGGTGGAGGCCTCAGTCTGTCTCTACATTTTCTGTTTGGTCCTACGATCACTCATGAACAAGTAGCCTTTCTTTCCACAACTGCAGATTGAGATCCCTTCTATTGCTATAAAAGGAACCTATTGTCCAAGCATTGTTAAGGTGAAAGTCAGATTTATTAATACCATGCGTACAATATGAGAACTCTCAAATTAAGACAGGAGGTTTTATTTTTATGTTTGAATTCTTCGTTATTGTAGCTCTGCAGGCTCCTCTTATACCCCTGTTCTTAGGAGTCTAGATAATAAGACGTTTTGGTGTAGTCTCTTTAAATCCAGTTGGGGGCTCTGCATTCTCTGCCCCCCTCCGGGTTGCAGAACACCCCCCGCCAAACCTTGCTCAGTTGGACAACCTATAAAACATTTTTTTATGAGCAACTGAAAAAAAGAAAACAAATAAAATGCTAGGTTGGAAATGCTATGCCTTAATTTACAATCTCTAATCAAGACATATTTCCACAGTCAGAATTTAAGGGTTATTTGACCAGACTTTCCCGATACGCACGTGTCTCCACTTCATTGTGCTGGGCGGACAGGGCCATTTTCGGGGCTGTTTCATGAACCAGCAGAGTACCTGTATGGAGGTATGTGCTCGGGAATGGCCCAATCAAGTTGCGCAATGGGAGCAGCAGTTAAGTTGCGTCAGTTGGTTGTAATTCAGAGGGAAATTAGCAGATGCCGCTAAACAATCGTCTTTGTGAAGATTAGAAGTTGCTAGCAAAGCATTTTATCTTCCACGATGATCTATCTTTTTTTTCTACTGCTATGGGTGCCTTTTTGCACTGATCAGTGATGCTACTCGATGCTGAAACAGCCAAGGGCCAGGTGTGTGTGGATACATGGGGGCTGAGAGGAGGGGGCCAACAGATTACTCTGCCTGTAAAAGATACGGTTGAATTACCTTGAAGTTCCGACAGTGGAAACACGCATACTATCATAAACTATGACTATGTAAACTCACTGGCCATTTTATCAGGCAAATCTTGCTGGACCCCATTGCCTTCAGAGCTCCCTTTGTGGCATGAATTTAAAATGCTAGAAAGATTCCTCAGAGATTTTGGGCCTTTGGAGTGGTGATGCTTATTTGAAAGTTAGTGGGACCAAAGAGTATGAAAAAAAAATATCCTCCACATCATCACAACAGCACCACCAGTCTGTTATTGTCCAGTGTCGGCGAGCTTATGCAAATTGCAGCCTCAGTTTTCTCTTCATAGCTTTTGAATGAGTTCAGTTTTGAATTGTGTTAACTAAATTAAAAATAGTCTTTGTTAAGCATGTTTTAAGAACACTTGGAAACATACAGCAAGAGGTTTCTATCAACTATAGTTAGTCATGTTTTACTTCTACAGCTTTCCAGAGACATATTTCTTTTCACAATATCTGTATTAATTTGTTACAGTGAGAATTCCCAGTCATGGAATTATTTTCTCAAGCAAATAGCCACATTTCCCTTTCTCATTAGGGAATCAGAGAGCGAGTAAACCCTGAAGAAATGTCAGTAGTGGCTCTATGAAACAGTCATTCACAGTGCATTCTTTGATAGCTCATTGGACAAACTGATATACAGCGAATAAAAGAAGGTCTTACACGCAGCCACACACAAAGACAACTTCCCGTCAGCTAGAGGGCCTCTTATTGTGCAACTCAGCCATCTGTCTCCCAGCAGTTGGTCCTTGTTACCTGTTGTACTCTTTCATACACTGCTCATTCAACAGTGCCAGGATTTCTTTTCAGAATCGTCAATAAGAAGTTCTCAACCAAAGTTTCTCTCAGAAAGAGAGATCGAAGTCTCTTAGAATTTCACAAATTTATTTTTTGGCATATCAAAAAAATTATTTGGCTTATTGAGTTAATATTTTCTCTCTGGAAGACGTTGATCAAAACAATAATTTGGTAGAAGTATTGGCAAAGGGTGAGATAGTTACTAAAGCTATGAGGTAAAGATGCTTCTGTTTAGAGCATGAGAGGAGTTTTTAGCCTGCAGCCCCTGTTCAGATGAGATGCTAAGTTTATGTTGACCCCATGTGCAGCAGTCTTAGACGTCAGTTGGATGTCCAGACCTGTACCATATGGAGTTAGTTAGTACTGAGCCCTGGGCCCTTTCTGTCTCCGTACAGGACCAGGAATGAGCTGTCACCTCAGTTAGCCATTTCCAATCCCTGCAGGGAGCATAAAGTTTCAAAGATTACAGTCGACGTTTACGTTTTTTTGCATGCAAGAACAAAAGCAGGCATCTGATAATAATGAAATAATTTCTGAGACGTGTGAGTAACACAGGATATACTGTAAAATAGTGTTGTGTTGTTTCTTCCACGCAGTAAGCAATTAGATTTGTGAATTATTCCAAAAAGTGCACTTTAAATTCAGTGTTTAAGCTTCTTTTTCCTTTTGGTTCTCGTAAAAATGTCAAACCAATTGTGAAAGCATAAATTAAGCTGGCAATTATTTGACTTTAAACCTGAAAATTCCCACAAAGGTCATTGGTCAGACCAGCAAAGCTATGAATGTGTTCTTTGAGCTCTTAATAGCTGTTTGGTTTTTTGATTTGTTAGATTGTTTTTTGTGTTTGAGCAAATCGAAACACAACTGTTTGCGTATCATATTCTTTCTAATGACCTTCAGTTCACTTGCCCTTAATGTGTTCATTATCAATGAATAACAGGAAGTTAATTTTCCTGTTCCTAAACTAGCCAACCTTTTCTGGCCAGTGACCTTTCGAAATACGGGGTCAGGGCTAATTATAAGCAAGCTGCCACAGCTCTTTAGTGAGTCCAGATGTTGTAGGTCTTCATTAAAGATACACCCGAACAAACTACCACAGGCAAAAATGAATCAGGATCAATAGACACAGGGTTTGTTCAGTGAAAATTATGTATTTTTGCTTATACAGTATGTTTTAAGTTTTATTATATTACTTTGATAGATGGATGGATGGATGGATTTCCCTATATTCTTCCAGAAGTTGTTTTTTGTCTGTTTTGTTTTTCTTTTTGTCACTCTGTACTTACATATTAATACCACAAAAAAACATTTCTTGTACTAAACGATTGCAAAATAACTTTTTTATCTTGTTGGTAAAGTAGCTTTGATTAATGTGTAAATAGCTATTGAAATCTTTAAATGCAACATATAATTTAGTAGGACATTGCTTTCTAAGCACTTTATAACACCCTGTTTCCATCCCTTGTCATCTCATCCCCACAAGAATAAACAGAGTATTATGAAATGGGGCCAGTTATAAACATATCTAATTAAATTTGTGCAACTGCCTGCTGGCAGTTATTATTTATTAGACTCATGTAACCACATTTGATTACAGAAGACTAAAAGGAGAGTATGAAAAATTACTTGAAATAATTGGTTTGTTAAGTGGGTACAAAATGTGTCTGACCAGTGTGTACCGGATGACCCAAACTCCAAAAGGACAGCATACTAAGCATGACAAAAAATGACCAACAGCCATGTTTCTCAGTACAAGTGTCACTGTTGTACTGACAAACCCAACCACCATAATGCACCTTTGATGTGAGGCCAGAAACCTTTGGATCTTAGCACCCATTGACAGCATTTTTGTAGATGATACATTCTGTTCCTCAAAAAAAATTATTCAGAATAACCATATCAAAGTCAAAAAAGCAATATAATGTGTGCATATTGAAATGTTTTAAAAGAATGACACTGCTGCTTCATTGTGAGAAAATTACCCAGTAAATTGTGTATTGAAACATATTTGTTTGGGTACATTTAAAGGCCAATTATGTTTCTGAGTGACCCTAAAGCCCTTGAGACTCTACATTATACTATGACAACGTTTAGAAACCCTAATTGATGCATAATCTCCAGATCAACAGTGGTTTGTTGAAAAGGATTTATCTACTGAATGTTTGTCATGTTAGAGTGTTGCGACAGAGCTGCTTCTAGGGTTTGGGCTCTTGAAATGGTACTCCATGAACAATTTATACGTTTTTTTTGTTTGTTTACTGTGGTTTACCAGCCATAAAAATAAAGTCTGCTGAAGGAATCTCTCGGATTCTCTCTCTCTCACACACAAACACTTTCTTGGCTAGTTCTCGAACCATCCAAGTAATTTGGATTGTCACACCCACCCTTGGCTTGAGCCTGAAATTCATTGCTGACTAAAAAAGCTCCTAGCAACGGCTTTGCAGTAATAACACATCAACACGTCGTCACTTGTGATATCAGGCAGTTTACCTCCTCTGGATTGTAAGGGCTGACAGTAGTAAATGATACACCAACACAGGAATTTACATTATGTCACTGAGATTGCCATGCTTTTGAAAAGAACATGCAGTACAACAAGTGTTTCTGAAATGTTTTAAGCCTGGAAAGTAGTTTTCATAGGTAAATACTACTCTTATCAACATTAAAGACACATTTACAAAATTAGTAATTGTAAATGTAGCTCAGAAGACAGATTTACCTGTCCTTTGTTGGTTTGTTTAACTGCCTCTCAAATCCAAAAGCCGGAACATGATTGCAGAATAAACCACATGATCTAATCAATTAATAAGAGGAGTATTGCAACTTCCAATACAATAAGAATGAGAAAATAAGCGCTGATAAATTATGGCTTTCAATTATCTGAAAAGCAATCAAGAGGCCCATGGAGGAGCTGCAGAGATCCACAGCTCAGGAGGGAGAGTTCATTAATAAGTAACAATTAAGTGTATTCAACAAAGCTCTTACTGAATAAAAAACATATGAAAACATGCTTTGAGTTAGCCATGTATGGGTCATGTTGGGACATTTATGAACTGTACAGACAGAATTTCCCAGCTTCCCTAGCTGTGATCCCAATGCATCCCCCATGGCATCCCCTTTCTGAAAGGGGATTCAACAGACATAATGATGGATCCAGACACCAGAAACCATCTTCATTAACAGACTTCATAGTTTGGTTTGGATTTCTGGAACCTTGTTAGAGTGGCTTAGACTTTTTTTACCGTTTTTCTGCCTCGTACATAAAGTACCTCCAAACAGTGCTTTTGCTTGGCTTGTTCACTAAAGGGAGTCATATATGATTATTTTTTGTTGTTGTTGTTGTTTTGTTATAATAGCCATGTATTAGAGCTCAAAACGTCTGGCAGGAGCTCATTGTTTCAGTCAGGTGAGTGGCTATAGGGAGGTGTTAAACTAAAAGTAAAATACTTTTTCAACTGTGTGGCTAAAGTTCTTTGGAGACTTTGCTTTATGAGCATCTAACTGAGATAGAAAAGAATGCTGTCAGATATCAAGACAAATGCATGTACTGAAAAGCAGCTGCACCCTAAGGCCTCAGCTGACCCGCCCAACTGTCCTAATTGTACATTAATTAGAATAGTTTAGTTGCTCAAAGAAAAAAAAACAACAACAAAAACATTGCAGAGATAGTTCAGGGTAGGACCAGAGGGCTCTGGGGTATCATGGGGAAGGATTTTATCTATAGCTCTATTCATGAAAAACTTTTTCTCTCCATTCTCCCTCTATGAGCTCGGCCAGAAGATAAGAGAGATGACTAAGGGCAGGAGACAAGCTAATGGGAGAGAGCTTTCCCATGGCCAACCAAACCACTAGCAGCTGGCCATCTGCAAAAACGCTACAAAGGAGGAAAAATAATTTCTCCAACATGTTTAAGCCATTACCAGACTAAGATTCACATTTCTAACCTTTTAATTGTTTTGGTTTATAGAGTAATGACTTTGCGGGTCTTTTTGTCTCACAGTTTCTGTCGTGGTTTTAGTTAAAATTGTAGGCTCAGAAACACAGAATTAGATTACTTTATTTCCAAGCATGTCATAACTAGCTCCTTATAAATAGGATTAAATAAAAGGAAACAAATTTTTAGGCCAAAAAGATCCTGAGGATGAACATATTATTGGTAAAAAAGGTGTAGATTTAAACTAATAAAAAAAAAAGATAACACAGCTATTTATTTTAAACAATTACTTCTTTAAAATACACAGTAAAATCAGCAGTGGCAAAATGTAGGCGTTTTTGGCAGAGCAGAGTTTGCTTCCTAGAAATGTATGTTTCACACCACCACAAACAAATAAAGTTTTCTAAGCAAATGAGATAAAGTTTTATTCTTCAGGGCAGGTGTAAATGCGACCATAAGCGTAAATTTTCCTACAAATAGTTAAATCTTACATATTTTGTATTTAGATATACCTGTATGTTGCCTGACACTTTTTATTAGTTTGGAGGTCCCTTAGAGTTTTTTTCTCTGGTCAAGAGTTATTTCACCTCTTCATGAATTTGTTAATGGGTGAAGTGAAAAACAATTAAACTTTTTTTGCAGTTAAAACTCTTTTTTGTGCAATATGTATTTTGTTGTTCCATTTTATGCGAAGGTCCTGCAAGTGAGACCCCACCACGTGAAATCAACTCCACAAGAAAAGATCTCCCCTGATTACAAGCCGATAAAAATTTTGTAATGACCTTGTTTCCCCCAAAATCCCTACTACAATTAAACATTAAAGGGCTGTAATATCTGAACTGGCAATTAGTATTTAAACACTGATTAGAGTGAGAGTCAGGATAGGAAAAAAAGAATCTTGTAAGTAATCACACTGAAACACACATTCACACACATACATACACAGAGTTTCATAGCCCCATCCAAAGCCACCACCGGAAAGCTTGTGGTCTACGAGAGAAAAAATCTCCATAAACACGAGTGTGGGTTTGCCTTGGCTTGAACATGTAACTGTCTCCGTCTTCGCTCGGTGTGTAAATCTTTTCTGCGTGGTGCTTTCTGAATCTGTGCATAGCCTTAAGCAGCATTTGTCTGCCAGCACGCTTTTTTCCTTCCCAACAACGTTGCAGCACACAATTGTTTCAGTGTTCCCCTTTTTCTGCTGAAGGCCTCGAGCCAACACAGGGATGGAATATAGAGTCATACACCAGACAACATGAGGGACATGGCTGTTTCTCCTGGCGTTGAACCATGCATAAGGATTGATCATCAAGGCATTTAGAATATTTCTGGGCTGCATCATGTTTCATTCGAGCTCCCTGCTGCAGAGCTGCCCTGCTGTTTTTACTTAAATCTGCTTTTGCTTCTGTGCTCTGTCCCCTCATCCTAGCCTGTTGGAATTTACTTACTGTTAAGTCCCAGCTCACGCCATTTGAATAATTCTGATTAAAATATAAATTCTATTTGGAAATGAAGCTGTGGTTCATGAGTGGTTCATATTTTCTCTGACCACTGTTAATTTTGTGGGAAAATCAAACCACAGTAAAGCCCATTTATGAAAAAAATCTATATTAGGACAGACAAAGCACTGAGAGTTTTTTCTGCCAGAGAAACCAAAGGAAAAAAAATAAAATTCCCAGGCTGATGATGGCTGTGGGTACACAACCAGAAGAAACATCATGATCTGTCTGGGTTTCTGATTAGCAGTTTTGTGGGCATTTAAAGTTTTATTGAGTTAAATGTGCTGCATTGTATTATTATCATAGACGTTTTTTACTGGTTTATGTGTTGTTTTATTGTTTTTGATCCAATCAAGTATAAGCACGTAATTTCCTGACAAAGTAAAAGCCTTCAGCTTCAGGAACAACTAACCCAAGTTTAGTATTAGAGTTAAAATTGTAGTTTTATTTTCTCCCCACATAGCTGTTTCATTAAGCTACTTGCTAAAATGCTGTTAAGCTTGTGAATGTGAATCTTTGTTCTTATTCAGTTCTTTTAAAACACTGATTCTCTTGGTAGAGTTTTTGATGCTAAAGCTAGACGAATTGGGATAGCTCCGGAACCAGTTTGGTGGAAATTATTTTGAATTATTGGTTCAAATTATACAGTGTCAAAACAAACCTTAGAAACTCTCTATATTAAGAACCTTCTATTTGTTTGGTAGTTATATTTAGGCTGTAAAACCTTTCCTATTCTTGTTATATTCTTAAGTGGTATAAGCAAAGCATATAGCCTTCCATCTTTGCTTATTCTTTTATTTTTTGGGTAATGCAGAAATGTTTAGGGTCATAACCTCTCATTGCTGTTCACATTCAAAGTTCATAAAAATAAAAAGCTTATGATGATTGCTTTTGAGCTTATAGAGGCTTGGATGTGAAAGGATGGGTTTCACATTGTGGCCACGTTATTTGATTAGTTAATTCATATGAGTGTCATTAACATGGTTTCCTTTGTTGATAAACTGTGAGTGTCAAAAAGCATACAAAAGCTGCTCATTAAATAATAGAGACTGCTGAGTGAAGGCATTTAGATGAGCTCAATTCACATGTACTTGCTTAAAACTCGAGGCGAGGCTTCAACAAAATACACATTACAAATGATGGCTTGTGTCTGAATAGCTGCAAAGCAAACATCTAAAATATTCTTAACATGGCTGAAAAGACAAACATGGCAACAAAAGGTTTTATCCAGTAGGCTGAGATTATACAAGCAGAGAATTAGAAAGTTAAATGTAGCTGTTTGGCCTTTGCTCTTCTCCTATTGAGGTTTTGTTTGTTTAAGAGTGTTAGATCCTGGAAGCCCTTGTGGTGCTTAAGAGGGAGGCCAGGCTGGGTGTCAGGGGGGATGTTGAAGCTCAAAAAACCAACCAGTAGCTTTTGTTATACAGCTTTTGACCTTAGCCAAAGTGAATGATGATGATTCATTTTACCCATGTTTTAATTTCAGTAACCTGAAGTTATGACACTTTTCTTTATATTACATTTTTTAGAATTAAAATAATTAAAATAGTTAGCTTATTTAAAATTCAGACTAGGAATTCTGACATGTTTGCTAGTATTTAATTTAGTTTTTCCCCAAAAAAGTTTGGTAATTGCTTCAATTTTAGTTTTTTCAAGTTTTTTCCCAATGATAGCTCCGAATAATTAAATACCTAAGTTGCTGAAGTAGACCACTAACTACAGTAGCTCACCTGGGTTCTATTGTATATGAGATACTTTAACATACTGTAAGCTCAAAAAGGAAAATGGAAAAGCAATTAAAAGTCTTAAGATGTTTAAGCAGACAAGCAGTTTGCAAGAAGGTGTGAGGGCAAAATGGGAAAATCTAAATATGGAGTCAATTATTTCCCTTAGCACTGTGACAATAGCAGTACAACCTCCTTTGTGCATTGTCCCTCCTATCATCTCTTCAGCCACAAAGATGGCAGACAGGGAAGTAAAAAAGTAAACAAAGCATACTTTTCTTTTAATATAAATCAAATAAACAGAAAACTCCAGGTCTTGTCCTGAGACTAAGGCCGTTTTCACATGTGTGGCCATACCAGAAAACGGCCAGAGAAAATGCTAATTTTTTCTGTTCACATGGCACGGATCTCTGACCATATTGGGATCCAGTCTTTTACTATAAATAAACAGCAGGTGGCGGTATACAAATAAGTCTTAGTTCTCCAACAAACAAGGGAGTGAGAAGTACCGACGTCATAAAACGAGCGACAGCCTAGAATGTAAACAAACTGGTCTACTGGTCAGCTGCTACCTGAAGCCATCTACAGGGTGAGTGTTGTAGTAAACCCCCCGTTTTGTAACCTGCTGTGTTGCTGTGGGATGCTTGAATCGCGTTGTTTTGGTATTTGTATGGTCGCGAGGTGATTCTGTAATTTCGGCCGGCGGTGTCGTCATTTCCGCATGGAGCGCGTCTATTGTCTTGAGTACGGCCAGAGTACGGGTTGTGTTCACATGATACGTGGCCGCTCGTACCTGGACTCGGATACTTCCTCCAAGGCAGGTCTCTCTGGCCGTATTCTGGCACGGTACAGTCTGTGTTCACATGGTACGAAATAAGTGGATTTTGACCAAATACCGTACCCGAGTACGGACTCCCGTACCATGTGAAAGCGCCCTAAGTCTCTGTGTATTAACATACTACGTTTCAAGTATTTGAATGTAAACTCAAAGGGCTTTAATTAAAATTGCTAACGAGTCATTCAAACAAAAAAGAAAATGCCTTGTACTTACACTAAGCAATGTAAATCATCCTACTTTTTCAGAGATACAACATTATAATTGATATTAATTAATTAAATCTAAGTTAAAATAACAAGAAGTAATACATTATAATAATTTAATGGCTTTAAACTAACAAGTCTCAAGCCTTTTTCAAAACGTATATTGAGTTAGGTTCTACAATGTAAGTGGCTAATGAGTTCGATAATTGTGGAATGTGGTTTCAAGAGGTTAATTCTCTTATTGCTCCATAGTTGTCTTAAGCTTTCAGTAATTTGGCAAAAGTACAACATCTGACTGAAGAAATCCCATCAGAAGGGAGTTTTTAAATCAATAAATTATGCTACAGATTGTAAAAACAGTAATGTTATGTATTTCACTAGTTGATTAATTAGACAAAAAGGCACTGATCAAAGTAAAAGTACATCAGGTTCAACATTTTTGCAAGGGGCTTTTACATAAATGGTTTACTAACTCATAATAACTTTATAATGAAAAAAAAGAATGGCTCATAATTACATCTTTTAATTTCACCTACCCCAACCCCTCCTCTACTCCCTACTCCTTGTAGTGTCTCACTCAGAGGAACAGCTGAGCGGGGCAGAGATTCCTTACTGTGCCTCACCCACATTGTGCAATAAGGAGAGAATTTCATTACAGTGTTAATTTAGTGGGGCTCTGTTTAGAAAACTTTTCATGTGACGCAAGTGTTAAACAATGTTCCAAATTAGTAAGGTCAGTATTTTATAGAACACATTTTATAGATATCAGGCACACCTCAGTGGAAGATCTGAAGGATCAGTTTTACATTCTGTAATATTCTTTCATTTTGTGTTGGTATTTACTTTTTTGTCTGTGTCAAAGCTTCTTCTGCATTTCAACAGATGCTACTTTTTTGCACTATCTGCATGCCGCAGAAAACTCAAATGTTAATTGCTGTGGTTGTAATTTAAATAAATAAATATAAATATATATACTTATGGCTGGATTTTTGTCTAAACTCATGTGTCAATTTGGATCAATTGGATCATCACACAGAAACCTTATTTGCTCAGTGGAGACATTTAGAAAGGTAGGTAACCTTTTGCCCTTTTCCAACTAAGGTAGGCTCAACCCGTATTTTGTGCATTTCCAGTACCTTTGTCTGGGCTGAGATTACCCATTTTTCAGGACTACCTCTGGCTCAGTCCAAAGCAGACCAAGGTGACCCAACACGCCCGCTTATGGACTGATTGGTCCAGTAAAATTATGTTACTCTCTCTCCTACCAACCTAGTGGTAGCCACTGACTGACCTGGGATTTTCATTGTTAACTGATGTCATAGAATGATGACGCATGGCATTGATTGAGTCTAAAATATTGCTGGAGGAAACAAAAAAAATTTTAAGCACAAATATCGTACTGTGAATGACCACAAGGACTTGAGTGGGGCAGACTGCAAACACTGGAAGTGCTTTGCAGAAATGAATGGAATTAATGGTGAAAGGCTGGTAAGCAATTGGAGAGAGATTAGATTAGGTTAGATACCGGCTCCAGCATTGGCATCTGTAATATCGGCTCAAGGTGAGAGATGACTGATTTTTACTGGAGTTTTGCTACACTGAGCCCGCCGAAGTCATCAACCATTGCTGTGTTCCTGAAATGGTAATGGAAACAAAACAAGACAGTTGTGGGACGGGCTGACCCGACACAGTCGTGGTCATGCTGACGCAAATGGAAAAAGGGCATTTTTGTGGAGGTTCAGGAATAGGAAGGTTAATCTTGGAGTGTTAAAGACAGCAGCTTTGACATGCAAAAGTGAGACCAGCAAAGACCAACCCTGCACCTTTTTCCAACAAAGAGAAGCCTCAGACAAAAATCAACATTGTAATGGGTTTTGCTGAGGAGACTGCACACCTCATCTCTCAGCAAACACAGCGTGACTTCACCATATAACGGACAATGGGAGAAAAACCCAGCAGAACAGCAGCCAGCTGGCCAGTTTACACAATTACAGCATGAGGGAGAAGTAGGTTGCCCTCTGATCTATCAGCAGAAGAAACACCGAGTCACAGAGAATTATTGCTCTCATTAGCTCAGGTTTAGCATCATCTGGTGCTAAATAGACTGGATCCAGAAGAGGCTTCCAAGATGTACGAGCCCAAACCTCTCTAAAGCGCAAAGCAAATTAAGTATTTCAGGCTGTCACTTGGGAATGCAGTTTTCCTAAAAATTTTATCACATGGGTATTGTATATCCTCATCGAGTAAATAGTTGTTTGCTGCAGTATGAAAACAATAATATTTTGCACCTTTATTGTCATTTTGAAATATTAGTCAAATATGGCTGGTCGATATTTCTGTGGTTTACTTTTTCTTTCTCCTTCTGTGTGCATTAACTTTTATTTTGCACTTTGCTAAACACTATGCACCACCAGCAGTGATTTCAGGTTGTTAATGTTTTGTCTGAGCTCAGGCTATAAGTATGCGCAGGTATTGTTCCATAATGCTGGTTAACCACCACCAAGCATGCTCAGCTTGCCTTTATATGTTAAGATAAAACATTGTGGTTTACCCCTAAAATGATGACAAATCATGTACATGTTCCACACAGACACACATCAAACATATCGTCTGCTGGACCTGCCTGAAAATGCTCTGCAATTAGTTTGTGTTTTGGTTTGATGATCCTTTTACCCAGAGGCTGTTTAAATTATTAGATGAATTTTCCCATCTCCCCTCATCATACAACGCCATCCCCTGGCGGACTCTAAGCATCATGCTGTAATAAATGTCACAAAAAACATGTGGTATTTCAAAATCTATTAGATCTGCATGTTAAATTATCACAAAGAAATAAAGAATCATAAATTCTTCACACAATTTCAAACTTATAAAAAAACATCAAGTGTCCCCTGAAACTTTTATTTTGAAGTAAGGGAGTAGGTTCTTCTTAAAGATCAACTTTTTTGCTGAAAAACAGTATAAATGAGAGTCTATTAGTGCTGTCTAAATGTTTGATCATTATTTTGGCAATATAGTGCATCTTGTTTAAATTATACATTTTCTGCCTAAAACAGCCATTGTTGGGTCCTCCAGTTCAAGTTAGAAGTCACCACTACATTTAAAGTTAAATTGTCAATCGCTATTGGCTCAGCGGTGATTTTTGACATACTGTAAGCCCGTTTTTGTGAAGTCAGCTGCACTGCTGCTGAGGGGTATAAAAGCCGCCGAGTCTCAGTCATGCGTCCTAGTGAGTTGGAGTTGGAATGACAAGGAAGTGTTTACACCATTTAAAAGGTTATCAGTTTTTTAGCATAGCATTTTGTCAAGAGTATTTAGCATAGCTCCATCTTTCTCGCTGTCTGTGTCTGTGCCACTGCAGAAGCACTGGAGTCAAGATGTTCATCACAGCCCAGACCACGCTCAGCCCTCTCCTCCCTGCATGTTCGCTGGTCTTTTAGGTAACACCTACTTTTACCACATTTTTCAACCAGGAAATGCTGGTGAAGTAAGATTCAAGTAAACGACTTGCTCTTCAAGTTGTTCCGCTGTTACAATGATATAATCCACTAATGATGAGTACTCATCAAAGTTGGGTTCGGAAAGTCACATACGAGATACTGAATAATTTTGTATGCACTGTTAGATTACAACAGCTGCCTAACATGCTACAGTTAGCATTGATTTTGAAGTTTTCTATCTCTTTAACTAAAAAAGACAATTTCACAGTTTTATGAAATCTGGACTGCATTTGATCATCTTTAGTCAAATTTCTGTAGGATAATCCAGTTTGAAGTGTATGAAAACTCTCAAAAACTTTGTAAAGACACAAAACGGAGCATTTTCAAATATTGTTTGGCTTTACGACTAGAAGAGAAACTTTAAAAAAATACTTCCACTAGGCTTTTAGAGAGATGCAAAATGAAAGACATTTCCTTAAACATTTCCTTAAAAAAATAATATTTGAATTAAAATATAATAAATGGGTATGACAATGAAATTATGTTTACATCTACCAGCCTGTAGTAGCCGCCATTGTGGGTTGATAGATACGGTCTCTTCTTTCCAGCAATATGGTCTGCACCGCTCGGCTGGCACTGGGAAAAATGGCCGGCAAGTTAAGCAGCTGCTTCAGAAACCTGGAGATATTATATGTTATCTGTTGTCATCAGAAGAGGACTGACAGGAGAAGAATAGAGCTAGAGTATTTTTGGTGAACCCTACACTGGTCCCACACAAAACATTTCTACTGCACCAAACACACATGGAACCAGCAACTTTCCTCCTTGATTGGTAAGCTAACTAATTTGCTAACTTTGCTAACGTTAGCTGTTAGTTAATCTCCTTTAGGATACATTCCTCAATAGACGTGGTTTAGGCTATTAACTGGAAATATGGGCAGTGAACCAGGCAACCGAAAGGCTGGAATTATGTTTTTATTGTAACTACAATCTAGATAAACTAGATGTCGCTATCATGCTCATATTCCATATCCAACCTCTAACACAGCAGTATTTACATAGTTTAAACATTTAAACACATTTAAACACACTAAATCCAGGTTCTGTGCAGTGTAGGGGCTGCACAATAGTGCAGTTGGTAGAGCTGTTGCCTTGCAGCAAGAACGTACTTGGTTTGAATCCCGCCCTGGGGTGTTTCTGCATCAAGTTTGCATGTTTTCACTGGGCATGCATGGGTTACCTCCAGGCACTCTGGCTTCCTCCTATAGTCCAAAAACATGACGACTAGGTTAAGTGGTCTTTCTAAATTGCTTATGAGTGTGTGGGTGCATAGTTGTTTGTCCTGTGTGTCTCTGTGTTGCCCTGTACCCAATTCTTGCCCAATGGTTTTTGGAAATAGGCACCAGCACCTTCGTAACCCTGCATAGGAGAGAAGGTATAATGATTCCAGGTTCATTAAAATCTAGTTTGTGATGTATTGAACCTTTCCTTGGTGAATTTTCATTTTCCAGCTCCTCATATTATATCTGCTCCACTGACAAAAACCCACCTGTCCAAAAGGCCAGGTGGGAAGCTGAAGGCCAAATCTCCAGCAACATGTCAGATTCTGTGATTAACATTCCTGCCCGGGTCTCATTTAGCAGCTCTGTCAACAGGTGGACGGGGGGCAAGAGGTGGCTTTCAGACGGAATAATTGGGGGGAATTCTAACCGTGTCTTTCATCAGTACTAATAATGAGACAGGTGAAAAAGGCAGCAGAATATGTCAGTTCCTGTCTGTTTTATCCCCTTTCCAACCCTTTCTCTGGCGAAAGAGGAGACTGAAATATATGCACTGTGTTTGCATGGGTTGGATGAAGTAAAGTGTACAGGTGTCGTGAACAGAGTAAATAATGTGTTACTGGTGTCAGTTGAGAGCCTGCTCCCTGCAAAGGGTGCTTTTCACTTTTTTCCTAATGGAAAAAAAAAGAAAAAAGGGGGAGATTTTATTTCTTTCCAAGGATCTGGGGTTAGAAAATCCTGTGAAAGCAACAGCTGTTGTTTCTTTTACTCCAAACAAAGGCCAGGGACCCATTGGAAGCTGATATGCCAGTCAGAGACAGATGTAAAGTCAGTCAGCGCCATGACAATTTGCTACTTTATGCAAAAGTACTCCAACAAGGACAGACATTTTTAGCCCTTTTGATTTCACCTAATAAGCTGGAAAAACTTTCATAATCAGACAAAGAACTACTAATTTATTCAGCTTCATTGCCAGTAAGGAGGTGCAAAACAAACAAAGAAAAGCAGAGAAAATGTAACACGCACAAAGCAAGACTTTGTCAACTTGTACGTATGTTTATTGCAATTCAAAGCTAATCATCTAAAGTGCCTGGAATTATTTATCTCCAAACCACACATTTTCATTTAACAAATGTATATACTTAATTTCCAGCATTTTGTTTTGAAAATCTGGAAGTGATTGTCTGGCTCATAAATTCAATGACACACTGAGCAAGACATTATGCTACTACAACTACAGCAACGCTGCCTTAAGACTGAGTGTCCCTGTCAAAGTGTGGAGGAAAAATAGCTTCACAGTGTGGATGATGTCACCTTTTATTTAAAGCCACAACTTGGTCTCTAATCCAAATATTTACACCTTTCTCTGTGCAAATCCAGTTTTGGGGTCTCGTGTTTGACTGTCTCACTAAATATTCACACGGCTCCGAGTCAAACAGACATTCATAAATTCACAACTGTGTAGAGTTTTTGGTTTCAATGTCAGCTTCTCCTGATACTAGCTCTTAGAAGTATACATAAAGCATAGAAATTATATATATACCTTAAGAACCAGCACCGGGAAAGGATTGAATGCAGTAACAAAGCTAGAAAAACTGCAGTGTTAAACTTTATTCCCCTTGGGCATAATTTATACAATCAAAGCTATTAAATAATTAAGTTTTATGTTTTTTTTGACACCTATGTTAGGATTTATTGGAATGATTAAGAAAAAGTTTTGTGTAATAGAACTGTAGCATGTATTTGCATTAAGCTTCCTCTTCTCTGGTACCCTTAAAGAAAATCTGCTGCAACAACTTGCCTTCAGAGGACCCCAAATTAGGGAATAGCGTACTTGTGTGTTTAATTTGATCTCAGCTGTTCTGTGAAGGCCTCAGAGGTTTATTACAAAAGACTACTAAACAAATAGCATCATGAAGACCAAGGAATACTGCAGATGAGTCAGGGATAAGATTCTGTAAAACTTTTAAGCAGAGTTAGGTTATAGAACATTATTCCAAGCTTTAGGTGCCGTATGGCACATTGTTCAACCATCTGAAAAGGGAAATAGTATGTGTGGAGAAAATTTTACATTGTCCTTCAGCCTGAAACCATCGGCCTTAGCAGTCAATCTACGTTCCTACCCTCATTCATGGTCACTATTTCTGGGTAGTGACCAAAAGTTCGAGATTGCGGAAACAAACAGTTGAAATGATTTTCTTTCGCAAGGTGTCTCAGCCAATTCGGATGTTGTCAATCCATTAAATGGCTGTTATTAGTGGTTATCACTTCCATTAAATGCTGTCAGACTGTGCCCTCTCTACCTACTAGTAGGTTATCTACCATTCTTATCGCTGATAACAGCCAACTGTCTCCATGTGTCAAAAATACTTAGTCAGAGTAGCATATCGTAACTGGAGTTATCTAACCAATTTTTAATCAACCCACAAGTTTTATGTCCTAACCTTAAGGTCACAGAAGGACAAATATACTTTCTTTTAAATGCCTAAACCTAAACCTAATTTGAAGAGGTATTAAACACCAAACGGAAAAGTAGGTTTCAGTAGGTAGAGAGGGCACGGTCTGACGACATTTAATGGGACTGATAACCGCTAATAACGGCCATTTAATGTCTGATCACATCCGAAACGGGTGGGTCTCTGGGCTTCCACTTATAGGACGACAGACAGCAGATTCACCCCTCTACAGAGATCTAAGAATTGTTGAAGTAAGGTGATGTCTAGACAAAGATAAAGTAGCTGAGGATAAACAATTTCAGTATTATTTGATTGTCAATTTCACTGTGTTTTTGCTGCGTTTGTAAGATTTCCTTTTTCATATTGCTCTGGCACAAACATTCTGTTTGGTCTGTGTTATAAACAGTGTTTTTTTTATGAGGTTATTGACTGATAGAGCAGTTTTAATCATGCAACATAAGCTACTGCTTCCTGCCTGCGTTACATACTTAAGGTAGCTTTGTGGTCATTGGTGCTGAATGTTATTTATCCGTTTCTGGTGCTCATAAAAAAATAGGATTGTTGAATATGGTATTCAAAATACAGGTGAGTTTTAAAACATATGGTTTAAAGGGGAAAATGAATCTTTATTGTTGGTTTAAAACCACCTTTTTAATGTTTCAACATACTAAAATTTGATCCATCACTGTGATGACCGAGCCATAAAATAGAATCGATTTTCCAAAAAGATTATTCATATCTAATACAGCAAAAGATTTAAAGTGCAATTCACCACCACAATGTAAACTTAAAGACATGTTCTAAAAATCATGTTCATGCTTCCACAATAATTTAGCATTAAATAATACAGAGAATCAAACTAATGATACAATACATTTTTCCATGCTTCCTACCAGCACAAAAAATGACATCTACATCTGTATTTACATTTGATACTCCCACCCTGGATATCTCAGACCAATAAACATGCAGAATGTTCTCTCATGCTTTGTTGTAAAAGTTTTGGAGTTTTCTGTGTGTGCAAAGGAACCAAACAATATGAAATATTAAGTCCATGTCCACACATAGCTGGGGTTTTTTCTAAATTAAGATTTTCATTTGTTCTTTGAAAAAAAAAAAATCTAACCGGATAAATGGGTTTTTTCAGCACATTCATAGACGTGGCAAACCAGTAAGGGGGCAGTAGTTCTCCCAAATCCTATCCGCTCAGAGTAACTTTCTATCCTGTAACTTCAGTACGCAGCAGTCATGGAGCTTGTAAAAGCAAACAAAAAAAGGTGTTTTAAGAAGGGATGATGCCAGCACAGCTCTGAGGGCAAATGCTGTAAATGCTGTTTATGAGATTAAAATTAGGTTGCACAGGTGATATTTGAGCGTTTTTTTGTCGCGGATAGTGACATTATGGCTTTTAAAACTCCGTTTTCAACCGTCCACACGCAGATACTAAAAACGGAGAAAACACAAATCTCCACTTTGGTCGGAGTTGTTAAAAAGATTTGTTTCTGGTGCTGAAAATCTCCGGGTTACGTGTGGATGACAGGCCAAACCGTAGAAAAATATCTCCATTTTGTGAGATACCCGGCTACATGTAGACAGGGCCTAACCCAAGATAATAAACTTATCAACTGATTCAAACCAAACTATAGGTGTGAAAATCCCCAAACAGAATATTTGCCATTGAAAGAATGCCACAATAATGGAGATAAGCTAAAAAAAATGGACATCTAATTGAAATTCTAATTAGAACTCTTGCTACAAAATTTTAATCTACAATATTAGCTTAAAACTCATTGATGCGTTTTTTGGACCTGTCATGTTTTTTGAATACTTGGAGAACTTGCAAAAGATTTATGCGCAAAAGTTCTGTTAGCATAATTTCCTTGGAATGTGCGTGTCTTCATGCTCTTATAAGCCTCACTTTTGCTGACAAAAACAACCCTCCTACCGCCTTGCCAAAATTGCAGCCTGTTCACTTTCACTCCTGATCGTGCCTCCCAAGCGTGCCCCCTCCCCCCATGCATACACACAAGCACACAAGTCCAGTTTCTAGCTTCAGACATTACTAACTCCCAGTTGTATGGCCCGCCCTCCCTGCTGTTTCTACAGTGTCCTTAACATGACATTTGAGCTGTTCAAGAAAAGACTCGCTCAGTTCTGTGTCTTCACTAACATGCTGTTGAACTGGATTTTTATCAGTGGGCTAAACGAAAATTAAAGGGGATGTTAAAAAAAAGAAATAACCCTGACTTTTAGTTCTAGATTAGGATCTTTGTTATAATATCTTTTTTGCATAGTTCAGTTGTTTAGTCATGTCCTATTCACTCTCCATGTATCATCGCATTATTTATGGCAATGGAAAAGTGGGGCACCTATAAATTTCAAAGGCAAATAAAATGGTATTAATTTTGGAATCGCAAGTCTGAGGAACCACAGAAGTGGAACAATGCAGATGCGTCTGAAAGCCTTCCTGCTCCATTATAACGCAAAGCACAATGAGAGCTTTATTTCTGACCCTGAATCACCAGCTGAATTCTCAGTTGCTTTGCTAAACCACATTATTGTGTGTGTGGCTATTGGTGCCCAAACTGGAGTATTTATTATGGGTTCAATTCATGTCAATCCAGTTTATTAGAAGTTCATGACATTTAAATATATACGTATGAACAAATATTAATGCAGAGATAGTTGAGTTATTATGGGGAAGATATTTAAAAACAACAAAAAAAATTTCTGGCTGTTTTTTGTGTTTAGCCATTGCCGGAGAAATAAAATAAATTGGCTCCTTCTTATTAGGGTTAGTGAAACCAAAAAAAACATCTCCCTTTTTCTGTTTACACTGGAGTTGCCGCTTTTTAAATAAGTGATTGCTTCCTGTTTCAAGTTGCACTCAGCACTTCTTTTACAGCCACTTGTTGCACTTCAAACACAGACGTCCTCTGGCCTGAACCTCTTTCAGCAGAGGACTGAAGAGCGGCATCCTAAAGGCTTTCACATGTGTTTGCTCTGGGGATTTCACTTGAAGATGTTTACAAATGCCTCTGCAGGAAGCAAAGCACAAGAAGATCTCAAAAGCAGTGTTTAGAAGTTCACACTGAGCCTGTATGGATCATTTACTAATCTGGTGTGCACATAAAGAAAAACCTACAGTTACTGTTACTGAATATGCTATGCACATAAACTGATCTGGAACGATAGCCAAAATACCATTAATGAGGATGAGTATTATTTCAGCAGGTTTTGATCTAATTGTGTTTTACATCCTGTCAAAATAAATGCATCACTTACAAAAACAGTATGATTTTATTTTAGGAATAATAACAATATAATTATGAAGCACTAAATTTCTAAAAATTACAAATGTGAAAAAATAAAGCCTTATGATATAAATATTTGCATTAAGTAATAAATGCATTTAATAAATGCATTTTTAAAGACAAATGTTTCATAATAATTAGCTTAGATTTATATGAATTGAGTTTTTTCAGAATTTCATTGTCACATATATCTGTCTAATATTTATTAATATCAATATTTATATCAGAAGGTTGTATTTATTTATTACATTTTTTAGCAGTTTGGTGCTCCATATAAAATAAGAGGCATCTTGTAATTATTTCCAAAAGCATACCTGCCCCTTAAACTTTTCCACATATCAAATTGCAAAGAGGAACTATTTGATTAGGAATAAACACATGTAATAAACACAAAATAATCGATTACTGAGAAGCAGAAGGAAGTGGATACATGGCTTACAAATGTTTTAAAAAAATAAAAACCTAAAAATTGGGGCATCCATATTTATTTAGTACCACCTGACCTGATACCACTGTAGATGATCAAATGTTAACCTTGTGCTGCAAGCTGGGTTTTCAGAAGGTTTGGTATTTTTCAAAACCCACAAAAATCCATCCTGTACTGCTCCAACTCAACCATCCGAATCAAATCCATTGGTGGTGTGCACCAATCGTTTGTTAGCACTGTGCTTAGGGGCGGGCATTTGGGCGGGTGTTTAGCAAATACCCAGGCAAACCAAAAACAAACATGGACATACGTGTAGAACTGGCTATTGAATCTGTTTTGTTTTTTATGATTTGTAGCCTTGGTGACATTTTTTTTTAAATGGGATAGGGGTGAGAAGTGGGAAAAGACATACGACAAAAGTAGCTGAGAATAGGACTTGAACTTGAGAGGTAGAGCCTCTGAACATGGGGCAACTGCACTAACCACTATGCCACACAAGCCCCCTATTGAATCTGTTTTAGGACAACTAGACATACTTTCTTGAGGAACAAAAGTGAGGACTTAATGCATTTCTTGATGGTTAAGGTGTTTGTTTTTCTCCTGACTGCATTTATCAAGAGTTTCATTTACCAACTTGCACCTTTCGAATGAGTCATTACTGTGATTGAGAAATCCTGGTGGGCAGACACTTGCTTGTGCGTTCTTCAATCAACTCAAAATATTATACCAGATGGCCCTCCCTTTTTAAGACATTTTCTGTATGAGCAGTTCCAGATCAATGTGTAGACTCGACTTGAGGCAGGGCAACACATAGATCTGGCTTTTGCCAAGTTAATCAAATGTAACCAGAGCTGGGTATTAGCTAGTTAAATTTACTCAGTTACATTTACTTGAGTAGCTTTTTTTTTTGGGGGGGGGGGGGGTGGGGAGGGGGGGTGGGAATTAATTATACAGGGAACATCCTAAATTGTTCCCAGAAGTATTGTTTACAATGTTCTAATATTTTTAGGTGGTGCTACTCTTACTTGAATTTTTGGGTACTCTACCCACCTCTGAGTGTAACCACTTATTTTTTGGTATTCACTTAATAAGGACATTTTTCACCATTGAGTGATTTACTCTCAGTAGCTTAACTACAGCTTTTCTGTGAACACCCTTCAGCTGTGTTACGTGTACTAATTGTAGTTAATTTCCCTACTTGGTGCAGGTCAGTTGTGGTGAACATAATAGTTACGTTAGGGTAGGGGTGTCAAACTTTTTTTTTTTTTCGGGCCAAACCCACATCTTAAAAGTCCTAAAAACAGCTGGTTGTTGCAGAATGTATTGAAAAATACTATCCATTAAAAAATGATATATTAACAAAATATAAATGAAAAGTAGTCTCAGCATTCAATTTTTACTTCTTAAAATTATATAATATTGAACATCCTTTCATACTGTTGTAATTTGGCACTATGCAATTAAAAACATTATTGATTAGATTGATAATATGTAAACACACAGCTTATCTTCAAGGTTCATTTTTTGTGGCCCTCTATATAAGTAGTAATGGCGGCCTGGATTTTGCCCGTGGGCCTTGAGATGGACACATATGCGCTAGGGAGTGGACGAAAACACCAAACCCTGTGACGGATGTGTTCTCAGGTTCCAAAGAAACTGTAGAATGGTTGGTTTTTGGTGGTTTTCACACCTTTTATTCCAGTAGACCAAAGGATCTTTGAGGACCAAAACTGTAATATTGTTATCTTTTTAGCTGGTGTGGTTTGCCTTCACACAGAACTTTGTCAAACAAACCAAAACTTTTGAGTAACATATTTACCTCCTTGCCTGTGGTGGTGCTGCCCCAAGAAGCACTCAACACAGGGACATTTCCAGTTCCATGGAATGTAAACAATTAAGGAAGTGGATCAGAATTTACTCTTCAGTTTTAGGATTGCTCTGTGATCTTTGGCAAAAGTGCTGGACAAAAATACTTAATTAACGGGCCGCACCAGAGTTCACTTGGACTGAGCAAAGACTTAAGTTTTTAGGCAGACCAGAGTTCACCTTTTTGGTCTGCATCAGAACTCAAACCTCCTCATACGAAAAACAATTCAAGGTATCAAGCACCTTGTTGTTGAAACTGTGCTATACAAATAAAGTTTCCTTGCCTTTTAGGCAAACTAATTTTAGTTTGATTAAAGAGGATTAAACAGGTCTGGTGTGAAGGCAGCTTATATGAATGTGAGTAAAAATGGATCCAACAAAGATACTTAAGTTGTACACTTGAAGGATTTGCCAGACTCCTTCCCATAGCCAGATCTGCATTGCATTTTAAGATGTGGTAAACAAACTGAGAATCAATGGCAGTGCATTCTTTCTGTAAAACTTTAAAGACATTTCTCAAAATCAAAATTGTTCTTAGATCATTATCCATGAAATAATGTAAAGAAACAAGCAATTGATATGCTGAAATTCTCAATATCTCCTACTTGCTTGGAACACAGCATCTATTCACTTTTTTAACTCACTTTTATTTACATATCGCCAATTCACAACAAATGTAATCTCAAGGCACTTTACAATAAAAGTCTTTTCAATACAATTATACAAACATTCCAATCAGTTAAGTTTTCTCCTTCCTTTATTTAAATTTCAAACATCTCAGGAGGTTTGTGGTGTTAGATTTTGGTTCACTTATTACTTTTCTATGTGTAAAAAGTAACCGTACCACCTGGAAAACTTAACAAGTTAAAAAACTAATCTGACTCAGTCCAAAGTAAACAAATTGTAGAGGTGAAAACGACCTTACAGAACATTTATGAACAAGCATCATCATGAAGACCAAGAAACGAAGAGAAGGTTCTGGAGACGTTTAAAGCAGGGTTGGGTTACAAAGTAATATCCCATGCTTTTAATATCACACAAAGCACTGCTTCATTCATCTTTCAAAGCTAGAAAGACAAAAACTGAAAGCTAACAGATCAGGTAAGGGGAGCAATGATCAGAGAAGCAGCAAAGAGGCCCAGGATAACTCTGGAGAACAGAAGAATCTGTTGACAGTATAATTAAGTCATACAGTCAATAAATGTGGACTGATGGATATGTGGCAAGAAGAAACTGTTGTTTGAAGCACTTTCCTCAAGCCAAGTACAGGACACAGCAAATATGTGGAAGAAAATGCTCTGTTTGAATCAGACCAACCCTAAACATTTTTACCCATAAGTATAATAGGAAGGAAACCTAACAATGTATGTCACCCTGTATATAGTATTCCCAAGATGACATTTGGTAGTAACACCACCATGCTAAGGCAAAACCTGATAAAATATGTTGAAGTTTGAGGTTGAAAGGTGAAGAAATCTTAAAAAGTTGAAGAGATTTGAATATTTTTGCAAAGCACTCTAAAATGAAGACATAAATTACCAGTAAGCCAAAACACACAACCAGCAGGCAGTCAATACGTTTACCTTCCCAATCCAAATCGAGCTTTTTCGAGTAATTGAACTAAGGGCTTCCCCCCTTGTCCCCTGTTGAGAGCCGAGTCGCAGTTTACATGTCACTCAGAAAATCAAATTATTCAATGAAGTATGTTCCACTCCAATAGATGGCGACATATGCCCCTATGTGTTAGCCCTGTAGAGGTTACCTTCTTGTTGCACTTGGGCAGTAAACACAGGCTGGTGGGAGTGAAGCAGACACAGTTAAAGCAGAATAGGCACAATCACAATTCACCATCTCTTTTTCAGTCCAAACATGCAATGTTAGGCCTCTTATGTTTGTCTCAACCACCATATTCTTCTTATAGCACTTATATGTTGTTGCTAAGTTGTACTTCCGCATCTCCTAACTTCCCAAGTGGATGCGTGAGTACGGGCGGTAGCGGAGGGGGGATGTTGTAGAGTAGTCCGATTCTCAATCACATTATCTGAGTAGCTTAGTCGAGCTTTTTAAACTCCAGTTTGTTTCGATTCAAGCCGGACTAAGGTGTATACATACATTTCAAAAGTCTGATTTCAGTCAGACTAAGGTAATAATTCGACTTGATCTTGCTGCATGTAAATGTAATGACTGTTGTGATCCCAGTTATTTCTAACTTAACTTTAAAGGCTTTGGTTTGTACTCCAGTTAACAAAGCCTCTTGAGCTAAACAACATATTTATGACCTACAGCCTGTACCAGGGCTGTTCTGTGTAAGGTTGTACTGCTGTCTGCTCTCTTCTGAAAGGAGAAGGGAGCATAAAAGAGGAAATGAATGTGTGAGGGATGAATACGTGGCCCTAGGGGTCAGTTTAATGGAGTCAGACCCCCAGCCCCTATTGACTTCCACAGCTAAACTATTAACTCCTCACAATTCCCATGCTATGGCCTCATTATTCATTTTCAGGGTGAGAACACTTTTCCTGTTTAAATAATTATAATGTGAGCAGAAATAATTAGTAGCCGTTATTTGTTAATTTATTTAGGTGTTAGAGTTCAACACTTTCCTTCTCTAATAGCCCTAACTAGGGCACTCCTTAAAATAGCATAGAATTAACGACATCAACCTCAAAGTGTCATTGTGCGTAGTATCTTGCTTTTCCTAGTACTGTGTTTTTATGAACTGAGAGGTCCGAGGTTCTTACAGGTATTTATTGAAGCCATTCCTCCACTTTGGGTGTCACTGCTCTAATTTCTCTGATTAACACTGGTACTACTGTCAACTTCACCTCCCAAGTCTTCTCTAGCTCCTCTCTGAGCCCTTCGTATTTCTGAAGTTTCTCATGTTCCTTCTTCTTGAACTTACCATCACTTGGTATTACCACATCCAACACAACAGGTTTCTTTTTTGCTGTCATTCTCCGACACCTTAGAAGGTGTTTCACACTTTGATCTTGGGCTTTCTAGCCATACTTCGCACATATATACTATACCAGCCACTTGATGTCCCATGTATGCTGTCCCTGCCAGCGTCTGTCAACAACATTCCATGTATGTATGCATATATATATATCTATATATATATATATATATATATATATATATATATATATATATGTATATATACATATATATATCACACAATATATATATATATATATATATATATATATATATATATATATATATATATATATATATATATGAAATGTGTTGTAAGAGGAAGATTAATATATCCAATGAAACATAATAGGCTCCAAAATATATTTTTATAAACCAAGCTTGATAAAAGTAGAGTTTCTGTGCTTTGACTTGATCAAAAAAGGTTCCACAATAAAACATTTTTTCAGATTCATGCTAGAAGCTACGATCAAGACATATTTGCAAGTGCAATTTCTTGCAGTGCAAAACTAATTGCTGTTGAAATCAAGATAGATAATAAAAACTGCGGGGTGAGCTTCTTAAAAATTCATGTGGCCTTATAAGATGTCCAGCTAGTTAAGAATCCAACTGACTTAGCTGCATGAGTGTGTGGGTGTGCTTTTGAGGAAGGGGGTGTTATCAATAACAAGTGAGATGGGTATGTTTCTTTAAGACAATCCTATAAATGGTGGCCCGGTCACTGCCTCTTTCACTTGGAGGGGGCTGGATGTAGTTTGAGCTTTCCTTGGTGGGTCAAGCGAACCATTGAAGTCTGAATGGGCTGCCATGGCAGATTACTCTGCACAGCTGTCCCCCTACCGTGGAAATTAAGTTATGCCCCGTGTCAGCAAGTTTTGTGTTTTCTCTGCCCCTCCTCCCTTTTCCTTTGCCTGTATGCTCCTCTTCCTTAAATAGTTGAGGCCCCACAAAGGTGCACATATAAAGAAGAGGCTTTCAGATGTGTGGGTAATCATGCCAGGAAAATTCAGATTAGTTAGCTAGGTATGAAACCAACCTGTACTCCTCCACAAAGAACCACACTTCCTGTTGCAAATCAATGCATGTGCATACACTTTAAATCTGCCCGTAAGAAAAAGGCCACTATAAAATCAGAGGGTGGCACAAACTGTTTGTCTCCAAGCTTCTTGAACAGCATCCTGCTGCACTCGTGGCCCTTGCCTCATGTTTTGTTAATTTGTGGGGGAAGTTGTTTGTGTTGTGGTCACAGTGAAAGACAAACACTTCAGCGCTTCCAGCGATGTGTGAACATTCTGAGGACCTCCCCCTAAAAAGCCTCCAAGGCTGCCAGACCTGAGGACTGTTACAAGCTGAAGGAGATTCAAGAGCCACTAAAGCCGAAAGCAAACAATATATTTTGTATCCCACAGCTTGAGTTTGGCTCGTTTGTAATTTACTTAACAAAGTCAAGGCTTTCTGACCCTCTTAACTTGTCAGAAACTTGCTTCTAAGAAGATGCTTTCAATTGTGGACTAGCATTTGTAGAGCCAGATCTAGACATTCAGCAGAATTGCTAGTTTACATACAGACTTGTGAAAAAGTAAAAGTAATTCACCTCTCACATATTTCTTGTTTTTACCTTTGTGTCATACTTCAATAGTTCAGATCAAACTGCACTTATTTTTAAAGTATGGAAAATCATATGTTGGCTTCCATTTTACATGTCAGACCCGAACTGATTACTGTTGGACATGTAGAATTAAGAATTAAGAAAGCACTTAAAAATAACCTGTATGACAGCATGAAGCTGTGCAAAAGTGTCTTAAAGATCAACACATCATTCCCATTTCATACAATGTAAATATAAATATATATAAAGTACTACGTGGCAAGTCCAAATAGCAGCAACTAAATAGCATACCTGTTCCCAAAAAAGAACAGAAAAAATGTAAAGTACCAACAGCGATTCTTTTTAAAGAAATGCTTCAGAATGTACAGAATGCATAAAAAATTCTATATGCCACTTTATGCAGATTATCCATCTGCACAGATGAAGATTTAGTCAACTCAAAAGGTTACACTGTCAGTTGATCCATAAAATTAGAAAAATAAGATGTTGAGGTCACAACAAGAGTAACATACCTAATTCTGATTAAACATCAACTGGATTTGACACTTTTCATCCCAGTACATACAGACTATACAAAAACGTAGAACATCAAAAGTGATACACATTCCTCAGAGACATGTATGAACTTGATGTTATCCAAAACACATGTCATTTACTCACATTTTGACTCAGACAATACATTCTTCAACATCCCAACATACAATGTAAAATAGAAAATGGTGTGTCAACGTCTAATGTCACTTTAACCTTGACACACACCGTAAATGTGTTTAGAATTTGTGTCATTTTATAAACCATAGCCAAATTCTGTAAGCATTTAAACTGTTTGGTGCAAAATTGTCAACATAAGAGGAGACTGTTTGGAAAAATCTTTGCTCATTTACTTTGATACTTTTTTTTTTGCCAGGGTTTATCTGTCTGTTTCTTTGTTGATTGGTAACATAACTCAAATAGTCATGCAGACTTTCTTTAAAGTTTTAGAAAATGTTGGAATGGGACAAGGCACAACCTGAACAGTCTAGTCAGAGGTCTGTGCTCTCTAAGCCCTTTTTTAGTTTAGCAAACAAATTATTAAATGTGATATGATTTATAGAAAGAAAAGGGGGGTTTAGGGATTCCAGCTTTGTAGCTTTTTGAAAATGCTACCTCTAAGGTGCAGCTAGATTTTAACAATCAAAACCAGGGCTAAAGAAGTAAAATAAAGAACCCACAAATTACCATCGCAGTGTCAGGTTTCAATGGTGTGAAGCAACGTTTAAAGGTCTCATTTAGTGGTGTTTTTATAATTTTTTTTCGTGTTCTCTGGTATAAAAGAATGCTGTCTGCTTGTGTGAAAAAAATCCTTCCCCTCACTATTGTCTTAAGTATTTGAGTTCAGCGCGGCAGTGAGCAGGGAGAAACAGCACAATTTGGGGGCTTGCTCATTAAAATTAATGACATGCAAGCTTCTGTCCTCTGATTGGCTATCTGCAACACAGCTGTTAGACTATCTCAGTTGAAACCAAAATCATGCCAGTGTTTAGCCTTAGGCTACGTCCACACTAAGCCGGATAAGGTTATACGGGGAGTTAGAAGCCTAATGTTATCCACTCAACACGAGCATTTACGACCCGTTTACGGTCCGTTTAAGATCCCATGATGCGCAATCCAATGCCTACCTATGCATGTACTGGGCATGCGCGGGGAAAAACAAAAAGAACACAGACTGACGCGTATAATCTATGTCGCTGTAGGCGCCTCCTGGATCGCGTCCTGTGTCGCCTTCTCATCCGCAAGTAGGTTAGGGTTAACTTTGCAAACGTCTGAATTTGCAAAAGAAGAAGTAGCATAGCGAGACTCGTCTCCATCTTTGCTATTGGCCTTATATGCTGTCGCGTTGTTGTCGTCATCAATTTAGGACGCAGCATTTGATTGACGTTGCTGCTCTGATTTAGCCGGGGACCGGATAAGTTGCGTCCAGACGTGCTCATTTAGCCGTTGAGATAACAGTTAGACGGCTCTCTTACCCGGCTAATACTTATCCGGCCACAGACCACAAACAAAGCCGCCTTAGTGTGGACGATAGGGGGGTGTAGACTAAACACTTATACGTTTAAGGCATTATCCGGCTTAGTGCGGACGTGGCCTTAGATGGACTTTACCACCCAGTTTGGGCTGCATTCCCAAGCAAGCTTTAACCGCCACGCGACGGGGCCACTACCGGGCTCACATTGAGCCTGTGGGCGTTTTTACATGGGACTCGAGTACGTATTCGGATACCGTCAGTGTTATTATCATTAAAGAAAACGGACGAAATAACGAAAACTAGAAGTAAAAAATATATTTGTTAACTGAAATAAAAGTAAAAACGAGAATTTGAAACAAAACGAAAACGAACTGAAACTTTTTTGTCGTGCCCCGGTACACAACTTGTTTAACAAAAAGACTAAAACTAAAACTAATAAAAAATAAAAGGAAACAAAGCATTTTCAAAAAAACTAAAACTAAACTAAACTACCTAACAAATGGTAAAGACTAACTAAAACTAAACTAGAATTTGAAATCTTAAAGGCACAGTGTGTAATTTTGCGTGCATACGTAAATTATCACAAGCATGCGGTATCTGTGTCTTCCAGTAAGGAACTCAACATCGGAGATCCAACTAGCGCTGTTTTCAAACGCTCAATTCCCTGAGAATTATCTATTTGCAGCAACATGACAAGCACATCAATTTCTCTTTCGTCGCTTGGAACTAGCGAAGAGGTAAAAATGTATTTATGGCGAAACTTTTTTGCATTTTGAGGGAAAGTCATTGTTTTAATAGTGGGCTTGTTCCGTACGCATTGTCCGTCCGGGCTCCACTAGAAGTAAAGACGTCATCTAATATGCTTTCCCCTGAAAAGAGGACCCGCGCCTATGTATTTTAAAACTGATTTTTAAAGTCATATTTTACAATATCGCCAATATTTTGCAATTAATGTGCTTTACGCAATTATTATTACATAATATTTTAATGGCTATTTTCAAAGATGTACTGCAAAAACTACACACTGTCACTTTAAGTCAAAACTAAATAAAAACCAAAACTAATGAAAATGTTAAAACTATTCCAACTCCGGATACCATATTTGCTCAAAATCCCCTTATTTTGTACAATGTGAACACAATCTGGACCGCCCAGGCTATGGTCCGAAAAACCTTCCTTGGAGGTCATATCGGAGTCCAGGTACGAGTCGATATGGTTCATGTGAACACAAGCCGTACCTGAGACAATAGACATGCTCCAGACAGAAGTGACGACACCGCTAACCGAAGTTATCGAATCACCAAGTGACCATAAAGAGACCAAAAAAACACTATTCAGGCATCCCACAGTAACACTATTCAGGCATCCCACAGTAACATACCAGGTAGATGGCTTCAGGTAGCAGTTGACCAGTAAACCACAGTAGGCCTTTACTCGTTTTATGACGTTGGTACTTCTCAATCCCTTGTTTGTTGGATAGCTACATAATTATTTGTATACCGCCGCCTGCTTGTTTTGGTGTAGTCCATCATGTAAAACACTGAACTCCAGTACGGGCTGAGACCCGCACCATGGGAACAGAAAAAAATAGCATTTTTCTCTTGCCGTTTTCTGGCACGGCCCCACATGTAAAAAAATTTCCTTTGTCAGGATGACTCAGTCTCCATAGCTACGGTCTACTGTATGCCACACATCTTCCAGGTATTCCACGCTGCACTCATCCGTCTTTGCTACTGACATATTTGTTTCTTTTCCTCCGCTTAATAATATGCTTAAACTCCGTGCGTCATCGTATCTGATCTGCGGTCATAGTCCATTCGGATTGAGCCACCCACCGCCCACTGACAAGCGGGTAGGCTCGCGGCGAGCTCTGTAAGATGGGAGATTTAGCTACCCAGAGTTTTAGCTGCTGATTTTCATATTTGTTCTTTTGAAGCTTAGGTTAGGTTTGAGGATAGTTAAAAAAGCTACATCTCTGGTTGGATGTGGTCACAGATATTAGCGTACTTAAAAAAGTGAAGCATTGGGTGAACGCTTTTTTTTCTTACAGTCGCCCGGGAGCTGGTGTTCCACTTTTTGGTACAGATCCTGGTTTTAAATACAGCTTTGAGGCAATGCCAGTGCTTTTAGGTCCGTGGCTATGAAGTCACTATTCTCAAAGTGACAAAAAAAAAATCACTAACTGAGCATTGCATTTTCCCGGTGGTCCTCCAAAATGAAATTCCATTTCTACTTCAGCCTGTCTTCCGTGGGTAAAAAAATATTTTTTTAGCATTGATCTGTTTAGTTCACAAATACCGAACGTGTTCTGCTGTTTTGTAGACTTGCTAATTGTTAGCTTCTTGTAGCTACAGCTCCACTCACTGGCCAAAATAAAAGCATTGTGTTTGTGGATGTAACTAATATGTAGTAAAGAAGAGACATTCCTTCACCGATGGGTGGCAAAAACTTAATTTTGTTCATTTTCAAACCATTGTTGATGTTAACTGTGATGGACCAATGACTTGTTTAGCTTTGTCCTAATCCGGTCGTTCACTGACTGCTGTAAATAGGTACCAGCACCCTACAATAGTAAACAGTGTAGATATAAAGCAATTAATTAATGAATAGGAATTCTGCCTTTCTCTTGTCTGGTTGGGTTTTTAAGATTAAGACACGAGGACAGATATTTGTTCCATCTCACCTTTTAAGATACTGTTTTACAAATCTAACAAAATGGTTGGTTATTTGCAAAATTTTAAAAGCATGTTGCGCATTTTTTAGTACTTGTTCTGGTTTTAATTATTTCACTTAATGAGGATTACTTTAAAAAGATAGAAAATAGGGACTTACAGTTGTTGTTAACCATTTTTAGAAGTTTTTTAGTCACTTCAATGCATTACTAAAGCTTTACTGACAGAACCTACACAAATTCAAGAAAAATAAAATAGAAAAAAAAAGGATTCCGTTAAATCAAAAAAGCTGTTATCCACATATTACGTCGGCAGCTTTTAGATACAAGCTCACAGAAACACATCCATGGATCATAAATTTAGAACCACAGTTTTAAATTTGTGTTTGCTTTCTTTTGGACAAAGTGTCACCAGTGACAGACACCTCTTTCCACTTCTATTTGCACTAGAAGTTGTTGAAAAAAAAACATTTGCAAGATTATAAAAGGAAATCAATAACAATACATTAAAAATTAAATTAAAAAATCTGAGCAACATCAAAATCCAATCTTTTGCAGCTTTTGTTACCCTTTTCTTTTGCTTCTTTTACGTTGTCTTTTTTTTTTCCAATGCTAAACTAGCAACAACACCAGTATGGAACACTTTGTTATCCCTCCTTTATCAGACACTCAGCACCAACATTTAAAACAGTGAATATATCAAATGGCTGCCAAAAACAGTCAGATAGCAGAGCTTTCTCTTGGTGACAGTGGGATTAGTGCTGAAGGTTTTCTCTCAGGACCTGAGGAGTCGTGCTGCAGCTTGAGTAACTGGATTACAGACCCTTTTCCTCATTTCAAAGGGTTGTGAACTCAACAGAGGTCTTGCATGATGGAATCAAAGTGGCAGCTGAAATAGTAGGGAGAGAAAAAACAAGGGTTTCTTGAAAGTTCTTCTGGTATGGGCAAGCAGAGGTAAGAAAAAAAAACTAAAATCAATTTATTTTTGTTTTTTTGTGGCACTGGTGTCTTCTGTGTTATATATTTTCCTTGAATTTTTTTATTTTTATTATTCTATTTTTCCCTTTGGTATATTTTATTTATACATGTCTTGTAATTATATATGTGTACGTTCTGTAACTTGTCGGTGCTGTACTATTGGAAACCAAATTTCCCAGAGGAACCCGCCCGAGGGATTAATAAAGTTTTATCTAATCTAATCTAATCTAAAATTTAGTGAGCATTCCCCTTTTATCGAGAAAATTTATAATTTGTGGGAGTTATATATTTTATAACAAAAGATATTTAAACCTTAGTGAAAATAAAACTGGTAATAGCAGAAGACTGACATATAATCTGAATTTGAACAACAATGCATTAAATGCCAAAGTTACAGCAGGGGCATAGAGTGTAATTGAGCTATAGCCCATTCCATCGAGTTCCCTGTGGTAATTTAAGGGGGATTATTTCTAAATCCTTTCCATCTCAGTGCCTTCACCTACATCTCAGCCACTTCAACTGTCCAGTCCCTTCTACATCACCTTGTGTTGCACAAGGCCAAAACAAAACCCTGTGAGAAATATCGTCAGCGTACATTAGCATTAAAGCTCATAGCAAGGTGTGAAAAGCAGTTTATCAGGGCAAAATTCAGGGAAAAAGTTCTGAAAGGATAGTTTGGGATTTTTAAAGTGTGGTTATTTTAAAGGATTAACAGTCTCGTAACTTTCTCAAGCTAAACAGAAACAAAGCAGAAGTAATAATTTTTGGACTTAAGGAGAAACGATCCAGAGTCAGCACACAGCTTCAGCTAATACAACTTTTATACGACTCATCAGTCCGGATATCTAGGTGTAATAATGGACTCGGACCTGAAACTCCAGGGTAACATAAAGGCAATAACAAGGTCAGCTTTCTATCACCTGAAGAACATTTCTAAGATTAAAGGACTAATGTCACAGAAGGACCTTGAAAAACTGACCCATGCATTTATTTTTAGTCGGATTGATTACTGCAACAGCGTCCTCACAGGTCTACCTAAAAAAGCAATCAGACAACTGCAGCTGATCCAGAACGCTACTGCCTTTGTTCTCACTAGAACTGAGAAAGTGGAACACATCACCCCAGTTCTTAAGTCCTTACACTGGCTCCCTGTAGCTCAGAGAATAGACTTTAAAATACTCCTACTAGTTTATAAATCACTGAACGGTTTGGGACCAAAGTGGAGATCTGCTGTCACTATAACAACGCAGCAGACGACGCAGGTCCTCCAACTCGAGCCTACTTAACATTCCTAGAATTAGAACTAAACAGGGAGAGGCAGCTTTCAGCTTATATGCTCCGCAAATCTGGAACAAACTTCCAGAAGAATGCAAAAATGCTGAATTGTTAGGCTCTTTTAAATCAAAGATTAAAACTCTACTATTCAGAGCTGCCTTTGAGCCCTAAATTGCGCTTTCTGATCACTATTTGACTCTTGTGGCTTAATTTTTATTCTTATTTTTTTATTTATTTCATTTTTAATCTATTGTGTTTTATCTGTTTTTATTCTATATTGCATACATTTGTGTTTTATCTGTTTTAATCTATTTTGCATAAATTTGTTCCTTACATCATCTTTTCTTATTGATTGATTGTGTCTATTTTTCTCTAATCATGGTTCTGTAATCATGTATTTGGTATCATTATCACTGAATCATGTAAAGCACCTTGAATTGCCTTGTGGTGAAAGTGTGCTATATAAATAAAATTGCCTTGCCTTGCCTAAAATTCAGGCAATACTCTAACTGAAGATCTGTTTTGCAGTGGTCACTTTGAGAAACACCCACAAAACTACAAAATGAGGATGTACACTTTAGTATGAAAAGTATTGAATCAACCTAGGCAAGAAGATTGTTTATACACACACTTATGGAAGAATGGGTCAAGTTTAAGAGGTTAGTGAATTCCAGTGTAGTACTGTGATCTAATTCAATAGTGAAATGGCATTGTAACCTATGTGGAATGAACAACAGCAACTCAGCCACAAAAAATAAAACTACGTAAAATCAAAGCCATGTCAGCAGATGTGAGGATGCATAGTACGCAGAAGTCATCAACTGTCTCCAGAGTCAATAACTACAGTACAGAACTCTAAACTTCATTTGGCCTTTAGATTATTCCAAGAACAGTGAGTAGAAATCTTAATGGAATGGAGTTCCATGACCGAGCAGCTGCAAGCCATATCCATCACCAAGTCTAATGCAAAGCGTGGTGTAAAGCAGGCCACCGCTGGACTTTAAAGCAGTGCAGTAATGTTCTGTGGAGTGATTAATCATGCTTCTCCATCTGGAGTCCAATGGGTACGTTTGGATTTGACTTGCCTGATTGCACAGTGCTAATTGTAAAGTGTGATGCATAGAGGATTTTGCTGTTGAGGTGTATTATACCTGGAATAAAAGATCAAACAACATTAGATATTAAAAAACAAAGCACCTAATTAAGAAGGAAATATGTGGTTCCATTAGTTAGATATTCTTTCGTTAGCAAAAGCCATGAATTTACTACTCTGAGAAGTGTAGTGAAGCTTTCAGCTGGTGATTGTTGTCCGATATTTGTGGTTAGTTATCACATGTTATCATATAGGTTTGATATATTTATAGGATTTGAAATCTGTTTGTGTGGCATAACAAAAGTTCACCATTAAAGCCCAGTAGGATATTGATAATCTGATGTTCTTGTTGTTACACTTTTTTAAGTCTGACCACAATTTTTCTGTTGGATTGAGATCTGGGCTTTGAGTAGGCCATTCCAAAAGATTTCCCCTTAAACCACTCAAGTGTTGCTTTAGCAGTGTGTTTGGTATCATTGTCCTGATGAGAGGTGAACCTCTATCCTAGCCTCAAATCATGCACATGTTGTGGAATTTTCTGTTAATAATGGAGTGAGACCTTATGCATTAATTGATCAGAGATAATAAATCAGAGAAAAGATCGAACTTTTATCTTTGTAAATTTTATTCGAATGCAGGAAGCGTTAGAAGGCTCTGTGTCATTGACAAGTCAAGTGGCAAGAGCGAAGGTTCCAAGTTACAAATACACTTTCAGTAAATACTCTCAAAATAGATTCTGTGGTTGCATATATTTCCCATACTTTCCCAGTCCCAGCTGCTGAAATACATCACCACAGCAATTGTCACTTTTATCAAAAGAAAATAAAAAAACTTATCTACTGCAATTGTAGTGACAACTGCCCGGGGGCAGGCTGACAGAAGCAAGGCTGCCATTTCATGCCATCAGCAATTCTGGCCAACACCAGTAAGCAAGGTAGCTGAAGTTTCTTGGCCAAGGACACAACAGAATGTAGCAGGTGGGAGCAGGAATCAAACCCGCGATTTCTGAGTTGCGGGTCAACAACTCTACCACTGTGCTACAGCCACTCTCATAAACTGTTATCGTACACTGACAACCTCACAAAGTAACACTCCAACTAGAAGATAACCCCAAATAATAACAATGAGAATCAAAGGGCTTGTGTCTCTTTCTGTAGCTAGGTTGTGTCTATCCACTATGCTATCTAACAAAAAATTACTTTATAGAACATATGCTTGACCCTGTCTTTCAGTGTCTCGTTCTCTCTCTCTTTCTTCGACAAAGCAGCTAAAGTAACTATTGCTGCAGCTAGTTGAATGTACCTTTATTTTCATAACATAGAATCTATTACTGGCTCACGTTTACTTGTGCATCTCTTCGAGAAGAAGCCACTAAGAAAGCTATTGCTGTTATATATTTAAGTTTTTCTGTAACATAGAAGGTATTCCTGCACCATTGCTTCTGTGTTTGTTGTGTGTCTGCTGTGTTTTCTATAATTCCCAGTTGATAACAGCAGATGGACACTCACACCAAATGATGGTGTAGCCATCTTCCTATTGAAAAACAAGTTTTCCCCTCCACTGTCACTACATGCATGCCCAGGGTGAAAGTTTACTTGAAAGTTAATAAGTCAATGCAATCAACTGTCCGCTTTTTTTACATGCTCATCAGGAGCAGGGATTCCTTCAGAGAGAGTGACACAGTGCAATCAGCTTGGTTTTCTTGAGATAACACTGTCCGATTACAGCCATCCTAGGCCTTTACTTCCGTCGTAAAAGAGTCGTAATGAAAGACGGTAAGCGTGCATGTGATTTGATGCTCTGTGACTGTGCAGTTAGACATGTTGTCTAACAGGGTATTTATTGCACCTACGACCAAAACCAGCAATCGCCAGTCTTCAGGCAGTTTAGAAATTCTACAACTCCAATTTACTGTTGACCAATCAAATTGCAACTTGTCAATAAAGTTCTAGCTAGGATAATGCTAAACAAAGCTTATTTAGGGTCATTTTGAATAACAGACACCCCAAACTGTCATTTTTCCCCAGCCAAGAGCTTATCTAGATTATTATTTTCTTCCTAATCTTCCTTGTCGTCTTTTTGTCATTTGATTCAGTCTAGAAACAAAAGTATTAAAGCAGCTAGCGCTTATTTACATGTCTTTGTCGCCATATTGGCTCTATCCATCTCTCAGCTTTCATTGATGTATGCTGCGTCACTGGTGATGTTGGCTTTTGGCGGGTGCTGCTGCAGCTGGATGTGGCTGCAGTTTGACCATTTGAGACCTGCAGCCATGGAGTGTGACACATCTCTAGTGCTCATGGTGAGCTTGCACATGAAGCAGTCTTTTGAGACAGCCGAGAAACCCACAGTGTGAGCCCGGCTTTTGACAGAAAGCAGTCTGTTTACTTTGTATTAAACCTAGGATCAAACTGTAGTTGAAGTAACTGACTTAGAATCTGTCTATATAGCTTGCTTGAGTGGACTTTATAGATTTTTGTATATAAAGTGGATCTGTTTTATTTGGTAAATTCCCTTGAGAAACTACTGAGAAGGTGGTTGAAGTCAACTCAAAATATACATGGACATTGTATAAAGATATCAATTTTTGCCCCTCTGAAAAAATGTGATCCTGCGTGTTTCACATGATGGTGTTTAGAAAGGTCAGTGCGAGTAAAGATGGCAGAAAGAGGAGGAGAAGCAACAAGGCCATCAGGCTAATCGATGGGTGATCGGTATGAAAGATCACGCTGTATAAGGACTATTTTATACCTTAAAGAGCATCCAAGAAACAACCAAAAGGAAAGGAAGAAAAGAATAGCACTCAATATTCAGAGTCAGTGATCGCCTAATTCCTCCTATGTCTGTTTCCTATGTAAAACAAAGAATGGCTTCAAAATTGATATAATATAAAGGTAATATACAGGTTCATCTACTGTATAGTGTTTGCATAAACCACTATGACATCTATGGACTTGGATGTTGTTTAAGAACTTAGATGTCTTCTTTGGTGTTTACCCTTGCCAGACTTTCCATTAGCTGCAGCCACCATGACCAACTAATCAGGTTTATGCTAAATAAAGACACCATATGAGTTATCAGCTGCAAGATACTTTTAAAAGAGCCTTATTTCAAATAAGCTTTTAGGAAAAACTATTTTTAAAATATTTTTAAAAAGGCAGTGACTTTGAAACTTGCTTAGCATTTAGTTAATTTTTCAAATATTGGAATGATTATCAAACCGTATTTTAAAAAATCACATAAAGAGATATGGAAACGTAATTAAATGTTTGATGGCTCAGGAAAGAAGGGATGAGTGATTATTTTCTTAAATATGCAGGAAGAATAAATACAGATCTCTTTCTGAGCCACTTAGGAAGGATGGCAGTTCTGAAGTATTCCCGGTTGGTACCAAGAGCAGCACCTTTGTAAACATTGTGCTGTGATAAGCTCAAGGTGAAGGGGTGAAGGGATCTGCATGGGGTGAAGTGTGGGCCGTTCTGTTCTGGAGGCCACAGAGACAAGGCTTGGAAGTGAACACAGCTCAGTGAAGCACAGTTGATGGCAGAGATACCTTACACATGCTCAAAGAGCTGGAACACAAACAGCCACAGTTTGTAAATCGAACCCAAAACCACTACATGCACAAACACACACATCATACACAATCCTCCTCCTGTGCATTAGGAAGAAAGGGCATGCTGTCATTTACAGTGTATTATGTCCATTCTTGATCTCTAAAACTCAAATTCTATCTTTTTATTTTGTGAGAGCACTAAACTATGACACAAACTACAACTCAGAATTCATAACAGCCTGATTTTAGGACAAGCAGGCAAGTTCCGTGAGATTTTTTGCACTTCATTCATCTATTCACACATTGGGTATTATCGCAGCCTAATCAACACACACTGTGCCTTTCCTAAGTGCCGAAACTGCCTGAACCAATGCAAGAAGCAAAAAGAAAGACAAGGAGGAGGAAGAGGAGGAGGAGGGGAGGACAAGCTGGGCTGTAGAGCTTTTCTCCTGCCTGGAAAGCTTCAGGCATGGTGGGTCACATTACTGACGCTGCAGGAAACTGACAAGGTATTTCATTTAGAGGCCGCTGCATCTGCGGTCAACAAAAATAAGGCAGGGAGTTTTAACTGCTTGCAATCTATTTGTAAGATGAAAATATCAAAAACAGATCATTATCTGCTCCTTTTTACTCCAGATTTGCCAACATATTTATAGTTTTTGGAGCTGTGAAACATTAAAGAAACAGGTAGGAAAGTGCTCCTTTCCCAAGCCGGTCACGCATTTTCCCCCACTGTTCTTGTTTCAGCGAGGGCCCGAGCAGATCGTTCCCACATGCTTCCCCACCGCTCGGCTCTCCAGAGGTGTCAAGCTGGTCTGAAAGAATGAAGTGCCTCCCCATTGTGCTACCCAACTATTATGTGCTTAACATTTCCATGACAAAGATGCCACTCGACTTCTCCTCCATCCATTCAGCTGGAGGGCCCTTGTCCCTAACGCTAATAAAAGCTTTTGCAGCACATCATGGATGTAAGGCCCCGACCAAAGAAATTATTCTGCAGTACCTCATGTTTTTCTCCTGTTATTTATTTATTTGCAGATTTCTCAGCATTGGAGTTAATACACAAAATTTCCACGTCAATATAATTATTTGCAGAAAATGTGTCTAAAAAAGGAAAAAGGGGCAAAGCTTTAAGTCGTTGTGGACTTTTGGTGCAGAGCAGAGTTGCCGGTGGCTGTAAAGGGGGGCGTTGTTGATTTATAATGACAGTTGTTTTTGACAAAAGGCAGCTAAATCAAGACATTGCAGGTCATTAGGCTATCAGTCAGCAGGGGGGAAACTTAAACGTGTGTGTATCACTGTAGTTACAGAAATGGGGGAGGTCATTTTGGCAAAATTTTTAGGGGAAATATTTTGTTGTTGTTTTTAAATAAGGAAACAACAGAAGGATCGTTCACACAGCAATTCATTAGCTTTATCACATTACTGCATTTTATTTGAGTAAAATAGGACATATTAGCTGAGTAAAACTGCAACTGTCAAGAAAAACCATGCTTACTGACAAAATAGAACTGTCATGTAAAGTTGAATGAGTTAAAAGTAAAACAAAAAAATTACACTGATTTACATTACTGCCATTCAGTAGACATAAACAGTTTTCTAATGTAACTTAGAATGATCAAATGAACATTTAAAAAGAAATATCTTAAGTGCTTGCAATATACCGCATCCAAAATGCTCAGCCTTGCTCATTAGATTTTTTGGTTTGAGTGTGGAGACGGCTTCATAAATATCTCCGAATGAGTCAAAAGTTTTCAGAACTGCATGAATCATCTGATTAAACACTGTCAAGTGAAGAAATGTGGAACAAATAGACAAACAACTCACAGTCAAAATGTTCTCTTCAAGTTTCCTTTATGCCTTCGAAAAAAGGGATATCGTTAAGGCAACAATACAGTGGATTTAGACATTTGTTCTTAATCTAGATTTTACATCATGAATAAATCATCTCATAGCCTAAAACATAGAGGATTTTCTGGACAAACAGCAAAGAAAATCTATATCCGCTATACATGTATTTACAGAGCATTTACACAATTTCAGTTAACATAACATCCCTTTAAAGCTGAAATTCAGTCTTTATACACATGCTGGCTATTTGGAGACGTGTAATAAATTACTATTTCACTTTTACTCCTGCTCTTATTTACAAGTTACATTAAATATTTGTAAATCAGGTATCAGTGGTGCCAAATGGCAACTGCCTTGTCATATAAAAAATTGTTCATACTTTACAAGAAAGGAAAATGATTGGCAGTGCACAGCTGATTAAAACAAGTTGACAATCAGTATGTGACAGGAGAAAATCTGAAATCCCGTTTAGCTTATTTCATAAACAAAGCATCTGCAGAACCATGAAGTGGTGTCAAATATGCTTGATCTTGTTTGCAGAGGAATATTCCGTTATATTTGTGAATGGTAGGCAACGAGTCTGTTCAGTTTGCCAGGCTTTTTCTATAGCATATCAATAAATGAGAAATTGCCTGTTTGTCCGGACAATGAAAAATCTTATGACCAAAAGAGGGGCGACAGACCCAAAATAGATGCCAGCAGGGTCAAACCCCAGCGGCCCGCACCCGGGAGAGAGGCTCCGTTCTCCGGTTCCGTTGTACCCTCCGGGGGCCAGTAGTCAATGTCCTCATCGTCGGGTCCGCTGGCTTCATATGGTTCTATGTCGGGATTGTCGAAGCACAACGTTTTCATGCTGCTCTTAACGAACTCACAAATGACCCTCTCTGTCCCGTCGCACATGCACGTCTCCAACTTTTGACCCTTTGGGATTTTACGCATGTTCGCGATCACGTTCCGGCAGGCGTTCGTGCAGATCGCGCCGTTAAAAAGTTTCCCGCAGTGTTGCAAGTAGTCCTGCATGGCGGAGCTGCACTGCGCGTCCCGCTCGCACTGCAGCCGGGCTTCTGTGCAGCCCGTGCTGGTAGTCCTCGGGAGGCACGGCTCGATTGCCCGCTTGGTGCGTGCGCATTTCAAGTCTTCGCCGCAGCTGCAGTCCTCCAGAGCCGGGCCGCTTTTGGTCAAGTTGAGCTGGACTAGCGAGGAGATGCAGTGGCTGGGACACCTCTTCTTACCCCTGGTCAGTACGGGATCGCAGGCGAGGGTGTAGTGGTCGTAGGCGTAGTTGCATTCGGGTTCGCTTTTACAGTTCAGGATGGCCTGCCAGCAGATCAGTCGCCGACCGTGGTGCGGGGAAGCCAAAGAGAAGTAGCCAAACATCAGAAGCAAGCAGCCAAGAGGCCAGGCTGCTCTGCTGAGTCCTTGCATCGAAAGACTTGAGTTCTCCATCATTGTGGCTGCTTGTCACGGCCAAACTCAAAGCAGTATCATAAGTACATCCATTGATAGTGTCCAATGTGAAGAAGTATTTACTCCGGGGTAGATGGTGCGTGATCGGGCCCGTGTGTGGGCGTTCAGCGGTGTTGCCACGGTGCAGTGTAACCCCGTCTCCAGAAACCCGTCAGCGCTGATCCACTTGAGCCGGGATTTCTGCGCCAACTGTCCGCTATCCGTACATGATTGGTCGTGAAAAGCAAATTACAAAGAAAAAACTTAACCAGAAACTCAGACGCACCAAGAGAAAGAAAAAAAAAAGTTCCCCAAAGAGTGGTGGGGTTCTCATAACATGGGAGAGAAACAACTGCCTCCACTGCAGCGGATCTTCGTTACGCAGATTTCCACGAACCAGAAAGCAAAGTCGGACAAGCCCCGAGTGCGTTTGGGCATTAAGTGCTGTTAGTGGGGATGCAAACAAACTGTACGATGCGGGAAACAACACCTCTTGTAGGTCTCAAAGTGGTCCTCTACTCCCAACCCCTCTGAGCATTTGTCTTTGGCTTCCTCAGCCCCCCTCGCCATACATTTGTGAAGTGTGCCTCATTGGTTGGCAACTTGTTGAAGGTTGGTACGTAATAATGGGCGGGAGTTTATGGTGGGAGGAGGGCGAGCCTTGAGAAAACACTCCATGAGGAGAGGATGAATGCGCTTAAATGTAGATTGAGTGGTGGGAACATTTCTCCTAATTATGTGGGGACATTATTGTAAAACCTTTTACGTGTTCGCTGAGTTGATTCTAACAAACTGAGAACCTGAAGTCATGATGAGATGAGATGAGTTAAATACTTTGAAGGCTTAATTTTCATTTGTTATCTGTACGCTATCTGAGCTTTCCCAGTATGCCTACAGTCTTCCAGTTTTATTTGCATTTTGGTGATGAGTGGGCATACAAAGCAGCAAGTACCTTTTAATATAAAAAAACAATAATAATCCTGATATTTTACTGTATCAAACAATAATTGTAAATTGTTATTATACCTTTCTGATTATACAGAGCATAAGTATTCAAATAACTCGAACATTTTCTCATTTTGCTACAACTTCACATTTAATTAATTTTTTTATTTGGATGAACAATATTGAGCCAATACCTCTTAAGTGAGAGGTTAATTGTGCATGGTTTTCAGCATATTTGACAAATCGATAATCTGCATACTGTCTGTATACCTGCTTTGCACACCCAGGAAGCAAAAATATTATCCTATTCTTCTTAGCAAGCTCAAGCGAAGTTAGATAAGACAGAGAACATCTGTGGCCGGCCACGTTTTTTCTTTCTTTTTTTAAAGAAACTTCAATTCTTGACACAGTTTCTCAGCTGCATTTAGGTCCTTATACGCTGTTCTAACACTTGGAATTTGTTTGAATAAAGTTATTCCACTAAGTCTGGTTTAGGGTCATCATTCTGCTGGAAAGGGGACCTCTGGAGAAGGCTTAAGTCTTTTGCACCTTCTTAAAAGTTTTCATTGGTTGCTACTAAAAAAAAGTAACTTCCTACGCCATATGAGTTTTACCATGGGGACCATGTTATTAATTTCTACTACACATTTTTTCGCAGGCAGTCTGAAAAGTTACATTTTGGTCTCATCTGACCAGACCACATTCTTCAACATGTTTAGGATGTACTAACTAATGTAGTCCATATATTTAGAGTAAGATGACTTTACTGTGAAAACATATCAGTATTGAACTACAGATCTCCTTTGCTCCTCCATACTTAGCATCACTTCTAGACTTAAGAGCTTATGTTTTATCAAAAACTAATATAACGAACAATAAGGTTACAGTTTTCACTGGAATATTAAGGAAGGATTGATGTTATATATTTAAATGAATCTTCAATAGCATATACCCATGACCTTTAAAATAAATGTAATAGCTGTGTATTTCCATTGGTGTTTTTTATAGGTTGATCATAATTGATTAGAAGTTCTAATTAGCATAATTATATATGATTTTGTGTTTTTCTTGGGACCCAATTCTCTCTCGTCTGTTTATGTTTTTATCAAACTAAGCAAGGGAACTTATCAGAGTAGTCTAAAACTTTTAAAGCTCACTGAAAGAGAACTTTTTCAAAGAGAAGCATCTTTTGGTCACCAATTCTCAATTTGATGCAATTTACAAACCAGCACATTATTTGTGAGTAATAGCAAACACTGTTTGTTTTTTGTCCTACCATCACAAACATGTCAAGTTCGCTAAGCTACAAGAACTAAAGTTGGAACCATGTGTTTTGATCAAAAGCAATGTGATTTAGTTTTTCAGTAACAAATGCTCGGATTTGTGTAAATCAAAGGAAAAACTTGTGAAAAGGCATCTCATGTTCATATGGTGGCATTGCTTCTTTCTGTTTAGTAAAGTTTGGAATAAAAAAAAGAAATCTAGTGAGGTTGCACAGTAAATTCAAAATGACTTAAATATGGATCTTTAAGCAGGATTACCATCCAAAACATATGGCCAAACTCATACAGAAGTTGTAAAACTAGACAAAAATCAACCTTTTTGCGGCTGTGCTTCCAGTTTCTGCATTAAATACAATTTTATTTTTAGGCTTGTCAAACATAATCACCAAAAAGCATAGCCAGTGCTGCAACCAAATGCACCTTGATGAAATTTAGAAAAGACAATAAACTGAAATGAGCATATGATTTTAAAATATTTTAAAAATGAGTGTGGGTTAAAAAAAATTGATTATCTTAAAAACAATTCCACATGAAATTCCAGAACACACTTTCCCACCATAATATCCTGTAAAGATCACAGATAATCACTCAGATGACATGCTATAGAACAGTAGATTGAATGGCAGAATTTCACAATCGCAGAAGGTGATCTGCGCAGAATCCTCGCTAATTTAATCATCCAAAAAATCCTACTGACTCCTCCTCGGCTGAGCGGTTGAGAGAAAATTATTTGAGGTATAATGAGGTACTCACTAAAAATTACCCTGTATAATCATTCATTACAATCCATGTAATGCAAGTTATTGTACCAGAGAATTGGCTGTCAGATATTAAGTTGTAACCTGATTCAGGAAATACAGTTTTGGCTGCAATGCCTAGATTCAGAAGTGGTCCTTATTTTAATTTCTATAATTAGCTTACTGAATTATTTTTCATCTGCATATGAGAATTTGCAGTTTAACATTACCCAAAATGCCTCAACACAACACAACAAAACAGAAGAATAGGGTGAGGAACAGTGTTAAACTTTTTTTGTCATTTAAAGCCATTTGAACCTATTTATTCCAAATGAGAATTTTCTCTGTGCCAAACATGGTACCTGTAAAATAGCCATAAACTATGCATTTAGAGAGGTGACAGCAAACAAAAATCTTGAAGCAAACAATAAGTTCATGTCTGTTTGAAAAATAAATTTATAAGTGGTCCAACCAAAGTAAAAAAATATAGTATCAGGTGTATACTAATACATAAGATTAAATGAAAGTTGATTTGGTTAATCAGATAATAGACAAGATAAGATAATAACATATTTGGGAAAACAAAGAACCACTACATTTTTGTTTTTTACAATTGAATTCCAGCAATGTCGGGTGACGTAGCATAAAAAGGAAGTTTCATACTGGTGAGGATACCTGGTCTTCCAATATTTTTTAATTGCCTCTGTTAGAAAACCATACTTATATCTAGTGATCACATAGATACTTCATTTGACATAAGCATAAAATCTTAAATAAAATGCAATAAATGATAATAATTTAGAACAATAAAAATAACAACAACACAGGCCTTATTACAGATTGATGAAGGGTGTACTTCTTGCCAAATGACAGAAGGAGATAGGTAGGATTTAGACTTTGATTTAGGATGGATGGTGTACTGACTAGTGTATTAATTAGTGAGCTAATGTCATATTCTCTGAAGTGTACTACTTAGACCACCACAAAGCCCATAGCGAAGAATTTCACTTTGTTTGGCCATTGATCCTTAAGGAAAAAAAAATAGGAGAGAAAAAAAAATGAATGGCTGTTTGAAGTAGTACAAGAAAATATTATGAAATCAATAATTTTTTTTCAAAGTATTTCTCCTGTTGGACAAATGGTGTTCAAGGTTAATAAATATTAGCTAACTTTGACCAAAGGACAGCAGCAGTAATATGAATAAAAATCTAAACTAATGCATCCAGATGTTGAAGCAGGTAAATTTTAACTGTCAAACACTTTCTTTTTCTTATGCTTTGAACATGATTTTTGATCATTTCTGTACAAAAACATATTGCTGCTTGTACGTTTTCGTTAGCCTTTAAAAAGCATCAGCTAAAGAGGAGACAGTGTTTGTCTTGAAAAATTAGGGCTTTGCAGCTTTTCTTCCACAAGAGCTCAGATATCTGCTTGGACCACATCATCAAAATGACACAAAGCTGTGCGTGTGTGTATGTGTCGGTGCATATGTGGGTGTGAGTAAAATGATAGCCCACATGTTGACACTTGAGTGAGAGGAGGTCATTTAGCTCTCGAGGCTTGATGTGGATGGGGGAGTCTAGGGAAGAGAGCAACGAGGGCACAAAGGCTGTTTGTATTTCAAACAGAATTCTGATCTCAGGAATGTACCTTTAGGCCACAGCCGTGAGCTTCCCACTGCAAACAATGCACTCAATGTCAGTTACGGCTGGCTAACACTGACGCTGCTGGCACTATTCCAAGCTCCCAACTCGTCAAAAATGATGGATACAGGGAACTCAATACCTCGGGAACTCATCCTCACTTTTCCCTGCAGGAGATCGAGGGAAACACCATGAGTGGTGGCAAAGGCCTTGCAAACGCCATCTTCATTCTTTTCAGCCGTTTTTTTATTTAAGTTTATGGTAAAACATATAGTGTTTTTAAAAAAACACCGTCGTGTTGTTAATGATTTTAAAAGTTTAAACAATTAAAAAAGGTAATGAGAAAAGTAGAATTTGTATTATCTTCAGCAATAAGCACTGTCAGAAGAAAAAGAAAAGAGAAATGAAATCATTCAACTCTTTCGTCTGAGCAGCTGGGTGTGCAAGCCAGATGTATTGCATTGAAAGCTGAATGATTTTACTCTGAGGGATCAATAGGCCAAAAATTCATGCCACAACAGTCCAATTAAGCCATAAACAAAACGGAATAAAAAACAAGCTCTGCTGATTCTCCAAATATTCAAATTAGATTGAGTACATCTGATTAATGTCTAAAATGCAGCTCAGCTGCTAATGATTATTAAGTAAAACAAATAATGACAGAAATATTTATGATTTATTTGTTAATAAGTTGGAGCAATACACACATTTTTCTGAAAATGTACTTCTGTAAGTATATTTAGATTTTTTTTTTATTCATTCAGACATATCTGATCTATTTAGACAAATGTTGCGTCAGCTACATACAGTAAGGAATATAAGTATTTGAACACCCTAAAATTTTGCAAGTTCTCCCACTTAGAAATAAAGGAGGGGGTCTGAAAAACATTGCAGGTGCATTTCCACTATGAGAGAGAGTATTTTTTTTATCCAGGAAATCACATTGTATGCTTTTTAAAGAATGCATTTGTGTTTTATTGCATGGATATTTTAGTACCTGAGACAAAAAGTATTACTATTTGGTACAGAATCCTTTGTTTGCAGTTTTGGAGGCAATTCTGTAGTTCACTACCAGGTTTGCACACACTGCAACAGACAATCCACGCGTATCTTCTCTTTCAGGTTTCGGGGCTGTCACTGTGCAACATGGAGTTTCAGCTCCCGTCCATAGATTTTCTATTGGATTTAGGTCTTGGGACTGGCTGGGCCACTCCAGAACCTTGATTTGCTTCTTACGGAGCCACTCAGTGGCAGTGTTAGGCATCTTATATTAAAAGAAAAGTAATTACTTATTGTTACAAATTACTTTTTCCAAAAATTAATTGAGTTAGTAACTCAGTTACTAAAAGTAATTAGTTACTCAGCAAATTGAGTGTGACGTTATTTCTCTAACACAGTTACGTTTTATAATATCTAGAAGGTGAAATATTTTTATAACTGAATGACGAATAATAAAACATCATGCAAACAGTATTTTAGAACATTTGGTATTTAACTTGATTCAATAAGATTGAAGCTGTATGCAGAAAAATAAAAAATATACAAAAAGTACATTTTGGAAATACATAATCACACAATTTTCATTAACATGCAAAACTGAGACAGACGACTGTAGGTAATATGAAAAGAAGGAAAATATGTCCATTAATTTGTGGAAATCTATATCTGTAAAATTGGACAGTAAACAGAGCACCATCATACTGGTTGTAGTAGACATTTTAAGATTGATTTCGTATCACTTGGTCACATGACCTGGAAGCTATTGAAGGAAAACCTGAAATATTACAGTAAAACGATTAATATAAAATATTCTATGCAATCAAATGTCAGATAAAGTGTTGTGTCTGGTTCTTTAGATGTAAAAAAAATGTCAAGATTGATTTGGTGTCACCTGCAGTCACATTAACTGAAAGCTATAATGAAAACAATATCACATATTATACAGTAACATATTGTGATGTGAGGGGTGGAGATTGACCTGGAGATTTGATTCAGCACAGGTGACTGCAACAAAGAGTGTCGTTCACCAGACAGGTGCTGTCTCTCCTTTCCCCCAATCCCACCTGGTTTATTCAGTTTGACACCGTAATTGCAGTCACCTGTGCTGAATCTGTTCTCCAGGTCAATCTCCACCCCTTACATCACAAAATTAAGAAATATATTGGTGTATCATGTTCCTCGGAAGTCGAGCAGCAATTTATTAATATTTTTGGGGTTACTTTGTTGGTAGATCATACAAGTATTTTCTGAGATGTATGGAGATTTATTGAAAACCATAACCAACGCCTTCAGGCGCAAGCGGTTATGCAGCCGCCTTATTAGTGCAGTTCTGGGTGAGATGTCCACCTAATATTCAACTTAAAACTAAGTTCACAACTAAGTTTCTTACAGCATGCAGACAGCAAGAAAACTCAGAGTATCTGCCCACTCACCAAATCAGCATCATATTTGCAGCAGCAACATCATCACAGACACCTGTGCTCTCTCCCCACAGCTGAAGTGTGAATGTCAGAAAGCCTGACACCACTGCGCTTCATTCACCACAATGTAGTAACACGCCACTTTAAATTCCCCAGTAACGTTAACGGCGTTGTAACCATAAGAAAAGCAATTAATTAGATTACTGTGTTAACTAAAAATTAAAGCCATTATTTACTCCGTTATACTTAAGCGCCGTTACTCCCAACACTGCTCATTGGTCATGTTGGAAGACCCTGACTGAGGAAAAGAGTTTTTTGCTCAAAATCTCCAAATACATGACCCAATTCCTTCTCTCCTTAAAACAGTGCAGTCACCCTGTCCCGTTCACAGAGAAGCACTCCTAAAGCATGATGTTTCTAACCCCATGCTTCACACAAGGGATGGTGTACTTGGGATGGAACTCACCCTTCTTTTTGCTCCAAACATGGCAAGTGAAGTTTAGACCAAAACTGTTCTATTTTGGTCTCATCTGACTACAGGAGTTTCTCCCATGCCTCCTCTGGATAATCCAGATGGTAATTGGCAAACATTAGACAGGCCTGGACATGTGATGACATGGGCAGGGGAACCTTCCTTGCAATGCATAATTTTAAACCATGATCGCATAGTGTTTCTACTGACAGTAACCTTCATAACTTTGGTCCTAGCTCTCTTTACATAATTGATCATATCCTCCCATATAGTTCTGGATTGATTCTTCACCTTTCCTATCATCAATGATACTCCACAAGGTGAGATCTTGAAGGGAGCCCCAGTCTGAGGGAGACTGACACTCATTTTTAGCCTCATCCATTTTCTAAAAGTTGATCTATTTTCATCAAGCTGCTTGGCAATTGCCCCGTAGCCCTTCCCAGCATTGTGGAGGTTTGCAATTTCGTCTCTGGTGTCTTCTGAGAGATCTTTGGTCTTGCGCATGGTAGTAGATTAATAAGTGCAGTAGAGAAGGACTTTTTTTAAGGCAGAGTAACAGGTGTTTGAGAGCTAGAATTCTAATATAAAATAGTTATGTTCCTCACTGTAAAGCTTGAGTAAAAAATAAATGTAGAAAATGCAGTGAATTGAATAAAAAAATAGCAGCAATAGTTTGTGATATTTACTGGGAAGGAGTTTTTAATATTGTAAGATGACTCACAAAACTTAAAATAACGTAGTTCTCTCACAGCCTGATTTAATTAGCCACACAATATTTCTAAATCCCATTTTAATAAAAAACTGTGTTAATGATAGTGACACGTAATTGAAGAAAAATCTATATTCATGTTGCCATATTTTACAAATTACATGAACTTTTTCTGTCCTTCAAATGTGAGGTTTACTTTTAGTTCAGAGAGAGCCACATACCAGCAGAACAGAGAAAGTCAGTTGAAATGGGCCCACGCTGTTCTGTCTTAAAAAGGAAATATCCGAACACAGGAAATGAGTTGGAAGGAATTATCCATTCAAATTGCTTCCTCTTTGGGATTTCACACACACGATAATGGCCAGTGATAAGTTATTTGGAACACAACCAAACAAGATTAAGAATTCATTTCCTTCCTGATGTCTGCTCTATTAATTTGCCTCTATTTCATCCATCCTCTTTCGGGGGATTTGGGTTGATTTGTTCGCTTTGGAACTCCAGAGTGACGCACAAGTGATTAAAACCTTAATACTTGGCAGCAATTGTCAGAAATCCGTAAATACTCTGCCTATTTTTAACATTTCTAGAAATTTGACAAAGCTGAGAACTGTTTGTTGAACAACGCTAAGCTGAGTTTTCCCTGCAGACCTGAACATGAACAACGCATGCTCTCTTTTTACAGTCTTAACAGAAAGATATTTATGAGATAGGTTTTTTTTTTCATGAAAATTAACTAAAAATAACAAAACACGTTGTTAACATTGGTTAAAGTTTAATTCAAAACAGATTTTGTTTGCTTGAAAGTATAAGAAGTAGGTAGATCCTGCTTCAAAAATTCCAACAGACCGGATAAAATGTGAAATGAAGTGTTATGGATAGGGGTGGGTGATCCTTTAATCAATGAGATCAGAGTCATCCATCAGGTCAAACAGCCAGAGATCCACCTGACCATTTTATTACCAGTTCATTGCACTGTAATCCAGAAAGGATTTAATACATTTACAAAATGTGCTTTGCACAAAAAACATTTTGTTTAGGGTTTCAGCTCTATAAATAAAAGTTATAAATTAATTTCATAACACTCTGAATGGGGAAAGAGTCTGATATTCTTCCTCCCAGCAGCACCAATCCTTAGAAACCGACCTTAAGTCATAGCTACCAACTGAGTTCTGTGTCAGGCAAAGGCAGTCATGATCACAGATGGTAGGAACAACAATTTAATCAATACTTTAGAAAAATTATGCCCGGTCACCCATAAATGTAGCGAATAGTTTTAGGAGAAATATGAGACTTAGTAATCTCCTTTTCTACTCAAGTCTATTCTTTTTGACCATGAGGATATTACTTTTGAATTCATGCACACCAAAATCTGACAAGGATGAGTCTCATTTAATAATGTTAGCCATATATAGTCATATTTATTAAATTAGAATAGGCAATCTGATGAGGCTTGTTTGTTAGATTGAAAGTACTTTTGGAAAACCATGATCTCTAAGCAGGTATTAAACATACTTTTTATTAAATCCCCCATTTCTGTATGAAAAAAAAGATTTCCTACTGGTCTGTAATATTATGTGGTGTTTTCATTAGCTATAAGCAGAAAATCCTAATTTATAGAAATAAGTTTGAAAATGTCACTTTGTACATGATTATCTATATAATGTGTTTCACTCGGTGAACTGACTTACTATTTATAATAACATTCCAATTTACTGATTATGACTTTATATCCACGCCTATGGCCATCCCTACCCCTTTTGCTTGCCTTTGAAATACTCTACTTTGAAATGGAAACATTTTTACATGAGTTTAATGAACGTTATCAGTGGTCAACAGATATACCTGAATTATCATCCTGTACAGTGTTTTGCAAAAATATTGAAACCTACTAAAACTTTAATGAACTGTATTGTAATTTTACGTGATGGACTACCACAAGGTAGGACATTGTTTTGGCGTGGAAGGAAATGGTACAAAAATAAAATAAAATAACATCTATAAGGACCAGCTGTGTCAATACAGTATGGAACCATCATTTGGTGCAGGTCAAGCTGCAAATCCTTTGGAGTATATCTCTACCAACTGAAAACCTAGAGACTAACGTTGGCATATAAATACATTTCTATAATTTTTTAGACAATATAATCATCCACACACTATATTTTAGAACATTCAAGAGGAAGTTCTAGGGATTCTTATGTTTTCCTTGTAACTAAATGTGTTTTTAGCAGATAAACAATTTATTTTATTCTATATTTTTCTATCATTTATTCTGTATTTTCTATTATTTTGTATTTATATTTTATTCTTTTTCTTGGATAACATACAACATCAAATGCAATACATCAAAAGACCTTAAACTATAGTGGTTTTAGTGCCAGTAAACGTGATCTAGCTAAGAACGCTTACATTTGTGAATTCATTTTTAGAAAGCGTATCCTTGAAAACTATGTCAATAAAAAGCATTTTGGTTTTAAAGATTTTGCCGTTTCCCTTTGTCTTCCCCTCTATACTATAGAAGTAGGTGTGATGTCCTAACTCCTGGTGTGAAAGTGCAAAAGAGATTGTTAAGGCTAAGTGAAAAAAGGTTTGAAGACAGTAGATCTTATTCTTCAAGCTAATCCACAACATTAGTGCTGTAATTTAATTGAGGTACATTTAACAGTATTCACCCTAAAAGACCTGGGTGAGATTCCACACAGCCTCCACAGACAACATATAACACACGCAGCTGTTGCAACATATGCTGCTCAGCCATGGGCCTGTATACGTGGCTGTTTATACAGGCCTGAACGCCTTTCATATCACTGCAGAAAAACACCCGTGCATATGGACCCACCAGTAAAAGCCCTAACCTCCAACATAGACACGTGACCCTAACCTTCGTAACACAAAATGCAGTAAAAAGGAATGTCACTGTGTGAGGAAACAAGTAGTAGGAATGATGGATACATGTAACAGAAGTATGTTATACATGAAAAGTGCTTACCTCATTTTTTTATATTTAAACTTGAGGTAAACAACAGGAAGTGTTACAAAATGGAAAACACGACAGAATAGTCAGACAGGTAGACAGACAGATGGACTTATAGATACTGTATACTCAAAAGAAAAAACTTGTTGGGTGAACAATAAAATTATGTAAATAATTTCCATCCAACTGATTTGGGTTGATTTAGCAATAATGCATTTTGTTGAGTGAACTAAATGTAAGCATGTTTATAATCATTTCAGTAATATAATTCCTTCACTTATTTTCACGAAAAAAAGGGAATTGGCAGGGGTTTATAATATTTTAATCATTTTTAGTTAACACTGGAAATTAAGTAATATATATTATTATATACAATGTTTCTGAGTGCTCGATTAGCAAAGTGGTTAATGCAGGTGCTCAGAAAACAGAGGCCATTTTCTGAGATTGAGTCCCATCTCCTGCTGTTTGTTTTTGTACCGTATAGCAACCTAAATGTATTAGGTTGACCCAACATGTTTATATTTAGTTCACTCAACAAAACAGTTGGGTTGAAATGATTTACATAATATATTATGTTCACCCAACAAGTTTTTTTTTTAGTGTAGATATAACCCCAGTCATCAGAAAGTGGGTCAGAGTTAATCAATGCATTCAGTACATGGAGTGAAAAAACAAATCTTCATCAGTGCAGAAAGAACATCAGCATAATGTGGAATGGAATTTTGTAATGTTATCATTAGAGATTGGCTGAAACATTTGAATGGCACTAATGTCGACTCTATAGCAGTAACACATTTTTAAATTATTTAAGGCATGTATAAGCAGTTGAGTTCATGTTGCATAATTTCTCAACATATCCAAAGAAAACTGCTACAGCCAGGCTTAGTCTGATATCAAATTGTGAATATGGTAGTGTCAGATGCTGTACTGGAGTATAATTTACAGAAAACCATTGTGAGAGAACGCAAATATGCAATAGTGTGATTGGTGTATAAGCATCCCACAAGTATTTTTTTAAGGTCTGTGCTTTTCGTATGAGTTTTGAGCTGTAAAACCAATTATTATTCTTGGTGGTGAAGATTAGTGAGGGATGGAAAAAATAAAGGTTTTATTGCTCTGGTGAAATAAGGTTTAAGTTTATTTCTTCATGGTTTGACATTTTTTAGCCCTACAATCCTGTGTAAAATATAATTTAAAGAAAAACGTGATTCTAACATCTCGTAGAAATGGGTCTCTAATGGGGCTTCAGCCTTTTTTTTGTCCAAACTGGTAACAACTCAAAATGACACTTATCTCCTGTTTTATGAAGAGGTAACTGGAACATTTCAAATCAAAATCATTTTTCTAAGACACATTCGTGTGTCACAAAAATGCAAACAGAAATGCATTCTATTCATCAGAACAGAACAGAAAACACTGCTGCCTTTTCATGTGGTTTTCCGGCTTGTGTAGCATATAGCCCTGCAATACTCTGGTATGTTATCAAAACCTTTGAACATTTTATGAGATTAGACCTGATACCACTTGGTCAAAACAAAAAAAAGAAAGAGACTTTCCCCACCACTTCTCCCATAGCCCAGTCTCTGGCACTGCAGTCCTCTATAGAGACGTCAAAAAGTGAGGCAGGGAATATGAAACCATAGTATGTTCCCCATTTGGCACGTTCCTGAGGCTCCAACACAGTTATGAGGCCACTTCATAGGAGTGTAAACTGTGTATTTAAAAAGCCGTCATTGTGGGACTAACATTGGCCCTGGCGTAGGTTGTTAGAATAACTGAATGACACAATGGTTTCTTTTCTAAATAAACAGATGTGGGCAGGCTGTTAAAACCTTCATTTTTTTTCTCTCTTCCTCTTCTTCTCCTCCCCTCCTCCAGTCCATCTGTAAGTTGCCTCACTCACTTACGCTCATTCTCTCTCTCCTTCTTTCACTCTCACTGCTTAATTCTGCCTCACTCTGCTCTCAGTGCACATGTCTAAGAAAGGCAAAGGACCGATTTCATTCTGCAGCTGTTCAGCACAGATAGGCCTCTATTCCTGCTTTCTGCAGTCAAGTGATACTGGTACGCTGCTCAGGTTTATTAATTGCATGTCATACTTAACTCCTGCAAGACCACTGCCCCCTATACACTCCCTCAACACACACTCAGTCAAACTTTTCCTCCTCCCATTCTGCATATGGAGGAAATGAATTCACCACAATCCTGCAGGCACCAGATTCCCACCATATGAAAAATTACTTATGAAATTTGAAGTTCACTAAGGCTGCATTAAAAAGATATGATTCCACACATAACTAGACATAATGTCTCATCACTTACAGTAGTTTATATTTAAAATAAGACATCAGTACGAACGGCAACTTAAGTTTATCTTGTCTTATCTTGAGCTTTACTGAAAACAATGCCCACACCTGATTCATATACAGTGCCAAAGATGTGAAAGGTTTGCAGAAAGTATTAGTACACATGAAAAAGACAGGAGTGAGGAAAATTAAGAATTAATAGCTACTGATGTTGTCATTGCACCAATTCTGTCATTGCATGATATTTTAATATCCTGTTGACCTAATCTAGTTGCTGTTTAAGTTCATTTCAGTTTAACACTGATTAATGACAAATTTATTCTCAAAGCATTTTACTAAACCAACAGATCTAATTTCTATACAGAAATATATACAATTCAGTCTAATTAGTTGGACAGATTCAAAGTCAAAAACATACATTCCAATTTAATACAGATTTAATTCTGAAATAATGAGGCTGAATTCAGCACATTTATTTCAACTGGTAAAAAAAAATATCACAAGAAACCCAGCCAACTGCCCTGAGTAACTGACTTTGCAGCAATCCTTCTGCAATCCTGTAGGCAGGTGATTGCATCAAGTTATTAACTTTGTTGCAATACCCTTCTATATGCATGTGTCGAGAGCAGAAAGAAAACTTCCTTTTAGTAAAAAGAAACCGTTAGCAGAACCTGGATTAGTGTAAATGGCCATTTGCTGCAGCCGACTGGCACTTTGAGATGACAGAGACTCAAAAAACACCTAGGAAAGAAACAGGATTACATGTATTCAGTTCAAAAAAACTTTATTGATCCCAGAGGGAAATTAAGTGGTATTGTAGCTCATACTAATTAACTCTTCAAGGAGTTGTTGTAGATCATGATGGATGTCGGGAGAAAGGATTTCCCGTAGCGGTCTGTGTTGCTCTCCACAACAGACTAGTAGAAGATTAGCAACATATTTCTGCAAACCTTGAAGAACCTAAGCTTCCTCAAAAAGAACAGTCTGCTCTGTCCCTCTTGTAGACAGCTTAGCTGTTGACTCCAGTCTGTTGTCCAGGTGAACTCCGAGGTATTTGTACTCCACAACCACCTCCACTTCTTCTCCCATGATGGAAACAGTCTTTGACTTATCCCTGTTTCTTCTGAAATCTTCAATCATCTCCTTTGTTTTGTTCAGATTCAAGGCAAGACGATTGTTTCCACACCATGCCACAAAGTGGTTCATCAGCTTACTGTATTTCGTTTTTTCTCCATCTCTGATACACCCGACAATCGCAGAGTCATCTGAGTATTTCTTCAGATGACAGGTCTCTGTCCTATACTGGAAGTCTGAGGTATACAGAGTGAAAAGGAATGGTGAGAGTACAGTCCCTTGTGGTGCTCGTGTTCTGCTGACCACCTGGTTTGACACAAAGTTCTTCAATCTCACAAACTTTGGTCTGTTTGTCAGGTAGTTATTGATCCAGCTCATTGTTGAGGTCTCCACCTGTGTCTACAGGAGTTTCTCACAAAGCAAACCAAGCGGAATTGTATTAAATGCACTGGAGAAATCAAAGAACATGACTCTCAGAGTGCTGCCTGCTTTGTCCAGCTGACAGTGGGATGGTTGAATCAGGTTGATGATGGCATCTTCAACGTCTACTCCACAGTGATAAGCAAATTGTCAGGGGTCCAGATATGTTTTAGTTTGCTTACTCAGGTGGGGCAACAGGAGTCTCTCCAGAAACTTCATGGTGTAGGATGTCAGGGCAACAGGTCTAGTCATTGATGACTGATAGGTGAGTTTTCTTTGGAACTGGAACAAGGCAGGATGTCTTCCAAAATACTGGATCCTTCTCCTGGGTGAGGCTAATGTTGAAGAGGTGCTGCAGATTCCCACAGAGCTGCTCTGCACATGTCTTCAGGACTCTAGAGCTGACACCATCTGGACCTGCAGCCTTGTTCTGGATCAGTTTCTTCAGCTGCCTCTTCACCTGCTCTGAAGCAGTGGTAAAATCTGGGTCATGAAAAACAGGGTGTATATTAGGGGTAGACCCAAACCGAAATACCATATTTGGAAAGACACAAATAATGTATTTTTGATTTCATGAAATATTTTTTTGTAATCAGGAGCAAGAAATATTTCTAGTATGGCTACACAAAAAATGAATCACTAACACAGATGGACTGTATGAATGTTTCAAAGACTTTTTTTATTTATTTTGTTGTATTTTTTAAGGTTTTGTGGCCACAGTGGACTTTATTTTGGTCTCTTTTGAATGATGTTCCCATTAGTTCATTGCTGGATTTATGGAAAAAGATCAACCAGTATTGCATATACATAATATTATAATTGATAATAACGTAAAATAGAAGTGTAACACAAAAATAAATTATTATTATGTCTATTTTGAATTTTACTCGAATACATATACTTTTCCCCCCTCAACAAACACAAATACCAATACAAACACCAGCTGCACACCCCTGGTGCATATAGTTAGCCATGGCTTATTCAATTGCTTTGTCTAGGAGTTTGTCCTGTAAACGGTGGGTTACTGGTTTGAATCCCCCCTCCATCTATCTTAGTCATTGTTCTTGGGCAAGACACTTCACCTGCTGGTGGTGGTCAGAGGTCCTGGTGGTGCCTATATGTACAGCAGCCTCACTTCTGTCAGCTTCCCCTAGGGCAGCTGTGGCTTCAATATAGCTTACCACCATCAGCTTGTGAATGTGTGAATGACAGAATTTAGTGTAAAATGCTTCATGCTTCATAGTCCTCTGACTGAAAAAGAGCTATACAAATGCAGGCCATTTACCATTACTATTTACAAATCATAGAACGGAAGTGTCAAGTGCATCAGCCATAGAAAGAGAACATTAAGTTATTGGCAGCAATTGTTCAGTCGATGGCCTCTTCCAGGAGGATGTTACAGCTCAACAAAAACACTTGGCCTGGTGTAAATTCTATGAAGGGTAAAAAAAACCCAGAAGCATAAAGTTAAGCCAACAATACCTGCAGAAAATGCAACATTAGAGTAGTAAAATAAAGTTGCATATTAAGGAAAGTTGATCATTATGTTCTGCATAGGCAGCCTAAACATACACAGGATAACTTGAACAATAAGCTATATATATAAAGCTTCAAGAAACCTAAAGCAGACTGGCAGTGTGGCTCATGGACAAAAAGTTAGTTCAAGATAGTATTATATGTATTATGGTGTACTTTAAATGTGAAAGCCTGTGGCTTTTATATTGAAGCAAAAGAAGAGGTACTCCTCACTTGTGTTGTGTTGACAGAGTTGGTAAGTCAAGACTGTTGCTGATTACACTCGCTTAAGAAAGCGGGGAGAAGGAAGGCACCACCATTGTTAAATTGTTTTGTGCTCACAGCATTTTGGTTACATGGCAGAAAAAAGAAATTGCAACATAGAAAAAGACCAGATGTGAAGGATTTGTAAACACTATAGGAACACTGGCAATTTTTTGCGTAAACTTAACATCCATGTAACCTATACTCTACTTGTAAAAAACAAAACAATTCATTCTTAGATTTGTATTATATCATCCTCAACCGCTTTACATATGCATCATCTTGTGTGTTGAATAACTTAATAACCGGGTATTTTACATTTTCTTGTATCAAAGTACACATTGATAATAGACTGAAAAAAAGCTATTTCGCTTACATGAAAGACAAATTCAGGTGACTGCAGACACTCATGATGTGAGAATTAAGTAAGTACCCTGATCACTCTTGTTAAGATAAAGCTGTTTAAAAGCTGTGGCAATCACTAAGTGGTAGAACTGCTAGGCAGTCAAAAGCAGCCTCTATCCACGCAAAAAACAACAACAACAACTTATTAACAGGCTAATATAATCTACGTAAACCTGCACACAGCTGAAAAACTGTTCTGCACAAAAGGAAACAGAATACTACCACTAAACTAGCAGATAATTATTTTATATTTTCCTCAAGTCAATAACTGTAGCACATATCAGTATTCTAACCGCAATCATCAACATGTTATTTAAAAACTTTTTTGACTTTCCGTCAAAAAAAAAAAACGTTGATACTGAGAATATTTTCCTCTCCCATACCTGAAGGAAATTGAAGGGATAAAAGAAAGAAATACTCTTTGAGCTGGAGAATTACTGAAAAAATTCTAAACTGAATTAAAGTAAACATCTGAACACATGGGACTCCATTATCTTTCAAAGGTCAGAATACTCTGATAATTTCTTGCCAGTGTCCCAATGAAGTTGTGCAGGAACACATTCCCAGCTTGTTCTCCAATGCTGATAAAGCAGTGTGACTGCCTAGTGACCAAATAAAAAACATATGTCTCACATAGCATCAGAGATACCTCAATTCTCTGTGAACTTTTGACTGCAAAAAGGGGATTATGGGGATAACAGTTATGTGAACGGTCTATAGACAGCATATGCTGAGGATCAAACAGGGGCCATTTTGTCTACTTTAAGAACTTTTGTTCTGTGGCAAATACTGAGAATTTTATGATTTTAATATTTTTCTATTACATTTGCTGCTGCAGTTTTGGAGCAGTTTTCCACTAGCAATAGTGTGGCTCTGCTCATTTGACAAACCTTTAGACCATTTCTGAAAGTTTTTTGGGTTTTTTTGCATCAAGAAACAAAGAACTGCTGGCCTACAAATTCTAAATGACTTTCTTGAGTTTTTCTTTTTTGAGTATATACTGTATATATACTGATACTTCCCGCTACTGATAAGCCCGGACGGACAGAAACATTCCTTTTTGCTGGATTCATGATGATCCTGGTGTTTACTGAGTATTCCTGAACATTAAACTCTTAATCATATATTTTACTTGATCCCTCCTAAATAGGAATCCTAATGTAAAATAAGAAACACCTCACTGCTGATGTTTTGTCACAACATACCCCATCAGTGTCAGCTTTCAACCGATAACAGCCAAGCAATAACTCTAATGGGGCCCTAGATGGCTTTGGACAGATTCATCACAACTAACACCCCGGGTCAGATACAGGTAATCAATCAGGCTTCTTTCCTGCACTTAGTTCAGACTGAGGTTACATCTCCACTGACACAGTTTATGGCTTTGTGTAAATGTGTGGCTCAGTGCTCTGGTGGTGCACTAAACTAAAGGGGCCTTAGCAAAGTCCAGAATGGAAATTAGAGCTGGCATTTAAGTGCCTCAGCCTGTAAGAGTTTATGCACAGACAAAAATAAAAGTCAACACAGGACCGTTAGATGCTTTTGAATATCTTGTCATGGTTTCTATTTATTCTGTGCATGGTAAAACTCTTGGCCTATTACTGTTTTGTATGATGTTGCATTAAAACACAAAAGCAACTGACAAACATAAACCAGTCAACGGCTTCATTACTCAGCACCCTGGGCAATTCCTAACGTGGCAGTACTGGGAGAAATATGAGCTGAGGACCAAATTGAGCTGTGGGTTTGCTGCACACTGGTTCCTTACAGCAACAGAATGAAAAAAGTTATAAAACATGGGTCATTACAACACATCCAGCTCAAGACATGAGATATCGGGTCAATGACAACAATTCAGGACATGTTTGAGTAGTCCATACATTTTGGTTTTCATTCTTTTCTCAATCTGTTTTAGTGTTTTAAATAATCTAATCAATTCATAAGTCTTAAAATGTGTTCTAAACAATAGCTATTCAGAACAGAATAATCTAGTTTAGGTGCCATCAAAGTTGATAAATTCAGTTGAGACTGATTTTAAAAATTGCAAAATTCCACTTTAAAAATTAGCACTGAACAGAGGCTTTGATGCAGATGCTACCTTTGGCATTGTAAGCGAATTACTACTAATGGTTTATGTCTCACTTGTCACTGTTTCTATTTCCCACCATGGTTAGTTGGTCTCAAGGCCCGGATGTTTTCTGAAAAGCCAAAATCTTTATTTTGCCTTCGAGGATGTGAAAAAAACCCTCTCGGAAGTAAGGTGCGGTGCCGAAGTCCAACAGAGAAGCAGCAGCTGCAAAAAGCTACTTGCATACACCTGCTTTAGCCTCCTAGGAAGAAGAAGTGCATACTGCACCTGACTCATGCATGAGTAGACTGATATAAACATGGATATTAGGACTTTTTTGTTATTTTTTTTTACAAAAAGTACGACCACAGAATGACAACAACACCAGCAGTGATATGGGTGATGATGTAGGTTTGTAAATTTATCAGTTGCACATTTGAGGTATGTTGGGTTTTTAATAAAGATTGTTTTATTAAAAGTAAATTTTTTTTGTATTTATTTACTTATTCAAATCAGTGAATGAGAGAACTGGAAATTAGGCATTAGGCATTGGAAATGAACTAAGAGCGATATTCTTTAGGTAAAGGATTGATCTAATTGAGTACTTTTCCCAAGTTTGCACCCTTAATGGGGAGGTCAAGTGGCACGTTACTACAATGTGGTTGAATGAAGCACAGTGGTGTCAGGGTTTTTGACAGCCACATTTCAGCTGCAGGGAGGGAGCAGCTGTTTTTTGATGACGGCGTTGCAAATACGATGACGATTGGCTGGATGGTCGGAGGCCCTGAGTGCTCTTGCTGTCTAACTACATGCTGTAAGCACAAGGCAGCAAGCCAACGAAATTCTAAAGTAGAGTTTTTTTTAACTGGAAATACTGACAATAATTCTCGCTTTTTTCACTGAGAACAAATATGTTAATCTACTTACTTGGATATTGAACTGGAACGTGCTCTAGTTACTGTGCAATATTACAGATACAGAGACTTGCTATACTTAATAATGGCCAATTTTTCCTTTTGTTTCTTTTTACCTACATCTGTCTTAGTTATCCACTTGATTTACAACTGTGATTATTTATTTCCAATATTAATTTTTAGATATTTTTTTATGAATACAGCAGCAATCTTAATAAGTTAAGTTCAGACATATATTTTTTTTTTCTCCAAAATTCTCACGGCGAGCTATTTCCCTCAGAATACTGGCATTTTCCAATTGTTGCCATCCATTCAATTCAGTATATTCTCCAAAAAAGTAAAACATGCATTTTATTGTTCTTTTGAGGAATAATTAAACAATCTAAGGTACGAACCATGCTGTGATAGGAAACTTAGGCCGTACCTCATAGTGTAAAATTCAAAGTGTAGAATATTTATACATTAATTAATTTTAGTCAATTTTTTATTTCTATGAATGTTTTTTCTCATTTTCCTTAACAGCTGCAGGTCTCAGACAATATGCCGCAATTTCAGGTTGTCCAGCTGCAGCTGGGAGATGAAGACAACAGAGCTGCTGCTACTGTACCTCGTTATATCTGGTTTTGAGTGCGAGATCTGTTTTGTTTGCTTCTTGCTATTGAACGGCTTCAAACAGCCTTTTAATTCAGTGTTTGATTCTCACTCCTTTCTGTATATCCTAGAGTCAGAAGTGAACTCAGAAGTGATCACACAGACCAGATAAGGTGAGAGAGTGATTTGGTCTGAGTGAAATAAGTAATTTTAGTTTGCAGTCGTTTATGTTAGACAGAAAATATTTTACATCGGAGCACAGGTGGGAACAGGCGGCGGCTTCAAGTAATAACTCAGTGGGGTGATATCTGCTCCGCCTGAATAGGACCTGGGCGGGTGGAGCTGTTGAGCTAGAAGCGCTCTGCAGCTCTGTTGCTGCAGTAACAAACAAACGTCCACTACGTTAGAGTCTAAGTGTCCAATAACATCATAAAAAGTCACTTTATTTGTTGCTAGTCACATTTTTCTTAGGAGAGGCAGAGGAGGAGTAGGGCTGTGCCGTCATGGGCCAATGCTTGAAGTTAGGGTAAAACACAAACAGCTTTACTAGCAAAGAATATATGCAAAGGGCTTGTGAGAAGGAAAGTGAGGAAAACATCAAGAACTTGAGTGGACCAACCCACTATAAAGAAGCAAAGGGGTGTAACTAAATGTTTTAAAACCCTCAAGCTCATCGTCCTTCATTGTTTCACACAGAATAAGAGAGGCCAGGATTCACTGGCTGAGCCGTTTTTCCACAATTTGTGATTGTGGTCTTTAGAAAAACTATGAAATAACTGCACATTTCTCAGAGGACTGGGGTGTGATTGGTAAAAGCAGACTCTTCCAAAATTTGCCTTATTTAAAAACAATTGCTTGTTTTGGGTTTATTGCATAAACGTGGGATTGTACTGTATGGTAGTTACATCATTGTTGTCTTGCACTTGAGTTAATCCCACCAAGTAGTAAAATAAGACCTGATTAAATGTTGGTAGATAATAAGAGTGAATTTATAATAAAAATAAATGTTCAATGGAAAAGACACCATTGGCCATTTAAATAAGTGACTTTTTTACACTACAAAAACAAAGGGAAGGCTTGTAAGCTGTTTTCTACATTATATATTAGTAACCATATAGATACATGGAAATAGAAAATATGCTGAACCTGATAGCCACATCTGCCAATTATATAACTTTAACACAACTTGAATGCAAATTTCCCAGTAATAACTTCAGACCAATCCTACACTATGGTGCTCAGTCTGCACTGACAACGATATGCTGATTTTGGCATGCCAAAAGCACTAAGAAGCTAACACAACATGGGGCCATACCAGTTTCCTTATTAATTCGGCTAATAATTATCTAATACTCCTGGACACTCTGGCTTTAATCACTAAATAATCATGAGATCAATTTGTGTAAAAAAAAAATTGCTGTAGATTTTACTGCAAAAATACCATTCCGTTTTGCACCAGTAAATGTAAGATTACAACTTTTCTCCCAATACACATGCAAGACATGCAGTGGGAATTTATCATAAACAAAACACACATTTAACAGACATGACATTTACTGTGTTACTGTCATGTGTCAGAATAAACTGTGGGTACAAGCAGAGTTGGGTAGTAACTAGATAAATGTAATAATTTACAGTTACAGTAGTTTTAGTTACATTTACTAGATTTCAACTGGAAGCCATGATTAAGTTCACAACAGACCAGTTTGCAATTGTACTGTCAAACACTGGACAGGATTGTGCAAAAAACTGACCCCCAGAACATTGAAAATGGGCTGCAACACCTCGTCATGTTTCGCTCTCCATTTCTTTTCTTGTTTTTTTCTTTCTTTTTACTTGTGTAATATTATTATGAAGTATCACTAATCTTACTTGAGTAAAATTTCTGGATACTCAAACCACCGTTAGTAAATTCCCTGAATGAAAACAAAAATATTTTAACCAAAAATGCATCCAGACCTACAGCTTATTAAAAGACCACCTGTTTCTACATAACAAACTTTGTTTTTCTGATATAATTATATGTCTTATGTAAAGTAATTTCTTTAAATGTTTTCATTTTATTATTTAAAATAACAAAACTTGGCCATAACGTCATTTTTTTGGTCTGTCAGATGATATAATTTAAAAAATATAAGATCAGATATTACTACGTACTCGAGTAGCTTTTTTACCAAATACTTTTTTTACTCTTATTTGACTAATTTTTTTGAACAGCTACTTTTTACTTAAGTAAAAAGATGTTGAAGTAGTGCTACTATACATCAGCTGTAACCATCTACACATTTTTCATAGGTCTTATGACTGTATATTTATGTTATATTTGTTTGTACACTAGGTCATGGGACCCCTATGTCGCTCACATGTGAATCTGCCACAGAGGAAAGTTCTTCATCTCCAGTAAGTTCAGATACTTCAGTGCAGAGCAATGTATCCACCAGTTCTACTGGAAATAAGCAACCCACAGCTGTCATATATCAGTGTTTTTTCAATAGAAAGTTTTTGTTGAACCTTTCAGTATCCCACCATTTAAAAATGTTTATTCTTCTAAAGCTTCATGTCCAAGCTTCACAATGGAAAAATAACTTCTAAACAACAAGCACACAGGCCTCTTTTAATTAGTCCTACTCTTTTAGTGAACGAGAGAAGGGAGAGCTTGTAATGTAAAACATACGGTATATTGTGTACAATGTATTAACTGGTTATAAAAATTGTATCCATCATTGAAGCATGGAAAAATAATATTTGCTGAACTAACACAAACAACAATTATTTTTACAGAAACATCTGCCAAGAGCAGAAAGAGAAAATTAAAGATGGAGTCAACATTGGAAATATTTGCAGAGAAGATTACCAGTGCCTTAATGACTGATGAGTCAGACCTTCTGTTGATGATGCAAGCCACTCAGCATGAGCATGATCTTAAAGTGCTCTCCATGTCAACCCAGCCCATTACACGCCAACACTCACCTCTTTACCAGCTGACAGAACCGGTTCCAAACCTTTACCACCCAACACAATCTTCACCCATCAATTACACTCCATACTCCATAGCTTTATCTCGGAGATGTCCAATTCCAATCTGTCCTTCCAACATGATTTAGCTCAACCTGTTCCATTTAGTCAAATCAAATCAAATTTATTTATAAGGCACTTTTCATACATAAACAGTAACACAAAGTGTTACACAGAAAAGCAACAACAACATTAAGAACAAGGGGAAAAAAAGACACACCCCTCCCGCACATATCCACACCCCAAGACAAGCCCACATTCACACCAACACACACTCACACCAACATACACTCACACCAACACGCCGGAAAATCCGTACTCACACACACACACATGCTCAACCCCACTTATACTAACTGACACTAGAGAGACATGGCTGGGCACCGACATATTGGTGAGAGAAGGCCACGTTTGACCACACCCAGGGAGACCCTGACCACCGGGAGCATCGCCGCCGAGGGCCAATCCGTCCACAGCAGACCGAAGGCCCCACACCAAGGGGCAGGGGCCCACCAGTCACCCAGGCCAGAGCCCTCCGCGATACAGCTCCCCCCCGGCCAGCCAGACTTTGCACCCGGTGTGGCCGTCCCCCAAGAGGAGAAACTGGAGCTAACGCTAGGTGAAAATCATAAAACAAAATCATAAAACAGAACAAAACTTAAAATACAACAAAACTTTGGTAAAATGAAGTAAGAAGTAAACTGAATCACTAAAATTAATAAGTAATAAATAAATAGTAAATAATAAAAAGATAAATAAAATAAAAGAGAATAATTACAAACTTGCTAAAATAGACTAAAATAGAAGCAACTAAAATAGCAGATCATCAGTTAAAAGCTAGACTAAAAAGGTGAGTCTTGAGCCGCTTTTTAAAAACATCAACATTCTCTGCGGCCCTGAGATATAGGGGAGGAGAATAAGTCATGTGTTATCTTCTTTGTTCTTCTTTAATAAAAATGGTACACCCTTGTAGAGAGGCGGTTCAGTCCTTGCTGACCCCACCTGCAGGTGCGTCCAGTGTGAAACAGATATCTGTTGTTTGTGTCTTATTTACTCCCTCTGTCTCTCAGTTCTGGGTTTTATTTTGGAAAACTTCCCGCCGGGGTTCTGAATGTTGGCGCCCCGTACCTTCCTGAAGCGAGTGGCCGACCACATGGGGTATGGAAGCCAACAACATGGTGGAGATGCGGGCCCAATAATTTGGTTTTAAGTTGTTTCAGGGCTGAGAGAGATTGAGTGTGAGTAGTGAGTGTGACATAACTGAGTGATACATGTGTTTGTGGCATTACAGTAATTTTGTGTTTTTTCCTTGGAGTTCAACAGAGAATCGGAGAGCGACTGGATTGATCCTTGCTAATCAACACCCGGGTGGTTTTGTATCAATCTGGAACAGCGCTAACACCAAATTAATAGGTATTGATTGATCTAAACGTTCTCCGTTTAATGTTGACGTGTTGTTCTTTTGGTTAAGGGCCGACCAAAGTGCGGATCGGGGCTTGAGAATTGGCCTCTCGACTTCGACAGGACGCTGTCGGAGATTCATCCAGGCTGGCAAACGGGAGTGGTTGGCGGTAGGGCCGGTGAGCCCTCTGTTAATCTGTACGGAATCCCTGGTTGAAGGCCTGCGTATCTTCCAAACGCACGATTGAGCCACGTGAATTGGATTGTGTTTAAATGGTCCGGCTTTTGGTGGGTCCGATTGAGGTCAGTTTTTGATAATATTGTAAAAGTACTGTATTTTTTTGGTGTGAGTGTGTGTGCGCTTGGAGGAGTGAGGTTGCGGTAGGGAGCTACCGTGTAGTTCCGTGCACAGCGGCCTCATATAAACTCCTTATTTAGGGGAACTAACTGACTGAATCTAAAACCATAATTCCTCTGCGAATTTTAAACGCCTTGACAATGCCCTCGCTTTCTGTATAGACAGGAGCGTAGAAGCTTGGCATTGTAGAGGAATAAGGTAATATCATTTTCAGTCGGCTAAAGTACCACCATAGCTAGCTTACAGCTACCATACAGTGTGTGTGAGCGCCCTGTACCTTCCTGAAGCGAGTGGCCGACCACATGGGGTATGGAAGCCAACACCATCCAGACATCTTCCTCACAGCTGTAGTCCGTGGTGAACATGCCCACCAGATATTGTGGTGGGCGTGGATGGTGAATACCCAGAGACGGCTAATGACGCCATGGCCCAGGTCCAAGCCATGTCTGGGGCATCCTCCGGATGGCTCAGTCCCAGGTGTTGGACAGCTGGAACCTAAGTCCCCCTCGTCTGTTGATGGCTGGGGCCCCCGCCGGTGGCGTCATTAGCCATCACTGGGTATTCACCATCCATGCCCACCACATCTATATCTGGTGGGCGTGGACTACAGCTCTGAGGAAGCTGTCTGGATGGACAGCAAAACTGTCAGCTCTTTTTAAAAGTAAGTCCAGCTATTTGGCTATTACTATTTAAAGGACTGCTTATGGCAGGCAATAAGATACATAATTTATGGAGAATTATTATTTTCGGGGCACCACCTGTTATCAGGAACTATTTTAATAGCCATATATATATATATATATATATATATATATATATATATATATATATATATATATATATGTATAGATGTTTGCAAAGTCAGTCTCTATAGTGTAGAACCTAATATGATAAGACTGAGTTGAAACACATGAAAGAGTGAATTCTTACCGCATGTGGGAACATTAAACCCTCAACATGTGTGTGTTAAACAAAAGGGACAACAGTGAGTTTCTAAAATACAAACATTTATTTAAAAAAGAAGAAAAATAAACATTTAAACACTCAATCTAATAACCAACACACTACTGGTGAAACTAAACGAATAGCTAAAAAGCAATGTAAGAAAACATAAAACATTAATTTGATTAAGAAATCTTGTGTTTGAAATGATCTGAATGAAAGTAATTAACCTTTGGTGGATTAATTTATTCATGGATTGATCGCCACAGTAAACAATCTAATTCAAGTATTTTGATAAAATAAGGCAAGTTCAAACGAGGCTAAAAAGATTATTTTCTGTTCTTAAACAATCTATTTTAAACCGAGTTCTGCTTGAACCGTTAATAGTTATCTTTTTTCTTGAAATGCAGGCCTAAACAAAATATGTGGGCTTGTTTAGCTTTAGCTCCCTATAACACACGTAGGGCATTTGAAGTAGCTCAAATACATTTATTAAACATTAAACAAAGAAATGAAAACTCCTGTTTGCTTGAAATTGCAGGATTTAAAAGGACTCTTTGTCGGGAAAAGTCTTTTAAAACATTGATCAAAGTTTCAGGCCGAGGCCTGGTTTACCCAAACAGATACAGATGAAACGTAAATAACAGATAAAAAGGAAACACTTTAAAATTAGTTATCCTAACTAATTTGCCTCTGCCTACACAGACCTGAACGTTTAAGTCCTCAGAGTTGGTGTGTGTCAATGGGGTGGGTTCTCCACAGGATATTAGCCAGCAGTCTAACGAAGGATTACTAATCTGGATAGCAGGCTAGCAACGCTGGTAAACTCTGGGCTGTGGCTCCTGCCGGCTGGCTGCGTAGCGATGGGCCCCTGGCATCCACCTCTGGACAGTACCTTTCTGGAGCTCTCCAGTTAGGCAGTTACCTCTTATCGGCTCTATGGCAGCGGCTGAATGCAGATTCTGGCTGGTTCAGCTCTCGGCACATGTGGCTCTCAGCTCACGTTTCTTAGCGGTCAACAGTCTGAAACTCGGAGGGGTTTTTGTCAGCTTTTGAGGATCACACAGCATTTTATTTATCAATATTTAGGATTCACCTGGTTCTCTTTGAGTTCATTGAAGCGAGTTTCTCACAGAAGCTCGGGCCTTCCTCTGCAAGCAAAGGAGGTGGTTGCTTTGGTCTTCCCTGGAATGAGCCTACCGGGACTCACTGTGAAGAAGGAAGAGCATCTGGTGAAGGAGGTCTATTTATAGATTCTGCTCCACCCTCCTTCTGGTGAAAGAGAGTAGATTAGCGCCATCCGATGGCTGTGTGTGACCCAATACACTTATGATTGTGGGAAAGGTGTGGATGTCCACATCAAGACCTTTTCCAAGGCACCTCCACCAACCTTTAGGTCGGCCAATAGCACACTCCACCATCATCCTGGCTCTGACATATCCGTTGTTGAAGTATCGCTGCTCATCAGTCTGCGTTCCTGCGTCTGTGTATCCCTTCAACAGCTAGCCTCACAAGGGATAGGCAGGGTCACCGAGTAGCATGACTGGAACTTCAACACCCTTTATTTCTTCAGTTTCCTTAGTATTTGTGAATACATGGTGACACACAACAAAACAGAATAGTACAATTATTTCAATTATAAGTCACTGTGTCTAAAAATAAGGGAAATAATGTGTGCATTGAAGATATTGACTGATGGAAATAGCTCCCCTCTCTCTGCCATTGTGTATACCTGGAAACTCTTGAGAACCCTGGCATTGTGAAAACTTCCTGGCCTTTCCTGCTTACATCCTTTCTTGACATTCTCAAGGAAAGGCGCTGACAGATGTATTCAAATGTTTGTCTTGATATCCTGAAATTGTGGATGTACTCTGTGTCAGTGAAGACCCTGACATCATGACTCCACCACTCGTGGTTACGATTCCGCATCCACATACACCTCTGTACAAAGGTAGCAGCCACTGCTACAAATAAGGTTGTGGTTAAAGGGGGTGGGCTCTCTTTTTTTTTATGTCCATCTTTGTCTTAACAGTTTTTCAAAATTCTGTTGGTTACAACTGTGCTGAAATTGCCAAAGTGCTACAAAAACACCAACATCTATAGCTGCCATTATACTTCCGTTAACAGAGTGCGTTGTGTATGATAACTTTGAGGCCGTGAACCATTCAAATTGGACTGTGTTTACTGTCAAATTTTTAGTTACAGTGGGATCAACTACACCAAAAAATTTGATTTGATCAAAAAATAGGAACTGAGCATTAAGACCTACAGTGTGAACGTAGCCTTAAATACATTTTCTACACACACTGACACTAACAACTTGAAACTATTAAATATGTAGTAGAATAATTACCATTTTGTGGTTTATTGTTTTCAAATATGACACATCTGCTGAGGTTTGGTAGGCTGTCCAAAGTTGCAAGGCTAGTTTCAGTTGTTTCACACTCAAATGCAGTTAGAAAGAGCTTCCTCCACTGTGGGACTAAACAAGACTAAATCAAGAACGCCTTGGCTATGGTTGGAATGCTCTCCTCAATCATAGCTGACACAGAGCCATGGCGTTTCAAATGGGAGCCGCTTGTGTCTATCATTAAGACATCCAAGTGTTAATACAAACACATTCAACACTAAACATACTGAAATTCAAACACTGCACTGAAATGAACAGAAAAACTGAATACTGTTGTTTAAAAAGACCATTTGGGTCCAACCAAAGTGTAGTTTTGTGTTACTACTTGAATTAGAAAATTGGGCTTTGGAATAAGGTGTACTTTATTAATTGACCCATTATCATAGTTATTATTGGTTATTCAATCTCATTTTATTGCCTGTTTTGTTTTACATTTTGTTTATACTTCGTTAGCCTGTAAAAAGAATATATCTATATACAGTATACGTATATGTGTCTGTTGTCTTAGTGATACACAACCCATAATCCTTCTGATCACCAGAAGCCAAGATGAACATTTCTCAGTAAAGTAGTAATACCTGGTACTGTCATGCGTTTGGGGTGTTTGTCTGTCTGTGTTAGTTTCTATTTGCCTGCGTTCTTTTCTCCCACTTTCTGGAAGATTCCACTAGAGACCCTAGCTGAGCTAAGGAGCTGTCCATCAAGCAGGAGCCTGTTGACTGCAGCTCATTGTGGTCATCAGTGGTTAGGGATATTAGGAACCGGTAGCTAGTGTTTCTATGCGTGTTCCTGGTTTTCAGGTCACTAACTGCTCAATCAGTACATTTACATGCACAGCTAAATCAAGCTTTTTGGAGTAATCAAACTAAGGGCTCCCCCCTTGCAGCAATCCAAGTCCCAGTTTACATGTCAGTAAATCTAATTATTAAATAAAGTAAGTTCCAATCCCCGACGATAGATGGTGATATGTGCCCCTACATGTTAGCCTTATAGCGGTTAGCTTCCAGCTGCATTCAGGCAGTAAAGTTAGGCTGGCGGGAGTGAAGCAGACGGAGTTAAAGCAGGATATTCACAGTCACAACGCATCGCCTCTTTGGCTCTCCTAACTTCCTGACTTCCCTGTCCCCTGCCGGTGCAGGGGACAGGGGTGGGCGAGGGTATGCCAGGCTTAATGCCAGCATGCGGGTACCTTGTCTGTTAAGATGGAGTCCATCTGCCCCAAACAATTGATTCCTACCCCAGAAAATGTTAAAATTGTCTATAAAACCAATGTTGTGCATCACGGTAACAGAGGAAAGTCCAGTGTTTGAGAGAGAGTAACCTGCTGAAGCGATTTATTCCTCTGCTAATGGTTGGAGTGGGGTCAGAAATAAAAACAAATAGGGGCTTGTCTTTTAAAAGATTAAAAAGATGAATAAAATCCTGCTTTAAAAGCTCAGACTGCTGTTTACGGATGTCATTGGTTCCAGCATGAATTATAACTTTACTCACAGTAGGGTATCGTTGGATGGAGTCCAGAATCTGTTCAGATATATCCTTTACTGTGGCTCCAGGAAAACAAAGGGTGACAGCTCTTCTCAACATAACATGCCGGATAATCGAATCTCCAATGATGAGAGTGCTGGGTGGATGGTGTGCAGGCTGCTGGGCAGAAGACCTCTCGTTATCCAGGACCTGCTGGATGTTGGACAGCTTGGCTTCCACAGGACTGCAGCAGTGTTTAGAGGGCGCCGAGGGCTTGTTATGTGGATTCGGGGTGTAGTGAAGCACTCCTCGGTGGATCCCGGCTGTTGTCCTGGGTTTGGCGCGACGTGAGTGGCTACCGGAGTCCGACTGCTGCTCTGGCTGCTGGGAGGGGATGGGCGACGGTCAGAGGAGGGAAGTCGTCCCCCAGGGCACCGAAGCGGTTCGACAGCGGAAGGCCGGGTGGAGGAGAACGTTGAAAGCTGCTCCGGGCGCCCCCACCGCGACCAGGCCCAACCGTCGACCATGCACCCTGGGGCACCGGAGTGGAGCTGAGGGGGGCTTTTGGCTTAGCCCCCTGCTAGATCCAGCACTCCTCCTCTGCCGTAGATGTTGTACCTCCGCCGGCGTTCGTCTGTCCGAGTCTGCCTGGAGAACCAGCGATGGATTCCCCTTCCGCAGCTTCACCGGGCTGGCACAGGATTGTGTCGGCCAGCTGGGCGCTGGTGGCAGCAGCGAAAGTTCGGCCAAAGATGATGTCCACGTCGCCCTCGTGGTCCTGGATCAGGTTAAATTGGAGATCCTGTGCTCCAGTTCCTGGATTTTCTTGGTTAGCCTGGCACAACCATCACACCCGGAGCTACAGGTGAGTGGAGGCATGGCGGAAGTAACAGCGGTCCGTGCTCTGATTAAAAACGTGTCCGATAAAAGATATGTCGCCAAAAGTTAAAAAAGGTTAAAATTAGTCAAAAGAAATGATTAAAAACCGAAAAACAAACAGTTAAAAAAGATATTAAAACTAGTTAAAACCGTGTTAACGAGCCGGAGTTAGCAGGAGGCATCAGGACGCCAACGCATGCTCAATCGTTGTGTATATAGTGTATATAGTGGGTTGCTCTGAAGTGTGCTCTGTTTTTTGGTTTTTTAGCTTGGTAAAACTTAATTTCTTCTCTGCCTTTAAGATAACTTTGCTTGATCAAAAATGGGTTGAAATGATCGCATTTCTACTTTACTTTACATATTGGTTATTAAAACTAGATTTAATTTCAATTAAAATAGTTTTAGTTAGGGTTATGGACGGTGGTGTAGAAAGCTTTTCAAAAGGAAGGGGATGGATGGAGTTTCTTCACATATACCCTATTCAAAAAAATGTTTTATTAAATTGTGACTTTTGAATAAAAATATCAGAAACATGCATGTGAAACGTGCAGTGGTTAGCACTGTTGCCTTGCAGCAAGAAGGTTGTGGGTTCGTATCCCGGCCCAGGGTCTTTCTGCATGGAGTTTGCATGTTCTCCCCGTGCATGCGTGGGTTCCCTCCAGGTACTCTGGCTTCCTCCCACATTCCAAAAACATGACTGTCAGGTCACTGTAAATTGTCCTTAGGTGTGAGTGTGTGCATGGTTGTTTGTCCTGTTTGTCCTGCCCTGTGATGGACTGGCGACCTGTCCAGGGTGTACCCCGCCTCTCGCCCATTGACAGCTGGAGATAGGCACCAGCACCCCCGCGACCCATAAAGGATTAAGCGGTTAAGAAAATGGATGGATGGATGGATGCATGCACCTGGGATGGAAGCACCACCCATGACACAAACCCACAATTCTTCTCTTCTTCAGTGATCTCTCAACATCACCTACAGGATATTTCTTGAAAAAGGTGTCAATCTTTTCCTTCCTCTTTCTTTTCTGCATCTGAATGATACTGCATGACAAAAAGACAGTAGTAAGCTTGATAGTGACATTGATCTGACAAGACTGTGACTGCTAAATTATGCTTACTTGCACCTTCAATAGGGGAGATATCAAAGAGATATAAACAAACAACAAAATAAACCACACAAAGCTCTATCTCTGGTGGTATAAATAATGTAACAATTTACTGTTTTTAAACATTAAAAATAATATACACATTTATTGTTTACATGCCTGTTAAAGAACTATGACTTATTTTCTCACTTTTTTTCTCCTCAACTTGTACAATCAATCAATGGAGAAGTATCCACAAAAGTATTCGTATAATCAACAAAATTGTTCTAAATGTCACATAAACCCATAAATACACTGCTTACCAATGACAACTTGTCCCTCCTCCTTGTCAGTTCCCTTCCTACTTCATCATTTTTATACTGCATGCCACATACATAACCAACTTTGCTGAACATTATTCCAATTGGCAATTAGTCTAAAAAAAGAAATATAATACTGAAAACACTCGACCTGTCAACCAAACATTAATGGGACATCCGACCAGACACATAGCCTATCAAACTTATTTTAAAACCTTGAGTGGACTAAATGTAAACATGTTGGCTTAACTTAATACATTAGGTTCAAAAATAAAAAGCCTATTAATTGCCCATTTAGTTTCAATTCAGCTCTTCACAATGCTACAGGTGACGTCACAGAGGCCCAGGCCATCTATATATACAGTCTATGGTTTTGGCATTTGGCCTTCATCAGTGTCACTAACATCTGATTTTACATAGAATGAATGACGTCACTGATTATATGGCTATCTTCTTGCAAAACATAAAAAATACATTTTAAAATCTCTAAAAGTTAGGGCTGCTAAAATTAATGCACCAACGCAGGTCGATTTATTCCTAGAGTTAACTATTTTTTTTTCTCTCTTTTTTTTCCACTATTAACGCAAGCACAGAACACCGCCCCGTTTATAATTCAGCCCATACTACATCAGCTCTTCTTTCTAACCAGCCAAACTGCAGATTGTTGTGCAGCAGCATGTGTTTGTGATCCTAAATTACATGTGAGTATATTATTATCAGTGTGTTGGCTTTGTGGTGATACGATAAGTTCATAAGAATGATCTGTCTGCTTTGGATATCAGCTCGCTGTGTGCGGTGCAGAGTTTAAATGTTCCTTATTTAAGTTGTTTTATTAATGATGGTTCATTGTATATCTTCAGTATTATTCATAGTGAGATACCGCTGCATTAAAAATACGAAAATGTTCGGTTAAAGTGATGTTTTCAGACTTGTGCTAATTATTAGTGGAAGTAGCTTCGTACATCTTCACAATACGAGCATTCATCTAAGTCTATATTACATTTGATTTGTGTGATTTTAACACACACTGCTGATATCCAAATGTTAAGTTTATGCATATATTTTGGCTAGTTCTACCTCTATTTCTTATTATTTTCAATATGAGACCACACATACATTGTGAATGTGATATTGGAGTTCACGGCAATAATGAAATTGATTTCTCCCATATTTAAATAAAAAAAGAGCAACTGCATCTAGATTTATCCTTTTATGTACACTGAAAATTGTAGTTTTTTTGGTCATATTTACGAATGGTGATTAATTCACAGCAACCCGTGGTTTATTAGATCAAAATATTTTATTGTTTGACAGCCCTACTAAAAATTAAAAAAATAAGGGTTTTTGGATGAAGTTTGAATGTTTTCCATTCTTAAAGCACCGGTTCAAACAGCGTTTAAGCACCGGGACTGTTTCAAAAGTACCAGTTTGGCACCGGTGTCGGATAAAACCTAAACAATACCATTCCTAGATAGGAGATGCAATGCAGCTGGGTAGGGAATCAGAATGGAAAGAGGAAACAGAGAAGAAAAGCAAAAGTGTAATCTTAAAACAGAAGAGACGATTAGATAGAAAATAATCTTAAATAATCTAAAAAAGGCTGAGAAAGCGTAGCTTTAGCATAACTAATGTTCATGAATAATTGAACATTTGTATCATCATTGGAAGGTGGCTAGCCATAGAAGATTAACTCCCTGGTTTAATTTAGAGCTACGTACCCTAAAGCAGAATGTTAGAAAACTAGAGAGAAAATGGCGCTCCACGCATTTACATGATTCCTTTTTAATATGGAAAAATAGTTTATTGCTATATAAAAAGAGCCTTCACACAGCTAGAACAGCATATTATTCATCTTTAATCGAGGAGAATAAAAATAATCCTAGGTTTCTTTTTAATACAGTTGCCAAACTCACACAGGATCATAGCTCTATCGAGCCAACCATTCCCCAAGCTCTAAGCAGTGACGACTTCATGCAATTCTTTATAAATAAAATAGACTCCATAAAGAATAAGATAATTGGGAACCTTCCCAATATGCTTGCTTCCTCCTTAGTTAATGAGGCAGCCTCAAAAATGGTGGAACCTAATATATGCTTAAACTGCTTTAATGCAGCCGAACTTTGTGATGTACTAAAATTATTAGCTTCATCTAAACCTTCAACTTGCGTTTTAGACCCAATCCCAACTAAACTCTTAAAAGAAGTTTTCCCTCTGATCGCTGCTCCAATTTTAAATATAATGAATCTATCCTTAGTCAATGGATATGTACCACAGGAGTTTAAGATTGCTGTAATTAAACCTCTACTTAAGAAACCCTCTCTTGATCAAAACGACTTAATTAACTATAGACCGATATCTAATCTTCCCTTCTTATCTAAAATTCTTGAGAAAATAGTTGCACACCAGATATGTGAGCATTTAAACAATAATGAGCTGTTTGAGAAGTTTCAGTCAGGCTTTAGAGCTCATCACAGCACTGAAACAGCTCTGGTGAAGGTTACTAATGATATTCTCATAGCCTCAGACAATGGACTGGTGACCATTCTGGTCCTGTTAGATCTCAGTGCTGCCTTTGACACTGTTGACCACAATATTCTCATAGAAAGGCTTCAAAGTGTCGGTATAATAGGAACAGCACTAGGTTGGTTTAAATCTTATTTGTCTAACAGATTTCAGTTTGTTCAGGTAAACAATAGATCTTCCTCAACCTCAATAGTTACTTGCGGAGTACCACAGGGTTCAGTGCTTGGGCCGATTCTCTTTACTATATATATGCTTCCTATTGGTAAAATAATTAGGCAGCATGGGATAAAATTCCATAGTTACGCAGATGATACACAGCTATATCTATCCATAAATCCTGATGAATCCAATCAGTTAGGTAGACTACAGGCATGTCTGGAAGACATAAAAACTTGGATGACTCTAAACTTCTTGCTTCTAAATTCTGATAAAACAGAAGTTGTCGTCTTTGGACCAGAAGCTCTGAAAAAGAAACTACTTAGTCAGCCCCTTCACCTGGACGGCATTAAATTAGCCTCCAGTAATAAAGCAAAAAACCTCGGTGTCATTTTTGACCAAGATATGTCATTTAGAACTTACATTAAAGAAGTCTGTAGGATTTCCTTTTTTCACCTTAGGAATATTGCAAAAATTAGAACCATCCTGTCCAGGAATGATGCTGAAAAACTAGTCCATGCCTTTGTTACTTCAAGGCTGGATTACTGTAACTGTCTATTATCAGGTAGTCCACAGAATACAATTAAAAGTCTACAGTTAGTTCAAAATGCTGCTGCTAGGATTCTGATGAATATTAAAAGAAGAGATCACATTTCCCCTGTTTTAGCTTCTCTTCACTGGCTCCCAGTAAAATCTAGAATAGAATTCAAGATCCTCCTTCTGACATATAAAGCCCTTAATAATCTAGCTCCATCATACATAAGAGACCTGATTGTTCCATATGTTCCTAACAGAGACCTTCGCTCTCAGACTGCAGGTTTACTGGTAGTTCCTAGGATTTCTAAAAGTAGAATGGGTGGCAGATCTTTCAGCTATCAGGCTCCCCTCCTATGGAACCGGCTCCCAGGGTTGGTTCGTGAAGCAGACAATTTGTCTATCTTTAAAACTAGGCTAAAAACTTTCCTCTTTGACAAAGCTTACAGTTAGAGATATGTTTATAGGTAGTTAGAGTCAGGTCAGACAGGTAGATAGGAAGAGACAGGTTAATGTTAGTAGTCAGGCAGAGTGTCAAAAGTTAGGAAGAGATAGGAAGAGGTAGAGTAGCTAGGTAGAGATAGATTAATGTAAGCCAGGTAAAGATCCGGAGCCGGTCGCGGCTTACCGCCGCGGAAGAAATGTGCCCCACAGGGGCCAGCCAGCGCCGGAGAGAGGTCCCTCAAGGGGATCCTCCCGCACAGTGCGGCCGCCCATTACCTGCCGGGTTGAATCCCCCGGGCAGACTGTGCGGACCCCACCCGTTTATCTCTTAAACGTTTCTCGCCCTCTTCAACTCTGTCCTCTCAGTTCTGTCTATTTTTCCTTAAGATAGTTGTCGACTATCGGTCTCGTGCCGGTATTTAGCCTTAGATGGAGTTTACCACCCACTTTGGGCTGCATTCTCAAACAACCCGACTCCGAGAAGACCCCGGCATGACGGGGGCCGTTACCGGCCCTACACCGTCCACGGGTCAGGAGGACTCAGACAGAGTGTTGGTAGCCAGGTCTCCTAGTAGCTAGGAGACAGGTTAATGTTAGTAGCTATGCTGCTTTAGGCTAGGCTGTTGGAGGACATTATTAGGGTCTGTTCCTACTTTCTCTCCTACTTCTCCCCAACTGCATGATGTGCTGTCAATTCAAGCACTAACCTGTTTTCTATTATAGTAGGTGCTCCGGATTAGCCCTGCTTGACGACCCTGACTAAGATGGCATTGCAGTGACGGAAAATTCTCCACGTCCTGCAACAAACTTCTGCATCAGTTCTATTGCTCTTTCTGTGTCTCTGTTATGTATTCTCCAAGCCACAGACGGTCGCGGCAGATAACCGCTTGTGCTGAGCCTGGTTCTGCCGGAGGTTTCTTCCTGTTAAAAGGGAGTTTTTCCTTCCCACTGTCGCTGCATGCTTGCTCAGTATGAGGGATTGCTGAGAATTCCACGACGCAATCTTCTGTGGTTCTGTAATTTCTACACTAAACATTGTATTGTAATAACTCTTTTTGTAAAGTGCCTTGAGATGACATCTGTTGTGAAATGGCGCTATATAAATAAACTGAATTGAATTGAATTGAATTGAATAAGTAATTGGGCCTCATTTATTAAATGTAACATTTCACATTTGGTTTAAAACAAGAGCTTTGGTCAATGCTTTACTGTTTTGCTGTTGCCCTCACATTTTCCATCCAGGTGTGCACCCAAAAATATTTCCCTGCCTGTACACATTAAAGGCCAGGTGTGTCCCGGTGCTGTGGCCAAAGGTTTATGACCTTGTGCTCCATCATGTTACCTCATACCATTAGCCTGTGGTCGTTGTTTCAGATGGTAGGAATGCTATTGTGGATGTGCACTGGCTTGCTCCAGATACCTTTTATGACCCTGAGATGCCTGCTGAACACTCACCTTCCTTTTATAAAACTGGAAATCCGGATGAAACAAAAAATGCATTTCATTATAGATTTTACATCACATCATTTTTTTTCGTGATGGGTAGCTTAAATTTTCTCATTAGAAACCACATGTATCTGGGTTTCTTAGCTACACATGTTGGTCCATCACTTAAAATCTATTATATACTGTAGGTCCAAACATGAAGAAATAAAGTAATTGCTATGAAGTATGTTAAGGGTGTAAACATTTACAGGATACGTTTGTTAGGATGTAATATGTTACTTTTTTTATGATATCCCTTTGTTCTTTTTTTCATTTCCCATGCTTAATTGTTACCTGATGATCTTGTGCTAAAACATTTTCTATGCGGCGTTTATGACTGCTCTATAGTTACCAGCTGATTATTTGCTGAATTAGAAAATTGGCCCAACTCATGTCAACCATTTTAAGCATCTAGCATGCCTCGGTCAGTATGTCTTCATCAGTGCATCTGTAGCAGCCTGGTTTAGAAGATAAGAAACCAAAAACAACTTGCATTTCTCCTGCATAAACCTTCACATTACAGATATCCATACATTTTCAATACCACTAAAGAGGTTAGGCAAACCATAGATAGAGCTCCATTCCAGCGCAAACACACAGAAAAAATGTAAAATCCATGCACCCATTCGCATCTAAGTGTAATTAAAAGTGCCCTCTTAACCTAAAATGAATGTTCTTGGATGGTGGAAGGGAGTCACAAGACAACCCAGTGGAAGATGCAACATGCCTTAGGTGAGAGGTTATGGCTCCTTCTCTGTCGAATACCATATCCATCACCAAAAGGAACAGTGTAGCAAAAGGAGACATGTGACATAATGATGGTCATTGCAAGCCTATCTATCTCTATGGAGTAGGGCAGTCTGACATTTAGAGAACACTCTCTCATCCATCCAGCAGACATTGGATTCATTTTCAGCTGAACAATCTACTCCTTCTCTTGGCCTTTGCTGTCCAGACATACTCACTGCTGCAATCTGTCTACCGCGAATGAAGATAAATGGGGCTGTGGTGTTCTCCTTTTATCAGTCAACACTGAAGTATCAGAAAGTCTCCTGCTCAGATGGCTGAATAATGTCAACTTGAAGAACTCTTTCTCCCCCCTCTGGCTGATTTATTTTATCTTTATCCACCAGATACATTCCTGAGAACATTCAAGTGCACTAATGATAAGCACTGAGCTTCAAAGTTAGAACACTGATTGTGAAGTAGGCTTTTTATGTCTCAGTGATTCTACAGCAGAAGGTCAAACAAGGGACAATAAGAAATGCTGAGTAAAAACATCTAAAACAAGTTGACTGGTTCATTTGGAAAGACATTTGGAGGAGATCTCCAGGTTAAGATACTTCAATTGCTTCCGTTTAAAAAAAAATGTCACTGATGCAAATAAATAGATGCTATTCAAGTCATTTTATGTATATTGTGGCAGAATACAAAATATGTAAGTTCAAGGCACTTTACAAACAGTAATTATAGTACTAATTATATGTATTTATAACAGTGGGGGATTTAAGATTTTTCTATGGGGCCGTCAAGGGACCACAATATTTATAGGCACGTTGAATGTTACTGTTTTCATCCGTGTAATTTTGCAAATGCGAACATCACTGGACGGAAAAAAGGCTTCCTGACCTGCTATCCAAAGCTGTGCTGTTGCCGTAAACAAATAGGCAAACAAAATGAAACCTTTAAAATGTAGGTATTACAACCCTAGATCAAACATACAGTACCTCCCCTTCATGAGTTAAATGCAGAGTTGCCAGTGATAGATCAGGGCCGGAACAATTAAGATGACGAGCGAAGAAGAGTTATAGACAGTAAGTCACTAAATATATAGATACATTCACTGCAATATCGAGTTCATGGTAATTTAAAAATTTACTTGAGATATTTTTAGTGCCGACTATTTTACTGCTAGGATTATTAGCTAAACGTTAGCCTTTACCCCGGTCAGTGTCAGATTACAAATGGCTCCGCATATTTCTGTTGAAGACTTGGCAACCTTGAGAGTTCAGTATGTATTTGGCTGAGGCTTCACGATCCATACCGGAAATCCCATTGATACAACACGTGTGAACGGCGTCTACTTTCAATTGAAGCATTTTACGATAGATAGCTCACATTAGAATCGGTTTATACATTTAATCAACATCCCACTCCTCTAACAATAAGGCTCTCAAAAAGATAGATGTTTGTGCATCTTTGCCTACATTTGTTTAATTAACACCCCCTGGCTGTTTGTTCTTGTAACTGTTTGTTTTATATTTAATTTTCCCCCTTGTTGTATATTTGAACTTTGTTTAATGAAGTTGTTAAAAAAAGGGCACCTTATATTAGGTTTAGGCACTGGTCCTTGAATGTTAGGATTAATAATAAATAAACCAGGTTAGGTAATCGGAGACGAAGAAGACATTTAAACGGGTACAATTCCAATAGCTGCTAGATAGATAGATAGATAGATAGATAGATACTTTATTCATCTCCAAGAGAAATTCACAGTTCTAGCAGCTTACGGGAACACAGGGGCATGCAGGGAGAATACAATATAAAAATTTAAAAGAAGAACTAAGGTAAAATATAATGGTATAAAAAAGTATAATGTCTGCCAGTCCAGTTCGAGTGCAGTTGTGCAGATGTCAGTATGCAAAAACAGTTGTACATACTTAGAGTCCAACTTGTAGATGTGTGTGTATGATAAAGTGCATGTGTGACCGAAGGTGCATGGTGTGATTAGCATTAAGTCCAGTGTTCTATGGTTGATTTTATGGCCCTCCCCCTAGAGTTGTTGAAGAGCCGCATGGCGTGGGGGAGGAACGATTTCTTCAGTCTGTCAGTGGAGCAGGACAATGACAGCAGTCTGTCACTGAAGCTGCTCCTCTGCCTGGAGATGGCGTTGTGCAGTGGATGGTGTGGACTGTCTATGATGGACAGTAGCCTGTTCAGAGTCCGTTTCTCTGCCATAGATGTAAGGCTGTCCAGCTCTGTGCCAACAACAGTTCCTGCCTTCCTCACCAGTTTACAACAGTTCCTGCCTTCCTCACCAGTTTCAGCTAACCAGGTCAAAATGTCACAAGGATGGCAAAAACAGGAAGTGATGTAAGATTCACACATGCACGAGAGGAATTGAGTTTCTGGTACGGATCGGGTAGTGACATTGGCTCTGGTACCAGAAAGTGTGTCTTTCACAAGACAATCTCGGCATTAGTGCCAGTATCAGTGGACGCCGACCGCACGGGGCCGCGTAACTAGTTAGCATGCCGTGTCTTTCGTTATCGGAATTAACCAGACAAATCGTTCAGCCAACTAAGATCGGCCATGAACCACAGTGAGCCTTGTGGTCATTCATTAGAGCTCATCTTTTAACAAAACATTATGCCATGCCAGGATAAAGGAGGTTGTGGGAATGGTGTCTGGGCTGTGATGTGCAGGGCTGCATATACAGAGTGAGACAGAGGAGTTCGGGGTAAACAGAGAAAATAGAGGAACATAATTTACGAGGTGCTCCAAAAAGGTGGCTATCCTTCAGAGTCCCCGTGAGCTGTCTAGCGATCCAGTTTGCCATCTCTGCTAATATTGTTCACAAATGCTAAATTAACTCCCCATGTTTACTTGCATTTTACATACTGTTGCCGACCGGGGTTCAGCGCACATTCCACACATCATCATGACATCAACCTCTTTTGCAGCAAGGCATTGCGACTTAATTCATAAGACCATCGTTGCGGCAACATTGCGATAATATTGCGATAATATTACTACCAAGCTTGCCAGCACAAATGTCACCATGGTGCGATCATAAGGCACACCGTGCCGGGAATATTACTCCAATATGCTGGCACAGTATGTCTTGTGAAAACGCCTAATGACAACGTCCTGTAGCAGCATTTTTTAAATGACTAAAAATTACATCCACACAAAATAATTAAATGTAACGTTCTTATCAATGTGATTGGGACATTAGACTGTTTGATTAATTCACTGTGATATTCTTACATTTGCACCTTTAAGTTAAATTTAAAGCAACTGCAGTAGAAATCAGATTTGGGTCTTTGAGCTTAACTACCCCAGCTATAAGAAAAAGTGAATTAAAGTTTCTGACAAAACACAATGTACTTCTCCTTCTGATTCCCTTTTTCTTTTCATCTGCCTTTAACCATAAATGTAAGCCTAAACCTGGTCACATCAGGCCAAAAATGCTTTTAAGTATGTGTAGCGTAAGCCAGGAAAGAAAAAAAATATATTTTAAAGTGATATTTGATACGATCTTTAATTGCCATCAAATGTGCTTTCCAGAGGCGTTGTAATGTAACATCTGAAACTCCTTCAACCTTAAACATGTTTTGACAAATCTGGCATGTAACGACCATTATTGTTTTGTTTTATAAAAGTATGCAGACTCTGATAACACCGTTATCAGTATAATCTTGATGATGCAGACTCTAAACTTTAAAAAAAGACTTCACTAGGGAAAATTTAACTTTTTTGTCATGTTGTGGGGTGGAATGACAGCCACGGCTCTGGATTTCAGTTGAGAAATGCCCAGTTTTAGGCCCATTCATGTCTTTTTGTCAAAGTTTTTCCCAGACTTTAGAAAATTCAATCACACTGAGGGAAAGACATTCAGACTATGTGCTGAGGTTAAGATAACATCTGTGCTCCTTGTTTAAATGAGTTTGTGATTCACAAAGAGAAAAGTTGAAGTTAGAGTACATATATATATATATATATATATATATATATATATATATATATATATATATATATATATATATATATATATAAAGAAACACAGTAAGAAGTCAAGTTGCCCTAATATTTATCCAGGTTTGCCATGTCCTGGATGTAGGGCAATCTACACACCCTTGTATATGAAAAATAAAAAGTAAAACACTGCCACTTTTCACCTGTTTTAGGTCTTTGACAGAAGTCCTAAGCAGTATACAAACCCCTTCCCCCTGAGCCCCGTTGCCAATATGTACATATTTATCTGTTTAAATTTTTTATATCTATCAAACATATTGACTCATGCTCTAAAACCTATTGTAAGTACAGAACTCTTAAGTTTTATGTTCTGTTGCACCCTTAATTTACACGTAAATAGCTAAATAAAACTCATGACTATAACCACACTGCCTGAAATTCTTTCTGTGTTTAATGGGCGTGCAAAAAAGAAAAAAAACTTTTCTTAGAAAAGACTACAGAGTCCATTTGACTCTGCAACGCCTGATTTCCCCATCAAGCTTTGCTCAAGTGCCTGGACAGAGTTTGGCGACAAGCAAAGCCTGATTTACACATCCTCCATTTCCACTGCTAACCATATCCCTGTACCTGACAGGAGCAGCTGGACTTCATGACATATAGGCTATGTCATTTCCAAAATTCTTGCAGTGCTGCTCTCCTCTCACCTTTAATGTCAGCACTCAATATGATGGCCTAATTTTACCATCCCTGGGACGCATGTGTCCACCCTTGTGTGGATGTTTATATCTATATATAGAGTAAGCCAACTTTTAGTTTAATTACATTTGTTCTCTACTTCATAAACATTTTAGAGACCAGTGTATTTCTTTTTTCAAAAGGGTAGATAATTTGACTGAAAGTATGTCTTAGATTAGCTTATCAAATAAAATAATTTTCTTATACAATGCAGTAGTTTGAAGTAAATAAAAGTTTAACTCTCCAAAAGATATTCCTGAAATGCAATTTATATCTTACTTCTTCAGTTTAGTTCATAAGAAATGATAGTATGTAAAAAAGACATAGAAATTATAAATCCTTTGTAACAGAATTTTTTTTTTTTATTTCACTCATTCAAAGGAAAACTAGTATAAACAACAAAATATTACAGAAACAGTAAGAGCTAGGTAATGTCATGCCGAACAACAACAGACCCTCCAATGTCTTGTTAAGGCCATGGAATGAGCTGCTCAGCCCTCTGGGTAATGGGCTGGGGATGTGCTGAAGGGAAACTCGAGCCATCTTGCCATTCCGGGCAGAGCACAGCGGACCACGCTCAGTATCAATGACAAAAGCAGACAGGCAGCGAGCACTGATGCATAAAACATGAGCCTGAGAAAGTTAGTGCAGCAAGTCAATTATACGTTTTTGAGAAAGTTGAAAAAGGTTTCTTCAGCAGCAAATATAAATAAGGGCTTGAATTACAAATGCAAATTTGAGAACATGTTGCTATTGTCTTAACCAGTGCTAAAAGATGGTATCCTACAACTAAGAAGTAGCATAGGTAGACACAGATTGAGTTCCCGTAGGCTGAGAAACCCAGGCAGATGCTGAGTAATCTATTCATCACTAAATAACTTAATTTAGAGAAATATGGTTTTACAAAGAAGTGCTAACTTTTGGGCAGAAAACATTTAAACAAGCATGTGGCCAAACTACTGTGTAGTCAACAAAGAAACAATAGTGTTGTATAAATTCAGACGAGAGCAAAGAGTTGTTTTGGTTGAAACCATCTGGGAGTCATTTGCAGGGGAACTTCTGGCATCGATTCCAATGGGGCCTGTTTTTGATGTGCAGATAGGCACGGTACACAGTTTGGTCAACGTAAAAATATTCCAAGATAAATGCAACGGCGTCACCATAAATGTGAGGAAAAGTTTCTAACCTAAAACATGAGCACAGTAAAACTACTTTTATAGCATTTTTTCATAGAAAATGTGGATGATTAACTTTTTCCACATTTTCCAATCACCTCATTTTAGATCCACAAAAATAAAGAGGCAAAATGTTCATTAATATTTGTCTATAAAGTCAAAAACAAGTTTCAATGGCTGGATATTCCAGATACTTAAAAAGGCAAGCAAATCTAAACCAACTGTGCTAAATTAAGACAGTAAACTTTATCCATAAACTGGGAGCTTTAGGTCTTGGATATCAGTCATGTTTGGATCAAATTAGTTTAGGAGCCTTTAGGGAAAAATACAGTGAGGAAACAGCACAAGGCTCAAGTACAAAAAAAGAAATAAAACTGAAAATGGTTAAAATAATTTCCCTGTCTTCTCATGAACTACTGACCTTAAGGTGAGCAAATGGAAATTTTAGGATAGTTATCATTCTGGGCTGCAGTGTGTATCAATCAGTAGAACTGATGTCCCACTAAGAAGGTCCTTTGTCTGAATCTTGGCATGGGGTCCTTCTGCATAGAGTTTGCTTCTTCTCACCTTGCATACATTGATTTTCTCTGGGTACCCTGCTAATTTAATCTTTAAAGTTGGTCTTACATATGTGTGTGTGTGCATGGTTGATTTTTCTGAGTGTTTCTGAGTTGTCATGAGATAGACTGGTGACCTGTCCAGGACTTACCCTATGTCAGTGACTGGTGGACATAGACACCAACTCGACAACAACCAACAAAGGATAAGAGGGTATAGAAAATGGATGGTTCTAATCATTTTAGTTTTCTTTCTAAATAGTATATTATTTAATAAACCCTTTTTAGCACTATTTAAACACATGAAAATTACTATTCATTTACAGGAAAACAAAGAAAGTAAAACATATAAAAGCAAAACGTAGAAGCATAGTAAAAATTGGCATCACATTATCATGCATAAAACAAAAAATACTTTAAAATGCCAATTTAAAACAAATAACTAAGAGATAACATTTAAACTGGTTGATCTATGTTTTATCTATATAGGAAAGCTGTGATAAACATTAATGCTTTCTATCCTGACTTGAAGCCAACAGTTTCTGCTCATCTCATAATTTCAGGCAGCCGTTGTTTAGCTCTGCTCCTGAAAATAATGAGTAAATAGGTATCTGATGACCCGATGATTCTACTTGGTTGATACCTGTCCAGAAACTCTAAAATTTATGTAGGCCTTGGACTATTCAGTTCTTTATAAACAGCAAGATCTAAAAACCTTTTACAAACGGTGAGTTAAGGCCTTGTAAAATGCAATATATTTTTGCTGGTGTTGGTCTGGACCCTGGCAGCAGAATTTTTTATGAGCTTCATCTGGATGATTACATTTGTTACAGAGTGTGGCAAAGACACAACTAGAACCTTCTAAAAATAAAAGCAGATGAAGAAGATGGTAGCTTGATTAAATAAACTTTATGCGGCTGTTTAAATTTACAGCCAAATCAATATCTCACACGATTTCCTTACATGCTTCGTGACCTTCAGACATATTCAACCTGATTCAAGCTGATTTCATTCTTTGTCACATTGGAATAAAATGTGCACCATCATTAGTATGTATTTGGGACTTTCAAATACAGAATTTGCCAAATTCAATTTTGATTTGTAAAAGAGAAAATACTCTTTCACCAAAATAACATAAAATTGCGCCTGATTATGATGAGGGGCAATGCTTAAAATAATACTGCTCTCTGACAAGTAAAACATATCTGAGATCTCAGTCTACCCTTAAAATATGGGCGTTTAACGCAATGCCTTCAGCAGGTTTGCTGTGCTATGATTACAATCTGAACTGCTATTAGAACACCATTTACTTCAGATGGTTGGTAAATTACAAGGAAAACAAAGCACACACACCCATAGAGCAACATGCAGACACTTTGGCACGCTTACATATAGCTGGCGCTTTGTGAGAATGCCTCCAATATTCCAGCATCAAACGCTATATGGATACTACTGACATAAGGCAACAGAAATTAAAGGTTGTGTCAGATTTCCACAGGAAAAAGCTCTTGCTATTTTTAAAGTCGAAAAGAAACAGCAGTGGCTGGAGTTGTTTCTGAATTCTCTGTGGTTCAAATCTACCCTTAAGCTTAATTGGCTTCTTGGCAGATTGAAAAATTGTCCTCCAAAGTTAGCAAGCACTTCAATCTTGTTGGTTTTTTTAAGAAATAGGCGGATTTAGCTTTTTCTCAAAGGACAGTTAAATGGTCATATTAAAAGAGATCCTATTATAGAAAAGAAAACCGACAAAATGTGCAGTTTACCCAGCAATAGTTCTATGTTAGAAAAAGCTGGCTTTGTAGAAATCTAAGACTTTTTTTTTTCTTCAAAACACTGGACACAGAAAGGCAATGATGAAGTCTGCGAACATTTCGTCACCTTTGAGAAACTTGAAGGTCTGAACTAAAAGAGTCTGTGCAGAAGCTCCAGCTTTCATTGTTTCGAGCACCTTAAAGGAAATATCCTCTTTGAACAGCTAAAAAGCTTGTTGAAGCTTCTCCCCCAGCTCCACAGGTCTCTTTCAAGCTGTAACTTAGTCTACAGGCAGCTGCACACCCGCATGAAACCACCTCTATGAGTTCTCTGCTGCCTGCATCCATTGGAGAGACAGAAAGATTGATGCAGTGCAGGTTGCTGGCATGCACCAGACATTAGATTTCCCATTAACTTATTAATCAGGGCAGATATATGTGATTCTTTAGATAAACTACGAGATCCACTTTCCGATATACTGCTTTCACTGCATGGCACTTGGGTTTCTGCAACAAGATGTAAAAAAAAAGGAGGGATGTTATCTTGAGGGGCGGATCTATAGATCTTTGGTATTTATGACTGAAGGAAAATGTCCTTCAGCATCCATGCTTTCAGGACATGAAGAAACATGTTACCCATCGCAAAGGTGCCTTTGGCCCTGACTACACGACTCTAGATTTTTCTTTTTCTCATGTGAGGAAAATGTCTCTGATTTATCAATGGTAAGATAAATAGGTTATCTTGATATTATTTAGGAAGCCTCTCACTTAAACTGTTAAAAAAATAACAGAAAAGCACTCAGAGATCGTAGACCTCCACACCAAGGCAGCTCGGTGAGAACTGCTGGACAGGAAACAATAATTGAATATGGGAGATACTGAATAAATAGAGGCCACAGAGAGTGTAACTGACTTCTAGTTTTCTTTATTGAAACGTGGTTATATATGACTCAATAAATTATATCCACTCAGATTTATTGAGGTAAAATAGCCAACAGGTCAAGGGGGAATCAGAGCCAGAATCAGTGGATAGAATTATTAGAATATAATTTATGATTTAAATAAATGGGAGATTTGATCATTTTTATGATTGCTGGTCTACATAAAACATCATAAACACGTAACTACTGAAAATAATAAACTGATGCAATAGTACACACACACTTGTTTTTGTTACATATACAAAATAGATACAGGTGATGATAAAACGCAATGTTTGAGCATAAACTGTCAAAGAGGTGAATTGACTCGGATATAGGAGTTCAGGAAGTTGCAATGGCTTGTATATCTGTGAAGCAACCATCAGAGCTAAGACAGTGTATCCAGTTTTCTACATTCTTTGTCTAGGTAAGACCTTACTTGCTTCTTTTGTCTTTAAGGTAATGGCAAACTATATTCTACACTTATTAAAGGTTCCTTGTAGAACAATATACAATGGAAATCTATTCTAAGTAGAAATGGCAAACCATGTTAATATCAAAGACCAAAGAGTTACCCTTTCTTACGTAATGCTAATACAGTTGTTAAAAAAGGTGACGCAACACATGGGAGGTACCAGATAGTTAAAACTGGCTTGAAATGTTACTGATTTCAAGTGTAAAATGAAAACAAACATTGTTTTACATGAAAAATAAGATGTTTTTAGCAAACGTTTCCATAGTTTTTAGAGTTCCTTCTTCCAGAAAATAGGTTGTTTATTATTAAAGTCTTTTACGGTCCAGCATTACTCTGAAGGCGGGAAACAGATAGCGGAATTTATGCTGGGGACAGATGGTTGGAATGAGGGAAAGGGAAAAGGGGGAGGGGTCAGTGTGTGAAAGAGAGTGATTGAGTGATAGGGAGTGATAGATAACTGGAAAAGAAAAATAGGATGCTGCAGCCTGGTCCTATGATGGTAGGGGTTTAGAAGCACATTGACACTTTAGACTAACATAACAACTATTTTGAAATTAGGTATATATATATATATAGTATACAGTCGCTTCAATGCATTTAGAGGTGTGGTCCTGGTCAAGACAAACTCCACACTGAATGTCAGAACGGGAAAGAAAGGTCATTTAACCAATTTTGAGCGTGGCATGGTTGTTGGTATTTGAAATGAGTATTTCAAAATCTGCTCAGTTACTGGGATTTTCACGCACAACCATTTCTAGGGTTTACAAAGAATGATGTGAAAAGGGGAAAAACAACCAGTATGCGGCAGTGATGTGGGCGAAAATGCCTTGTTGATGTTAGAGGTCAGAGGAGAATGGGCCGACTGATTCAAGTTAATAGAAGAGCAACTTTGACTGAAATAACCACTCGTTACAAGTAGAGTCAGAATTCGGCGTAAACAGAATGAGAACATGGATCCATCATGTATTTTTACCACTGTGCAGGCTGCTGGTGGTGGTATAATGGTGTGGGGGATGTTTTCTTGGCACACTTTAGGCCCCTTAATGCCAATTGGGCATCGTTTGAATGCCACGGGCTACCTGAACATTGTTTCTGACCATGTCCACCCCTTCATGACCACCATGTACCCATCCTCTGATGGCTACTTCTAGCAGGTCAAAGCACAATGTCATACAGCTCGAATAATTTCAAATTAGTTTCTTGAACACGTACTACAATGGCCCCGACAGTCAACAGATGTCAACCCGATAGAGCATCTTTGGGATGTGGTGAAACGGGAGCCTGGTGCCCTGGAAGTAGATCCCACAAATCTCCATCAACTTTCGGCACCTGGTTGAAACAATGCCACGTTGAATTAAGGCAGTTATGAAGGCGAAAGGGGGTCAAACAACCCATCAGTATGGTGTTCCTAATAATCCTTCAGGTGAGTGTATATATATATATATATATATATATATATATATATATATATATATATATATACTGTATATATATATATATATATATACTGTATATTGGATGTGTGAAATATCCATGAAAAGTATTAACATGTCTTCTTGACCTAATCTGTCTGTCTGATATTAAGAATATGCTGAAGAACCTCTGACAACCTGGATCCTTACAGGTGGGTCCCTAGGGTTTCAACTAAAACTTAAGTAATTATTGTAGGATCTTGAAGGATTGAAGGATCCTTAGAAAATAACTTAGGAAACATGCCTGAATGTGGAGAGTGCATGATACTAACCTTCATTTTGAAAACGCTCTATTTTAGATTAACTAGACTCTTGGTATCTGGATTGCAGGAAACCTAATATTAGGAATACCTGCTCCTTGTCCTAAATAAGGCAGCACCCAAGCTACACCCCATTTGCGCTAGTCATCTTTAGCCAACAATGTTCCAAGACAACAATTGTGGAAAAACATGGAACTTTTTATGTATATGATAGTTCTTACCTGTTCCACATTTTATTTCAATTAAGGACCACATTCACCAATTAGAAGAAAGGGTTTTATAATTTAAGTTGCTTCAAAGAGCATTAATATTTCAGCTAAATAGATCAAAGAATGGAATTACGCTTGATTTAAAAATGGGAAAATTAAATGTAGAATTTAGATGTAGTCAAATTCTATTATAAAAACAAAAGAAATTTGACATTAATGAGAAGTGGCTCAATTTGTTCCACACTATTATGAAGTTGCATGATGAAGAACATTCACCTCACAAACCATATGAGGAACTGAGCTGAATTTGCACTGGATGTGACCCAGACTTGCAGTCTCTTGGGGGGTGGATCAACCCCATGAGTCCTTGCTCTCAGGAACTCATTAGAATTTCGGTCATCTGCCAAATCAGTTTGAATACACAGAATTTTCTCATGTCCATTTTGTGGATCCTCATTGAGAAAAAAAAAATCTCAACAATCGGAACAACAAAACGCCTAATTTAATTCTATAACCGTGATAATTAAAATGAATCTGTGTAATGAACTAGGACAACTGTTTTAGGAAGAATAGAAGGTGTGAAGTTCCAGTATGTATTATTAAAAAAATAATAATAATATGCTGTTTTATGTGGTGATTATAGATAGTTTTTAGCTTATAGTTTTTTCATTGTGTTTTTACAACTTGCAGCATATTGCTGCTGCGACTGAATGCATAAAGCACAGTGAAATACATTGTTGCTGTCTTACACCAAAAACAAGCCTTATACTGTTCACCGAGCAAATGTTACTTTCTTTCTATACACAACTACAATGTAGGGTGAATGTAAAATAAATTAAAAATTATATTTTGAATTTTTAAAGAAAAACCAGAATAATACATTTGAATTAGTTGTTCAATATTTTGGTGCAGAGGAGGTAACAGTTAAAGAAAAAAATTGCAACTGGTCTATATCATTAATTCTATTGATGTGAAACATCTCTAGCAAACCCTATTCTGATATAAAATAATCAGAAGTATCCAAAAGAGACATTATTCATTCTGTTCTTAAACTTTTGATTTTGAAGACAATAATAAATAAATCTCTGACATATTCTTTCTCTCATTATTGTGGCATTAAGAAAATAGAAATAATTGATGTAATTCTAACTGACCTAAAACAGGAGAAGTTTGGTTTTACTGAACTTGAGGCAGTGAGGAAAAAGGTGTACGTGTTTCTTATTCTGAACTTTTGGTTTCAACTGTATATGTATAAAACCAACAGTTCTTAGTTGTGGTTTCCAATGTTTCATCAAATCTCTAAAAAGTCTGAACCTAAATATGTTTTCTTCACCATGCAACCTAGGATCTGTGTTCTGTAAACACTATATGTATGTTTCTCCGGTCTGGACATGAGTTACAGCAGCAATAACATGGTGGCTGTTTCATTTTTATCACTCCAATTATAGTTAAAATCATAACGCCTGCATAGGAACTGGTTGATAAATCACTAATCAAAGAGGCAAGCGGAGGAGAGAGGATGAATGCAGTGGGGAACATACACTCAACACGATAATATCAGGGTTTATGAAGAGCCTAGCCCCCCAGCAGGAGATGTTTTATTAGCACTGTTTAAATGACCAGCTTGTTAAACATCAAGCAGCAGGTGGGCAGCAAAGCGGCTGTGGCCACAGGATCTACTGCATTGCTCCAATGCTGGCTATTATCACCCTCTTCGGAGCTTTATTTGACATGCTTGTGTGTAGACAGGGTTGTTTCAAGACACAATAATCACTTTACCTTTAGCTGAATTCCTAGAGTCCCACCTGTAAGTGAAAGTCAGGATCAAAGTGGTCTGAGGTTCTTCAGCATATTCTTACTATCAGAAAGACAGATTAGGACAAGAAGACATGTGCAAAAAATCTAAATTAATATTTTTCCTGGATATTTATACACATTCAAAAATATATTCCATATATATAAATATAATCAAGCAAATTATGAGACAAAAATGTATTCTATGACTATAATATTGGTACAGTCTATGTAGAGGATGTTTATTTTAGGAGGATTTTGTAAAGTACTATGAATAGTCAGTGGGTTGCCTTTGTGTGTGTTGCAGAACAGACTTTACGCTACAGAAACCATCTTGAAAATCTATGACAAATGCATCTCCAAAATCTAGAAATAAAGCATTTTTTGTAATGCAGGTTACATTTTTGAACTGCACCAGAGTGAGTTCTAATGTCATTATTCCTCCATCTTTCTCAAATGAGGGTTCTGACTCTTGTCTATCGCTAATATGATACTGACCACTATAGTACTTCACACAATCTCACCCTAAAATATATAATCAAACAAATAAACTTAAAGATGCACAACTAAAAAAAAAATAACTTGGGTGGGATAACATTTTTAAGAAAATTATTAAGGAAATGATAGATTTTTGTTAAAGGGGTACTTTGAAATATTTGAATTTTGTAAAGTTTTCAGTGATACCATTACCACCTGTGGTAAAAATATGAGATATCACCTTAGGTTGCCCAGAGCAATAGAAGGCTACAGGCTACTTTTCCCAGGTCAAGCTGAGTCAAGCTATTTAAAATGACAAAATAAAAATACTTACAGTTATGAAACATAATGATATGTTAGGAATCCTACAGTTTTGAATTTTTTTTTATTTTTTGTGTTTTTATTTTCTGAATAACTTCAGTAATAACTTCATTAATATTTGGGAATATAATCATGCATGTGTATGTATGTGTGTGTATTATTTCACTAGTACTTACAGACCTAAAACAGGAAATTAATGTTTCCGGATTCTTTAACTTCAGAATATTGTGGAAAAAAGTTATATGACTGGATATGTACAGCATATTTAATATTCTGGTTTCAACTGTAAATTCATGCCACTTTCAACTTCCTGATGCAGTGCTGTTATTATATCATGCTTTCTCTAGACATGAACACACAGTTCATTTTGTGAGACTTTATTGTCACCATCACATCACACCTCACAGAGGAATCTGTAGAACTCTGTACTACAAGTGGAAGAAGATTCAAATTATGTGAAAATATATATTGGGCTCTCACTTATTTGCACAGTCCCTCCTACTTTCTAATTATTACATTTTGGATTTATTTTTGTATGAAGACAGCATTCCCATCACTTGTGAAAAACCTACAGATGTATTTTAAATGTACCTCACAGACATAAATCTAAAGCTAAAACATTTTGTTTTGTTCTTTTGTTTTGTAAGAGATACACAGCACAAGACATGTGCATTGGCCCATCTTAGTTATTTTTTAACCTTCACAAAATGTTCCACAAAATTCTAACATATATATATATATATATATATTAAACAATATGTACGGTTAAAGTATGCTGAGGTAGTTCTAAGTGTGTTACCTGGTATGAAGCAGTTTTAAGAGTCCTATGTCTAAGAACATACTGTAAGTGTAAGGAGTTGTTTAAACTTGAAGAAACCTTTTGAATAAAGGGAATCCTATTGACTTGCTGGTTGCCCCAAAAGAAAAGGGAAAAATAATTCACACACAATTAAGAAATGCAATGTGCTAGATAACTATGAAGCACAGAAAGCAGATCTTAAAGCCAGCAAACCTCTGAAACTCCCTGAAGACAACTTATCTCTGGGGTAACTCAAACAACACACTGGATTTAGAAACCTTATCATTGAATTTACCTGTGACTCTCTAAATAAAGCGTTGTTCCTCTGCTGGACACACTGCTGGAATGCTAAACTACACTTTGCTCTCCTAGTTAAACTTAGTACTTAGGGGGTGGTCTGCTGTGTTTATCAAAACTGTTATATATTATCACTGTTTTCCATACCAAAGCCTGAAATAACTCCTGCTGTTATTTGATTAAAAGAGGATGAATGTTTGGTCATTTGTCTTCAGCTTCGACATAGATGGTGGGAGTATCGTGTTCTTTTTCCATAGAGGAATTGTGTTTTTTTTATATCTACACTGTGTTTCTCTTAATAGCATATTTCAGGAATAGAGTGTGCTAAATCAGAGAAGAAGGATTGTTTCTTTATTAAACCCACTTAAGTATCATTGAATTCTATTGATGTAAACGTTTGTTAGTAAATAACCAGATCCATAAACAAATTTACTTCAAACTGTCTGTGTTGTAAAACCCCCAAACACTAGAAAGACAGACCAAAAGGTAGAAATTGGCTTTTTCAGGGTTGTCTGAATCTAAAGTGGTTTTCCTTGTGATTGAAGTGATCAAAGCTTTCTTGAATCTCAATTTGTTCAGTTAACGTTCATCCAGTTGAGGTCTGAGCATTCTAAATATCTTTGATTTTCGATTAAAGATGGTTAAAGGCAGTCCATCCAGCCGTCATCTTCTGCTTATCCGGGGTCGGGTTGCAGGGGCAGCAGCTTAAGCAGAGAGACCGAGACTTCCCTCTCCCCAGCTACTTGGGCCAGCTCCTTGGGAGGAATCCCGAGGCGTTCCCAGGCCAGCCGGGAGACATAGTCCCTCCAGCGTGTCCTGTGTCTTTCCCCGGGCCTCCTCCCGTTGGGACAAGTCAGGCTCGTTTCCAGTGAGAGTTGGACTCCTCCAAGGTTGCCCTTCGTCACTGATTCTGTTCAGAACTTTTTTGGACAGGATTTCAAGGCACAGCCAAAGTGTTGACGGGTTCTTTTTCAGTGACCATAGGATTGGGTCTCTGCTTTTCACGGATGATCTGGTCCTGTTGGTTTCATTGTAATGCGATCTACAGCCTTCACTTGAGCGGTTCGCAGCCGAGTGTGAAGTGGCTGGGATAAGAATCAACCCTTCCAAATTAGAGACCACGGTCTTGATCTGGAGAAGGGTAAGGTACGTTTTCCGGGTCAGGGACGAGGTCCTTCCTCAGTTGGAGGAGGGACCTCCACATTTTAATCTGTAGAGCACTATGAGCTTTAAGCTATGTAGTTTGAAAAGCGCTTTATAAATAAAGTTTGATTTGATTTGATATGAGGAGTTCAAGTATCTGGGGATCTTGTTCATGAAGGAGGGAAAAATGGAGCAGGATTGGTAAGGTATCTGCAGTTATGTGGGCCCTGTACCAGTTGGTTGTGGTAAAGAGAGAGCTGAGCCAAAAGGCGAAGCTCTCAATTTACCAGTCGATCTACGTTCCTAACCTCATCTCACATCATGAACTTGGTGTGGTAATTGAAAGAACGAGATCACGAATACAAGCGGCTGAAATAAAGGCAGTCCAGGAATCTTATTTTTTAAAAAGCCCTTTAATTTAGCAACAAATATTAAACTCTGAGTAGGACAATAACTCCAGCCTTATCTGCTGCACTATGTGTGGTAAGTAATATCATCTTGCAGTCCTTACAAAATACACAACACTTGATGCAGCTCTGACCCCCGATTGGGTATGCCAGTAATCAACAGAAAACTTTAAAATACAGTATGTTTTTCATTGCACCGTTATAAGTGTGCTGCTCTGACTAGAAAGCCATAATGTCCACATAAAAAAATGTCCATAGCATACACAAGGGGGGCATACAAACTTAACACAGGATGGCCCCCAGCCCATATTTAAAAGTAGAGCACAGCGGGGAAAAAATTTGTCTCTTGCTGCCCAGTAATTACTCAACATTACAGACTAGGGATTTTAATTTTCCTTTCAAAGGAGCATAAACCAGCTTTTATTCCCCAGTTATAGGTCAGACAGGTGAAAGATGTCATTTTCATCCAGGTAGAAAATACTTGCCCAGAATGCTTGTGATTTATCCAGTGTGTGCAGATTAAACAGTGTACACCCTTGGCAGCCTCAGAGACAAGCTGCACTCTCAACAATTTCAAATGTAAATTCCACCTGACTTTGAAAATGTTTTAGAGCTTCAGGGTTCATCTGGGTTTTCACAGCAAGGGAGGGCATCTCGCAAAAGTCAGATGATTGACTGCACAGGGAGTCCTGCAAGCGAGTGAAAAAATGTACGTTTTTGGGGGGTTTATTGTGTTTTTTTTTTTCAGATTTACAGTGCTTTTCAGTAAATATCCAGTGGGAAGTGAGTCTGAAACGCATATCATGAACTGAGCATTTTCTGGTTTGGGGTCATCTAAAGAGTAAGGACCAAACATCCTTCATGGAGTTCCCACAGGAAGTAATCATTAGGAGTACAATTAGAGAGAGGAGATCACAAATTCTGCTAGGAAATACAGCATTAATGTCTCTATTTAAAGGTAAAAATTGTAAGAGATATGCATGTACATTTGTAGCAGAATTAAAAAGGATTATTTTCATGACATTTTTACCATTGAAATATTTATCATTGAGAAAACAGTCCATGCTAAAAAAAAAAAAAGCTCTATTGTGATCTGTGTAAAGAAGTCTTGTGGTCTACTAAGATTCAAAGTGATTCTTTTGTGTGTGCAATAATGGTTTGGCAAGTAGAGACACAAACGAAATCCTGACATTGAAATCTGCCACTGAAGTCTGGCACTTTTTGCATACGTCCCATATGTGAAACGGCATTTCTCTTAGTTACTCCTCAAAATGAGAACATACACCTTTTTATTTATGTTCATTCTAGACTACAAACCAACTTCAATAGGCATACATTCAGACAGACAAGACTCAGCCAACATTTTAGAATGTTGGCTGAGTCAACATTTTAGAATGTTGGCTGAGTATTTGTTGAATGTTCTCCTTGGGTGAGGTTCCATTTTTATAGTGAGTGCCTCAGACAAATTTAATTTAGACGGTTCAGTCATACTGCACACTGTAAAAAATCCAACTTCCATTTTTCGGGCTGACAAAGTATTTTAATTTCAGACAACACAAAAATTGAAGGTTTATTCATTCGAGGCAATAACACAAGTTATGGTGTGTTCAGACTGCAAGCTTTGTCAGCATCAAGCAACGCTCATAAAGCGACTAGTTTGACGCATATACACAGAAGCTACATTTTTAAGCTGAAGCTCACAGAGCTCGTAGGATGTTTTAAACACTTGCGGATCTTGGTTGGCTAGGCAGCATCGACGTCGAGCAACGCCACTACAGTGAGACCATCTGATTGGTTGCCGTGCTGCATCAGGACCGTCAAAATTTCAACTAGCTGAACTTCTGTGTTGCTAGCGTTATGAGCTTTGAAGCTTGAAACGCAGGAAAAGCTTGAAAAGTTGACAGAGCCAAAGCTCACAAAGCGCCGTAGAGACCGTGACGCTCCTCCAACGGCCTCCACCATACATTAACATGTAATCTTGAAGTTGCTGACGCTGACAAAGCCTGTGGTCTGAGTGCAGCATTAGGGTGGTAGACTCAATTCCAGCTTCAGCTGTGTACCAAGTTGTCTACGATATTGGTGCATAAATGTGTTCTCCTTTAGGGAGACTAAAGAGCTTTGAGTGGTCAGTATGGCTTGAAAAGTTCAATTCATTGACCATTAATCAGGTTTTATAATTGTTACAATCTAAAATTGTGAGTTCCTCTAACCTATTACCAGTGTTGCCACGGTTACTTTGAAATAGTAATTTAATTACTGACTACTGATTAATGTAGTGACTTTACTGATTATTTTATTTTGAAAGTAACTAACTTATTTGCAGCATAATTTCCTTCCACTTTACAATTACAAACTATTTTGTGTTGGTCATTTGCATAAAATCCCAGTAAAATTTAAAAACTAAAAGTTCTAATGGTGTGATACTTTTTGTAAGGAACCATATTGTAATGTCACATTATTTACACAAAAAGTCAAACACAAAATTTCAAAAAGGGCTTTTGAAAACCAAGTATCCATAATTATTTCTGAACTGTTTACAAGAAGAAGTTTCCTAGTTTAGTTGTAGTAATATTAAGGAAACTATGACTACAAATTTAAAAAATAGGGAGGAGATTGTAGTGGAAACATTTTTATAAATTTCATTTCCAATAGTTTTATCAAGCATTGGGAATTGATCGAATCACTGAATGGGAAAGAACCTAGTGTAAATGAATCGATGCAATCAGCAGGGATTCCTTAAAATTAAAAACTTTTAAACTGATTGGAATATATGTATTGTTGTATTGAAAGGAGTTTTCTTATAAAGTGCCTTGAGATGACATCTGTAGTGAATCGGGGCTATATACTGTAAATAAATGAATTGAATTTAAATAGGTGAATGTTTGATGCATCTTTGCCTCACAGGGACACGGATAGACACTTTCTCGTTTACAGCAGATCCTTTTCCTCACATTTTTACACTTGGCATCATTTATATATTTTTTTTTAAAATAACATCTTATTTGAAAGCTTTTTTTCTCCAAGTCCCCAAAAAAATGAGTGATCAAAACATAATATTGTACTCTGTACATGTCTTTTTTTCACACACAAAATAATTAGTTGCTATGCTATGCTGAAGGGAAAATATGATGTTGTTCCATTGGAATGTCTCCACGGTGTCCTGCCAAATCTAAGCTGGAAACACTTAGTAGGGAACCTGTGTGTACTATGAACTGCGAATAATTTGCTTTAGGAAACCCACATCTGGACGGATGACTGTGGCAGAGGTTGAAAGATCCGAAACTAGGCCATCCTATCTTGCCAGTTGTGCGCTGTTAGTAGAGTTCAATGTTAAACAAAAATCTTAACTACAGGAAATAAGCCTGTTATCATAGTGTAACGATTTGCCTTGGCTGCCACCCAGACTAAAATTGTTCTTTGTTGACTATTTGTGTCAGGGCCAAAAGACTATAGATATACAAATCACAAATCTTCAGCAGAGGATCTGCACTCCCGCAGTTATTTATTTTCAATGTCATGGCCAGAAAGTAAAGCAAATACACAGAACAAGTGTGAAAACATGCAAGCTTGTTTACACAGCTATCAGCTTTGTTTGAGGGCTTAGATGATAATCCAAAGATTTCCACCCCCTGAGCTACTGAGCACTGATGGCTGCTCAGAAGCTTCATAACTTTAAACTACATCTGTTGTTTTTCAGAAACAGAAGAGAAGACTGAAAAGTGATTTCAGGTTATAACCTGGCTAGAATGGAAGTGAAAACCAAGTTTTATGTTTTTTGTCAGCCTGGAGAAGTTGTTTGTCATTTTAGGAGACTTCAAGGTACAGATAGGGTCTGGAAACAGGAAATGTCCAGAGGGATGTTGGAGGAAGGGTTGCATGAAAGGGTGGAAGTATGTGAAAGAATTTTTGGCATGGCATTTGTACTTTAGCCTCGTGAATGCTGAAGAATAAATCCCATGGCCCCAAGGATTTCACCTGTGCTCTGCAAATGCTGTTAGTTATGCTGACAAGACATTCCTTATGAAAAAAAATAACTTGCAGCTCTTTGTCCAACTCATTAACTCCAACTGACAACACTGCACCATTTGAAATAATTTGGGAAGAACTGTGCCAACCCTACCTATAGGGCCTTTTTTTAAAGACAGAGTCACACTGGAAGTTAGTTCACTTTCCTGACAGAAGAAAACTAAATTCAGCTAGATTTACCCTTTTGAATTAAAATTCATTTATTTTATTAATGTATTTTTTTACACAAAGTAATTATTCCATGATGCCATGGGTTTGTTTCTCACCAAAAGGGCCAATATATATTACAGGCTATTATAAACACAATTTTAATGGTATTATTAGCAGAAAATTGACAATAGGTTGTATCCAGATCTTTACCAGAGTAATTGTCCAAAACAGAGGGCCAAATGAACAGAGAAACACTTGTTGAACCTAGTTTAGAGGAAATTTATGTTTTTATAGTCATGTTTAAAGTAAGGGAGAGAGGCACATGTTTGATCAATAATTAATAACTGGTCCCCACAACTATACATACAGTAAATGGGTGTAAACAACTGGCTGCACGGCACATACTGTACAGGTACATATATGTTCTAAAGGAACTACTCATATTAATGTATGAAATACATGGTTTTACATTAAGAGGGATTGTTTGTCTAAAAGTTCTGAGATTACAGCAGTTGACAATTTTTGAAATGCTTTGTTTTAATTTAAAAGGTCCCGGGTCTCACATTTTGAGCTAGACTGAAAGATTTTCAGCAGTAATATCATAGGCACTAGAAGCTGGAGTTTTGTTCCAAATTCATATTTAAAGATGTTATCCTACAACTAAGTTTCTCATTTTTACATTGTCATCCAGATATGGAGATCATTTACATGAGGGCAAGTTTCAGTGGTAAGATTGACATTCTTCATAAATAATAACTGAGAACAAAACAGACCTTGACACAGAGAGGACATAAAAGTAACAGTGACTATTGCTAGCACTGCTTTGTCTCTATCATCTACACCAAACAGTCGAGCAGACAACTCCAGAAGGATATAATTAATGTCTGAAGCCAACAAAAAACAGATGTAATTTTGTTCATAAAGAGGCCACCATGCAGTCTGTACTTATGTATTACTGGGAAACTATTTGCTTCAGGCATTCTTACATGCATATTTCTTTTAACAAGGATTTCTAAGCACAGGCTATGTTCTAATTTCTGTATTAACACAAAGGCAAGAACATAATCAAGATCAGAAAAAGGGGAAACGTTTATTCATTTTATTCAGCACAAAACCTGGTAGAGTTGGATCAAAATATCAAAATTTTTGCAGAGCTTAACACTTTCAAAATTCTCGCTAAAAACTAATGAACATGTGCAAAAAGTGAGAGAAATGGGAGGAGATGTACTGGGAAACACAAACTTCTGACATATGTGTAGGTCATTCATATTCCAGACAGCTAAGTCTTTCATTTGAAGAGTAATAAAAAGGCCTCTTTGTGAAAACGCACCTGACGAAGCCAGGCATTCCTCTTCTTGAGTTATGGCTTTCTTTCCCCTACTCCCAATGAGCTCAATGCAAAATATAAGTTCATACCTTTTCAGCTACAAACATTTTCAAATGAGACCAGAAACATCGGCAATCTTGTGCCTAAGCCAGTTTTCCGGCTGTTTGTTTGCGGTCTCCATGAGTAACAAAATGGACTCAGGATTCTTTGTGCTTCACCGTTATTATTTTTAATAGGGGCCTGATTCTGAAAAGTATCGAGTCACAGTAACAACTAATTTACCAACCATTTTCATTGAGTCTGTAAATGAACTGAAGATTTTATGTGAAACAAATGAATTTGTATCTTTAAAGGCTGTACACTTCACTTGTTTTATTGTTCTTTTAAGGTTTTAACAAAAAAAATATATATTGGAAATTTATTGTGGAAATCCACAACATTACTGTACTGTGATACTGCAAGAACTTTTATAGCTGTTCACATTTAGTTATTCCTCTGTTTCCAGTCATATCAATATGAGTCTGTATGAGACAGTTCATCGGGTATTTGTCTGTAGGCCTATCTTTAACGTCTAGGGGACTTAAAGCAGGGGGCTGGACCTAAAGCTACAGACTGTTGCTGGAGTTCATTTCCCTATAACCTCCTCTGCTCAATGAGTTCCAGATGTTAAGTAGACGAAAGTGAATTTAGAGCTGGAGGGGCGCTGGTGGTTTTTAGGGGGGCTGCTCTTTTTGTACTGTATACACAATTCATGTATGTTGCCTACATAAAAGAAGTTGGTGAGGGGGCTACACATGGCAGGTCTCCAAAGTTTCACCAAGACATTTTGTTTCTAATACTGTAAACAAGCAGTGCAACCCAGCTTAAAGCTGTGAAACCAGGTAAATATTTGAAGTTTAAAATACTGTATGTGCAAATCCACAGCTTAAACCTCACACAGCCAAAACGAGTTCTTATGGAAGACCTAGTCCACCCAAACTAAGAGATTTCTAATGCAGCTCAACAAGTAACACCAAGCTGAGAGAGATGGTTCCAACCCTAATGAAGTCCTGACTTGCACATTTTGGCACAGAAAGTCGACATTTCTGCAAACTCTCAAATTCAAATAGTAGGTCAGGCAAACAAGCAGAGGAGGTGTTTCTGATCTTGTGGCTGTGTGTGGTCCTCCTCGAAGGAATAACCCGAGGTAATGAAGTCATGAGTGGAAAAAATTTGCTGCTCGCCATTTTTATTAAATATCAAATCCTTCTTGCCTGTGGGCCAGATGAAAAGAAGCCTTGATGCTGTGTTCCTCTTGGCTTCTAATAAAGTGTCAGGCTCCATGAAAGTTTCCCAGACAAGTGGAATGAAATGAAAAATGCATGAAATGCAAATATTGTCCCTGCCGCTCCTGCAGCTGGAATCATGCTGATAGGATGTTTCTGCTCATGCAAACAACTGAACTCCAAGGGTTCACTAAATTCTCAATATACATGCTTTTATTTTTTATGCCACTTCAGGCTTGTTGTCCCTCGAAAAATTAAGGAGTTCAATCAGAGCAAAAGCATTTTACCAAGAAACGTCCAACCCCCTCATCAAAACCATCAAGGCATCCCACAAACCAGGCTGAGAACCACCATCCACAAATAACTCTGACTTTTAGGTGCAAGTCATGGTTTCTGAAGAGCCACAGGTTTGCTTGACTCACCGAATCAGCAAAGCAGACTCATTGTTTGCTTTCCTTCCTGCTAACACACTGCGTTGGCTACTGCTCACGACATTGGCAGCAGATGTGGTGGGGCCCAGAAAAAATAAACTGGCTGACGATGATGCCGTCGGCTGAAGCTAAATATTGACTTAGCGACCTGTAATCAGATTCGCACACATGACAGAATGGAAATAAACAGCAGCATTTGCTCATGTCGCCTCTTGCCGACCCTCCCACCACAACACAGGAACTCCGGCTCGCAGGAAAACCAAAAGCCTGCGTCTCCCAGCTCAGCTGATCTGGTAATGAGAACTTTCCTATGACGCTAAAAGGGTGGGAATGTGAAGATGGGAGAAATTTTAAGATCTATGCAGTAATTACTTCTCTTACAGTACTGCCTTATTCCTTTGATTTGCCAGAGATGGGTAGAGTAGCCAAAAGTTATACTGACGTAAAAGAAGCATTACTTATTGCATATTTTTACTCAAGTAAAAGTACAATTCAGTCATCCAATAAGATTACTAAAGTAAGAGTAAAAATGTATTTGGCAAAAAACTATACATTTATGGGTTATTTTTCAAGAATGCAATAATTTAAAAAATATGTGACATGATCATATAGAAAATAAGACTTTTTTTTTCAAATAACAAAAAAAAGTAAAACTAGTGGAACCAATTTTTACTGTCAGTAATGTATGTATAAATTAGACCAGGGTAAGGTACCCCTACTCAACCTTCAAATGGCACAAAAGCCTAAGCAGATAGAAAATAATGTTAAAATTATTAAGCTTGTGTACAAATGAGAGGTCTTGCTTCAACATAAACTCTGTGTCTCATGCATTTTTGGTTAGAAGAAGCTTTTAGTTTCTGATACAGCCTTCACCTGATTTTGTGTGAATGTACCATATAAATTCCTGTTAAAATACACTAAATTGTATTTAAATAGTGACACAATTGTGAAGCAGTTCCAGGGGAATTAATGCTTTTACAGGGCTAGGTTACCGTTTCTAATTTTATCACCAGATTGGTGATTCATATGAAGTTTTTAGTAAAACAAACAAACAAATTCCATAAAGAAGATGATCATATATTCACATAGCATCAATTCACAGCAAATATCACCTCAATGCACTTTACAAGACCAACAGATCAGATTATTATTCAAAATTACATATTGAAATCTATCCAATCATACAGATTTACATTCAGTAGACTAAACTAATACAATCCTAGTTAAATTACATTGCAGTTACATCTATTTAAGTTGCCAATTGTTAAAGTGATCTACAATGTTATCTATATAATGTGGTCATCTGAAAAAATGGCTTTAGATAGTTTTTTATGTCTGACACTGTTTATCCAGTGATTTAATGTTTTAAGCCCATAATGTATGATATGTGTTTGTCATATCAAAGAACAAGATAGAAAATGTGCAAAAAGATGTAAAAATATAATATTTTAAGAAATCTTATGAAAACTTGTTGATCAACATCATTTAAATTTTAAAAGAATCTAGGCTCATTAATGTACATCGTAAAGAAAAGAGATAATATAAACTTTTTCACAATGAAATACGGCATTTGAATATGCAGCAAGATATTGTTTCTTAAGATGTTCTTTAAGGTTTAAAGCCTTTAAGGTCTGACAAGAACAAATGTTTAAAAAACAACTTTTCGCCACATGTTTTGACATCAATGTGACATCAATGCTAATCTAAGCATCTGTTTATCAGCATAAATCAGAGTACTGGCTCATCCTCTGCAGTGAGAGAAAACATTAAGCCAGCATTCTCTGGGTCCTATAAAGTATGGCCTCAAATAGAAGACCTTCATGTGGTTGAAATCTGGAGATTAAACAATGGTTGTAAATCAGACACATCTGGGGTTGGATAAATCTGTCGCTCTATCTTTGGACTCATCTCACACGAGTCCTGTTCACCAGGATTTGAGGAGCTCTTGGTGCGGATAGAGGGATCACTTTGGGATGGAGATTATCTCATGCAGTGGATCAACGTGTACTTGGAATTAAATCGTCATTGATTGTAATTATTTAGACACATACATTTTAGTTCAAAGAGTATTTTTGGCCCTCAATAAGGGCCTTTGCTTTCTGCTGAAGCATGAAAAGACATGCAATTGACTAACACATCCAGTTGCATATATTTACAAAAAAAAGAAACTCAGTTCAGAATTGTATTAATTCTTAATGAGTTCTGTACCTGCAAAAACTCAGAATCAGATTCTGTCTGCTCAAAAAGTATGCAAGAATATCAAGTGAGTTATTTCTCTTAAAAAAACAATTATTCTTATATTATTCATTGGCCATTCTTTTAATATTTGAATGTTTTTCATTTTACATCCTGAATTAAATTAATTATATTATTTTATGTTCCAGAAAGAAACCAAAGCTTTGATCATCCCATCTAGGTTTGAGTTACGTGCACCATTATTATATTGCATGGCTTATTTGCTGCAGATGTTTGGGAGTTGATTCTGTATTGCACTCCAAATCATCTGGCATTAATTTGCTCATTTTTTTGTTTTGTTTTCTATGAGTTGAACACATAGTTGAAATTAATGTGTAGAATCTTTTATCACTTGCCAGTTAACCAAAGTAATGAGGGGTGTGTAAGCTTTGTGCTTAGCTTTATGTTCTGTAGCTCTAGGGCCCTAAGCCACATGTTTTCGTAGCCTGTATATGTATTCACAGCATGTGTGCGCATATCTGTAGCCATATATAAAACTAGAAAGGAAAACCCAATGTCGAACCAGCAGGAATTGTATTATATAGTGGGGCAAAAAGTGATAGCCATCGATTGTGAAAGTCGTCCTAGTTAAAAAAAAGTGAGAGATCTGTAATTTTTATCATAGGTAAACCTCAACTGTGAGAGGCAGAATATAAAAAAAAATCTAAGAAAAACATTGTACGATTTTTAGGGAATTAATTTGTGTAATGGTGCCTAAAACAAGCGTTTGGTCAATGGCAAAACTTCACCTAATACTTTGTAACATAATCTTTGTTGGCAATGACAGAGGTCAAACATTTCTTGTAGGTCTTCAACAGACTTGCACACACTGTTGCTGGTATTTTTGGCCCATTCTTCCATGCAGATCTTATCTAGATGTGAAGTTTTGAAATTGTTGCTGGGTAACTTGGACTTTCAACGTCTTCCACAGATTCCCTATTGGATTGAGGCCTGGAGAATAGCTTGGCCACACTAGAATCTTGAAATGCTTTTTATGTTGCTACTCCTTCATTTCCCGGGAGGTACGTTTGGGATCATTATCATGCTAGAAGATCCAGCCACATATCATCTTGAAAACTCTCATTGATGGAAGGTGGTTTTGGCCAAAAATCACAATATACATTCATGCTTTCTATAATACAGATCAGTTTTCCTGCTCCCTTTACAGCCCTAAAGCATAATTCTTCCACCCCATGCTTCACAGTGGGTATGGTGTTCTTGTGATGCAAATCTGCATTCTTTCCCCTACAAACAAGGTGTAGTATTTATACCAGAGAGATCTATTTTGGTCTCATCTGACCACATAACATTCTCCCAATCCTCCTCAGGATCACCCAGACAGTCTTTGGCAAACCTTGGGGTAAAATCAGCTTGTCGAATGTCTGACTGTTAATATATCAGGCTACAACTGCTAGTTAGGCCAGATGAGAGGCATCTGCGAGTGTAAGTTGTCAACACTTTTGGCATTTGTTTCCTTCTGGGTCACGTCATCTACATGGTTTTTTCTGGTGTCATTCACATTTGGTGTTTGTGCCTGTTTGTGTGTGTGCGTGCGTGCATGTACGTGTATATGTGTGTTTGTGTGTGCTGTATAGGATTTGAAGGATGTCAAAAAAAAACGATTTAAAAGACTTCTTTAGGAGTCAAAGTGTAAGTTACTTAAAATTAGAATTAAATTAAAATATTAAAATAGAATATGCCAAATATATACACTTTTTTTCTATTCTCATTTTTTCATTTTTTCATGTAATGGTATAGAAAAGAGCAACTGTTTAAAAACACATAAATAAAATTTATGTTGTAAATACAATAAAACCTCATATTCTAGATCAGAGATGTCAAACTAATTTCCATTTTGGGCCACATAAAGATAAAGAAAGTCCTTAAAGGGCAAGCTGTGGCAGAAATTTTTTATAAAACTATATTTAAACCACTAAACCACTAAAACATGAATAAATATCTGTCTCAACAAGTGCTTGTTAAAATTAAATGATACTGAACACCTCTTTATAATGATGTGATTTAGGACTATTCAAATAAAAACTGATTTAAGTGATAAAAGTGTATTTAGGTGCATATAAACAGAACTTAAAAGTTCTATGTAAATGGTACTCTACAGTTTAGAGGGCCACATCAAAGGTCATGGCGGGCCGAAGCTGGCCCCCGGGCCTTGACTTTGACACTTGTGTTCTAGATGATCATGTAATTTTATGTATTCATATTTTTTGGGGAATAAATTACACATAATAATGTGAAAGTAAAGGCCTTTTTTGCTCTGGCAATAACTTTACCACCAAACTCTATGATCATTCTATCCCTAATCTGTTTGTCATGTATCAACATATTTAGAAGGAGAGAAGGAGAGAACAGAGGAGGTAGAGGATGAGAAGCAGGAGCAGATGAAGAGCGAGAGGCTGGAGGAAATACAGGAGAGCCTAGACTAGATACAATTATAGAGGGTGGAGGAGACAGAAGAGAAGGAGAAGCTGAAAAAGAGGCTGGACATTCACAGGTGAGGTTAAATAATGCTGGATGTGTTAGTCATGGGATTCAGAACTGTGACAGATCAAATCAAATGTATTTATAAAGAGCTTTTCATGCAAACAGTAACACAAACTGCTTTACATGATAAAAATAGTTTAAACATAAGAATAAAACAAGACTTCACACACAGAATATAACATAGCAGTTAATTTTTTTTAGTATGATTATGATCTGAATAACAATGATTCTCCCATGTGGCTTTAAAATCCGAGCCTTATATCTAAGAGGCCTCATCATGTATTTCCAATGCTGTTTATAGTTTTTTTTAATTGACATGATGCACATTTCCACTACAGCCCTGTACTAAAGAGTAAGGATTAGAACCTTTTGAATTTGCCTTATTGTCTTTCATTAGTTACTTTAACCTATAACATCTGTAAAATGTGAAATTATGCTATTGCAAAAACGTCAACTTTCAAGAGAGCTGGCTTGGAGCATTTTTGTGTCCTGACCAATCTCAAAATCAAACCTACTCCCATGTTGTTATTTATACCATTTTGTAAGAATTGCTCCAACAGTTTATCTCTTCTCACCAAACGGCTTACCTTTTGTAGAATGGCGCATCCCAGTCTTGTGCAGGTGTAGATTTTTTGTCCCTAGTGTCCTTAGACAGTTCTCAGGTCTTGGCTATACTTATTTTCTGCAACATTACACCAAAAAATTATTCAACGATCATGCACAATGATTTATGGATTTAATTTTTTACATTTTGTCTCTCACAGTTGAAGTGTATGTATGATGAAAACTACAGACCTCTATTTTTTTAAGTGGTAAAACTTGCACAATTGGTGGGAGTCAAATACTTCTTAACCCCACTGTATATCTTTTTGATCCCCATTTTATTTTTGCAGTAAAATAAAAACAATGGGGAGGGATGCCAGTCAAAACAGTTTTCTTACTGTTTCTCAATAAATTAGGGCATAATTATACTGATTTAAACTGCAGAGTTTTATTTTATTGTCTTTTACATTCATATTCTTCCAAACTATCAGAAAAAGCAGTTCTGTTTTAAGCCTTAAAATGGTTTGTGAACATGACCTTACAACATGGATTTCATTATTTCCCCTTGAAGAAGCATGTCTTCCCATGTCGTTTTAAACTAGCTGAAAGAACAGTAATAAAAGCTAATCCCTGACTACTAACTGCAGTACTAAGAGGTACTCCCCCTAAAGCAAGTATTGTGGTAATGTGCCGAATACTGGAAATAAAGTGTATTTTACCATTTTTATCTTATTTATCTTGTCTATTTTATTGTTCATTTTCATGTTGTACACGTGTTGTTGGGTGTCTTGAAAATTGGTTACGAATAAAATTCAGTATAATAATAATAAAGTCAACATTGTATTATTATTATACTCATAAGAGGTTAAGGAGTTAATTGAGGAAAATATTTACTTTGTCACAAAAATATTTAATGATGTTTAGGGCTCGCTGTCTGAGTACCGCTTAAGTTGTGTGAACAAGGAAAAATAGCAGACATTTCCTGGTTCCTGGTATACAAGACATACAAGACAAACAACCATCTCACACACACACAGACACAATCCTATAAATGGAATGAAGCCTTCAACGATGCAGTAAGAACTTTGAAATTAGGAAAAACTCATGCGTGCCAATGCAACATCCCTGAAAGTTGAATGTTAAAGTCTTCCACCCTCTATTTGAACGGTTTCTGCAAAAAGTCAGGCAAGATTTCATATGCGGGGGAAACCGTTTGAGCATTTGCTCTATATTGTTGAGATCTAAATGTATTTTCCAAATGTTACCTTTTATTTCAGTTGGAGGCTATACTTGTTGGATGCTTGGATAAACTGTCAGCTTAGACCAATTTTGTCCTCAGACATCTGGGCCATTCAAGATTTGGCCCATTAGCCCTCCTTCAGTTCCTGCACATTTTTGGCCTCACTACAGAGAGGAGGAGATAGCAGCTCAGATGACGCCAAAGCTAATCACAGGAACCTGAGTGAGCCTCCACAAGTGGTGAGTGGGCCAGACTGATAAGTTGGTCAAAAAGCAGATTGGAAGTAAAGGAGGAGGTTTTATTCCATTCCAGGCTAATTGCTGATTGGTGGGCAGATTTAAGCATCACTGACTAATCTAGATGGGAGCAAATTGATTATGCTTAGGCTATAATTGTTTCAAAGAGGCCCTGTTCCCTTCAGAGCAAATTATTACATCATTAAGGGGGGAAAAAACTTGAAAGAAAATAATCTGTTCTTTGAGATATGAGTGTTGTGTTTATGCAAATACTTATCTATTGTTATGTTCAAGAGCAAAGTTGTTGTTGAGCTCAATACTTGTTAGTAGTCTTAATAATAATATGTAAGAAACACATTGATGGAGTGTTTCTTTTACTGCCATTTGAATCTCCATTATATGACACTAGACCACTGAATCAAAATCATTTTAATCTAAAAAAAACAAAATTTTAATCAAAAACACTTTTTTTTTGTAATAAAGAGAAGAAAAAAATTGGTCTTGATCTGAACTATTAAGTATTAATGAACGTTTTCAGTCCAAAAAGCTCACAGTGCCAAATTTCTGCATAAAGAAAATAAATAAAATCGATAAAACATATTCACAAAAGATAAGTTAACAAACCTTATGTGGTCCTACAATTTATGTTACTGTTACTATTCTTATGTTTTCATGTTTTTTGGGGTGTTTTTTTATTAAGTTAGTGGGAATCGACATGTTTATGTTGACTTTCCGAATACCCATGTATGTGAAGTTCACTAGTTAACCAAAACAAGAAGACTACTGTTATGAGAAGTAGAAGAAACTTAAAATGAATGTAGACAGTGATGCTTTTTAACATACTTTCATGATGGTGGAATGATGCATCTGCAAAGGTGGGAAAAGGTGAGTGCAGAGAAACGTAGATGGCAGTTTGTTTAGGTATTGCCACAATCATCTAATCTATGTCTTTCTATGCAACTGTAATGAAAAAAATCAATTAATTGTATAGATAACATTTGTAAAAAAATGATTTAATGCAGTTAGTAGTGTTCTTTAGGTTCTGAGTCATTTTTTTTATAAAAATTACATATTCATGAACGTACTCTGAACTTGCCCTTGTTGGATGTTGATCAAGCTGCTTCCTTGATGTTTGTAAAGAACTTGTGCTTTAGCTATGAAAAACTTAAGCACATCTTCCCTTTCCTGCCAGAATGTAACCAGTAGTGTGAACAAAGGAAAGTGTAAGACAGAAAAATTGGGCCGAAGTCATAAATTTCCCTCATCTTGTGAAGTTTTTTCGGTGACACCTCTTCAAAGACAAACTGTTAAGCGTGCCCAGCTACTGTACGTACATGCAGAGAGTGTGGCTGTCATCCTACTTCTAAAGTTCTCCAATGATGATGAATAATACAACACTTTTTATTAGTCATAAAACTTGATGCAAACTTGGATCCAAAACAGTAAATCTAATTTGCTGTTAATAGTTTTGGAAACTTAACTGAAATCTTCTCGGGTTCATTTAGCCAAATTATTTTCTACAATTCTACTAAGAAAACACATCCATCCATCCATTTTCTTAACCGCTTAATCCTTAATGGGTCGTGGGGGTGCTGGTGCTTATCTCCAGCTGTCAACGGGCGAGAGGCGGGGTACACCCTGGACAGGTCGCCAGTCCTTCACAGGGCCACATAGAGACTCACAGGACAAACAACCATGCACGCACACACACACCTAAGGACAATTTACAGTGATCAATTAACCTGACAGTCATGTAAGAAAATTTGTAAGAAAAAATAGAAAGGCACATGATTAAAAAAAAAAAAACGACCTAAGCTCACTCGCCCTCCCTTTCTGATTGGTCTTGAAGCCGCGCCTACTTTTTCGTGCACGCGCCAGGTCAACGGGCCAAGATGTGCGGAGGAGAGAGACAAAACAACTAGAGTGTTAACAATGGTGTTATTGGAGCTGAGGATGCTTTTTTGGATTGAAATCAGTATCTTCTGCTCTTGAGCTGAGTTTTGATCCATGGCTTCGCTCGGGACTAATCGCGGTGGCTTGATTCGGAGGCTACGTGTAAACAGAAAACTGAGCATGCGCATAGTTACGAGCACACAGCGTTTGTGATGACTGACAACCCTTGGCATCACTTGATTGGTTCAAGTGGACGGCACCGTGGCTTTTGAGCCATAGGTGAGATACGGGAAGGCGGGACGTACCCATAATGTTATTATTCATAAAATGACTTATTTTATATAAACATTTAAGGCCAGTTTAATTTAATTTAATACAATTCTTAAGATTTGTAATTCATTTAGAGATCCAGACTATCACTTTAATCATTTTGATGATTTAATGATTAAATTTGATATATGCTCATATGGAGAGGTGGTGATAGTAGCCTACTCAAAAACCGTAGAGTAGCACTTCAACATAATTTTACTCAAGTAAAAGTAAAAAAGTAGCCATCAAAAAAGTACTTGAGAAAAAGTATTTCATAAAAACGCTACTCAGTTACAGAAAAACTAATCATAACATCTGATTTTATATTTAAACATAAAGTGATGTATAATTTCTGGTTTTTGAGATAAAAAATACCAATACATAAGGTTAAGGTACTTCCAGTGAAAACATACATGATTAACTGTATATTCAATTTATTTCCACATGGCACAGCGGGCTCCATAGAAAAAAAAAGTAACTTGAAAATGATTGAACACAAAGTTTTATTTAAATACAAACTCTGGTGCATTTTTGGTTAAAACAAACATGTTCTTCATTCAGTACAGTTAATTGCTGAGGGTGGATTAGTCAGAAATCTTACTCTGGCAAGAGTAGTAATACTTCATAATAACATCACTCAAGTAAAAGTAAAAAGTACAGTGCAGTAAAACTACTCCTAAAAGTATTTTTTAAAGTTTCTCAAGTAAATTTAACTAGTTAGTACCACCTCTTTGCACATAACTCAAAATAGACTGTTGTTAGTCCTTACCTTGATGCTTGTTCTTGCTATTGATCTATGCTTTTGTTCTTTTTCTTTTGCTTGTCATCTTGTAAGACCAACTAGTGATGAGGATTCACTGTTTAGGTTGTGACTTATCCAGTTATGATTATCTACAAATAAACTTCCATTATTTCATATAACATGAGAAGAGCTCACAAAACAGGAAGAGCAACATGGTAGAGGCTGAACGCATATTCCTTAATACAACGCCACATGACCATACTATGAATATTGAGACCAAAATGTCACAACAACATCAAACACAGCCTTAAAGTACTTGTGAGGTTGGATATGAGGAATCCTGTAGATTCTTCTTCTCCTACTAGATAAATAGAAAAAGACTTTCTTTAATGACATCTACTGTCCAAATAGAAAAATGCAGTGGGGGTTACTCGTGCAGATGCATGATAACCTATGCCCAAGTATAATAGTAACTTTACTTTTAAGTAGCAGTAGTTTGAATTATGATTGTATTTGGTTGTAAGCAATATACTCTCTAAATATCAAATAAAATCTGACTTTATTTATAAAGCACTTTTCAAACTACATAGCTTCTCAAAGTGCTTTACAGATTAAAATGAGCCCACATAGCCCCAACCCCTAACTTTAGAATAAAAACATGATCACAGCTATACCCCTCCTCCTCTCGACCCATTTCTCATGCACACACACATTTAAAAGCAACAGTTATCAAAATCAACATTGAGCTGAGTACAGATGAGCCAGGTAAGAAAACGCCATCATGGGAACCATCAGCATCGGCAGCAGCAGATCAGTAGCAGCAGACAAGGTACTGACCCAGGGCGCCTGGCAGAGGTAGGGCTGAGACCCCCATATCTACCCAAGCACTACCTACAGAGCATCCAAGCAGCCACAGCCCACCACCGCACCTGAGGCAGATGGGTCCCACAGAAGAAAAAATTGAAGATTAAAATAACCTGTTCCAGAAGTGAGGGCCATAATAATGGAAAGACACCTCACCGTGAGCGTGTATCCTGACTTTAGTGATGACCAGGAGAGGAGCTGCTAAAGGAGTGCAGAGACCACGAGGGTTCATATGGTGAAAGCATTTCTGAAAGATAAGAAGGCCCAAGACCATTAAGAAACTTAAAAACCATTAGAAGAACCTTAAAATCGATCCTAAAACATACGGGGAGACAATGCAGTGATTTTAAGACCGGTGCAATTTGCTCCCGCCTCCTGGTCTTCGTCAAGACACGAGCTGCTGAATTTTGTAGAACCTTTAAACCTGAAGTAGTTTTTTTGAAAAGACCACAAAGCAGGGCATTACAGTAATCAATTCTGCTGATAATAAAAGCAAGCATTAGAGTCCCCATTTTGGCCCAAGAGAGAATGGGGCAGACTCTGTCAATGTTCTTTAGGTGATAAAAACCTATTTTAGTGTTGTTTTTAATGTGAGGGATAAAAGTCACCTCAGAGTCAATATTCACGGCCTCAGTACCCATGACTAAAACTTTAGCTTTGTCCTGGTTGAGCTGGAGAAAGTTTTCTGCTATCCAGGATATAATGTATTTAAAAAGTGCATCCATTGGCTATGTGTCATCAGGAAACATGGAGATATACAACTATATGTATCATCAGCATAACTGTGAAAGTTCACTCCATGTCTTCTGATGACACTGCCAAAAGGGAGCATATAAGTTCTTAGGTCCACCAGCTGCACCCTGAAGTCTTGTTAATATTCCTGACAGAGTACATTGAAAAAACACTGGAAACAATGTGCAATATTAAAAAATCAAATCCAATTGTTCCTTTGGCTTCAAATGAAACACAAGAAAGCCAACAAATTAGTGAAAGGCATTGTCCTCACAAGACTTTTCAACTGAATGTGAAGCAGAGCTCAGATTTCCCAGCCAAAGAAAACTTTTAAGACACACTGACAGAAACGTCTCGAAGAGGAGAAACTCAATCCTGCACATGTCATTGTAATTTGGGGATATTGTATGATTTAAAGAGTTGAGAGAAGATGACTGTGGAAACGCAGAGCTTAGAGATGGGAAACACAAAGGAGGTTTGTTCTTTGACAAAGAAACCCCTGTTGGCATTTGTTTATCATTGTCCCAGAAAAAAACTACAGATAAACCACAGTTTGCTGTCACTGGGATGCTGATGGGATTTTTTTTTTTATCTCCAACAACTCTTCTCAAATACAAATATGGCTTATTTATACTGATCAAAAGAAAATTTCTTTACTACATTCCTTTTTTTATATTCAGGCTACAGTTGCGATAGTTGGCTGGAATGAAAATTTGTGTTTTTGGCAAGCAAGTTTGGTTAGTACTTCACAAAATAATAGGGCATATACAGTACTGTGTTATGCTATCCTCTTTGTGTGCATGTGTGTGTGTGTTAATATATGTAATATATATATATATATATATATATATATATATATATTACATATATGTAATATGTTTAAGCCATGTACTGATGATATGTCATTTACTGCGAAAGTTAAAACAATAAAGGAAACATAGCATTTGCTCATTCTCAATAAGAATAATATTTTCAGTGGTAAGAGGTTGTAGTCTGTTCTGGTGTTATATAGAACGTTGCATGCTTTCTAAAAAGAAATATAGTGAACTTCGGCCTGATCAGGGTTCAGTATTCTGGGATTGACCTATTCGTGGATTTTTCAGTGGAACGTGACGCCATGTCATTTGCGGAATTTTTTTTGGCTGCCATTTGCAGAGCGGCCAATCATGCTTGCAAAGCAGCCAATCCAGGAGCTGCATTAATTTTCCTTAGCACTGACTGACTGTACCACCAAGAGTGGGAATAAGGAAGACTGGATATTAGCTTCTGTGGTAGTCCGAAAATAGTTTTCCACTGTGTGTTTTGATGTATATCAAGGTATATATGTTGTTTAAACCAGTGGTTCCCAATCTTTTATCTAAGGACCAATTTGATATTAGACAGTCTTCACAAAGACCGGCGGATAAATGCAACAAAATAAAAAGAAACAACCAGCATAAAAACTGGGTTATTATTAAATATAAGAATAAATGTAAATCCAATGTGTGTTCGTAACTTTATCAGTGTTTTGTAAAATGGTGCAGATAACATAATGTGAGTGACATTCGGTTCACACCGTAAAAGTCACAGGTCGCAAATGTAATCTTTAAACATGCCTTCTAAATGAGATTTTCCAGAAAACTAAATATAAAGTGCCTGAAAAATACACCTCACCATAACAGAATCAGTGGGAGTCCCGTGGCTGTTTATCTACAACAATAATTACCTCATTAATCAATGCCTGTTAAAAAGCTGGTTGCCACATATACAGAGCAAGGGTTTGGTACGTGGAAATTGCCTGTCACAAAAAAATACATATTTTATGTTTATGTTACTCCTGGTAGAGTCTGTTAAATGTAGCTTTCTTTTCTTGGAAGTCATATGCTCTTCTTCTGTGTCTTCATTTGACATTTTCCTTCTCACAAAGATACTTTTCAGAGACCTCTGTTTGTAATCATTTTGCTAGCTTGTTAGTTCGTGGTGACCTCTTATCATGGCCTTCCAGAAACCTTTAGAGGGGTAGGTGCTCAAAGTTAAACTGGGGCACATACTGTACAGGACTTTAAAACGGCTTATAACAACATAAATTGTAGTATACCATCAACAACAAATATTAAACAACAACCAACATTCATCAAGAATATAATGGGGAATTGTGACATAATATATAAACCTAATCAGATAAGAACCATGCAAAGCAAAAGTACCCCATTTTTATCTGATAAATTACACTTTATTTCCTCGCTGAGAGGTGGTACTGGCTCAGTGATACCGGTGGTTTTCTTCCACATACCTGGCATTGGCCAGTCTGATGGACACCAGGGTCTGAATCCATGCCACTTTTGCACAGTGGATAAGTTGTTTTGCTGCTGGCCTGTCCACTTCTGGTTCCTGATGGGAGAATATGGGCAGCTGATAGCTGTTAGAGACCTCAAAGGGCGACAGTCCAGTGGTGGATGAGGCCTGGAGGATTAAAGTATATTTCAGAAGCACCCTGCAGCCAAGTAGTAGGTTGTGTTGAGAACACACATCAGAGGTATTTCCCCACCTGTTGTTTGGCTCTCTCCATCTGTCCATCGGTCTCCAGATGGAAGAGGTATGAGAGGCTGCCGATTGCTCCTAGAAGGTGGCAGAAGGTCCTTTAAAACCTCATAGACAATTGGGCTCCTGGGTTGGAGACGATGTCCCAAAGAAACCAGTGGAGGCACACAATGTCCTCTAAGATAAGTTCAGTGGTCCTTTTGGTCATAGGCTGGCCAGGCAGGGCAATGACGTGGACTGTCTTGGAGAAACGGTCAACAAAGCTGGCCATGGTATTCATGGTATTCTTCGGTGGCCACTCCGGTGACGAAATCCACCCCGATATGGAACACGGTTGTGTGGGAACAAGTAGGGGGAGGAGGAGCCTGGATCACGGCTGGGTGGTGGATTTGACTCTGTTGCAGGTGGTGCAGGCACTGACAAAGCTGCTGACATCCCGTGCCATGATGGGCCAGCACAGGGCACTGCGGATGGACCTAAGGGTTTTAGCATGGCCTGCTATCAGCAAGGAGTAACGTAGAAACAGTGGTGTCTCGGGAAGTGCTGTTTCTTGGGCCAGGGATGCTAAAATGTAGAGGAGGAGGATGATGGCATTGGGCTGGAGCGGCGCGCGGGTATGGGTGTGCTGAATGGGCATCGGCTTTGCAGTATTAGAACCCGGTCGGTAGGAGATGTGGAAGTTTAAGTGTTGAAGAAGGAGCGCCCAGCAGGCCTTATGAGGTTTTAGCTGCTTTGCATTCTGGATGTGGACAAGGTTCTGGTGGTCAGTCCAGATCCAAAATGGTTCAGATGTCCAAATGAGTCAGTGGCGCTGCTTCTTCAAAGCCCACTTCCCCACCAGTAGCTCTCGGCCTTCAACTTCTGAAGGGCTTCTGCATGTGAATGAATTTCAGAGAGAAGAAACAGCAGAGATGTAGCTTCTGGTCCAGGCCCAACTGAGACAACGACTTTGGTGACATCCACCTCCACAGCGAAAGTCTTGGCTGGGTCTGGGTGGATCAGGTTGACTCGGTAAAATGCTCATTTTGACTCCAGGGGTAGGATAAACCGGTGTGTGATAAACCGGGGCCGGTGTGTGGATTTGGTGAGGTTGGTGATGGGGGGGACTATGGGGCCTTAATTCCTGATCACATTCCGGTAGAAATTGGCAAAGCAGCGGAAGGATAGCAACTGTTTGAGGGTGGTGGTGAGCAGCCACTCTGCACAGAAGGTGTCTGGATTCTTACTCCAGACACCTTCTGGGGATCCATGGCTACCTCCTCGGCAGCATCCAGATGATTTTATTTAGCTAAATTATTATTACTATTTAAATGTTGATGTTCAGTGGTAGATGCAGGCCTCTACATGTTGCTGTTTTCAATCATAATAGTGTTTGAAAACAAAATAGATAAAAGACAAGTTATTTTGACCATCTTAAACTAATTTGCTGTGATCTATTGTAGATTTACAGTTTTGATTTATCTTTAGATGGCTGTTTAAAATGCGTCGGCAGTAAGACAATGACTGGCAAACAGAACATGATGTCTTGAAATAGATATTTATGATCCTTTTATTCTTTTAGGCTTTTCCAGGGGCCCCAGAACAAAGGATAGTGCAGACAGAAAACATCAATTCATGAGTTTCTAAAGTGGCAACGCACAAATATTAAGAATATAATATATAAGAAGTCTGAAATGCAGGAGTTAACTTTATGTAGGAATTTTTAAACTCTTGAATCATTAGAAAAAAGAACATTTTAGAAAACGTCTAAGTACAAAACACTTTTAAATGTCATATAGCAATAAAACAGTGACATGAGAGAAATAGTCACAGTGTAAAAAAGATTTGCGAGTTGTTTGTTTGAGATTTTCTGGCATCTTTTATCAGCCTTTGACAAATTCTTCGTATTAGTATTTGTTTTGTTTTGTTTAATAGTTAATTATATGCCTATAGGGAGAGATGTTGGAGTATTTATTAAAACATTTGGTGAAGAAGAAAGCAGAGCTTAAGTAAAATTATAATCTGAGCATAGTTTGGGTTATTTTTTGAGTTATTATGCATGAGGATTTATCCTGCTTACCCTTTTTTCCGAATATATCATGAGAGGTGAAGGAAAACTTAAACTGCTGAAGAGACAGGGAAAGTGGGAGTGGGTGACCGTGTAGAGATCAATCCAGCCAGCTATATGGAGAGAAATGCATTTCTGTTTTTATACAAATATAAGTATAAACATGTTAGGACAATATGCAGGGGAGATGATTGCTGGAGCGAGAACAGGTGGGACTAGTTACCTACATGGGGAACAGCAGTGGGAGATAATTTTCTGAGGGAACTGAGTGGCAAAGGAGAAAACACCAGTGTTTGGTCCTTTGCAACTCAGTTTCTGGTTGGTCTTTGGTTAAGACCCCTGCCTTTTTCTGTTTCAGTCATTGTATCTTTGGGCAAGGCACTTCACTTGCCCTGACTGCTGGTTGCAGTCAGAGGATCTGGCGGTTACCATACTATACCATACCATACCATATTTATTTATAAAGCACTTTACACATGACATAACAATAAACCAAGGCGCTATATGGAAAAGAGCCAAAAATAAAACCATAAGTAACATACATAGTATAAAAATAGTAAATAAAGATGGCATAAAACACAGACTGTAAAACCCAAAGAGAGAATCATAAAATATGTAAAAGAAAAAATTGAACAATAAAAAGCTAGGCAAGCTATGACAAACTAAAGTCAGGTCAATAAAATGGGTCTTTAAATGGGATTTAAAAATGGCAATAGAGGGGGACTGTTTGACGGGAATTGGGAGCTCATTCCAAAGTCTGGGGGCACACACTGGAAACGCTCTTTCACCTCTACATTCCGAGAGCACTTTCGGGATTGTCAAAAGGAGGTGATCTGCTGACCTGGGAGCCTGAGAGGGCCAATATGGAGAGAGCAGCTCGGACAAGTAGGAATGGGCAAGACCATTTAGAGACTTAAAAACAACGTCTCAAAGAAGTTTAAACTGAATTCTGAAGTGCACTGGAAGCCAATGTAGTGACGTCAGAAATGGAGTGATATGCTCCCTCCTAGAAGCCCCACTTAAAAATCTTGCAGCAGTGTTCTGGGCCAGCTAAAGGCTGGAGACAGAGGCCTTGTTGATACCAGCCAAGGAGGAGTTGGAATAGTCTAAGCTGGATGTAATGAATCCATTAATGACTGTTTCTAAATGCTTTTTAGATAAAATAGGCTTCAATTTTGAGATTTGCCTTAATTGGAAGAAACAGGACCTTACTGTGGCATTAACTTGTAAGTCAATTTTAAGTGCTGAGTGCAGTTTGAGTCCAAGAGTGCTAACAGATTGACTAAGACATGTAGAAATTGAGGATAAATTGAGAGGCAGATATCCTTATTCGTATTTGGAGCAAACAGGACCACCTCAGTTTTGGGGTCATTTAGGTAGAGAAGATTTGCTGTCATTTTTTTTGCTGGTTAATGGCAGTCTGTCTGCTAGTCTGCCCCAGCACAGCTGTGAATGTAGCTTACCATTATCATTGTGTAGTATGTGTACATATGAATGGGTGAAAGACTGAATGCGGTATAAGGAGCATTAGAGTCTATTAACATGCTAACATGCAATACAAATACAGGCCGATCAGCATTACCATTTAAAAATAAGGATCAGATAAACAATAAATAAACTGAACATGACTGAGTCAAAGTTACAATAAATACAAGGACAAATCTGACAAAGCATGTCATGAACTGGTATACATTGAAAATAGGAACTAAATGCAACATAGTGCACAAAGGTAGCCATATAAAAAAAAATGGAAGTGTGGAAAGCAACTGCCAAATCAACACAAAGTCCTTTAATTTATGATTTCATGATGTCTAATTGACTTCATCATTGTGACCACCTTCTGTGTAATTTGTTGTTTGGGCTGTTACAGAAGGGGATTCAGTTGCTGGTGTAAAGCAGGTAAACTGACCTTTAACGCCTGTGTACTGTAGCTCTCTTCCCCCTATTTGCTATGCTTGTCCCCCAGGTTCAGATTTGCTTACTTTGGTTTGCTTACTTTAACTATCAACATTTACATACAAAGTTTTCACCCATTCACATTGAGATTACATATTTAAATGATGTCTTACACCAAACATCTTTCACTGTATTGTGTTTTTTGCAATAAATATTATTAAAAAGGTTTGAAAAAAATCTGTTTTTTAAATAGAATGTGGAGGGTGGGAAAGCCCCCCAATCAAGGCGCTCATTAATGCACAAAAAGGTACCACACAAGTACACTACATCACAATTTCCTTTTTTTTTACCTCTCGGTCTCATCATTCCTCTAGTAGCTCTTCTTTCATTCTCTCCTCTCCACTGATTGGTTGTCTGTGACATATCTGTGGTTCTCAGGGATCCCCATCCATGTGAACATGTTCTCCCACCTGCTGACTGCCAAAACCCCTCAATTTGTCACTTACCATGTCGGTGTGCTTTGTGGCTTACAAGGTGCTAGCAGAAGTGTTTCAGAAAGGAAACCTCAGGCAAACGAGGCCAAAGATGAAGGAAATGTGGTTGATGGTTTGTATTGCTTTGTAGGTGTGCTGAAAGTACAAAACCGCCAGACTGCCTCTGAGAAAAACCAATACATTTATCTGTTTACACTGCAAACTTACAGTTGGTTTGTTTTTGTTTTTTTCAAGATGGACACATTGGTTACTAAGCAAATTTGTTTAGTGGGTTATTTATATCACTGTCAGTTTAGCTTAACTGCATAGTTGATAATTAGTGGCAGGCTTTTTGCATCCAGAACTTGGTATTTGTGTGGTCTAAGCCACAAACCAAATATTCATTACCAGGCATGCCTGAGGGAGGTTTAAGAAGCTCAAACAGGAATACATTTATTGAATCATATCACAATATTACATGTCATCTGTTAGTAGTCTCAAAAAGTTATTAACTGAGTTCTAAGGAAGTACTGATAAAACATATTCTGAGTGAGAGGACTAAAGATTCACCAGTCACATTATGCACTCTACTGTGGGGGCTTGTAGCAGACTGTCACAATCTGCATTGGTTTGTCAAGAAAAGCTAAATTTAGCAGCCCAGTGGATTTCACTATAAATATTTAGGATATCCACAGTAATTTAGTATAATGCAAACTTAATATCATATAGTATTGTAGAATTGATAAAAATGAACATTTTAATTTTAAATGAGTGTTTGAAACTTTTTGGCTATGTAATTTTTTTCTCTCAAACCAAAACAGGATCACAGGAAACAAATGGCAAGTGATTTAATTTCACATGATTCTGCTAGATTTTTTTACAACTACATGTGATAAGGCAACTGTTAAGAATATATAAAAATGTGAATATCAACTAAATTTTAATGTGCAGTTATCTAGAACAAAGAAAAAGCACATATTTGTTCAATACTTACATTCAAACAGAACATACTTTTTTTGCTGTAGAAAACTGTGAATAATGTGCAATTAATACTTGCCAATAACAATACTTCAGTACTATTACTATCATACAATTTAAAATGTATTTACTTCAGGAGTTCTATTTAAAAAGTTTATACACATATAGATTAATTACAGAGTAATATATTTTAAGCTTTTATTTTTAATTAAGGATTAATAAAAATAAAACATTTAAACAATAAGAAAAAGTGGAGCATTAAACAAGATCAATAAAACATTTATTTTTCATACAGAGATTTTATATCATTGCCTAAAACATTCTGGAGAAGACTGTTGTCCTGATGTCCACACATCCTCCACAAGGATTGTAAAACTGCAAACAAAATCTTTAAAGATGCTGGGTTTTTTTTTTCAGATTGCTGTGTCCAAGTGTATCAATGGAAAGCTTAGTAGAAGAAAAAGTGTGGTGGAAAAAACAGTAATCAGCACAAAAGGGCAGTAAAGTGAAGCCCATTAAAGAGTTCTAGGAGATTTGCAAGGGGTGACCTGTGGCTAAAGTCTATGCTTCAAGAGACACCGCACAGAGGTAATATGGGCTAAGTTCACGAGTGGTTAACCATTGGTCAAACTTTGTTAGTTTTTTTTATTGTTGTTGTTAATTTCACAAAGAGAGCAAATGTTGCATATCCTTGACGCTAAAGAAAGAACAAAGAGGAGCAGAATCCAAGTTCTTACATGAAGTCTCCACAATTAATGATGCATGAGTTAGCCATATAATCAGCTGGTGTTGGTCCACTGTATTCTCTCAAGTCCAAATATAGCACAGCCAGCTAACAGAAATAATTTGGAGCACTTCATCTTTCCCTTTGTGGTCATACTATTGGCAGATGACAATTTTCATTTCCAGCAGGGGTTGACACCTGCCCACATTGTACCAGTACCAGTACCTGCTTCAATGACCATAGTATCGTTGCTATCAAAGTCACCTGACCTAAATCCCACTGAGAAAATGTGGGAAGGCCGATGTATGTAAAGTTTTAACCAAAACATTATATATTGATGTTCAGTGTTGGGGAGTAACGGAATACAGTACATGTAGCGGCGGTACATATTTAGAATACTAATTATGAGTAACTGTATTCCGTTACATTTACTATTATTAAAAATGGTATTCAGAATACAGTTACTTTCGTAATACCATTGGAATACTTGTGTGTTTTCCACTTTCCACCTGAAAGATGAACATTTAATTTTCGGAAATGTGTGTCTTCCGACCGGTAGCACCAACATTAATGTGAGTTGCCAGGTATGGATTCAGAGCCAGAGCTGGGGGGGGTGGGAGTTGTTGGAGCCGCAACTGCAGACAAATAAACCTACAAGCAGTGAAGGAAATGAGGCATTCAATGGTGCTCTCTCGCAGTTCATTTTTTTCAAGTGAAGCTAGAATTCATTTAAGCAATCCTTACAAAAGCCTGACTAAAATCATGATGGTTAAAACGGGGGAAAAGATTAAATCTGGTAACATTAGTCATACAGTCGCACCTCAATGCTTCTGATGTCGAACTGTAAAGTATTCAAAAAAAAACTAGTGATTGCTAGAGCAACTGTACATCAGTATCAACGAATGAAGCGGCATAATCGTATTACCACCAAAATATTTTTTGCAAAGGTTAGTGATGTTCAAGGTGGGAAAATTCATACTTTTTTGGGTAAACTTTGTTGGCAGGTCTCAAGAAGCTAAGCTGCACACAGACAATGTCAACAGCAAACTTGAAACATAAAAGATCCGGCTGGCCAGCCTTTCAAGCAGGGCATAGCCAGAGATAACTAAATGGTCGGGCCATGGGGAAATTGGTTGGGCTATACCAATAAACCAGAAAGTTATACAGACCATTGATTGTGTAATCTTACAGCCAATGCTCCCCGATAAAGCCCCCGGTTCACCATTCAATGTTTTTCAATAGGTTTGCTTTTCCTAAGATGTTTGTTGTTACAATGTAGCCTAGCTTAGTTGCACACTTTTTATATTCACAATTGAACAGCAAACTCAAAGTCTAACGAGCAACTCATCGGCAATCCAGCCAAGCAGTGAGAGTAAATTTCTTCCTATACTGATGCTGAAATCCAGCTCTCAAGGCACGTAGAATGGTAAATGGTAAATGGCCTGCATTTGTATAGCGCTTTACTCAGTCCCTACAGACCCAAAAGCGCTTTACACTACATTCAGTCATCCACCCATTCACGCACACATTCACACACTGATGATGGCAAGCTACGTTGTAGCCACAGCTGCCCTGGGGCGCACTGACAGAGGTGAGGCTGCCGGACAATGGCGCCACCGGGCCCTTCGACCACCACCAGTAGGCAACGGCTGAAGTGTCTTGCCCAAGGACACAACGACTGAGACCGTCAGAGCCGGGGCTTGAACCGGCAACCTTCCAATTACAAGGCAAACCCCCAACTCCGGAGCCACAGTCACCCCGTAGAAGGGGTAATTTGACACCCTTAACTGAAACAGCCGTTACAAAGATGCAATTACTTACTGATATGTAATAGTCCGTTATCTCCCCCAAATTCCGTGTAATTGCGCACTTGTCCCGATTTCTTTGTCAATTCGACGGCGTTTTGTACAAAAACAAAACATTCTCCCACTGTTTTTCTTGGTCCATCATTTGACAGGGCCATATCATGTTAGCTAGGTCATTTCTTACAGTTACAGTGGTGGTTGTATTTGAAATGATGTAAGCTTGATTATATGTTGTGATGGGTTGTCTGAAAATGATGGCTACAAGGATAAAAGCTTTCCATTTGGAGTTGATGTTGAATGTCAGTTTACAAAACTTTGCATATTTATAACAGAAAGTAGCAAATAGCCTAATTGGCGGTGACTGGTAAACACCTAGACTTCATTTCAAATTACTAAATATAAAATGTAAAGACATATTACTCTTAAAAAACTGTTTGTTTGTTTGTTTGTTTTTCGGTCACTGAGAGGTCGCAGTGTTGTGCCATAAATAATTAAATTATTTATTTTTTGACGCTTTCAGTACACATTTTGTGACATTTAATAGACTTAAATGCTGTTTTTAAGGGGAAGTATTCCACATATTTAGAATACAGTACCAGAATTCAGCAAAGTAACAGAATATGTTACAAAATACATTTAAAGGCAGGTATTCAGTATCCTGTAACTAAATACATTTAGAAAGTATTCTTCCCAACACTGGTGATGGTTCTATTATAATATACTCAAGTATTGTGCTCAAAATAAGCAATGATAATCAAGCAAAAATTTGCAGTTGCGTCGAAACTACTGCAAAAAAATACAGCTCGAGTCACGTCTATGAAAGAGTCATGTGACTACAACAGATCTATATCTGAAACCTTCAGGCGTGTCTGCCAACTATTAAAAATGGAACATTTGTTCTTAATATTTTGATGGATTGATGCACTTAAAGATTTCAACAGTTGATTAGTAATCGAGCAATGAAGCGTCAGTGGTTTATGTGAGGTCCGGAGAACAGTGGATACAAAACCAAAAGCCAAAAGGAAAACATTCTCAGGAGGGATTATTTTGGCAATGACATACATTTGCCTTTGTCATCTAGTCATATGTGCACATGAGCAGATGTGTGAGGCCACCCCCACACAACAAGCACACACAATCGCCTACACATTTCTCCCATTAGTCTTCTGTTGCTTCCATGGATCATGTTCCCCAGAAGAATTCCGAAACAGATGAGATCAACAAAGGCAAAAAAAAGAGAAAGTACAGAGGCCCTGATTTCTGTCTGATGAAGTGGTGATCAATATAGTGAGAGCAGGAAAAAAGGAGTGGATAGAGATGTGTGCATGTCTGATGATTCATGCCTGGAAGGTGAAGGAGTTGAGTCAGGAGGTCAAGGGAACTGCTGGCAGGAGAGGGGGAGAAAGGGGTAGTGTAAGCATCTTTTTTTCCCAGCTGAAGAAAACACATGCTGGCGTCATGGTGATATCTGTTTTAGCCATGAGACCGGCCTGAACAGGTTCCCTCACTTTCCCTCTTCTCTTCTGTTCCTTAAAAATCTTAGATTAGTTTAGCTTATTCAACGAAAAACGTTTTCCAACAACTAAATAGCAAATGACTTGAGAAAATTTGATTAAAAGTCGCATGTATCTCATGTGTAAATCTGTTGCATAACTTCCATAAAGAGTTTTGGAAAGGCAAAAGGTCAAACCAGAACACAGAAAAAACCCAAGAGCCCCCTTAAAGATCTGGAGAATGCTGAACATGGCTGACAAATGAAGGGACAGCTGCACAGATCCCAGAGCTCCCCGCTCTCTCAGGAACGGGAAGTTACAAGGCCGCTCACACACGACTGTGTTTGCTTAGTCTCTGACACGGAAAGACAACAGACACTTGGGATATGAAGGATGGGGAGGGGGGTGAAGCAGAAGAACAGAAAAAGAGATGAAGGGTAAAAAACGTATCCTAAAGATTAGTTTGATTTGTCTATAAGACAGATTCCTTACCGAATGGGAAACAGCCAACCCCAGTCAGGTTGTACAGGTCCGCTATTTTATGGACCCCAGTATTTAGGAGAACATTTGAAGCACCAGCTGGACTCTCGCTGGGTGGGCGGGGTTGTATTACATCATCATACTAGTGCGGCAACAATGGTGACGTGATAAAAAAACAAATAAGTCCAGACAGCAGCTATTGTTTGGTTTTTGGTTCTTTCTTTACACAAACCTTACTGCAGTGTTTATGAGGGGGCTCTGTGCCGCAAAGAGGAACATATTCTGTGTATTCAGTGAGGAGAGATTAAACAACTGCACTGGTGTTTGTCTCATGCTTGTCTCAATCAGGGATGTTTTTCAATCAAAGGACTTTGTTGTGTGACACCAGTTGCTCTGTTCTAACCATAACCTGACCATTGTCCTAGGCATAGACATATAAATAGACCCTGCATCGGCCGCTCAGAAGCAAGAAATGCAGTGGCCATCTTGGACCGGTTTTCCTCTCCTCAGACAAACCAAAACAACAGCAGCTGTAGCTACAAGATGCCTGAGCACTCTGGGATGTATTCTTGTTCTAATCAACAGACTATTGAGAGGCAGGGTTTGGGATTACATTTCAAGTAAGATTGAACATTTTTATTGTTTGAATTTTGTAAATATATTATTACTCTATCTTTATTATCCACCAGCAAAATCTTGCTTGATAGCTAATGTTAGCTACATGTTTAATGCCAGTGTTCCCCAGCTTTGTAAATTAACTGAGACTTTATCGAACACTGATTTAGATTACAACAGACACAGGAATGCTACTGTAGAAATAAAAGTAATAATAGTGGTGAAATATATGTCTCACTTCTCATACCCACCCATTTGACTGTAGAAAAGTTTGTAAACAACCTTATTGATAAATTCATCAGCTTTGATTTATTAGCAACCAAAATTATAAAGTGATGTTTTAAGGAATCTGAAGGAAGAATTAATGGGTAAAATAAAAATAAAATAGGAGACAGAAAAATATTAATGAAATAGAAAGAACTGACATAAGATTAATTGCCTTAATAAAATGTGGTTTGTGTTAACTCTCCCAAATTCGTATTTTCAATTTGAAGGTTCCCCAAAGAAGAACTGGGAAGTTGCCTTTAGGAGAGAAGTCTTCACTGCAAATAAACAAGCAAGTCTAAATATGTATGTTGTTTTAGATTTTAAAGAGTATATACACAGACATATTATATATATATATATATATATAAATAAATGTGTGTGGTATATATTTAGCAGTAAAAGGTGATCTGCTTCTCCATATATTGTTTTATCCTTTTTATATTTTAATTATTATGTTTTGCATACATCTCATAAGTATATCTGGATACTTTAACACTGTTAATCATACTATAAATATTGAATTATACCAAGGTATGCCTCTTGTCATCATAGTTTTATGTATCATAGTTTCAGAAACAAAAGCACAATAAAATCAGTTCAGTATTCAGTGATAGTTATATATTGAACGCACTGACGTTTCATTAAGAAGGAGCAGGGTGCACCGATCCAAGATGATGGCCCCACAACTCATCAGTGCCAATAGGCAGTAGCAGTCGATGCGAGGTCTACTCTTTATATATGTCTATGGTCCTAGGGACCTAAAAACTGAAGTGGGAGCCATTAATGGACTAGTACGGACCAATTGTATAGGCAGATTTTTCAATGGAAACGAACAAATGGACCAATTTTCTCAGTGGAAATTAGGCTTTTGAGTCTGGACTGAAGAAGAAAGCAGACTGAACTATTACACAGAGTTAGTTTCACACAATTACTACATTAAAAACAAGAACACTGTTATAACACCATCACGTTGTTTACTCCAAAATTAAAAGCAAATATGTTTAACAAAAATCTAACTGTTTGTGTTTAAGACGGAATGAGAGGGAAGAAATAAGAATCAACTGCTAAATCTAAGTTTTACGGGTAATTGTTACGATTATTAGACTATTTTGTAATTCTGTTTGAAGTGTGACACAAGTTAAGGTAATATTACCAGGTTAATTAGTTTTACAGATCAATATTTTCTCAGGTCACAGAAATATTGCTAATAGCTTGGCAACTTCAGTTTTAAAATATTACCTAGTTCTTAAGCTAATTATTTAATTTCCATGCAATGTCTGCTGTTTTGTTTTCATTTTTGATTTTTTTTTTTTTTTTTTTTTTTTTGGAAGCAAGAACTCGATGCTAAAAAGTAACATTTCTAATTTATGTAGGGAAGGATAAGGTGTAAAAAAAAAATCTTATTTCAGCCAGCTGAGCAGCAGTGTACAGCAATGTGGGGTAAGGAGCAGTTTTTAATTTGGGCCATATAACTGCTAATAGTGGAAATAAATAATGGCAAATAAATAGCAAAGGCTACTGGTTTTCCAACTTGCAACTTTAACACTCTCAACTGGGCTGTATCCTCAGGTCCAAAGCTCCAGCTACCGACATAAACTGAATCCACCAGGAGAATAGCTACTTTTCCAGTGCAAATTCCACCTTCATGGGACATTTTATTTCTAACTTCCGAACACAAAATAAAATCCCTTACACTGTTTGGTTGATAATGCCTTAGAGAGAAAATTATATGATACAGAAATTATAATTTTACCATTTAACATTACACATTTTATAAAAGTCTACTGAACAGTCTTTAATATTTTGTCTGAGTGTTTGCTTACAAAATGGAGTGATGCATTTTGAAGATTGTGGAATACTGTTCAAAAAGATAAAATGGGTTCAACAAAAGGTTCAAGTTTATTAAATGACAGACAACATACTGCAATTATGCGAGTAAACTCTGTGAAGCATTGAATTACACCCAGTGATAGTTCTCACATTTACAGTGTCCTGGCAAGCCCCTCTTTCTGCTATCTCCAACCAATTAAAAAGGTAACAAATTGTTTAAGCCAGGAGCTTTCACTATGTTTTATATTAGTAACAGCCATATTGTATAACAAACTATTGGCTGTCTAGATTAATTTGACTTTCCCAGACTGAATTTCAATTTCGTTGGGAAGGGTAATTTGGACAATTTCTCAGTACAAAAGAAGCACACCATCTGAGCAGTTCAACATCCAATATGGCTTCTTTACATAACATTGAAAAATATATAGACATGAACCATTTATCAGCATTCCTGATAAGTTTATCAGCTATGTAACATCTACTTGTGTGAGAGAAATACGTTATTACTGGCTTGTGTTGGGACTAGGTTTAAGCACAACAATTAGCATATCCCACAGCTTCTTTAACTTGAAACTAGATCAAGCTCAAATCGTGAGTGACATCATTCCCAGATCTGAACTCCAACTTCTAAGAGAAATGGGATGCAGCAGTACTCTGCAGGGAACAGAAAGGAAAACAACATCTATTTCTAGCCCTATACCTGGTATCTCATTTTATTTCCTGCAAAATGCTATGTCCTGCTTCTGTGAGAGAACTGGAAAACTCAACCAAAAACATGTCGGAATTATGTTTTCCTACAACTAAAATCTAATTTCTTATATGAAGAATAGAATACTTACTTTTAAGTGTAAACTGCTATAAAAACAACAGTGAATCCAACAATAACAAGACTGCAAAGATGCTACTATGTATTTATGATACTGAAAAATGTGTAAAATGCTAAGGAAACAATCAAATGCACAATGGAGAGTGGACTGATGCTATATGTGTGTTTTTTACTCATTCGTCCCTACATTGTTGTATTTTCTTGATTATTTTCTTGTAACTGCTCATTTGTATTCTATTCATATGTAAAGCACCTTGAATTGCCCTGTGTTGAAAGTGTGCGATACAAATAAAATTGCCTTGCCTATAAGGGAAACAATTACTTATCAAAAGATTCAATTTGGACGCATTCTGTAACTATAAAGATACATAAACTTCATTTGTTGTGGCCCACACACACTCAATTACCCACACCTAAAACAGCTGCCCAAACTAATCTTGTGTAAAGTGATGGCAGCAGGATCATTTAAAGAAAGGAATAGCCTTTGATGTTGTCACTTGTTCAGCAAGGCAACACTTCACCAAGCACAGGGATATTTACAAGATCTTCAACTCACATTTTCTTCCCCACAGCTGCTTTAACAAAATCTGACAAAGAAACTATGAGCCAGAGAGGTGGGGATGGCTCAAATAAAAGTCAAGTATAACACATTTTTAAATGAAACCGTAGTTATCCATGCAAAGTCACGTGTTTGGTAACCAGCTATTTGTTTAATTCAACTAAAACACCTGAACTTAATTTTAATCTTAATATTTTCGACAGGCACTACCTCTGATACCTACGTCAGATCCTAATAATCTAGAGTAATGATGCCCCCTGCTGGTAAATCAGCCCTCTGTGCTCATCACTGAAGGAAAAATATGTAACAATGTTGTAGATTGTTAAATTACAAGACATTAGGTTAAGAGTATCAGTTTCTGTAGGACTTCTTGCTTTATTTGGTCTTTTAATTACTATTTGAATTGCTGTTACATCCAAATTCCCCCTTGTGGGAGAATTAAAAGATTATTCTAATTATTTTTTTCACAATAACAGTCAGATGTACGGGTTAATTTTGCTGTGCATTTTCTCATCTACACAGGGATCCAAATTATACATACTCAATAAAAAACATTTACATACACTAGAATCTGGTCAAATGTCCCTTTGTAAGTTCCATATCCTCTATGTGCTTTTTATAGTCATTAAAAATCTTATAGCTGAATATTTGTCCACTCCTCTTAGAAGAATTGGCATATTAGTTCACTAATTTTCTGGCACTGGCATTTGAGTATGGTCCCTACATTTTCAACATGCTTTAAATTGGGACTTTGGTAGGCACTTCAGAAGCTTAATACGTTCATAGGTATGTTTGGGATCCTTGAAACAACTCACTGTCTTTGAATCATCCATCTGACCCAAACTGTTTCCCTTAGATGATAAGAAACCGGTTAAGATGTCCAAGAACAACATAGGACTCAAAGCATGCCATGAATTGGAAATAGCTGGGCCACCAGCATCACTGTTTGCAGTGCAGTGGGTTTCACATTGTTATGAACTGAGAGGGTGCTGGCAGATAAAGCACAAAATGCATATCTTCTTCACGCGTAACTGTAAATGAAGTTGTTGTGGAGAGCAGCTACAGTGAAATCAAAAAAGTAAAGCAAATTATTATATAATATAAACTGTCAGATAGAAGTCAGAAGCACCAATACCGATACTGGTATCAGGCCGATACGAATCTCCTGCAATTGTGAACAGATACTTAAAATGTGAAAAAACTGCTATGATTTCCCAGAAAAGGTTTAATTTTTATTTTTCACCTAAAATGTTTGTTTAATGGTCTTTTTTTAAAATCTAAATCACCATGATTTGTTATAACAAGCAGAGAAGAAAATAAAACATGTCTTCCAATTCATTGCATTTATTTGTGCAGTAGAAGTATCGGCATTGGTACTTGGTATCGGCAAGTACTCAGATCCAGTATTGGTATTATATCCGTTTGAAAAAGTGGTATTGTTGCATCCCTAGAATGTTTGGTTTTGTTTGGTTCCTAAATAATGTAGGAAGTGTAATAGAGTTTTAGTATAAATAAAGTTAATAGTCAATGCAAGTTTTAAGCTTTTTAAATTTATATTTATCATTGTGTGAATAATGAAATGATGTTACTTTCTTTTGATAATTATATTTAGTAGCTTGATTTGAGTATTTCTATTCATAATACAGTTTGTGTTTTCTTACCTCAGTTTATATCTTATTTTTAGGTGAATAAAGTAAATAACACATTTTCGTTTTGAACTAGGTCTATACCAGATAGAGAAAAAGACAGCAAATTTTCCCATGAAAAACTTCAGAACTTGCATTGGTACAGTTTGCATACAGGATTAACTTCACAGGCAGCCAACAAAGTCTAACCAAAGGTTTGGGGCGTATGACTCTTCAAAGCCAAAGGACGTGATGCACCTGCCACACAAATGTACAATTTACAAAGAAAGAAAAAAAAAATCCCACATCTGTTAAAATTAAAGCTCAGTTTTAGAAAATGTGGATAACTTCTCAGACAAAAACGCAAACAAACAAAGCCCAAACAAAACTGGTATACCAAAATTGATATGTTCGTAGCCATGAAATTACAAGGTGACTTCATAGTTTATACAGCTATAAAAACAAAACTGTACCCTGCTGCTTCATGAATACTGTGGTTTTCAAAATAAGGTCCCTAAGAAAAGCTCAATACCTTTCTGTTAATTTGTACCCCTTTTGAAAGCCTTTGATTAAGCCGCTGTGGTGGCATAAGCGTTTATAAATGGCTGTGTTGGTAACAGAGACACTGCATGAGAGCACAGGCGCGTTGGGCCAGAATGAATGTGGTTTTGATTTGGAAAATGTGCCAACGTTCCAGTCAATGCTAATCATTGGGAAAACCATGATGGATTCCACAGACCCAGTTTTTGAGCTTGGGGTTTCATCACAAATCCATTTAAGCTTTTTATGTGATTCGGTTAAATGTATTGCTTTTTATCTTTTTATGTGTCCAGTTTGGATGAATACACTTGTGGGAAAGAATAATATATATATAAATATAAAGCTGCGGCTGGCACATAGACTGTATATGTGCTGGCAAAAATATGAATAAGATACTCAGTTTACAATGCTCACCAGCATACAATCCTGTTTCCATGGTGTTAGGGAAAGAAGAAGCATATTTTTGAGTATCCTGTTGTAAATAGACAGTGTGAGCAGTGTCTTACATATATTAATATAGAAAGCGAAGAATCAAATACATATACATTACATGCATAATCCTATCAACATTAGAAATTAAAGAGTCCCTGAACTCCTCTGTTTTCATTACTTTATCTTAAACAGACATTGGTTGCTTTCTTTTAGTGTTAAAAAGAATTCCTGGTTCAGGATCGAATTTTTTTACAGCTTTGTTGGGTTAAATATTATCCAATACAATTTTAAATGACTGTTTTACCAAAAACAAAAAAAAACAAATAATGTTAATTATTTTCACTTAAATTAAATCCTATGAATCTCAAAACAAGCTATCATTGGTTATATTTAAAAGTAGCATAAATAAACGTAAACAAAAAAGTGAAAAAAATGGGTAATGGGTGAAACAAGGGAACTCAGACTTTTACCTACTACCTGCACATGGTCCAGGTTTGATCAGTACAATGAGTCCATTGGAGTGGGGGTGGGAGTATTTGGTTGGATTAAGAATTAATCATTATATAAATGCATTTTGCATTGCATTATATAAATGCAAGACATACCTACCATACTTGTTCTTGTAGAGCCTTCTGTAAGATTGAGGGTTGGCTAACCATTTTGGATTAAATCCTCTGGTTTGATGTTTACCATCACGGCTTAGGCCTACAGTGTGTCTGTTCCGACAACATGCCAACACCCGTGGTATCTGACACTGGCTCTGTCTCATCATCAAGCCAAGGGTCAGTCAGCTGGACAGAGATGCACTCTCTTTGACCTGGGGTTGAAGGAGTAGACTCATTGTCTCCTCCAGTGCTTCTCCGATTTAAGAGAAAGAAAGTGTCCAACATTGTTTTACCCTTTCTCCGTGACATGTCACGTAGCCTAAATATTGTTAGTGTAGTGTAGTGCTATGGAAATTTTGAATCTGAATATAATTCCTCTTCTAACTGCCCCTTCTAAGTGGATCAGAGGCTGTTAATGATCCAATGAAAAAGGGACATTCCTAATCTGAAGGAGATTGGATTGGTTCCTCGTCAGAGAAGGGAGATTAGATCAGGAGCAACACGGGACAAACTGTGTCAAGAACAAGATAATGTGTATGTATCTAATGGAACCACTGCTTATCTGCTTGACACTGAACATCTACGGCAGGCCTGCCCAATCCTGGTCCTGGAGATCTACTATCCAGCAACTTTTAGGTGCATCCCTTCACATCACAGCTGAATCAAATAAAGTTCTCATTACCAGGCCTCTGCAGAGCTGAATGACTGCTGATGAGGGAATTGAACAATTTGATTCAGGTGTGTTGGAGCTGGGATACATCTAAAATTTGTAGGATAGTAGATCTCCAGGACCAGGATTGGGCAGGCCTGATCTACGGGAACATTCTGACGTTGGGAGAAGCTGAGCTTCGTTCTGCAATCAACACAATCTGCAAAGACGCATGCTGCCTCGTTGGGAGACCTGAATTGGAACAAAGAGATTGGCTACTGAAAGATTAAGACTGTGGCAGTGTTTATGTATTTACAGTGTAACTTATGGTGAGTGAGTTAGGGAATGTATGGGGTAAGCCTGTTCCCTCTGTCTCTGGCCAAAACACATTTTTTTGTAAAAAAAAATACTCTAAAATGCTTTCAAAGATTCTGTCTCACCTTATTTTTAGAACCCCAAGTTAATTCTTGCCATAACAGTATTTGTAGGGGTGTGCCATTTCACCAAAAATCGCTAATCGATAATAACTGTGATGTATGATTATAAATATTTCCAAATCAATAGTGAATCAAAAGTGTTAAAATATTGATTATTTTTCATAATAAAAAAAATGAGAAAAATACAAAAGTCTAGTTTGTAGCAAAGAAATTCTTTGGTAAGGGACCAGCGATATGGCTGCTGCTATTGTTTTAGCCTACAGCACGAAATTTACATACCATAACAAATGTTGAGCACTTTAGTTGTAAAAGGAGTTTCTATGTTTTTGTGTATTAGGTTAGCAGCAACGTCCTCTTTTACTCTAAAAAGACCACTTCTCAACTGCTGTCCGCCGTCCAGGACGTCATCCTTGAGCATGCAGCACAGCGTAGCACAGAGCCGACCGCTCATGTTTAACAGACAACAGCTCAAGTGTAGCTTAACAAATGAACCACAAAAAAAATTTGCTTCATACCGTCCTGTTCGTAATTTAAAGTGCTTTCACACCTGCAGCATTTGGTTCAATTAAACAGACTCAAGTACAGTTCGTTTGCATGTATGGTTCACTTGAGCTGGTGTGAATGCAGACCAGTGAGATGTGGTCAGGACTAACAAACCAGACTGAGACCAACATTGTAGGTGGTCTCAGTCAGCATCCAAATGGACTCTGGCATGGTTTACTTCAGGTGTGACTCGTTTCGGTCCAACTTCCTGATAAAAGCCCTTTTTGTTCTATGTAGGCATCCATAGCACGCTGCGCTTTCCATTTTCGGAGGCACCGTTTCTGTGTTGAACTTGTTAGCATTAGCACACATAATGAGCACCAGCTCAAAGTTGCAAAAATGTTACAAAATTGGTCCCCAGTGGTAACGAGTACATGGACTAACAGATGTGAAACATTGACTGTATAAAAAAATTTGACAAGTCCTTGAGTGACACCATCCATAGGTTTCTGAAGAGTAGAAAATGATGCCAACTGGGCGGTTCCGACTGCCACCATCTTGGCCGCGTCACTCGCCCCGTCACTCTCAGAAAATACAAAAATGGGCAGAGGTGAAGCTGAGAGTGGTGCTGTGAGGGTGGAGTGGAGGATTTAAACTCCGAGCCAACATACATTGCTCAGCATAAATTAATACACCCAACAACCTTTAGTTTCCTTTAGAATCAACATTTTCTGAGATACTATACTACTAAATACTCCCACAAAATACATACACAAAAAAGTGATTTTCCTAACAAATTCATTCAAATCCATGTTTCAAAAATGAGTACACCCCAATTATAGTCTTATATATATATATCTTATACATATATATATATATATATATATATCTTATAGAAAAGCCACCCTTAAGACTACACAATTTTAATTGACAGGCATTAAACCACAGGTGAGTCTAATGATTCATTTAAGAGGTGTCCAGCAGACAGGTGACTACAAAAGGGCATTACGTAACAAAGAAAAGCCCTTCCCATTTCATGCTCTCAGCAATGGCTCCCCATGAAAGAGAAATGTCACTAAATATAAGGTGTAGTTTCTTAAAGTTTGATGAAGCCAGCTTGACTCGCTGCGCCCTTCCTCCTTTCCATTGTTTGGTAATCCGACACCGTCATCAATAAAATCCAGGAGACCAAAAATGTGCAGTTTAAAAACTCTTTAGTGAGTATGACAATCAGACTTTACCATGGTAAAACGGGGAATTTTACAAAAGTGAGGGGTAGCAGAGCAGAGATCAAAAACTGTTTGGCTCCATTCTGTGAGTCGCGCATTTCCCCATAAATGCACCACAGTGTGCCGCGTCATAAAATAGTGAGCCATTCAACCAACAAAATATAACAAAACTAAGTAATAATTATGAAATCTCTTTAGTTTACTATAGTTTGGAGAAAAGCAAAGTAAATATAACTCAAAAATAAATATTAACCCAAAATCCAGAAACAAAATTACAAAAGTTATCAAAATCAAATTGTAACATTAACTAATTGGAACCAAGTAGAAATGATAGCAAACCAATAAACTATTTACAGAACGAAATATAATCTAGGCTCCTACATTACCGGCCCCTAATTGTTAGCAAGTTTACTGTAACAATTACCAAAACAGATTAATTCCTTAAAGGGAGCCTCAAACGTAGATAGTCCAAGGAGTCTAATCAGGTTTTAGAGTTCATGTCTATTCAGTCTCTTGTAGTAAACACAGTTTTGTCACTGGCCGTAGCAGCTCAGAGGTCTTGGTCTTGACTTTAACTTGCCGGACTAGACCTTTTCTGTCAGGAAAAGTCTCCACCACTCTTCCAAGCGGCCATGAGCTTCTGGGCGAGGTCTCATCCACAATCATCACCACATCACCCACATGAAGATTTCTTCCAGTTGTGGACCACCTTTGGCGTTCCTGTAGTTGTGTGAGGTATTCTTTACACCAGCGCTTCCAGAAGATATCTGACAGGTACTGGACTTGTTTCCATCTTCTTCTTGCGTATTGATCCTCCTTACTGAAAACACCTGGGGGTAACGATGGTTTGGTTTTGAGCAAAAGCAAGTGATTAGGTGTTAGGGCCTCCAAATCATGCAAATCTGAAGAAGCTCTTGTAATAGGTCTGCTGTTGATGACCGCTTCTGCTTCACATAACAGCGTATAAAGGCCTTCTTCTTCCAAAACTTGTTCTTTCAATGTCATATTCAAAATCTTTCTTACAGAGCGTATCAACCTTTCCCAACAGCCACCATGGTGCGAGCCTGCTGGTGGGTTAAAATGCCATGCAATGCCCCTTTGTTGCAGATTTTTTGTAATTTGGCTGCTGTTCCATTGCTGAATAGCTTGTTTCAACTCCACCTCCGCTGCTTTCAGATTAGTGCCATTGTCAGAGTACATCTCCTTCACTTGTCCTCGTCTTGCCACAAACCTCCTTATTGCATTAAGACATGCATCTGTGTCTAAAGAAGATGCGACTTCCAGATGGACAGCTCTCACAGCAAGACATGTGAAGATGACTCCATATCTTTTTACTTGGGTTCTTCCTCTTCGCACCAGGAAAGGACCAAAGTAATCCATCCCAACTCTGGTAAAGGGCGGATCGTCAGGCAGCAACCTGCATTCAGGTAAGTCAGCCATCAGTTGCTTCCCAGCTGAGCCATGGAGCCTTCTGCAGGTAATGCATTTTGAGAGCAACTTCCTGATAGCTCCACCTGCTCCGGGAATCCAAAACTTCTCTCTTAGTTTAGCCAACATGTGATTTCTGCCTGCATGAGCTGTAATTTCATGAACGTTTCTCAGCACAAGAGAGGCAACATGCGACTGCTTGGGCAGAATCACTGGCTGCTTAGATTCAGCTGGCATTGCTGATCGACTCAATCTTCCACCCACTCTCATCACTCCATCTTGAAGCACTGGACTTAATTTGTGTAGTGGGCTACTCCTCTTGACGCTGCTATATTCTTTTAACATTATCATGTCCTCTTCAAAGTACTGAATTTGGGAATATTTCACAATTTCTGTTTCAGATTCATCCAAATCAGCATAAGTCAAGTGATATCCTTTGAATTTTGCTCTCACGTCCATCCTTTTTTGTTCATTATTGGAAGTCAACGTACCCTTTCTTTTCATCCTCAGCTCCATCAACAGCGTTTTCAGCTTAAGAAACCATGCAACAGCTCGCTTCAACTTGATCCAGGAAGAAAAGTTAAGCATCAATTTGTCTGTCGCATTGCTGAGTTGAACCTGAACCGCGTGCATTTGAGCCACTCTCTTCACCTCCAGGTCTTCACAAACCAAAACTGTGGGATCGGGATTTATGGGCCACAGATCAGGTGACTGTAAAATAAAGTTTGGTCCAGACAGCCAATTTTCACACTGCAGGAAGGCCTCTGCTGTGAGTCCTCTGGAGACACAATCAGCAGGGTTAGAGATGGAATTCACATACCTCCACTGACACGGTTGTGAGTACTGCAGGATGGCTGTAACACGGTTCGCCACAAAAGTTTTGAATCTAGATGTTTCACTGTTTAAGTACTTAATGACTGCTGTACTGTCAGACCAAAATACTGAGTCTTTTAGCTCCAACTCCAGCTCTTTTCTCAACAGCTTATCCATCTTTACTGCAACCGCAGCAGCTGTGAGCTCCAGCCTTGGGATAGTGGGTGTTTTCAGGGGGGCAACTCTAGCTCTGGCAATCAACAGAGTGGACTGTGCATCACCAGTGTCGTTGTGCAGCACCAGGTAGCTTGTCGTGCCATAAGCGTCTTCACTTGCATCAGAAAAATGGTGAAGCTGTGCAGAGACTGGTGTACCAAAGTGTTTAGTTTTGATGCATCTAGCCACTCCAAATCCTTCCAGCAGCTTGAGGCCAGAAAGCCACTTTTTCCAACCCTTGATGAGGTTTTCTGGTAGCTCATCATCCCAGGAATATTTCAGACGACATAACTCCTGAAGAAGTCTCTTCGCTGGTAAAATGACAGGAGCGAGCAAACCCAATGGATCAAATATGGAACTAACCAGGGAAAGCAATCCTCTTCTGGTGTGTGGACGTTCTTTCAGATTGATTTTAAACTTGTACTGATCCGTTTCTGCACACCATTGTATTCCTAGAGCTCTCTCGACTGGTAAGTAATCTTTGTCCAAATCCAAATCCTGAAATCCAGTCGCTCGTTCATTTGCTGGTATTGTATTAAGCAGTGTTCGGCTGTTACTGGACCACTTTGTCAGCTTGAAGCCTCCATTTGCCAGCATTTCAGTCAAAGCAGCAGCAAGCAAAACAGCACTGTCTTCATCCTTAACAGACTTAATGCAGTCATCCACATAAAAATTCTTGAAAACTGTTTTTGTTGCTTCTTGGCCGAACTCAGCTCCAAAATCAGTTGCACATTTTTGCATTGCAAAAGTTGCTACACTTGGTGATGACGTAGCTCCAAAAATGTGTACCAACATCTTGTAATCCACCAGCTCTTTACTGTAATCACCATGAGGCCACCAGAGAAATCTGAGGAGGTCGGTGTAATCATCACTCACTCTTACTTGATAAAACATGGCCTCCACATCAGCCATCATGGCAATAGTTTCCTGACGAAATCTCAAAAGCACTCCAACTAATGAGCTTGTCAGATCTGGTCCTTGCAGCAATTCTTTATTCAGAGATGTTCCTTGAAAACTAGCTCCAGAATCAAAAACAACGCGCAGTTTTTGTTTAACAGGATGTCTGACTCCATGATGAGGTAAGTACCGTATTCGACCAGCAGGTGTTGCATTTTCGGTGTTTCTAATCTCCACTGCATAGCCTTTATCCAAGATGTTATCCATAAATGCCACATATTCTTTGTAGTAGCAGTCATCTTTGGAAAATCTCTTCTTTAGATTCAGTGCACGTTGCTCTGCCACTGATCGATTATTTGGCATTTGCAGAAATTCATTTTTGACTGGGAGACAAACACTGTAATGTCCATTTTTCTGCTCCGCAGATCGAGACACCATGGAAATAAACTGATGATCATCCTTTGACATCTCAAGCTCCTCATTTTGTCCAGCATCAGGGAAATCCTGTTTAAACTGAAGCTGCCACAACTCATCCAACCTGGCAACTGAAATCCTGTTTACAGTCACTTTAGTCCATGTATCAGCATGTTTAGTCTCTCTTCCACCTCGCAACGGCCCGTTTATTGTCCAGCCTAGTATTGTCCTCACAGCGTATGGTCCATTATCCACACTTTTTACCACTTGAAGTGGTTCCATAGCTTTGGGTACATTTGCTCCGATGAGCAGTCCAATGTTGGCTTGTATAACAGGGATCTTCACTTCTTTCAAATGGGACCAATTATTCACATCTTCTTGGCGAGGGATGTTCTCTTTGCTTACTGGAATCAACTTTTGTGAGTAAACTTCGGACAAATGGATGAAGTGCTCTCTATCCAAACTGCTGATTTCCAGTCCGTTCACAATACAAGTATTAACAACGGATTCTTTTCCCATTGTCCTGAGCAAAATACTTGTGTTATGTCCATTCATATTCAGTTCACTTATCAGAGACTCTGTGGCAAAAGTAGCTGTGCTTCCAGGATCCAGAAATGCATAGGTAGTCACTACTTTTGTCCCTTTCACAGCTTTCACACACACTGGCACAATAGGGAGTGTACAGTCTTCTCTACCGGCCCCATTGTGGTGATTAGTCTCCATAGTCTGTACCAGAGCACTTGACACTGTTTGCTGCTCATGGCTTCCATCTGTAGTCTGTGATTCTTTTGGTCTAAAATTCATATGCAACAAAGTTGGGTGTGGTCCTGAACACTCTTGACAAGATGCCCTTTCTTTACAGCTATTGGCCATATGTCCATGTCTCAGACAGGCAAAACATAAACCTCTGCGCCTCAAAAAGTCAATTTTTTCTTTGTGGGACTTGTCTTTGAACTTTCTACAGATTGTGAGACTGTGATGCTCTCCTTTACAGTAAGCACAAGGTTTAACATTTGCATCCGCAGGTATGTATGACACTTTATTTTGTGATGTACTTGTTTTATTGTCTTTGTTTTTCACCGAAGAAGAAACAACAGCTGTACTGAAGACTCTCTTGGACTTTGGTGGATCTTGGACCCATGATTTTGATCTTTGATTGAAGGGTACATATTCACTATTTGTTTCTTTTATGTTTCCATAAAGTGGATGTATCATGTATTTGGCTTGTTTTGTAATAAAATCAACAAAATCCTTAAATTTAACTCTCCTTTTAGTTCTGTCTTGCAAATCACATGCATATCTTCTCCAAGTTTCTTTAAGTTTGTAAGGAATTTTGCTTACCAGCAACTTGATGTTTGTAGTGCTGTCCAAATCTTCCAGGTAAGTTATATCCGACATGGCATTGTAGCATCCGGTGAGAAACAGTGCAAAAGAATGAAGTGCAGCGCCATCTTCTGACTTAATTGTTGGCCAAACCATTATTTCTCTCATATAGGCATCTGCAATTTTAAAATCATCTCCAAAAAACTCTTTTAGCAATGTCTTTGCTTTGGTATATCCAGCTTTTGGTTCCATGTGAATGCAGCTTTTTACCAGTTCATGTGGTTGACCACTGGTGTATTGCAAAAGAAATTGCAATCGGTCAGATGCATCACTTGTGCGGCCTTCAATGCTGTGTTCAATGGATCTGATGAAAGTCTGAAATTGAAGAGGTTCACCGCTGAAGGTTGAGATTTTTATTTCAGGAAGCATAGTGGCTTTGTGATTTTTCATTAAATATTCAGTAACATTGGTCTGTTGACTTACGGCTTTGCACAAGCTGTCAAAGGCTGGCCTTTCAGCTAATTCCAGGTTAAGGGCTGTTGAGGGTCTTGGTGGCATGACTGGTGATAGTGGTGGTGTGTTTCTAGGATTGGGTGCTGGTGAAACATTGGGTGCTGGTGAAACATTGGGGGCTGGTGAAACATGCCTAGATGAAAACTGGGATACAGGTGGTATTTGTCCTTGCATGTTGTTCATTTCTAATCCAGCAGGTGGCAGCGGTTGTTGCCTTTCCATTGGCTGCGCTGCTAAATTATTAGTTGCTAATACATGTCCATCATCGTTCACACCATCATCATCCTCATTATCATCACCATCACTGCTAAAGTCAGAACGAGCGTGTGTACACTGTGAGTTGTATTTCTGCAACACTTCCATTTTAGCGTCCGACTCGGCCAGTGCGGTTTGAATGTCATGCATTTCTTTCTTTGCTTTAATTTCCGCCTCTTGTCGTCTCTGTTGCGTCTCAAATTCCACAGCTCTCAACTTTTCTTGCGCCATTATTTCAGCTTGTTCTTTTTCAATAGCCAACTTTGCTTGTAGTGCAGCAGCCTTTACCTTTAATGTCGCACGTTCCAGCTCTGCCTTTATCCTGATCGAAGATGTTGAACTACGGCTTTCATATGATGAGCCCGAACGCCGATTTAGCGCTCTGCTCCCTGTCGATTTTCTGTCCCCTTGGTCAGCGCGTAAAGATCTGACCTCGACCGTGGGCTCTGGTGCGGCTGCCTCCGCGCCAAGCACACCCACCGCTGCTTGGTCAGTTTGTTCCACTGGTTTCAAAATATTCAACATCCAGTTCTCACATTTCCAAAAGTAGTCATTTATCTGCTTGTTTTTAGGTTCAAACCATTTATTTTGATCCTCCACATAATCCTCTTCGGACATATAGCTCTTAAGCTTCGCATTTATTTCACAGCACTCTTGATGCAAATTGTGATAATCCACACGTACTTTGTTTTTCACAACATCTGCATTTTCATCCGTTTTCATTAATTCGTCAAGGTGAATAATCATTCTTGATATTTGAGACAACTTTTGTTTGCGTGCATTTAAGTACCTTGTTTTGTAGTCCTCCATAGCCTTCTCGGTCAACTTTATTGTCCGTTTTTTTTCAATTTGCTCCAGATCCTCCGACATTTTGATGGTTCTTTTTTTCACAATAATAATCCACAAATTTGGAAGGAACGAATAATCCACAGATATGGCCAGAAAATCCAAAAACTGTCTTTTATCCAGGTTATTCACTCATGCGTGACAGTCGCGCTGCATGCGTGGTCCAGGTTAGCAGACACAAACAAAGAGTTGCTCTCTCTGCGTTTTTGCCATTAAACCCACCCTTTGACACAAAAGTTCACGATCCACTTATACTCATCTGTTTATCGGGTATTTCTATTGTCCAGTAATCCATTTGGAGCAGTTTTTTGACTAAATGTAGTTTCTTAAAGTTTGATGAAGCCAGCTTGACTCGCTGCGCCCTTCCTCCTTTCCATTGTTTGGTAATCCGACACCGTCATCAATAAAATCCAGGAGACCAAAAATGTGCAGTTTAAAAACTCTTTAGTGAGTATAGAAAATCAGACATTACATGGTAAACGGGATTACAAAAAAGGGTAGCAGAGCAGAGGTCAAAAAACTGTTTGGCTCCATTCTGTGAGTCGCTTTCCCCATAATGCACCACAGTGTGCCGCGTCATAAATAGTGAGCCATAACCCAACAAAATATAACAAAACTAAAGTAATAATTATGAAAACTAATACTTAACCAAATAGTATGGAGAAAAGCAAATATAACAAAAATAACCATTAACCAAAAACCGAAACAAAATTACCAAAAGTTATCAAACAAATTGTAACATTAACTAATTGGAACCAAGTAGAAATGATAGCAAACCAATAAACTATTTACAGAACGAAATATAATCTAGGCTCCTACATAAGGAAATCGTGTCTTTACCCAAATAAAATGAGGGCACATGTTGAAAAAGATAAAGACTACTGGGACTCTATACTCCGGAGTGATGAGATCACAGTTTTTGGAACTATAGGTTTAAAAACTGTATAGGGTCGTAAAGGTGAGGATTTCAAAGAAAAATGCATGGTGCCTACAGTGAAACATGGTGGTGGCAGTGTCCTTATGTGGGGCTGCATGAGTGCTGCTGGTTTTCAGGAGCTGCATTTCATTGATGGTCTCATGAATTCAACAATGTAGCAAACAATCACCATCACTACATGCACTTGGTCGTCTTGGACTTTTCCAACACCAAAATGATTCAAAACACACATCTAAAGTTACTGTTGCATTTCTGAAGAAGATCAGGGAGAAGGTGATTGAATGGCCAAGCATGTCTCCTGATCTGAACCCAATCAACTACCTGTTGGGAATTCTGAAGTCACAAATTGAGAATCAATCTCTATCCAGCATCTAGGCTCGAAAAGAGGTTATTCTTGAAGACTGGAAAAAGATACATGTTGCAGTATGCCACCAGCTTGTTCATTCCATGCCTAGAATACATGGAGCTGTCATTAAAAATCACAGTGCTCATATAAATACTAGATGTAGTAGGTTTTTGCGGGGTGTAGTCATTTTTGCTTCAACCAATTGGATGAAACTAAAGATTTTTTGATCTAAGTAACATTATTAACCTTGTTTTCATGTTATGGAGTTAAATACGTTTTCAATAAAACTTAGCCTTGTGAAAAGTTTGGAAACTGTTCTTTTGTTAATTGAGCTGCTGATTGAATTTAATCCTTTTTAAATGGGGTGTACTCATTTATCCTGAGCACTGTAGCTACAAGCTAGTCAGAAGCTAGTCCGGAGCCAACATAGGCTTGTCCCAAAACACATTTCGTTTAGCTTTTATAAAAAACTGTGACATTGAGGAAGGCAAGGGCATAAACTTGCTTGGACACTTCAATTAAGGGAAGATGAATTAAATTACAGGTTGAATTAAGGTATAGAAAAAATTAACTAAGAACTAAGAACTAAGAAAAAAACTAAGAAGTAAATAAAGGAACAAAAATAATTTTAAAATTGAATCGTGGCACTGAAATCGAATTGAAATCATGAGGCATGCAAGGTGGCACACCCCTAAAGTTTTGGGCGTTCAGATAATGGAAAATACACCTGACCTCTCACTCTGTTCATGTATCGATTGTAAGATGTCGATACTGCACTCTCAACCGTATCACTAGATGCGTTAAAGTCGGACTTGCAGGTTAAAGACCCCTTTTTATTTTACATTTTAAATGTTAATATTGTGCATTAAAAAACTATTTAAAATAAATTAAGAAGTGAAACGCAACCAGGCTTTCTGACCCAGGCTCAGCTGACCCGGCCCTGTCTGAGCTGATCCTATTGGAAAAAGAAGCTAAAAAGACAATGATTTGTTAAGTTGCCAGTCATAATATAATGTGAGTGTGCCATCATTACTCTGATACCCCTAAATAAAATTCAATGTTCCTCAAGAAACATGATAATGGCAGAATTATGCTGGGGGGATGTTTTTCTTTAGCAAGGACTGGAAAGGCTTGTCTGGATAATGCTAAAACGGATGGCACTAAATACAGGCCATCCTGGAAGCATGTTTAAGTCTCTCCGTTTAAAGATACACAACAAACACAAGTGTGTTTCAGAACACTATAAACGGGTCCCAAAGTAAAGGAATTTCACAACGCCGGATCTGTGATTATGAGCTCTCCTGCATTTTTTCTGAGTGGAAGACGTTGCCGTCCCATTCCTATATATTAAATGCACATGCGCAACTCTGTGATATAGTAAACAAACATGGCGCAGTACGGTGTTGCAGTCCTAATAAAGCAAATACTGACCTTAATATGGATCCTAGAATATGATTTACTGTACTTCCTCCATTAAGAACAGCAAGAAATGGATCTCCAGAACCACAGACTATATGCGTTTTAATAAAGCTCTCTTTTGAAGCTAGATTTGTCATGTTTGCCACAGGATTGACTGCGCATGCTCAGTGATCTTTTTAGTGTTTCTCTGGCAATATCACAGCGCTACCAATGGGCATGGCATAGGTACTACAGTAGTTTTCAGCCAGTTTGTGCGGAAACGTGGACATTTATTTCTTTATTTATTTTATTGTGGTTTTGTTTTTACTAACTGTGTTTTTGAAACTATGTCCATTTTGTTCTCAGTGTAAACAGGGCCTAAGACACACACATCTCCATCAGGCTCATCCTTAATCTACAGGGCTATGGGCATTCAAGGTGATTCCAAATATTTGCCTGGTGGACATTGATATGATGACTGTGCTCAGAGTGGAAGGCTGCAGCCAGCTGCAAAAACACAATCTAGGTGATTCATGAACCCACCTGTGAGCTGCTTGTAGTCTAAACTGACAAAGGACCCACTGCTGCTCTAAAGGCACGACTCTGTGATTACCCACTGCAGCACAGCTTGATAAATATAAAGAGAGAGGAAGGTGGGTGGTCTTACTTATAGATAGCTCAGCAGTTAGGGCTATTTCTTCCAAACAACCCCCCAGTTATCAGTTTGTATCACTTTGTTTACTTTGAATACTGTACATACAGCAAAAACTATGTGACAGACATCCAACACCAATCTCTACAGTGACTTGAAAGGGAAGGGTGTTCAACAGCCAAAATACAAATATAACACCCTATATACAGTCGGATTTATATCAAGAACCTTGTTTTTCTAATGCCATTTTCAATGTTTACCTGGACAACAGACTGGACTTGAGAAACAACAGTCAGTGTTTGTACTTATAGCATACGAAAGAAGAATTATTGTTTTAGTCTGAGTGAAATCAGACTTTTGAGATGGATGAAATGGCTACAACTTAGTCTGACTGAAGTCGAATCGAACTAGAGTAATAAAGCTAACTCACCCTGATAATGCGATTATAAAATCGAATTTCTCTGCATGCCACTCTAACCTCAGCCGATATTTTTCCTGGAAGTGACAAGACCCTGGAAGCAGGCAAAAACAAGTGTAAAACAATCAAACAGTTGTGATGGTCCTTTTTGAAGATGTAGTTCTGGCGCATGTGTCAAAAGAAACAGTGCTTCAAGAGCACTTTGTCTATGCTTGATTTGTTTCAGCAGTCAGGTTATCAATGATGTCCGAAGTTCCACTTGGTACATCAATGCTTGGGTACTCAATTCAGTAGTTTAAAAAAACGGAATCACTGGCTGACTGTGATGTATTTTGGAGGTGACTAGCAACCACCACAGAACAAGTAAGTGAACTATGGAACAAGTGAATGATACAGTGACATAGGGTGTCGCAGATGACCCATATGCAGAAGCTATAGTTCTTGACAAGGCTGTCACCAGTTCAATTCCCAGCCCCTTTTTATGTTGTTTTCATGCGTCAGCCCAAACAAACCAAAAATATAAACAAATATAGTTAGTATTTTTCTTCAGTATGCTTACAAACATTAAGAAATTCACAGAAAAGTGACACCAAAAAAGAATGACTTCAAGGACAGTTTTTTTTTCATCAATTGGCAATCAGGTTCCAACAAGTTGGTGTATATACTGAGGACCACTAGATGCCATCCAAGGTTACTGTGTAAAGCTCGGTTTATGCTTGCCGCGTCCGCGAGGTCCGCACATAGACTGTAAAAAAGAATAGACAGCGCCTCCTCACTCCTCCCCGTTTACCAAAATGACACACTTTCATGGGGGAATTCATGGCGGATTCGCAGACTCCTCCTCCCCAGCTCTGACGAAGCATGTTCCTAAAAAGGGCATAGGGGCGGGGTCTTCACTGTAGACTCTGCCCTCGCGGGGCGTGTAGTTCGGTCGTAATCACGCCCATTCTGCTGCCGCGTCGTTAGCTCTGATGCTAAACTTGGCTCGGCCCCCTCATTAATTATGCAAGATTTCAAAAAATTATCTTACGAAAACCAGCCTGGTGCCCAGGCTTTTTATGAGCCCAGCGTTATCTCAGGAAGAATATGTAGCCATAGAAAGTTAAAAAAAAATGGGCACCAGGCATTAAAGTTGTTTTTAACGTGTCTAAAGTCCAATGCTTTTCAATGGGGGCCTAGCGGCCAAATGGAGGTACTACAGCAAGGGAGGAGCAATGGCCGCCTCCATGGCATGCGGTCAAAAAGCAGAGCAGCCAGCGGCCATTGTTCGTTAGCTTGATACGTTTGTTTTCTGGGTTGTGAGCAGGAAACCAAATTACGTCATTTTAGCAACCACGCCTCTCCACGCGGCCTCCTTCCGCCCCAAAATTTTCGCGCCGCGCACCTAGGAAAATTTGTAACTACGCGGACGGTCCCGCGCTGAAAAACATGGCGGACTGGCAAGAGCTCATATTGCCGGAGGTTCGTAAATAGACATCTTTATGATTCGGCCGATAGAGATCACTATGATCAACTGTGTTTTAATGGAAGATAGGACGGTCTCCTTTTTTCGTCTTTTTTCCTAATAAATAGCATAAAAGTTCTGCTTTGTTTAAGCTCACGGGTATCACCATCTTGTAAACAACAGTGATTACTACTTCTACTATGGTGTAGTGTTGTATGCATGCCGTAGAGCCCTACGCCGCCCCCTACAGTCCTCAAGAATATTGGCTCTCAGCAGGGACAAGCCACAAAAAGTATAAACGCTGCAAGAAGGCGTCTCGGCCGGTTCCGCATGTCTCGTGTCCGCGCGGAATGTTCATGCCGCAAGCATAAACCAAGTTTAAGAAAGCTTTGAGTGATGAACAGATTTTTGATTCTGAGGCTTCATGTTCTTCATAAAGCTTCATTTGGCTATCACTAAAACATAGTACAATACTTACAAAATGTACTATGCTACAGCATTGTTGTCATTCCTTTATTTGCTCCTCTTCTGCATATCCTGCTTTTACTCCATCTGCTTCACTGCTGCTAGCATTTGTTTAAAAACTATGTGAGGCTCTATGTCAACAGAAAAAATTCAACCTGAAATGGCATATTTCGCCACCTAGTGTTGCAGCGGTGAATGCACTTCTTTCAGTAATTACATTTTCTAAGTGACATGTGAACTGGGATAAATCCTCCCATTTTGGTTAAGCTATTAGTACGATTTTTGCCTAAAGCTCGATTTAGATGTCCATGTAAGCATACTGAGTGAAACCATCTTCTAGAAGAAGGGACAGAGCTTCAAAAAAAGAAGGCTGGTTCTCTTCTGGAGTGCCTGGAGATGATTGTGGAAAGGATTCAGTATAAAATGAATAGACTCAACCTTGAGCATCCTCTTCAGAAGAATTGTATGAAGGACCAATGTTTTCAGTCAGACAATTTTTCAGATCTCCTGTATTACTGACCACTACAAGAGATCTTTCCTGCCACAGTCAATGCCTCCAACTCTTTAAAGGGGCTTTGATAAAATAACTTGTAACATTTAATTTCACTTTTAGATTAATACAGTATTTTTCAATTGAACTGAGCACCCTAACCTGTATGCTTACCTCTTTTAAAAGGTTCAAGTCCCTGAAATTAGCTTCTTCCTGCCAGGTTTTCAGAGGCTGTAGGTTATCGAACAGTCTTTTTGCTGTAAACATGAAACAGAAATTCAAATTTGCTCTTGCCAAAGCCTATAAGAATCTCTAGCAACATTTTTAGTTTCAAAAGTAGCTTGTCTTTTCTTTTTTTTTCATAAAGAAAGGGTGTAAATATTAATTTGAACCACACGGGGGCAGAAATGAACCATGACTAATGCAAGCGGCTTGGCTTTACAGTCTGTCCCTACATAAAAAAATCTTAGAAAGAGACTTTATTGAGATCAGCTAGCAGAGCTAGATATACAGATCTCAATAGTCTGCATTTTATCATTTGACTACATTTTTTGTTTCTCCTTGTAGCTGCATGAATAATTATTCTTAATATATCCAAACTTATTCATTTGAACAGCTCACAGTTCTTCAAGCATACCATTCTGTTAATAGGATTATATTGTCAAAACAGGGGTGGGTCAGTTGATTAAACTTTTAAGTTTAGGGTTTCAAACTAATTCCAATGTTATCTATGCAGTCAGTCAGCAGTAAGTCTGCTCACCACTTCCTACACTGTTGATACATTTTTCACTGATCTTAACTTCATAAAACCACCACCTACACTCAGTTAAAAAAAAGAGCATTTACTCTTTAAATCTGCATTTTTGTTTTTTTTACCAGTGCTGTTAACCCCACACAACAGAAAAACCTTATGAGAAAGGCCCCCTTAAGCTCAATCCAAAAAGTAATTGACATTTATTAAAAGAAAATGTTAACACTTTTCATTGAGTGTTGAAGAAACGTTTGTAAGCCCAAATCTTATGACTATGCACTGTTGTGTAACATTTTATATATTTTGGCTGTAGAATAACACTTAGGTTGTTTGCATTACATTTGTTTAAATAAATGAATGCTGCTACAGATAGAGCTAAATACAAAGTGCAGGCTGTTAAAGACCGATTCCCCTGCTGGATGAATAGTGGCATTAATTGGCAATATCTTGAGGATTTATTTGTGTTTCTTTCACATAGTCATACTTGATGACAGTCAGCTTTTAAATATTTTCTTTTTAAATATTAATTTACATGGAGGGCAGGATTGAAGAAGAAAAAAATGGAGTATCAAAAATATGTTTTATTTTTCAAACAAATTTGAATGAATCAACATTTGAATATAGAAATTTTCCAAGATTTAATTTCTGTGTATTCACATGTCTCATAGCAATTTTAAAAAAGGCACACAAAGTAAAGCAGACACCTTAAATTCTGAATCCTATTTCTCTTGTGCTCAGTGCAGAAACAATCCAGGGTGAATTGGTTTTCAGTTGTTTGGTCAAACCTTCTTTTTCATACATTATTAAACAACAAAACAAACAAAAAGAGAACTGAGAACTTTGGTTAAGTCACAAACAAGGACATGTTTTTCAATGCAAATTATGGTCGCATGGAATAAACTTTGAGATAACAAATCACCAGCTAGTGATGAAGCTGCATCTTAACTGCTACAGAGTTCACAGAATAAAACAGGGAAAGTGAAATGACAACCAAAAAAAGGTAACCAAAGAAAATGTACCACACAAAATAACAATGCAAGGGGGATTACAAAACAAATGCATCCTAATATTCCTGGTTGAATACTAACAAAAAAGTGCAAAATATAAGCAGGGCGGAATGAAACTCTGAACCTTATTGAATAATAATAATTTAAAAAAAATTCTTATCAGGAGTACTCAGTAGAGCCAGGTACAGTCAGCCTAAGGCATCCACCTGGTTGCCGGAGTCAGGGTATATCAAAGTTTAAATTATTAAGGTAAAATAAAATAAAGTCTTCTGTCATACCACAGAAAGAGCCCTCTGGCTGTATGAAATATATAATAATGAAGCGTTGCATCTCCATGAACGTCTGCTGTGCACTCAGACGGCTGATGTTAACTTTTCTCAATTTCATGAAAGGCGGCTGCCTGGAAATATTTCTAGTCATGAGAAACGGGTTAATGTTGTGGGAACTTAAAAAGCGCAATCAATCACTCTTATTAAAGTCTGTTCTACTTGTTTTATTCTAAAACGAGCAGAATGGCAAAACTGGATCATTTTCTGTTGAATAAGCCCAAAGAAATCAAGATATAAAATATATTGATTTATGCACATCAACATGTTTTATTATTTAAGCACCAGTACAAATAAATGCTGCCTAAATACAACCTATCATGTTACACATTTTTATTTACATTTCTTTTAATATATATCCTGATGCAATCGTGTCCTTAGAAACATCTGGTACCTTAGTATTCCTTAGGCAGGCTTCACACGACAACGTTACCGTTTTTGTCTGAATACGCAGGGTGAAAACGCACTGTGTTTACACGAAAGGGGGGCATGATTGAAAACGATGTAGTACATATGTGCGGCTTTTAGATGGCAGTGTGACTAGTATAGTGCCCCAAATAGAGATGTAAGATTCCAAGGTTTCCTGCTCACAACCCAGAAAACAAACGTATCAAGCTAACGAACAATGGGTATTTTCCACAAACTTCTTTTAGTTTTCCTCCGCTTAAAGTAAGGTGTATTTATTATTAAATGCACATACTCTATGCATTTTCGTCGGCGAACGCATAAAAGCCGCATGATCTCTAACTTTGCTTACAGAGACCAAAAAACTTCAGAAGCTACATCATCAGTAACAGCATACCTGGATCCGCTATCGTATTTTTCTGAAGAAAGGCGGAATGTGCAAGTCCAGAAAGGCCGTAGGCGGCTGGTAGTGACATGATCGTTTTCAAAAGTCTCCGACTTGCGTGTACATGACAACGAATCACACAGCGTTTTCAGATTTCTCCACTCTGGGAGCCGTTTTCGAAAAGAGACGTTTTCGACCCCCCGTCTCCCCGTTATCGTGTAAACGAGAGGCCAAAACGCAGAGGAAAAACCTCAGTTTTGCTGAAATACGTTTAAACAGCCCCTTAATCATTATTATATGCTATTATACTATGAGAATCTCATATTGGCACATGTTTGGTCAGATTACTTCCAAAATCCATGGAAAGCAGGCAGAAATTAAAGAGAACATCTTTTTAAAAAAATACCATTACTACACTAGCACCTGAGATAATCCAGTAAATTCAGATTAGTTTTCTCTATTTTTTTATTTTCCCTTAAGTGACAAAGAATTCTGTCACAGTTTTTAGAAAAAACATTGCTGATTATGTTTAACATTTACACAAATGTCCTAAACATTTCCATGTAAAAAATTACAATTTTCCAGACTCTAATTATCATAACAGTCGATTCCTTATGCTTATTTAAATTCTAAGGCAATAAAAAATTAATTGTGAACATTTGGCAGATATTTGTACAGGCAACAGGCTTTAAATATTTAATAGAAAGGAAAAAGACATAAAAGGAAAGAAAGGGAGGAAGGAAAATTAAAACAAGGAAGCAAAAATAAGACCGGACAGAATGACACAACAGAAGGAAACAAGGTAACAAAAATGACAGAAGACTGAAAAAAAGATGAAATATTTAAAGAAAGAATGATAACACCATGACAGTAAGAGAAAGGAAGGATGTAAGAGAAGGAGAACAAAACAGAGGAAGGTAAGAAAGACACGAGGAACAAAGAATATCGAGATGAAAAACAGGAAAAGAAAGAGAAGGGAGAAGGAAAGAAACAACTCCGCTTTTCCGACTGTGTCGAAACCTTGTTTTATAGCTGAACTGTTCACTAATAAATGAAGTTCAAAGCTAGGCTGCAGCTGCTTGATATCTGGTGACTTATCTCAAGTTTCCTCACCTGCCATTTAGAAAACTTATAATAAATTTAACATGTTATTCAGTGGAGTCTTGTGCTTCACCCGAATGGGTCCGCTTGTGTTTGTTAAGCTTTGACCAGGTGGAGAAGTCCTCTCCACAAGTAGTACATTTATAAGGCTTCTCACCAGTGTGCATCCTCATGTGACCCTTTAAATCAGTTCTGTGACCGAACTTCCGATCACAGAAAGAGCATTTGTACGGCTTCTCGCCAGTGTGCGTCCTGATGTGTCTTTTCAAAGTGGTCCTGGTGGCGAACTTCCTCTTGCAGTAGGAGCACTTGAAAGGCTTCTCCCCCGTGTGCACCCGCAGGTGGTTTTTGAAAGCAGAGGAGTCAGCAAACTCTTTGCCACAGTCCTTGCACGTGTAAGGCTTTTCACCCGTGTGAATCCTCATGTGCTTCTTCATATTGACGCACGAGCTGAAGCTCTTTCCGCATGTGTTGCAAATGTACGGCTTTTCCCCCGTGTGGACCCGGACGTGCAGGTCGAGGTTGTAGCGCCTGTTGAAACCATTACCGCAGACATCACATTTGTAGGGCTTCTCAGCGGAGTGGATTACCAAATGCTTGTTGAGGTCCCAGCTCTCTCTGAACATTTTTCCACAAGTTTCACACTTGTAGGTCTTCGCGACCGTATGGGACTTCATGTGGAATTTGTAGTTCTTAAAGTTGGACATTACTTTGCCACACCTGTCGCATTTGTAAGGGTTTTCCACCTTCTCCTCTCCGTCACTTGATTCGCTGTCATCGGTATTGGACAGCGGTGGGTCGGGACTCTGGTTTGATGTTGTGCTTGCTTTGCTGTTTTCATCCTGTTTTTTTATCTGACTGCTTCTAGTAGATGTGAAACCTTCCTTTTTACGCACCCTTTTTTGCGGTGACTCAGGACCCTGACCTTCCCTCAGTCTCCTTGTTGATGTTGCCTTTTTGCTATTTGCATCATCATTGTGAGATTTCCCGACAGTGGTTGGTTCTATGCTTCTATCCGACATTGAGCTCTGATCACTTGATTTATCTTTGGATTTAGAATGTGAGGCGGCCTTTTTTCCATCACTTGATTTTTTACTTGGCAGTATTTCTGTTTTTTCACTGTTGTCACTCTGTGCTATCTCAGTAATTTGAGAAGCTGCTTTGTTGTCCCCATGTTCATAATTTTGTGCAGAATTTGAAATTCGGTTGGAAGTTTCCTCGTGGTGTTTTACATTTGCCTCGTGATCTGTACTTTCATTATAGGCCGTCTTCTCACCATCAGATCTCTGATTTTGCATTGGCTTGAAAGCTGAACTTGCATCACCAACGTGCGCTGAGCTGAGAGTTGTATCTGTATTTAATCTTGCGCTTTCTTGTCTGTGTTTCTTGTGCAGTCTTGTTTCAGAAGTTGATGTTTTCCCATCTTTTGACTTCTTTTCTAAAGATGGATCTGTATTTGTATGCAATGGCATCCTCTCATCTTTATGTTTTTTCTTTCCATCAACTGATGTCATAGACTCTTTGATGCTACCCGGGCTTGATGTCTCTTCTATACTTTTGGTTGATGATGTAAATATATCATAGTTTTTCTTCTGTGATGTTTGCTCAACATTTTCTGTTGTTCTTACTCCTCCGTCCTGACTTTTCTCATTTGGTGTAGGCTGAGCAGATTCTGCTGATGTTGTGCTCTTATCATTTTGGTTGTTTGTACAAAAGGCTCTCCTTTCATTTTGACCTTCTACTCTCTCTGTTGTGGCTGGTCTCTGATCTTGATTTTCATCAGCTGGTGTTGGTACAGTCACGATGGAAGACCCTGACCTCCAATCTTGAATCTCCTCAGTTTGAGTTTGCTTTCCTTCAGGTGTTGAGGTTTTATCATCAACATCAAACATCCTTGCTTGTGCAAACTCATTGCTCATTGCAGTCTGTGTTGTGGACGCAGTACTAATGGTTTGTGTTAGCCCAGTGCTGTCCATTAACATCGGCCTCTCAACATGATCTTTCTCCAACTGTGCTTGCTCAGTGAGGCTGGCCGATGTTTCATTTAAATCGTCAAAGCTCATATTAAAAGACGGCTCAGGACTCATACTGGAGAGCGCAAAGGTGTTGTCATCAATTTCATTCAAGATGTCCTCATAATTTGCATCTAAAAATGCATCATCAAATGCTTCCTCTGAACTTGTAGCTAATGCTCGGCTCTTCTCAGATAAGGTTGCTTTATTAAGTTCAGCTGGCAACGCCTCCCGGTCGTCATTTTGGGTTTCACCTTCACCCGAATTTTGAGAGAGTCGTTGTTCGCTCACCGGTGATGTACCCTCCTTAGATCCAGAATCTAAATCTTTGTTTGAGCTGTTAGACGTAGGATCTTTATTTGCTACGCTCTCTTTTTCAGGACCTAACAGCTGGGATTGACTACCAGAGTCAATCGGACCGGAAGCTGGAGTCAGTGCGGAGGCTGGTGCTTCTTGCTGCAGCGGAGGCTGTGGTCGTTCTTGGCTAATGCTTATTTCCTCATGCTCATCTTTAATGTGCACAGTATCTGGTGGGAATATGGACATTCCATAATTATTGCCAAGCTGCTGCTGATTTTGAAGAGCCTTTAACTCTAAAAACACAACAACAAAAAATGAAAAGGAAGAAACAAAAAAATTTGTAATACGTTGAAGAATACACTGTAAAATGCTAGAGGCTAAAACAACATTATTTTCCTGTAAAGGAGGAATTTGCCAAAAGCTCAGCAATACACCTTGCTAAACAAAACTCTAGTAAGCAAATAAATATTTTGCAAATTAATATTTTTATGGATGTTTCTAGATCTACTTAAGATCAAGAGTCAAGGCATCCGCTTTGATCTTTACTATAAATGTACTTTTTAAAAGAGGTAATGTGGTTATGGATTTTTTTTATTGTTTTGGGCTTGTTTTTTGAAAGTCTGAGGGGAAAAAAAACAAACCAGCAAACACCAATGCGAATCTTAGAAAGAAATATGTGTTGTTATGTCCCAAATCGGAGATCTTTTTATAGGCTTACTGATGCCTAAGTCCCATAGGGATTTTAAATACAGACTTTGTCTTTATGTTTTATATGAAAAGTAGTGTGCAGCCTTTAAAAAATTACTGAGAATTGCCTTTTAAAATGAAAAAATATGACGTATTACCACGTCAAGAAAAAAATAAACGGTGTAGTTCTGAAAAAATAAATATGTTACAAATATCACTGGTATTTTTTGCTTTGGGATGTCTTAATTGAATCACATTTGTTTTAAAGACCTTTTTACCCAGGAATTCTGACAGATGATTCATGTCTAAAGAGATTCATCCTCCATCTTTCACATCCGTTCTAAAAAAGAAAACTAGAATAAAATAAACCAAGGGAGGGGGACAGAACTTCAACCACAAGAAACTCTTAATGAAGCTGGCTTCTCTCCTACTAAAAGTTTCAACAAAATTGTGCATTACGTTTTTGTATTTCACACTTAGTACTTTGTAAAAAAAAAAAGAAAACTTTCAATGGTGTGAATGTGCAAAACAGTGTATGGGCAATTATTAAAAGAAAAAAACAAGACTAATAAAATACATAAACATTTAATAAAATCTTAACATGACAATTTCATTTAAAAACAACAACATAGTTGTGGGATACAGAGCGCAAGTAAATGCCTTCTACACTACGAAAGTGGTAGGAGGATTCATCACCCTGCAACTTCCGCATTTAATATATAATTAGTTATTGCGTCATTTAATGTTAAAATGTTGGGATTTAGTTAGGTAGGTGCCACACCACACCATATATGTATATTTATTTATATCCTCAGAAACTGTCTCTAACCCACATGACGTGTCACACCTGTCAGACGGGTTTAACCACAAGCAACCGCTCATAACGAGCACGAAGGGATAAGACTTTAAAAAACAGAAAACAGACTTAGTGTTTATCATATTAATGGTAACTACATTTATGCTGTTCTCGTTTGTTCAGAAATGGGTGACCAACCTCCCCTCTGTAACTTCATCTCTGGAGAAAACACCGTGTCCAACATCCTGCGCTGTCGAGCGAGCTCCGCTTCATAATCTTCCACTCTTTTCTCAAACGCTCCAAGGATCTCCTGAGCAGCCGCAGTGAGACGGTCGCAGACGAACTTGCGCATACTTTGAACCGGGTACATGGTTAAAGTGGACATAATTGAACTTCATATAAGAAAACTTTCAACAACCTGAAAGGTTGATCCGACTTTGTTGCAGTATAGTGTTTCCTTCCGCGTTGGACCTTAGACGGTAGGAGTAAAAAAGGTTTAGCTTGGAGTGCCACCTACCGTTAAGGAATGGAAGATAAAACATTAACTAATACTGGTTGCCACCATTTTTGTCTTCACACCCCTAAAATGTTGTTTTCACACACCTCCAGATACACACATATATACATAGATATACCTCCCCATATAATTGCACATTTACATACACAAACAAATACATACTCATAAACCTACTCACCCATCAAGATTATTAACTAAAAGAAAAATAAATAAAACATTCATAAACATTTCCGACATTGGTATTGATGCTCATATTCCTCAACCAAATAACTTTGTAAAATACTTGTCATAAATGTGATTTTAAATCTAAAAATTGTTGGACTTGTTTGTAAATAATATAACAATAAATTCTATTGCTTGACCCCTACAATAGATATGCAATGTTTTTTTATGTTGTCCATGTCTTCCAAATTTTTTAATAATGCTTCCCTTGAAGATCATAACAGCCCTTTCTTTCAGAGAAATAACTGAGTATTTTTACCGGTAACGTTTCATGTCTAGCTTGGAAGATTACTCAAGCAGTTCGATATTTGACAACATCCACAAACTTCAATATGCTTGATTTAACATATAAACCGTTAGTGTGTTCTAAAAATTTAGTGATACTTTTTGTATGTCAAATCAATTTTGATATTATTAATTTTGTTGGTAATCAAGTCCAACAGTTACTTGAGATTATCTCCCTCACAAAACATACTTGTATCATCAACAAAAGGAATACATTTGATCAGTTGTGCAGATTTGCATATATCTTTTATGTACAATTTAAACAATTTTGGTCCGAGTACAAATATCTAAATATCTGAATAATATATATACACTACCGTTCAAAAGTTTGGGGTCACCCAAACAATTTTGTGTTTTCCATGAAAAGTCACACTTATTCACCACCATACGTTGTGAAATGAATAAAAAATAGAGTCAAGACATTGACAAGGTTAGAAATAATGATTTTTATTTGAAATAAGATTGTTTTTACATCAAACTTTGCTTTCATCAAAGAATCCTCCATTTGCAGCAATTACAGCATTGCAGACCTTTGGCATTCTAGCTGTTAATTTGTTGAGGTAATCTGGAGAAATTGCACCCCACGCTTCTAGAAGCAGCTCCCACAATTTGGATTGGTTGGATGGGCACTTCTTGCGTACCATACGGTCAAGCTGCTCCCACAACAGCTCAACGGGGTTCAAATCTGGTGACTGCGCTGGCCACTCCATTACCGATAGAATACCAGCTGCCTGCTTCTTCTCTAAATAGTTCTTGCACAATTTCGAGGTGTGTTTTGGGTCATTGTCCTGTTGTAGGATGAAATTGGCTCCAATCAAGCGCTGTCCACTGGGTATGGCATGGCGTTGCAAAATGGAGTGATAGCCTTCCTTATTCAGAATCCCTTTTACCCTGTACAAATCTCCCACCTTACCAGCACCAAAGCAACCCCAGACCATCACATTACCTCCACCATGCTTAACAGATGGCGTCAGGCATTCTTCCAGCATCTTTTCAGTTGTTCTGCGTCTCACAAACGTTCTTCTTTGTGATCCAAACACCTCAAACTTGGATTCATCCGTCCACAGCACTTTTTTCCAGTCTTCCTCTGTCCAATGTCTGTGTTCTTTTGCCCATCTTAATCTTTTTCTTTTATTGGCCAGTCTCAGATATGGCTTTTTCTTTGCCACTCTGCCCTGAAGCCCAGAATCCCGCAGCCGCCTCTTCACTGTAGATGTTGACACTGGTGTTTTGCGGGTACTATTTAATGAAGATGCCAGTTGGGGACCTGTGAGGCGTCTGTTTCTCAAACTAGAGACTCTAATGTACTTATCTTCTTGCTCAGTTGTGCAACGCGGCCTCCCACTTCTTTTTCTACTCTGGTTAGAGCCTGTTTGTGCTGTCCTCTGAAGGGAGTAGTACACACCGTTGTAGGAAATCTTCAATTTCTTAGCAATTTCTCGCATGGAATAGCCTTCATTTCTAAGAGCAAGAATAGACTGTCGAGTTTCAAATGAAAGTTCTCTTTTTCTGGCCATTTTGAGCGTTTAATTGACCCCACAAATGTGATGCTCCAGAAACTCAATCTGCTCAAAGGAAGGTCAGTTTTGTAGCTTCTGTACCGAGCTAAACTGTTTTCAGATGTGTGAACATGATTGCACAAGGGTTTTCTAATCATCAATTAGCCTTCTGAGCCAATGAGCAAACACATTGTACCATTAGAACACTGGAGTGATAGTTGCTGGAAATGGGCCTCTATACACCTATGTAGATATTGCACCAAAAACCAGACATTTGCAGCTAGAATAGTCATTTACCACATTAGCAATGTATAGCGTGTGTTTCTTTAAAGTTAAGACTAGTTTAAAGTTATCTTCATTGAAAAGTACAGTGCTTTTCCTTCAAAAATAAGGACATTTCAATGTGACCCCAAACTTTTGAACGGTAGTGTACATTGATCACCCATCTTTACAAATAGCTACCTCTTGTTTAAGTAAATCTTCACCCAATCAAATGCCAGACTTCGAATACAATTTTATTTCCAGCTTTCCTAATAAGATTTGATGATTAATTGTGACAAATTATTTTTTTAATACAACAGTATTTTTTTTTCTGTCAATAGTTAGTCATTTCTTCAATTAATTCAACTAATGCTATTGATGTGGACCTATTAGATCTAAACCAATACTGACTGTCCATTAAGATCTCAAATTTTGAAATAAATGCATCCAATCAAATGACAAAATGTTTTTCTAATATGTTAGAAGATTGGGATAATAGAGATATAGGCATATAATTAGCAAAGTTCTGCATGTTAACATTCTAAAAAAAAGATCAAACTTTAGCTATCTCCATGTTATCTGGAACTGTTCCATTTTGCATAGATAAGTTTCAAATATAGGTTAAAGGTTTTGCTGTGCTGATAATTTGTTTTTTACAAGATTCATATTCATGTCATTCCAATCTGTTGATGTTTTAGATTTGAATTCCTTTACCACGGCAATTATTTCACTTTCTTCTACTGCAGTAGGAAACATAGTATTGGGATTTCTTCCATTCACTCGGACTTCTCTTTGTTTGATTTTGTCAGCCAAATCAGGTCCAGCTCTAGCAACAACAAAATAAGTTAAATTCATTAACTAATAATTCATATCATCTATATGCCATCTCTTGTGAATAAAATACTGTGGGTAAGAAATCTGGTTCTTATTATTACACAGGGCACTATTGTAATATTCAATTTTTCTAAATACCCTTTTCCTGTCCTGTTTTTTTGCATGTAACAGCAAACAATAAATGCTGGCAAATGGTCAGTGATATCAGTTAATAGTAGCCCACTTTGAGTTTTATTTCTAATATAAGAGGAGATTTTATCAGAGGGGTACTGTAAACATTTATTCTAGGCTTATTTATTTTGGGACACAATCTGTTACAACAAATAATATTAATAAACTCATCAGATTTATATTAGTTTAGTTTAGTTTATTTATTTAAGATGACGGGGACAGTGCACAATCAACATTAACCTCACAGGGAAAGATGCATTGTGCCAGGTTATAGCTCAAGAGCTAATTTCCACCTGTAGTCCCTGGGCAGGCTGATGTTATATTACATTAAAAATAACACACATTCATCTATGTAGTTTACATTCGGCCAAGATACAAGTCTTTACGTGCAAAATTTGTTAAAAACTCACATCCATATCACTCATTTATACGGGTCAAAAACACACACTCCCCCCCTCCCCCTTTCTCTCTCACTCACACACTTACACAAGCTACACATGAGTGCACGTTTGGTTTGATAATAACCATTTCTTTAAAAGGCATGAGAACATGTAGTAGTTGGTGCTTGCTATCAGCTCTGTGGGCAGCATGTTCCACTGACGAGTGGTTACACAGGAAAAGGCTGAGTTTCCAAAAACTGTCCTGTGTTTTGGGATCCTACACTCGCCGCGCTCGGTGGATCTCGTGGCTCGTGTTGTTATGTCCGAGCCTAAAGAGATAAACTCTTTCAGTGGAGGAGCAGCGGTGTCTTGCAGGATCTTATACAGGAAGCAAAGATTTGTGTGTTTAACTAAGTTGTCAAAACTTAAGATTTTATGTTTAGTAAGGATATGACAGTGATGGAAACGTCTGCCTTTTTTATCGTGAATTTTTAATGAGTTTTTATAAAGTGACTGAAGTGGCCTCAGGACAGATTTAGTAGCTTGAGACCAACATGTCATACAATAAAGAAAATGGGGAACAATCATTGCATTAAGATAGGCTCCTGAGGCCTCTGTTGTAAGTGAATTTCTAATGTGTCGAAACTGTATCATGCTAAATTTAACTGTATTTGATAATTTCTTTAAGTGTTTTTTAAACCCTAAATTTTGATCCAATATGACTCCTAAATACTTTACCTGTTCAGCTATTGCAATTTTTTGTCCATCAATTAAAATGCTTGGACAATTGGGAATTTTACGAATTTTGAAGTACATAGATACAGTCTTGTCTAAATTTAGGGTGAGACATGAATTTTTAAGCCACTGTGTAACTTTTTTCATTTCATTGGTCAGTTTTTCTGCGACCTCCTCTGCAGTTTTGCCATGAGCATACACCACAGTGTCATCAGCATACATTATAATCTTACTCTTACACACAGACGGTAGATCATTTATGTAAAGCGTGAACAGCAGGGGGCCCAGAATGGACCCTTGTGGAACTCCCATGCTGCAAGGTCTTAAAGGTGAATTTATATTGTTAACAGCAACACATTGGTGCCTGTCTTTGAGGTAAGATTGAATCCAAGTTTTAGTATTTATGTCAAGAGAAAAATTAGTTTGCTGATGAGAAGCTCATGGTTCACATTGTCAAAAGCCTTTCTCAGGTCTAGAAAGACTGCCCCAACTATTCCTCCTCCATCAAGACTGGATTAAATGTCTTCCAGTAAGTAGCAGCACGCAGACTCTGTGGAGTGTCTTTTCCTAAAACCAAACTGGTAAGGATGTAATGCATCAGTGTGGTCCAGATGCTCCACTAGCTGCTCTGCTACCACCTTCTCAAACACCTTGGAGAAGGCTGGAAGGATACTAATAGGCTGATAACTTGAGACACAAAGCTTGTCTCCTGACTTGAATATCGGCTTGACAACTGCTTTTTTGAATGCCATTGGAAAAGAATTTTCACTTATGGCTTGATTCACAGCTTTTGTTAGTGCTGGAGTTAGAGTTTGTTTGTGTTCTTTTAAAATAGATGTGTCAAGCCCATATATATCCTTTGCTTTACTATTTTTCAAATTTGATATTATTTTGAGAATTTTGCCTTCATCTACACTCTGTAACCTACAATAAGGTAAATTGTCATCTTCAACGTAGTTAGGGACACAATAGTTTCTTTCAGGAAAGGTCTTAGCCAACTCTGTCACAGAATCCAAGAAATAATCATTATAATATTTAGCTAAAGTGGAACTCTCTTTTTGAATAATTCCATCGATTTTGAGCTGCAGATGTTCCTGGGGGTGCTTTTCCCTACCCAGTAATTTATCCATGCTCCTCCATAAGAGTTTACAGTTACCCTTTGCCTCCTTAATTAAATTTAGAAAGAAGTTTGCTTTTGCTTTTCGTAGTTGCATGGTAACTTTGTTTCTTAAAGATTTATAAATGTAATGATCAGTGTTTAGTTTAGTTTTTAAAGCAGACTTGAGAGCTTTATCTCTCTGTTTCATTGTTTCCCAGAGGGATTCATCAAACCATGGAAGCCTCTTTTTATTAGATTTTCTCTGTTTGAGCTGTGTATATTTATCAACTTTATCCTTCATAGATTTAATGATGTTGTTGCATGTGTAATCACAGCTTTTAATATTAATTTTGGAGGCCCAGTCAATTTCATTTAAATCATTCTTAAGAAGCTCTTGATTTCTCTTAGAAATATAAGGAAAGTTTCGTTTTTTATTTGATTGTTCAATATTTTTGTATCTTAACTTGTTTACTTTCCTAACTAGTAGAACAAGATTATGATCAGACAGGCCAGTTAATAAGTTGTATGTCTTTGTTACTCTGTCGGATTTATTAGTAAAAATTAAATCTATCAAAGTTTGAGAGGTTCTTGTTACTCTAATTGGCTTTTTTATTATTTGTGTCATTTGACATGAGTTTGCAAAGTCTTTTAAATATTTCCGTTTGCTTTTATCGAGCCAATTTATGTTAAAATCCCCCATGAGCAAGATTTCCTTTCGCTCATACATTTTTACAATATTTGTTAAGCCACTATAGAATTCACTGCTTGCATTTGGTGGTCTATAAACACATAGAACAATAAATGACATTTGGGGCGATAGTTTGATTGTAACACCAACGCATTCCACAGTTTGATCTGGTATGTCTATTTGGTGACTGTCAATACTGTCTTTCACGTAGATCAAGACCCCGCACCCTTTTCCCTTCCCTCTATCCCGTCTGTATACATTATAACCCGGAATCAAAAATGCCGATGGAGGAGTTGTATCTGTTATCCAAGTCTCCGACAGGCACAGGTAATGCAGATTTGATCCCAAAAAAAGATGTTCCAGCTGTTCTGTCTTTGACATGACACTAAGTATGTTTAAATGTCCTCCAAATATTCCTTTCGGTTTTGTAAGTGGATTCCACAGTACTGAGGCATGGTTCACTGTCTGGAATAGTTTCATTTGGTTTTGTTTTGGGATTACAATAGTCTGCATCGCATGTATTTTCCCGTGGTTATTAGTTGGCTTTATCGCACTTAGCCCCAGCGTGTTATCTTGTTGTTGGTGCATCATGTCAACACTGTTGTATATGTATTCTTATTTAGTAGTTGTATAACAATATCTCCACATACAAACAGCATTTTTTTCATTCATCTTACTGAAATTTGTATCCATCCACTGACTAAATACTTCAATGTTGGAACCCGGTGTCCTGTATATGCAGCTCACTATTAAATTTTTTTTATTACTTTCCATATCAATATCTAATTGTTATACATTCTAAAATGTTGTCAACAACCATTCTGATTTTTTCCACAACTTTATATGTAAGATTTTTGTCCACAAACAAAGCTACTCCTCCTACTTTCTTATTTTTTCTGTTCACATAGTTCTCTTCATATCCTTCTAGATCAAAGTTGGTACCCTTCTCCAAAGTCATTCGTGTCTCTGATATTGCTATAGACCAACTCTTAAATAGCTCAAACATTCACAGATATTTTCAAAGTTGGCATACAAGCTAATGCTATTAAAATGTATAATAGAGAAGCTTCCATCAGACCTGAATATTTTATAAAGCTCATCTTCAGTGTATTTACAGGTATTAATTTCAAGGTAGAAAAAAATGAATTTCTGGATCAATTTTGTTTTCCAAATATTGTAAATTAATGTATGTCTGCTCAACAGACTCTAGGTCATTTTGTTGTAATTTTTCAGTCATCTGCAATACTAATTAATGCATACATATACATATGTACACACACCTACATATACATACACAGATGTAGACTTTCCATCCATATATCACATTTTCTTTTATTTAACCCTCACTGATACTAATCCAACTCCTCTAAACTTCTCCTCATCAAAATGTTAACTTCTTCTGAAGTTCAGCTAAGTTTAACAAAAAATGTTACAATAAGCAGTCAATGTACCCTGGATCTTTTTTCTGCCTCCTCAGAAAACAGGCTTTCCTGGCAATGTATGCTTTGTCAAATGTTTGCTTACATTTACAACCATACATCCATACAGCAGAGTTCCATTCAAATTTCCCCCTTGTTAAAGGAGAGCATTTTTCATCTTTCTGCTCAAAAAACCCATTAACACACACATATTTTCCTTTCTTATTTCTTCTCCGCAAAATATGACATGCTTCAATGTTGTTCTCACTTATTTGAGTGAAAAAAGTTTCACCTGCCTTTCCATATAATTCATATCTGTTTCAGTGGATTCCTCAGCAATGTTTGTCGCTACTGCTCGAGTATAGGATCTAGGTTTTAAATCCATCCATGTAATAACATCATTAATTTTGAGTATTGCTCCAGTTCATCTACTTGTTTTTGCAAATGAGAGATATGTTTGCCTTTCTCAGCATTCTGTTGTTTTAAAGTTTTTAACTCTTGTACCAAATCCATAATTCTTTATGAATAAAGAGAAAAAATAGCTTACTAATGCTGTACTTTTAATATAAACTCAAAAAATGCATGTATTTGTAGGAATGTACCTTATAATCATAATGTAACCCGTTTAATAAAAATAAAAAAACGAAAAAAGATTAGCTAATTTTCTGTCTTTACTTAATCTGAGTTATCTTCTTCAACTGATGATAGATATGATTTTGTTGAAATTCAGCCGCAAATTCTTATTTAAGGTCCTATTAAATCAATCTTGTCTTTATGAAGGCAGTCAAACAAATTTTCCCCATCAGACAAAGTGACTAAATGCAATGGTAGGAAATGTTTTTTCTTAAATTAATCCATTATATTTCACACTCTTAGGAAGAGTGAAAGAGAAATATTTTTTTTTTTATGGTTCCCAAATGTTAATTTTGCCTACTGATAGGCGTGGAGACCTGGTGGCAAAAAGATGCAGCTCTTTGCAGGAGTTCTCTAGAAGTTCTATTTTGTTTGTTTTTTTCACCTTCCTTGGCTCCCTGTGTGGGGATAAAGGCAACTAGGGCCCTTTTCTATTTTACTCGCCAGTGGTTAAAAGAACTATGTCATGTCATGTGAAACCACTGAACCAGGAAGTCATAGATTGCTAAGTGAAAGTTAGTAGAAAACCTTCAACTTAAAATTCTGAAATGTAAAAATGCAGCAGTTGTAGATCATCTGGGGTGCTAGTAATTGTTCCATTGTAATTTTCTTCAAATAAACTGTTTCTGAATCTTAGAGGAAAGGGGGTTCACATGAAGACCAATTTCCAGATGTTGCCACAGCTTTTTAATTGGACCTAATTCTTAACAAGACCATTGTAAAATGAATATGCTTTGAGCAAGACTACATTGTACCTCTGGCTGTACGTCCAGTCATATGCCCTGTTGTTCTGCTGCATTCTGACCCAGTTCTAAGTGTTTTACAGTGTCTAACAGGTTTTCTTCCAGGACTGAATGGTGTTTAGCTATGTTTATCTTTAAATCAAAACAAACCAGCCTCCACATCCATACAGAAGAAAAGTATTATGTTCTATGTTCTATTAAACTATTCTGTTCTTGGGGACTACTGTGGAACAACTTGAGAGAATGGTACAAAAGGTTTTTCATAAAATAAAAAACATATGGACAACTTAAGCCTCCTCTTCAAGAGACTATCCAACAACGGTGTCTTTAGTCGAAGGTTTCATCAGATCCGCTCCAATAAACACCAGAAAGAGATCCATCCTGCCTACAGCCATCAGCATCTACAACTTGGATATCATGAGTTAAATTTACTTTGCCTTTGGAATTGATAAAGTATTTTTGAATTTAATTATAATGATTTATAGTCCTACAACATGATGCTCTAACCATAATGTTTGATGGTGTGTTCAAAGTTATGAGCAGTGTTAGTTCCTGGCAAATCACAGGTTTTGCAAGGCCAAAAAACCATTGGTGTTTAAGGGTCCTTACGTTACCTGTACTGAGAAGTAAGCTATATAGTTTTATATATTATACATATCTCTAGTCTGAAGACTTTGTAAAAAAAATTTTTTTAAATAACATGTGAGTAAAGTTGTCTGAACTAGATCAGATTTCAAATTTCAATTGGCTGAGCATGACAGGTCTTCTTCTCTGATTACTCTCCATTTAGTTCATACCCCCTTCCCTGTCCTAGCTAAAAAAAACTACATAGCAGCTCCACCTGTATCCTGCTCAGCTACAATGCCCATTTGGATGGGAAGCATCAATTCTGATTATGCTCCCAGTGAACAAATATTCTCCATGTCTTGTTATCAACATTTTACTGTCTTTAATATAGAAAGTTTTTACATCAGTTCCTTTTGTTCTTTCATCCGTCTTGCTCAGAATAAATTCATTTCCAGTGCCAAGTGATATTCCTTATTTAAATATAAGAGTTCTATGTCATTGTGTAGCAAAGTAGTTAGTGCAGCTGCTTGTTGTACAAAGACCCAGGTCTTGCTCTGGGTTTGAGGCCCATCCTCTGCTGCATGGTTTTTGTGCCTCCATGTACAATCCACCGTCAAATATTGTGGACATGTCCATGTTCGACTGACTTAACAATTTTACTTCAGTTTATTGGAACTTGTTGACAAAATATATTTAATTAAAGTCAACATTAAGTTTTTGAGTGCAAACTACATTAAAAACAAAAACAAAAAAAGATCACATAATTCTCAGGTTTTATTGAGGCACACGCCAAGGTATACTCTTTTAACACTTTGGTTCATAGTTTTATGTTAACATCGAATAATCATAACAGGATATCAATGTAGTAAGTACGATATGAATAACAAAACAAGATAAACTCAAATATAGAATTGAAATCACGACTGCAGACAAAATTAGTCTCCCTGATTTTTCAGAAAGATTCTCCATCTCATTTACTGCGGTCCCAATGCAAAAAAATGCTCAAAATATAAACTTTGAAAAATCCATCAAGATCTACATTTTCATAACTGAAACAGAACAAAGTAATGTCACCTCTATTGAACAAATATTATCTACATGATCAACATAACTACAAGTTAATCTTCCTTATTCCTAATATTTCATACATTCTCTTAATTTTGGCACATTAAAAAGGTCCTACAGCCTTCATAAGCAGGTGCTGACACATCAGTCTTGAATTTTATTTTTACCACAAGAAATGTTAGGAAAATTGTCTGAAGCTACATTCCTGGACATTGTTTTGTCATGATGTCCCTGCTTTTTTCAAACACACGGCACAAAAAAAAAAAAAAATATATATATATATATATATATATATATATATATATATATATATATATATATATATGTATTATATAGATAGATAAGTTCTACTGACATAACAGCAACAAAGTGCTGTAAAAACCTTGTATTTTTCATCTAATTGCATCTTATTTTTCCCATCTGAAAAACTAAGAAAATATTTAGAGAAAACTTTTTTCATCCCATTGTCCCAGGATACATCTCCATTTGAAGATGCATATGCAGAAGAGGCAGCATTTTTAATACAATATGAGGGCGAAGTGGTGATGAAATCCGGTTCTCAAAAAATCTAATTTTCCAGTACTTGCAAAAAACCTTTGTTAGGTCTACTTTGATGCAATAATTATTGTTACCTCTGCTATGGATGTGCAAAAAACTCAAATAAATCCATCTAACAAAAAATCCAAAAGAACATTTCAGAAAAGTTACCTCAATAACAGGAACTTCTGTCAATAAAACAATTCTCATCACAAAACACAGAAATCACATGTGGGGTCCACCAGGGCTCCATCCTAGGGCCCCTCCTATTTAGCTTAACAAATTAACAGCTGGATGTCCCATAATATCCTCGAACTGAACAAAAACAAAACTGAAGTACTTATCTTTGGACACAAAAAAAAATGTTTAAATATCAGTTAACAACTTAAACTGGTCCAACTAGAAACTACTGACCAGGCCAGAAATCTAGGTGTAATAATGGACTCAAACCTGAACCTCCAAGGTCACATAAAAGAAATAATAAGGTCAGCTTTTTATCAGCTAAGGAACATTTCTAGGATTAAAGGACTGATGACACAAGGAGACATAGAAAAACTCACCCATGCATGCATCTCTAGCCACTTTGATTATTGTAACAGTATCTTCATAGGTCCGCCTAAAAAAGTCGATCAGACAGTTGCAGCTGATCCAGAATGTTGCTGCTCATGTTCTCACTAAAACGAGGAAAGTAGAACACATCATCCCAGTTTTAACATCGTTACACTGGCTCCCTGTAGCTCAGAGAATAGATTGCAAATTGCTTTTATTAGTCTTTAAATCATTGAATGGGTTAGCACCAGAGTACATTAACGATCTGCTACCAGGGTATAAACCTTCCAGATCACCCAGGTCCTCCAGCTCTAATCTACTGATCGTCCCTAGAACCAGAACCAAACATGGAGAAGCAGCTTTCAGTTTCTATGCTCCCCATATCTGGAACAAACTGCTGGACGACTGCAAAACTGCAGAGACACAGAACTCTAAATCAAAAACCTACCTTTTTAGACTTGCTTATGAGTAACTGATCCCATTATGGCTTTCATTCAATAGATAATGATTTATTGTCAGCCTATTTTTAATTTTCATACTGATGATTATTCTGATCAAATGCTAAATGCATTGTTTTATTGTCTATGTCTTGTATTTTAATATTGCTAGTTGATTAAAAATATTTATTTAAGCCTTGTTTTATTGATTGTTTTAATTTTGTTTTTTAAAACACCTTGAATTGCCTTGTGTTGAAAGTGTGCTATACAAATAAAGTTATCTTGCTTTCCCTTGCCTTACAAAGCACATGACATCATGATGTGTTCTACACGTCAGGTCATCTTAAATACAAGTCTATGGACAATACCAGTAAATGAGATAATGATCTAAAACATAAGGCTCATTAAACAGAAATGGAAAGTTGTTCTTACTCCATGGCTATCTCTATTCTTAAACTCAAATCCTACAGATAACCTGTCTGATGAGTTGACTCTGGACAACCAAAAGAGATCGTGTGATGAGATTTGATCAAAGATCACTCTGTTCTCACTGTCTGCTCCAAACTTGAGAAACATGATAGGAAATAAATAAATGCTTAGTCTTCTGACAAAGGAACACTGTAATAAGTGCAGTGGTACTAATAATTATGTTACCAGTAATTTGGTTCTCTCTTGAATAAATCTACATAGTTCTAATTTGTGAATTCTCAGATCATGCTACCATCCTAAAAGACAGTTCGTTTAACCAACACCTAATGGCATATCAGCACACGGATTTGAGAAAACATGGAGAAGTGGGTTTATCAAGTTAAGTTCTGATAGTGGAAACGCGCCTTTTCTTCTTTTTCAACCTGTTTTACACTCTAGGCTATAAAGACAATTTTCTTTTTCTCTTTTATAAATGTAATATTTACAAATATGATTCTGGTAACCTCAGCACAGACAAAATCATGTGGACCCCCTGGGATCTCTGGGGATCCCCTCCTGGATCCCAAGTTGGCAACCACTGGTCTAGAGGTCAAAGCATGAAGAACTAGACACCAGGCCAAAGCCAGGTACACAACATATATACCAATATAATATGCATATATGCTGTATAAATATAGCCTACATACAACACAATACACAAATAGTGAGACATACTTTTAAATGCAATTACATATGATACTGCAGAGCATGATGTGCACATCTCAGTCTATATCTGTCTAAAGCATATGAAATGCTAGTTTATGAGATGATACTCAGTATCAGCATGTTCTATCATTGGGGAAGCAACTATGGATCCACTTTTCAGGAGATGCAATGTTTTCTTTGTAGCAGACCTAAAAAATTTGAGCGATGCAGCTGTGCAAAAAAATAATATTTTTGTAATAGTTAAGCACTTAACACTCAGAACTACAAAGATTATCAAACATACATATAAATAATAAAAATCAAGCAGAAAAGGGTCTAAATATGCATGCTCACAATAATTATCTGCTTTGCTACAAACATGAATTATTCCCTTTAATACATGTAGTCATATATATGTGTAGTTATCATGACCTCTACAGTAGATGTGCACGAACATCCTCATATCTACACAGAAATACCTATAGGCCAGAGTGGATGAGGCTTCTTGCCTCTATGTTTTTTTCTTCGTTTTTTTTACTATTTGCTTGAATTTCAAATGTTTGCGCCAGGTTTGAAAAATTTGTACATGCTGACCTGTGTTGGTTTAAGTCTAAAGCCTCTCCCATATTTCACAGCAGTCGTCCTTCTTGTCTGTGTGCGTCTTCATATGAACCAGCTGGCTGGATTGACTTTTGAAGCTTTTACCGCACATCTTGCAGGGATAAGGCCTCTCGCCCGTGTGCGTCCTGACGTGGCCGTCCAGTATGGACTTCTGGTTGAACCTCTTGCCGCAGACTTTGCAAGAATATGGCCTCTCGCCCGTGTGGATTCTCTTGTGAACGTTCAGTATGGATTTTTGGTTGAAGCGTTTCCCGCAGATGTCACAGGAAAAAGGCCTCTCACCTGTGTGGATCCGCTGATGGACCTGCAGGATGGACTTCTGGTTGAATCTCTTGCCGCAGATGTGACAGCAGAACGGCCTCACTCCCGTGTGGATACGGAAGTGTCTTATCAGTCTGGACTTAAACTGAAACACTTTCCCACAGGTATTGCATTTATACTCACATTTTCTATGTATGTAAGAGTTGCAGGACGTCTTGAACACGATTGGATTATATACATTACGGATTCTGTGATGCGTCTTCTCTGATTGTTTCCCACCTTTGTCATTCGATGCGATGTCTACAGACTTTTCGTCGGCTGAGTTCCTGTTTAGAGTTTGGGTCACACCGTGGTCACTGTCATCATGAGGAAGATTGATCATAAACATGTCTGTCTCCTGCTTCAAAACAAGCTGCTCCTCGTTCTGACCCAAGTAGAAGTCTCCCTGTTCTTCTTTGATATTTGGAAACTTTGGAAAGTCAAATGCAGAGTTACGGTCATGATTAAAGAGCTGCTTGTCAGGGAGAAAATGTTCCTCCTTAAAGAAAAGTGGCTGTGGTATATCTGGAAAAAAAAGCAACAACAAAAGTAGATCATCTAATAGACAGATTTTTAAAATGGTAAGAAGCTATCCATTTGACAGTGCTGTATCTGTACCATTTTAGACGTACTGCACATATTTTCATGCTTTCATTGATTTCTTTGTACACCTTTCTGTTAAAAGTTTAAGACTTCAATCTTATATCTTACTTCAGGCACTTCTTCAGCTCCCAATCCTCCAATTTATTTTGTAACCTTTTTATTTTATTAACCTAATATGTCAATTTCTGCATATATCATGATATATCTGAAATACCAGGACAACTTAAAGACAAGTCTGGTAGATAATACCAGTAAAAAGTATAATGATCTAAAACCTAAGGCTAATTAAACACAAATGGAAAATCAATGTTAGTCCATTTTCATCTTCGCTCCTATACTCAAAACCTCCAGATAACCTGTCCGCTGAGCTGAAGAGAAGTGAGACTAAGACAGGACCCAGGAATCTGGATGACCAAAATTCCAAACTTGTGAAATACGAAAGAAAACAATAAATGCTGTGCTTCTGGCAAAAGTACACTATATTAAGAGAAGGGATACCCATAATTGCGCTACCACTTATTTGGTTCTCCACTGAATAAATCTAAAGAGTTTTACATTTCTACCTTTTTAAATTGTGCATTCTCAGATCATGCTTCTATCCTAAAAGACAGTTATTGTTTTTTTTATTTTCAAGATTCTTACACATCTTTACCACAGCTGCAAACAACTGATATCATACCAGCAGCCGTTGGAGTTGGGATAACATGGGGAAGTGGGTTTAGGTCTGAGACGGGTCTCATGTTCTTCCACGGGTGCTAAAGTTTATGGGGAGCCTAAGTCAAGCCCTTCTGCATCCGGTCCATAGGTCTGCCAAAAAATATGAACGAGCGTCAATGGAGTGATAAAAGTTATTTTCTGATCCAGTTTGAAATGCGCCGAGGATCGATCATATGATGTCCGTGAATTTTAAAGACTAATTTTGGTGCAGAGAAAACGCAGATTTTTGAACGGCACAAAAAGTTACTTTAGGTTTTTGTGTAAAAACGTTTAGCGGACTCCGACTGCAGAAGAAAAAGGAGAGCGAGGGCCGTACCCTCCAGGACTAAGAAAGGATCATAAAACACAGAGAAAACCTCTATAAATCTGACCATATGTAAAGTGGCAGCTATGTCGGAGGTAAAGCAGTCGGTGGAGTGAGAGCCAGCATACGGGAGAAGCTCCTTAAGTCACGTGAGTGTTTTACGTGCTTTAGCTAGTGCTAGCTGCGTGACGTCATATATGCGATTTCTGACATCTGATTTGTAGGCATTTTAATTGCAAAATTTCAAATAAATTCTAAACAGCTTGACAAACAGTCAAAATGTTATCATTTAAATTGAGGTATATATGTGTGATTCAGGACGTAAGACAATGCAGACCAGAAAAAAAGTTTTAGCACTCCATTGACTTCCTTTCATGATTTTTTGGAAAGGGGACCCTTGGGCCAACCGGAAGGGGAGGAGACTTAGGCTCCCCATACTTTATGTTTAAGCTCTTCCGATAACTATGATTGTTGTAATGATTTACAACAAAAAAGGTGGCCTAGAGCTATGAAAACATAACTCCTCTGAGGACCCTTCCTGTCGGCCCATGGGTCATCTGGCCAACAAAAAAATGAATTGAAGTCAATGGAGCGATAGAAGTTATTCTTTGGTTTGCTTTGTCTTATGCTCTGAATCATACATATAATGTACATCAATTTAAGAGATAATTAATAATGTGCATTTCGACTGTTTCTCAAGTGATTTGGGATTTATTTGATTGTAAAAATTTACAATTAAAATGCCTACAAATCAGAAGTCCTATATATGACGTCACAGAGCTAATGCTAGCTAGCACTAGATAGCACTTAAAACACTCACCGATACCTTGTAGATCTTCTCCCACATGCTCTCACTCTACCGACTGCATGGTCATATATATAGTGGTTTTCTCTACGTTTAATGCTCCTTCATTCGTCCTGGAGGCTACGGCCTTTTGTCTCCTTCTTCTTCTTCAGTTGTAGCCCGCTAAGAGTTTTTGCTCAAAACCTAAACTAACCTTTGCCGCCGCTTGAAAATCTGTGTTTTTTCTGAATCAAAATGTGTCCTTAAAATTCGTGGACATCATATGTTCGATCCATGGAACATTTCAAATGGGTTTAGAAAATAACTTTTATTGCTCCATTGACTTATTTATTTATTTTTTGCAGTAGGGGACCCATGAAAAGGAAGTAGAAGGGCTTGACTTAGGCTCCCCATTCTTAAAGGAAAGGCAAATAGAGGACAACCGAGAAGGGGTATTCTATCAAGTTGTTTAGTAGTATAACTGATGAAGGGACAAAGGATTTCTTTATTAAAGATTTTTTCTGGCAAGGGGAACTATATAGTGTCTCCCAGAGGTAAGTAGCTGAGAAATTATGAAGAGGGTGTGCCCGATCTGTTAAACGTATCCATTTCAGCTGTTTCTATGTTTTTAATCTTTAACAATAACTTTGCTACAACCATAACAAGTGCTCCACAAATAAAGTTTCACTGATTTACGTCCATCTCTGAAACCTTGAAGTCATTTCTTAAAATGAACCAAATTGGAGACATCAAATTCTAATTTACCAATTAGCTAGACTCAAAATCAATGTAACATGAAATAGTAATCTCTTTGCAGGCCACAAAAGGAGAACATAAAACATCCAACATAATTAGAACAGTTACATAGATTATAATTTGAGCATAGATATTTTACATAACTTTATAATATCAATTTAAATATGTCAACTTTATGACAATAGATCTCACCTGAGTGCCATATGACATGAGATTCCAGTTTGGATTTCTGCTTGAATCTTCGGCCGCAGAAATTGCAGGAGTACGGCCTGTCGATTGAGTGGATTTTTTTATGAACGTTCAGTATCGACTTCTGATTGAACCGCTTTCCGCAGATATCACAGGAGTACGGCCTCTCGCCCGTGTGGATCCTCTGGTGGACCTTCAGTATTGATGTCTGGTTAAATCTCTTTCCACAGATGTGGCAACAATACGGCTTCACACCCGTGTGGATGATCTGGTGCCGCATCAGCTTGGATTTATATGGAAATGCTTTCCCACAGGACTCGCACACAAACTCACAGATCTTTCCCTTGTCAGTATAAATTGGAGTCTTCAACATGACCTGACTATGCTCACTGATTCTATGTCTCCTCTGCAGTCTCGTCTCTCTGTGTGTGGTTGGTACTAAACCACTATCGCTTCCTTCATTCTGACCTTTGCTCACATTCTGAAAAGAGTTACAGACGAGCTGATTATCAGTATTATGATCTGTTGCACTGGAACTTTTAACAGGTACTCCGTCTTTGGATTCCTCTTCCTCTGGATTTGAATAGACGGACTGACATACAATGTTGTCATCATCATCAACATCATCATCACAAGTTATACTTGGAAAAAGAGTTTCAGCTTCCTCTTTTAGCACAACTTCTTCTTTGTATTGACTGGTTGAGATTTCTTCATGATTCTCAGGAATCTGCCCAAGCTCTCCGTCCTCTCTCTCCAAGATGGACGCCCTTTCCTGTTCGCTGAGGTGCAGCTCTGTAGGAATGTCCTTCACACCAATGGATATTTTTGGGAGCTCTGGATAAAAAAACAGGGACACAGAATATATTTAAGTTATGACAAAAAATAACCAAGCATATGTTAATCTGTAAAAAGCTAATTTGATGATCGATTCATCTTTGAATTAGTTTATTTTTTATGTAAATATGTTGCCAAATTACAACCAAATACCTTAATGTGTTTTGACCTAATTTTATGCAATAAACCAACAAAAAGTAGCATGTCATTTTTAAATAAGATAAATATGATACAGGGCTTTCAATAAGTTCACAAAAAAATCTACATATCTACATTGTGTGGCATGCATTTTTATGTAGCACATGTTTACTGATACTTCTTAATAAAGTCTAGTGCAGCGAATTGCTTTGTGAATTTAGCCAAATGTATTTTCAAATAAAATTCTGGTATATTTTTTCCATGTTCTTCTAGAGATAGCATGACGGCTCAAGCTCCCTTAGACTGGACTGATACCTTGACAGTTTTCAGTTCCTGCTGCAGATGCTCATTTGATTTGGTTCTGGATTGTGACTGGGCCATTCTACAACATATATATGTATATGATCTTATACAAGTCACCCGATAGTACACCACCGGCCCAAACCAAAAAGTCATCACCCACAAAATCTAATAGTTCATTGGACCACCTTTAAATTTGACCACAGCCCTGTGGCATTCTTTTTAAAAACTTCTGCAATGTCCCCACCAGATTTATTTCCATCAAGTTTTGCATTCACTTTTCACCATATTTGAAATCTGAGTCTACCAAACATTTCAGTGAACTCTGATCACACTGATACAGATTTCCCACTTTCCTTCTAGTTTTTGATAATGTGTTGAAGAGTTGCCAGCCTAATTTTAGATCAGTTTAGTTAATGCGATAGCCTTAGATGTTTCCTCTGCAATCCCTGACAATAATTTGACCCTTCTAGGCAGTTGGGGTTAAATAACCTCTTGCCATCTGAAATAATAATCTAACAAGAGGTTCATAAACATTACCTTAGTTAAATGAAGACAGGTCAAACAGTGTACCTCCGGCTAAATTCTTTTGCAGCCTCTAATGGGTTTTCCATTGCTTCTCTGCAGTTATAATCCTATCGACTCTGACCCTGCTGAAGAAAAGCAACCCCGCAGCATGAAGCTGCCAACACCATGTTTCACCAGGTAAATGAGTTAGTCATCTACCACAAACCTTGCTGCTTACTTATGGCTTGCTGACTCACGGGTTTTATAAAGATTTATAGCAATAGATGTGAATAGGCTGTATACATTCTCCCTGGTTAAAAAAAAAAAAAATTAACAGACGGAATGACAAAGGGTAAAGCTACTTAGCGGTACGAAACCCGAAATCTTTGAACATTTAACCAGATCTAACCCCTACGACTTTGCATATCTTACAACCGGCACTACTATATTTCAATACAAACCTGTCCTTTGCAACTTTACTAGAGGTTTCCAGACGATGGTGAGCAGCCTGCGCTGACGGCTGATCTCTTCTTCGTAGTCGGCGATAGTTTTTTCAAACACGCCAAAAATCTCCTCAGCCGCGGCCGTCAGTCGCTCGTTAACGAACTGCCTCAAATATTCAACCGAAGACATTGTTGATTATTTAAAGGTGAGCCATTTTCTCCCTGTGACCAGTTAACGAGAACGATTTTTTCTTCTTCTGTTTACTTCCGTTGTGTGACACACTTTAAAGCTCCGGCTGCAGCAGCAGTGCAGTTCCACACATGGTTCCACATGCTTATCGGATTCCTTTCCTGTGTTTTTCTTTTCAGCGATTTTTTTTTCTCTCTCTCTGAAACATTAAGCTATTTTGCAGTTTTCTGCTCGCATTGACTTTGATTCCTGTTTAAAAAGCGGTTCTTAAGTTAATATTTCTGTAACTTGAGCTTGTAAGCTTCACTCAAGTAGGCAAAATGTCAAATAGTTGATCAGTTTTATAAAACCAAAGCCAAAAAAATAGACCTGATTATCAGTTCAGATAATGAGGTATGTAATCGTAATTTCCTTTAATAAAAGATGTATATTAGTGCAATAAATTGGTTTAAAATCATTTAGACTACTTTCTCAAATTAATCTTTATCAATGGTAAGAAAATTTATGCGTTAGCCTAGTCTCAAAATAACACTATATCATGTCATCTTAGTGACATATGTAAGTAAAAAGATGCAGAGATTAAAAAAAAGAAGAAACTTTTACCAATTAGAGCTGAAGAGAATAACTAATAGACTCATTTAGTGATGAACATTTTTGCAGGCAACCTTTTGAAGTACATTTGGCCACCGTGTGGACGTGTAAGGTAATACAATGAAGAGCCTGAAAAAGGTTGCATCATTCAGCAGTATAAACAGTATCCTGCAAGCCAAACTTCATAATTTCGACATGTCGTTACTCTAAAAGGTTTTAGATTAATATTTATATTACTGCATTAACCAAATAGTTGAAAATGTATTAAAAAAAATATTTTTAGAATATCCTGAGATTACATTTGTCATGAATGAGGGACAATTGAATATAACAGAATTACTGTTTACTTTTTGTTTACCAAGCAAACGGGGTTGGTCTGATCAGTCTCCCTGCCTTGATAAAAATAAAGTTATTTGGAAGTTTAGTGGAATACTCAAGTGGCTGATTTATACGGAATTGTTTCAAGGTAGTGAGGCCAGTTGAATCATACAACAATGAGTTATGTCATCTACGTTATGAGATATAATTATAATTTAATTTTATTTGAATCACAGAAGGAGATATGGGCCGCTTAGAAATACTCAACTGAACACAAAGAAGAAAAAAATGTTACAGGGCAACTGAAAATTGCTGTGAGTCATGCAGAGCGACTGAATATGATCACCAGCCAGCAGATTAAGGAATGTTATTTCTTTCAATTATATTAAAAGTATTTCAAGATCATGCTTATCATATGTGCATTCCTACTTAAATGGTTTTAAATTATTTTGTTGGTTCTGTATCCCAGACTACAAGCTAGTAGTAAATGAAAAAAAATGAGGCCATGTAAAATAGATTACAAAATACAAAGTGATGGAATACTTCCAGTAAAAAAGTGATGACATGAAGTGGATGAAAAATAAATTAAATAAGAACAATGCTTGTGTGAATGAAGAACAAAATAGTAACTCTGCATCAAAGGGAGGTAGGGGATAGTGAATTTCATTTATTTTTCTTCTTGACTGTTTGTACAACCAGTATAATTTAATAAAATACCAAAAAAGAATACATCTAGTGAAAAACTGCCTCTAAAAAAACAGTTTACAACCTCTGTCAATTGTAAACCTTTTGCTCACAGGTTTGACTGCAGGAAAGTAAACTCTGTCATTGATGCATTAGAAAACATTGGAAACGGATGCTAAGAAATAAACTGAATAGAACAGATATTAAACGATTACTTATAAAATGTCAATCAGAACATTGAAAAAGCAGATGTTCACTTCTCTCCTCTGCTATCATCCACTCCCGTGCAACGGGATAAAGTCCATCCAACGGGCAAACATTAATGAGTAAACTTTACAGTGTGCCTTAAGAGCAGTGACTTTAGCAGCAGCATGCCCATTAAAAATAAGGTGTCACGAAACTGGATTGATCAGTAGCGCTCAGAGCTAAAAAGCTCAGATGTTTGGGAAACTTTTTTAATAGATCCTAAGAGTACTGAAATTGTGGAAGATGATAAAGGAGGCAGTGATTGGGACTTTGTGCGGGGCTGTCATATTGACTATAGGTATCTTAATAGGTCACTTTGGCATCAAACAGAAATCCGCTCCATCCTGGGTGAATGATGTGGCAAAGGATGTGGACGAGACCCTCATCCAGCAGTTCCTGTCAGAGGTGGATACGGCCCAACTTGAGGAGAACCTTAGGTGATATGATTGTTTTATTCGTGAAGAACTTTAGCGTGTGTGTTGTTTCTTTTACATGTCAGAACATTTAGAACTGGAAAAAAGCACTGTAGCCAAACTGGAAGAAAGTTTCACCCCAGGGGCGGCTGTCAAGACATCATCACATATGTCTGACTTTTCATGGTAAATGTGATTCAATCATACTTTACCTAATCCACATCATCTTTTTCCTTAGGCAGTTGACCAAAGTGCCTCACATGGCCACATCGCCTGGAGATGAAGAGACAGTGCAGTATGTGTTAAAAAGATGGCAGGATCCAGAAACTGGTCTGGATGAAGCCTATAGACAGGAATATAAGGTTTACCTTTCATTCCCCAACCCTAAAAACCCCAACAATGTCACTGTCGGTGAGTGAAACAATGAACATCCTTTGTGAACATTTTCCTTTTTTGGCTTGTGCTTTTGGATTTGTTTTTCTACTACTTAGCAATACGTTTTACAAAATACAGACCTATGATCATAATTTGTTCACTTCAGTAACCCCATCGGATTTTGTGCTATTTACTGTGAGAGAAAAGGAGAAGGCTTACAATGATGAACAAAAAGATCCTCAGGTGATTCAGCCGTACGCTGCATACTCTCCTGCGGGACACGCAAAGGTAAAAAGCCCTAAAGCTTCTCATAAGCATCCTTTAATATTTTCTGCAAATTAAAGTGTTTATTATTATATGTATCATAAAGAGAATTAGTACATAGATCCCTGCAAGAAAAAGAAATGCTGCATAAGAGTACTCTGGAGATAAGGACCAGATACTGAGATAATTTCATATTTTTGAATTGCCACATGGTCACATTAACAGCAAAAATAATAACATCACATCCAGTGATTTATTGCATGTTTTATGTGTCCGTATTTATAGCACTTTGTTGTTTGTGGGAAATAGATTCTAAAACTAATTTACCAAAAGAGTAAAACTTATGTGATTTTTATGACTATGACTGGAAACAATTTGTAACTGAACTGTCATAAACCTGAAGACCTCTAATATCTTCTGACAGTATATCAGTATACCTTTTTCAAGAATATTATTAGGGCAGAGCATGTCTTGATCTGCTCCAGATACTCAAATGTAATTATCAGGTAAATGTTTAAAGAAAAATGGAGGAATTAGTTTTAAATGATGCGTAATTTGTGTTTGAGTTTATAACTTTTCAAAGTTTTCAAGATTATCCTTTAACTTATTTTATTGTTCTTCATATCATGAATTTGATAACTAGATAAGGACTGTGGGTTAAACAAAACATAAATCCTAAATGTAAGATCCCATATTATGCGCATTGTCCCTATAACAAAAGTGATAAAAAATAGATAAATTCCTGATTTTTTGTCAGGTTTTTTGATGGTTATTTATTTATTTGGTTTTTTTTTTTATTATTCTGATAAGACAATGGTTGCAGAAGCCTATCTGATGCTCCATATTCCCAGATAAAAATGTGCAAATGTACATAGTCGGGTAGTTGCATGGATGGATGGATGGATAGATGGATGGATGGATGGATGGATGGATGGATGGATGGATGCTTTCAGACAAGAAAAAATCAACAGACATGAATTAACCAAAACAGTAAAGTTGAGAGCAAAGAGCAAAAAATAAAGCACTGATGTTGCTTAATTATTTACAGTTAGGTTGTCAGGTAGCAGTTACAACTGTTGATTTATTGAAACCACAAACGAATTTTTTTTTAAATAGATAAGTATATTCAAGGTCAACAGATCCTTTAAATCTTTTGCTACAATTCCTTATGAAGATAAGGAAAAATTAACCATTAAGCGATTGTCTGTAATGATTCACGGTGACAAGAGCCTTTTTGTCAAACTATCTATGTCCAACTTGTATTACTGGACGGAAAATTTAACATAACTTTTTTTTTATGGCTATAGGGGAAACTGGTTTTCGCCAATCAGGGAAAACCAAGTGACTTTCAACTTCTAAGCAAGTCCATTGATCTAAAAGGAACCATCGCAATCACCAGATATGGTGGAGAGGGAAGAGGAGCTAAAGTAAGTTTTTACTTGTCAGTGGACAGCATTTTTTTTTTACATTACAGATCAATAATGTCTGTATAAAAGCCAACTGAGAAGGGTCTGTGACTGCCTTGGTGGGGCAAGTCAGGAGCATAACAGAAACTTTAGTTAACCTCTGTCAATATGGAACGCCAAAGTGCTTAAAATTGATTAAATTAATAAAACCTTATGATATAAATGTCTACATTAATAAATAAGACAAATATATAATGAGAAAATGAAATAAAAAAATCATTCAAATGAAATTATAAGATCATTATTATGAAATATAAAAATAAGAATCTCCCCTCTGCTGGAACAGTAGAGCAACACAACAAAAACAGCAGAATGTCTCAATAACAGAGAAAGTAAATTATAACATGAAGATTGGGAGGGGATGGCTCTCTGAGTGCTTTTGTAGTTTTGTTTAAGAAACTATCTTAACCATCAGTTTATCTATGTGATACACTAAACTTGCAGGGAAGCTTAAAGTCACATGTGTTTCTAATCTTGATGTAAAGGTGTTGTGTCTTTCAATCAATCAAACTTCATTTACAAAGCTCTTTTCAAACTACATAGCTTCTCAAAGTGCTTTACAGATTAAAATGACCCCACAAGCTCAGCTAAAAAGGTGAGTCTTGAGCCTGCTCTTGAAAACATGAATGTTCTCTGCAGCCCTAAGATCCTCTGGCAGGTGAGGGCCATAATAATGGAAAGACGCCTTACAATGAGTCCGTGTCCTGACTTTGGGGATGATAAGGAGACAGCTGCCAGAGGAGCGCAGAGACTGTGATGGTTCATATGGTAAAAGCATTTCTGAAAAATAAGAAGGCCCAAGACCATTAAGACACTTGAAAAACATTAAAATAACCTCAAAATCGATCCTGAAACATATGGGGAGCCAATGCGGTTATTTTAAGAACCGTGTAATGTGCTCCCGCCTCCTGGTCTTCATCAAGACACAAGCTGCTGAATTTTGTAAAAGCTGTTAACTTGAGGTTGTCTTTTTGGGAAGATCAGAAAGCAGGGCATTACAATAATCAATTCTACTGGTAATAAAAACATGCATTAGCGTCTCCGTATTGGCCTGAGAGAGAATGGGGCGGACTCTGTCGATGTTCTTTAGGTTAAAAAAACTATTTTAGAAATAATAAATAAATAGAAATAATGTGTGGAATAAAAGACAGCTCAGAGTCAAAAATCACACCCAGGTTCCTAATTTGTAAAGGATTAAAAGACAATGATAGTAGTTTTGGTGAAAGTTTCCCACTCTGAGCCTCAGGACTATTAACTAAAACCTCAGTTTTGTCCTGGTTGAGCTGGAAAAAGTTTTCTGCCATCCAGGATTTGATGCCTAAAATGCAGTTAAAAAGTGCATTCATTGGCCATGTGCCATCAGGAGACAAGGAGATTTACAACTGTGTATAATCAGCATAACTGTGAAAGTTAACTCCATGTCTTCTGATGACACTCCCAAGAGGGGTCATATACAGGTTAAAAAGCACTGGGCCTAAAATTGAACCCTGGGGCACACCACATGTGATCTCATGGACCTTAGACGAACAGTTATCTAAACTTACCATAAAAGTCCTGACTGTGAGATATGATGTGAACCATTTATGAAGAGCACCAGATAGGCCGATCTGTTTTAAACGAGTTAAAAGAACAGTGTGGTCTACTGTATCAAAGGCAGCGCTTAGATCCAGTAGAACCAACAATGTCACCTTCTTAGTATCATAGTTTAGTCTAAATTCATTTAAAATCTATAAAAGAGCTGTCTCGGTGCTGTGGTTCATCCTAGAACCAGACAGAAATTTCTCTAGGAAATTATTAGCTTAATAAAATCATTAAGTTGAATAAAAGCAATTTTTTCTAAAACTTTGCTTAAAGTGGTAGGTTAGATACTAGTCGGTAATTGTTTAAATCATTAAAATCTAAATTGTTCTTCTTCAGCAGGGGCCTCACTACCGCCGCTTTAAAGGCGGCAGGAAAAATCCCCGTCTGAAGGGAGCAATTAATTATGTTAAAAATGTCGTCTTTAAAAGAACCATTAAATTACTTTTTAATAAGGGGTGGGAATCGGTTCCAAAGAGCTTGTGGTGAGCCTCACTGAGAAGAAAACTTTATCAAAGGTCCCAGCAACAAATCAAAGGACTAGCCCAAAATGATCAGAAAGAAGCCTTTAGAACACTACCCAAAAAAATATTAGTTTGAAACCTAAAAATGTATTTTCCATACTTTAACGGAAGACTGCACACTTGACAGAAATTGCAAATACAGTCTCATTTTCTTTTTCTCAAGTAGTAAAATCTAGGCACTCTGAACTAAGGACATTCTGCACAGATATGAGTAATAAGTCTATAACTTTTTTTTTACATTTTGTCATGTTATTACTGTAAATTTAGACCAACAATAGATTAGATATAATACTGAAGTCAAAAAGTGGTAGACATATATTTAAAATATTTCACAAACAAAAATCTAAAAATTGAGACATGCATTTGAAGCCCACTTGAATCAATGTTTTGTAAAACGACCACTGCTGCATGTCTGCAAATCAAATTCTTTTTAGCTTCCCTTTCACTGGTGAAGAAAAGTATCCCCACAGCATGATGCTGCCACTGTCATGTTTCACGATGGAAATGGCATGTTCAATGTAATGTGAGGTGTTAGATTTCTGTGAGATGCTGTATAGAGCATGTTTCCCTCTCACTCACACCAGTAAAAGCATGCATAAACCTCTAGCTGCATTCTGTTACATACTTAAAATTAATAAAATCACACGTATATACTACTAAAATTTCACTCACAAATACCACAAAGGGTGCACATTCATGCTTTTAGGGTTTATGTATGTATATTTATGGGTTAATACTAGTGTGAATGAGAGACTAATACTGTTTTATGTTAGGAGTAGCAATAGTTCTGAGAGTCCTTGCCCGTATATTAAAGAGGCAGTAAATAATTTATCCCAGGCAGCTTGAATGTAATGTGTCTTGAAGAATTGTGTAACATTTTAGCAATTTTATCTTCTCCGAATGGCCGTGGTTCTCCTCTGGGAGAAAATCACCTCTCACACCAATTATCTAAAAGTATCTGATTAAAAAAATCTGAGCAAACCACAATGTACAGTCGTGGCCAAAAGTTTTGAGAATTACATAAATATTGGAAATTGGGAAAGTTGCTGCTTAAATTTGTATAATAGCGATTTGCATATACTCCAGAATGTTATGAACAGTGATCAGATAAATTGCATAGTCTTTCTTTGCCATGAAAATTCCACTGCATTTCATTGCTGTCATTAAAAGACCTGCTGAGATCATTTCAGTAATTGTCTTGTTAACTCAGGTGAGAATGTTGACGAGCACAAGGCTGGAGAGCATTATGTCAGGCTGATTTGGTTAGAATGGCAGACTTGACATGTTAAAATGAGGGTGATGCTTGAAATCATTGTTCTTCCATTGTTAACCATGCTGACCTGCAAAGAAACGCGTGCAGCCATCATTGCGTTGCATAAAAAATGGTTTCACAGGCAAGGATATTGTGGCTACTAAGATTGCACCTAAATCAAAAATTTATAGGATTATCAAGAACTTCAAGGAAAGAGGTTCCATTCTCGTTAAGAAGGCTTAAGGGCGTCCAAGAAAGTCCACCAAGTGCCAGGATCGTCTCCTAAAGAGGATTCAGCTGCGGGATCGGAGTACCACCAGTGCAGAGCTTGCTTAGGAATGGCAGCAGGCAGGTGTGAGCACATCTGCACGCACAGTGAGGCGAAGACTTTTGGAAGATGGCCTGGTGTCAAGAAGGGCAGCAAAGAAGCCACTTCTCTCCGAAAAAAAAGACAGATTGATCTTCTGCAGAAAGTTTGGTGAATGGACTGCTGATGACTGGAGCAAAGTCATATTCTCACCATGAAGCCTCTTTACGAGTGTTTGGGGCATCTGGACAAACGCTTGTCAGGAGAAGAAAAGGTGAGCGCTACCATCAGTCCTGTGTCATGCCAACAGCAAAGCATCCTGAGACCATTCATGTGTGGGGTTGCTTCTCATCCAAGGGAGTGGGCTGATTTACAATTTTGCTCAAAAGCACAGCCATGAATAAAGAATGGTACCAAAACACCCTCCAACAGCAACTTCTTCCAACAATCCAACAACAGCTTGGTGAAGAAAAATGCATTTTCCAGCACGACAGAGCACCATGCCATAAGGCAAAAGTGATAACTAAGTGGCTTGGGGACCAAAACGTTGAAATTTTGGTCCATGGCCTGGAAACTCCCCCGATCTTAATCCCATTGAGAACTTGTGGTCAATCCTCAGGAGGTGGGTGGACAAACAAAAACCCACAAATTCTGACAAACTCCAAGAAGTGAGTATGAAAGAATGGGTTGCTATCAGTCAGGATTTGGCCCAGAAGTTGATTGAGAGCATGCCCGGTCGAATTGCAGAGGTCCTGAAAAAGAAGGGCCAAAACTGCAAATACTGACTCTTTGCATAAATGTCATTTAATTGTCAATAAAAGCCTTTGAAACGTATGAAGTGCTTTTAATTATATTTCAGTACATCGCAGAAACAACTGAAACAAAGATCTAAAAGCAGTTTAGCAACAAACTTTGTGAAAACTAATATTTGTGTAATTCTCAAAACATTTGGCCACAACTGTAGAATAATTAAAAATTGTCTCAGATATTACCTTTTTAGCAGAATGATTTGTAGATCTCCAAATCTAACATATTTAGTCAAACCAAAGAGTTTATTTTTTTCTCACCTGGCCAGAGCACTTCCTTCTAGATGTGTGTGTCTCCTAGGTTTAAATAGGACTTCATGTTGTTTCTGTCAAAAATGGCTTTCTTGTTGCCCTTCTTACATAAAATGCAGACTTATTAACTACATGAATCGTAGATTTTTCATTCTGAGCTGGCGATCTTTGCAGCTCCTCCTAAGTTACCATCAACCTCTTTGTGTCTCTCATTACTGCTCTCACTGGCTAATAAATTATACTAAATATGTTGCTATTTTGTGATAAAATTTGGATATATTCCAGGGATGTAAATCATTTTGACAGGCAGACTTCACTAAAATTCTAAATGTGCAGGTGATATGAACAAAATTATGCTGCTCACCAGACTTTGCGGTGTGTGTCTGATGCAGGCTATCAATGCAGCAGCCTATGGTGTTGTTGGTTTGCTGGTGTACACAGACCCTCTGGACATGAATGATGGTCTCATGTCAGACATCAACGAGACATACCCCCACTCCTGGTATCTGCCACCCAGTGGAGTAGAAAGAGGTGCCTACAGCAAAGACTTTGGAGATTTGCTCACACCCTACTTGGCTGCCAAAGGTAATTAGTAAAGATTAAGATTATTTTCCCCCTGTTTCTAACTCTGTCACAGCACGATGACAGTTAACAGCCATATGTGGTTTCAATACTGACTTTGTTTTTGTTCCCTAGAGGACACATACAGAATCCCAGCTGAAGACATTACTCGGATCCCTCCTATTCCAACACAACCAATTGGATTTGAGGATGCAAGCGAACTAATTTGGTCTGTAGAAATTTGCTTGTGGAATAGTTAGAGCTTAAGCAGACTCATAAAGGTATCATTTTTCTTTTTTCTTTTTTTACATTTGGTTGTTTCAGTAATTTGGCTGGTGAGGCAGCTCCAACTGAATGGCAAGGAGGATTCGACTGCACCTACAATTTTGGTGGTCCAGGGTTTAAACCTACATCTCCCTTCAACAACAGGTTGTTAGTGTATTATATTTGAATTGCCTCAGTAACTGCACAGTACTCTGTTTTTGTAACTATTGTACATTATGTAAATATTTTTTTTCTTTTTTCTCTAAAAATTGTGTGTTTCTGTTCTGTGTCCTCTTCTATTTGTACCTATGTTTTTTGCTGCTGTTACCACCAAATTTCCCCTTGCAGGACAATTAAACGATTATTCTATTGTATTATTATTATTATTATTATTATTATTTTTATTATTATTCTTTCCATCCATCCACTTTCTGAACCGCTTATTCCTCAAGCGGTCGTGGGGGGGCGGGTGCCTATCTCCAGCTGTCAACGGGCGAGAGGCGGGGTACACCCTGGACAGGTCGCCAGTCCATCACAGGGCCACACATAGAGACAGACAGGACAAACAACCATGCACGCACACACCCACACCTAAGGACAATTTAACCTGACAGTCATGTTTTCGGACTGTGGGAGGAAGCCGGAGTACCCGGAGGGAACCCACGCATATACGGGGAGAACATGCAAACTCCATGCAGAAAGGCCCTGGGCCGGGATACGAACCCACAGCCTTCTTGCTGCAAGGCAACAGTGCTAAACACTGCACGGTGCAGCCCCATTATTATTATTATTATTATTATTATTATTATTATTATTATTATTATTATTATTATTATGTGAAGTGGAGTGTATGAGTTTGAAAGTGCTGTAAGATAAAGAGGATCTCCTAGAGCTGAAAGGCAGGGCCTTCAGATTAGTCAATATTGTTTCTGTAAGATCTAGTGGAGCACTGTTTCAACACATCCATACACCTACAAGTGACTTTTATGTCTTTCACATGTAAAAGCACATTTGCTCCAAAACTTATTGTGTTGTGCAAATTTATCCAGTAAACCCCTCTTTTAACTAGTGGCAATTTGAGCTACTGTTGTATTTTCTCTGGCATCTCCGTTATACCATGTTTAAAATAATTGTCAGCTCCCTTCCCCTTGGCAAACACTTGAACCAAAGATTCCTACTGAAGAAACTAATAATATAATCTGGGGTTCAGTTAACCAGCAGCTATAAGAGGCTTATTGATAACAATTATCAATCTGTATCTTTATATAGTGATGTTAAACTGGACATCTTTAATGAAGAAAAAATATTAAACTCCTCCAATGTGATGGGAGTTATCAGAGGAAGTGTTGAGCCAGGTGAGATAAGCCGGTGAATAAAATCATCGATCTGGCTGTTTTCTTGTCATATTATCTCTGTAACCATTTTACATGTGGGTCCATAGACAGGTATGTGATCTATGGGAATCACAGGGACAGCTGGGTACATGGCGCCATCGATCCAAGCAGCGGAACGTCGGTCATGCTGGAAATAACCAGAGTACTGGGCAGAATGGTCAAACAGGGTGAGAACACTTGTTAACAGAAGGTAGAAAATGTTCATCAAGTGATTTTGATTGATGACAACTAATGTCTGAGTCTTTATGTGACAGGAAAATGGAGACCACGTAGATCCATTATCTTTGGCAGCTGGGGAGCTGAAGAGTTTGGCCTTATTGGGTCTGCTGAGTACACAGAGGTAAAGTCTATCCCAAAAATAAATAAAAAAAGAACAAGAGGAAATATACAAATTCACAGCAAACCCATATATAATTAAAAGAAATGGATGCTGTATTTTGTTTTTCAATTTAATATTAATTTAGGATGAAAAAAGTATTGCTGATGCAAATAAGTCATTACTTGTTACATTGCTGTCATCCTCTGGTATTCTTAAAAGCAAGGAATATCAGTTTGCATTACTAACTGAATAAAATTTGAGTGACATGAAGAAAATCTTTTTTGTTTTTGTTTTATTGTACAGGAATATTTCACCAAGCTTAGTGAGCGTACTGTTGGTTACATAAATGTGGACATATCCGTTTTTGGTAAGAAGCTGTTCTTTTAGGTAAAGCTATTTCTGTAATAAACATGTAACATCATACAGTAAAATAGGAATAAAATAATTGTTCATGTGCAGTTTTATTTATAATTACAGTCACATACAACATTTTCAACTGTGCACCAAACCTGAATGATTTTAAAGAAATTTACTTTTGGGGGGCTGGTAGAATTAAATTTTTATGTTTTGTCTGCATGAAAGAATTGGATTTATACAGGTTTTTTTTGTTTTTTGTTTTTTAGTTTTCAAGGGAATTTTTCTGTAATGAAACACCAATCTTGCTCATTTACATTTGATTCTGCAGCAAATGCTACACTGAGAGCTTCAGCAATGCCATCAATGCAAAGTGTCATATTTAAAGCGTCACAACAGGTTGGCTTTTTTATAAATTCATTCATGCTGATTTTGATTTGGATGAAACTAATTTACTCTCAGCTTGAAGAATGCCTTATATTAAGGCAAATGTGTTCACCAGGTCAATGCTCCAGGATTTGATTCCACATCTGTGTATGAAAACTGGATCCGTTACTCCAACAGAACCAGCCCAATGCATGGAATCATTCCAAAGTAATGTATTCTTTAAAACATGTTATTTCGACTTTCTGGTGAGTTTTTTAGGTCTTATGTGACTTATTCTTTAGAAATTTATTTTCTAATGTTTCCTGTCTTTGTTCAGAACAAAGGGCAAATACTTAAAGACATACTCTAAACTTTGTGGATATGTGCCCTCTATTGCATCTTCAAGGCTTGTGACATAACTTCACTGTCATAAAACAAAATCTTTATGGAGCACATCTGAAGAGACCAGTGTAACGACGGTTTTACAAGCTCACTAGCCAAAAAAAAAAAAACTCAAATTAACAGTGTGTAAGTTGGTGAACCATTAGTAAGTAAGTAAGCAGTAATATTGAGTGACGAGGTACAGTATTTAGCTAATTCTCAAAACTGCAGGTTTGTTCATATCTGATTGGTAGCGTGTAACGTAATGCTGAAGTAAAACTCTGTCAGTACTTCTTGGACGTGTCCCTAGAGAGAAAAATTGTATAGAGCAGTTTTCAGCAGAAGGGCGCTCCGAGGCAGTGACAGCTCTGAAAATGAACATAATAAATGCTGGTGTGCTGCCAAAACGTTTTAAATACAAATGTCTTAAACATTTAAAAGTTGCAGAGTTCGTCTTTAATCTTCATTTAGCAGATTTCATGTTATTGGACATTTAAAACAATTGTTAGTCGATTTAAAAATCAAGCAAATCAGGCAATCAATATCAGTAAAAAAATTAAGGAGAAGAAAAAGTTTAAATAGGAATATCTGATACGATTCCAGTTAGCAGTGTAGTTATGTTCATCATGGGCCAATAATCCCATTTTATTGTTCAGCTTTTAATGATACATTTTAAACTATTATCATTCCAGAAGTTTAATGTTAGTCTGCCGTGTCTGTCCTAAAACAAGCTTTGATATGTGCTCGGGATTAAAGTCATACCGGAACATAAAACTGGGTTTAAATATCAACTATTTGATCCAAGCTGTCACCCATTGTAAAAGAGTAAAGAACATAGGGATAGGATGTTTAGAAACAATTGTCCACAGTGAAGCATGTTTAACATTAATGTGGACAGAGAGAATGGGAACCTTGAGGAAATCGTGCCTCTAAAATAACTTTTTTTGAGCTCGGGAGAAATGTGCAGCTGCCCACTTGGATGAGCCAAAAACCTTCTAAAGAATTATTATAATGATTAAAAGAGACAAAGGTTGAGCTGTATTACCACAATGACAATGTGTGAAGGAGATACTTTCACACCTAAGAACACTTCCTGTAACTGTTATGCATTGTGGAGCTAGCATCATGCTGAAGATCTTTTTCAGTTTTTATATTGGTGTAATGCACAGTGTGAGGACTTTTTCTAAATTCTTTATTTTAATTTTGAACCAATCACTAGATTCTTGAAATGAAACAATGTTTGGTGTTTTAATTGGAAAATGATTCCAAATATACATGACATTTTGTCGTGGAATTTACAATGAAGTAACCAATTTAAATAATTGTTTACGGTGAACTGTGGTCAAATATCCTGCCAGAGTTATTCCAGAATCTTTTTGATGGTTCTTCCTAAATAATTAAGTTATTATCATTAAACTCCAATGTTTCTTGCTGACAAAGACTTTAATCAGTTAATTTATAATTAGATATATGTGGTGAATGTATATATGTTTAGTCAGACATAAGCATTTATTTCGCTCTGAGTAAAAGTTGGTTTGTGCTCTTTGTACTCTTTCCACAGAGTGGGATATTTGAATGGAGCAGGGAGTGATTATGCTGCCTTTGTCCATTATCTGGGAATCACTTCCATAGATATGTCATACACATATGACAGGGTATGCAAAAACCTTTTAATTATAAATTTTTTCAAGTGGCATGATGATTTTAACAACTTTTTTTGTGAGAAATTCTTCTGCTTAGAGCAGAAGGCTGAAGAGACAGATGTGTGATACACTAAAACCGCAAGGAAAAGAATCCAAGTTTCCCATAAATTTCCAATTTTGAAATATTTCCAATATTTAAGAACAAAATTTGAAAACAACACTTGAAGACATAAGTATGTACAATAGTAGTGCAAAATAGGTCAAATTATAACAGAATACAGCCAAAGTCAGTTGAAAAGGCAAGGGCAAGACATAAGAACGCATAAGCACTTTGGTAGGAGTATTTTCTGTGGGAAAGAAAGAAAAATAGGAAACACAGTTGATTATGCCTGTACAACTTAGCATCAAATTATTTACACCTTTAAAATAGCAGTTTCATTCACTGAATAAGTTAGTTTCTGGTTTAGAAATGGAAAACCTATCTCTAAATAGACAGAACAATATGAAAGGAGTATTGATTTGAAAAACAAAAGAGTTTCTTTTTTTAATTACATTGTAATACAAAATGGCATGTTTAAAATTGTCCTTATTAGTTGCTGAGTGGCTATATGCATATTTCAAGTCATAGTCAGATATTTTGTCTTCGGTAAAAAGTTTCAAGTCCTTGAGTTTGAAAGGCCTCCATTCCTTCACCATGATCTTCATTTCCCTCCTCAGATTTTGTTTCTGCAAGATTTTTCTTGAGACTCTAGCTGGGTCACTTCAAAACTTCAAAAATTTTTCCAGTCACAAAAAAACGTGATAACATTAAACTTAAATCTACCAATGATATAAATAATTTTGCTTGATATTTATGATGCAAAACAGACTCCTCTACAAATAAAAAAAATTCCTGAACCAGCTTTACTTTTTACGGGAAGTAAGAACAGAAGAGAGAGAATGTGTAATAGCAGCAATAATAATTTTGAATAGGTGAAAGGGGCAGATGATTATGTAATATCCAAACTACTGGAGCCTCATTTCTGTCACCTGCATATTTCAACATTTGTTCTTCCTTGCACAGAGTAAAACAAAAGCTCGGATTTACCCTGCATACCACACAGCTTATGACACTTTTGATTACGCTTCAAAATTCATCGATCCCGGTGAGGATTCCAATTTCTTCAAGTTTTATGTAAAACTATTGCAATTAGGGTCTTGTGGTGGTGAAGATGATCATTCCAAATTATTCTGATCGCAGGCTTGATAAATGAGAGAAAGTGTTACATTTCTTCTTCTTTTCAAAGCCTCAATCCTGCTCCTCTTGTAGGGTTTGTCAGTCACCAAGCTGTAGGCAGGACTGCAGGAAACATCCTTATCCGACTGGCTGACAGTCTGTTGTTGCCTTTTAACTGCAACGACTATGCTGAGAGTCTGGAGGAGTACCTGAATACAGCAGTGGACTTATACCAGGAGCAACTTAAAAATCAAGACATCTCAATGGGTAAATAAAGATTACAGTAGACTACCCTGACATATCCAGCAGGAATATTTAATTTCTCTCCTTAAGGATTTAATTTTGTGTGCTGCAAGAAATATGGAACACGGCCTAAATTGAATGTTCAGTCCATAATAAAATCAGAATATGCTTCCAATGTTTGTTTTTTCGTTGTTGTATTTTTTAACAAAGCACTGTGGGGAATGAAAGCATTCAGAAAATAACTCAAGTGATTTGTGCTTTATTTAAGAATCTCTCAAACATGCTGTGGCCAACTTCCGCAGAGCAGCAGAACAGCTGGACAAAGTGATCCAGAGCTCAGACCTGGCAAATGAGACGTATGGTGCATGCTTACGTATGCAGTACAGCACAAAAGCTTTAGGCAGTTATGAAAAAAGCTTTAAACACCTCACTATAATCCAAAGAAACCCCTAAATTTGTGCAAGTCTACCTGTAAGAATTGATGCTGGTCTGAAGGTAAAAGGTAGTAACAACACATATTGATTGAATTAGATCTTTTTTTCACCTGCCTAAAATTTTTGCACAGTACCGTAGATGCGCACATATTAACATTAGGCTAAAACCATATTAGTCTACCCCTTTTTTTTTAGGCCACTAAAGGTTAGAAAAATCAACGATCAGCTAATGTTGATGGACAGAGCCTTCTTAAATCCTCTGGCGTTCCCAGATGAATATGGATTCAGGTAAGTCAAATATTTTTAATTTGCTTTGTGCTTCATGGTAAACCAGGATTTTTGGGATGGAAACTAAGCATGTCACAGTTTTAGTTTTCTGTAACAGGTTTTGCGTTACACTTCTAATTTTCATTACAATGTAAGTATTCTTTAATTATCCATTATAATAATTATGGATATGCAAAACTGGTTGATCTTTTTTCCATAAATCCAGCATTGAACATGTAACAAGGAATGTCAATGAAAAGAAAAACAACACAACAGCCATTACTTCATCCATGGTTAAACCAACAGGGGCAGAACATGGTTGTTGGGGACGGGGTGTTGGCAGACAGTACAAGGAGAGGATGCTTTAAGTGCATGTGATATTTTATGTGCATATTGATATCTCTGCATCTGCTGATTTGACTTTTGCACACAAAAGACAGTAACTTAAACATACCAAATAACTCCCAAAACCTTGACACAATTACACAAGCCTAGTTTTAACTTTTTTAAGCAAGCATTAATGTTACTCTGTCAACAGCCTATGGTCTAAATTACCGAGCTAATAGAGCTACGTCAACAGAGAGCACCCGACTGCAGATGTTAACTAGTGCAGGGTAACTGAATAATCTCCCGATCAAACTACACAGAATACAATTAATTTTTAAGTATTTGTTCGAAAGATGTATTTGTAAAAAACCAATTATTTTTGCCCTTCCAAATGCATAATTCAGGTTCGGCTCCACCCCTTAGAGCTATGTATTATAGCTGCTGCATAAAGATCTCTAGAAATGGTGGCTCAATAGGGTAACCCAGCAATACACTGAGCAGTTGAATACTTGACACGTATGCTGCAACTTTTTATGTCACATCTGACTTCATCTTACTAAGCATTGTTTTCTGGCAATACAAGAATTCCTTAATGTTCCACTTCTTTGAGATTTTGCATATTACCGAACATAATTCCATGCTCTTTGTCCACAGGCATGTTATCTGGGCTTCAAGCAGTTCTGGCAAGTCAACCTTCCCAGGGATAGCAGATGCCTTTGCCCAAGCTAATTCAACACATTTGTCCCGCGACTGGCAAAAAGTGCACTATCATCTGTCAGTGGTGACCCAAGCCATTGAAGGGGCTGCTGACATGCTGAAGGAAGTTATATAGGCGGAACTCCTTGCATAAACCCCAATGCTCCATGGCAATTTATTTATACGTTTACACGTTATACTAAATGGAGAGATTTGGAAATTTGTCTTATAAAACGACAATCATATAATTAATATTTTTAAGTTATGCATATAAATATGTTATATTCCCTTTTAAGTGCTCTTTTTAAATTATGTTTATTTCAGATTACAGTACTGAATTTATTTTCTAGAACCAAAGTGTTTTCTGCTGGCTTAATCAGTGCTGTTGTAGACAAAGGAGGACTGTCAGCACTCACTGAAATTCATAAAGTGGTTAAAAGAAAATGATATGACATTACATTTTAACATTTTAATAATACAAATGAAAGAAATTGCTTTTATTTACATTTTACTTTTTTATTTTTTAAGCAGCCTGTTAAGAGTTATGATTCCGAATGTTTTTCATTGGAAAATTACATACAACATAACTGGATTAAGAAAACTAATGAAAAACAATATGAATGTTTATTTCTATTGCTCAAGCAAAGGAAACATTTCACCATGGGTTAGAAACAAAACAGCTTTTTAAATAAAGAACATCTTCTCTATATAAAAATCTAAGATAATTTAACCTCCTCACCAAAAGACAATTGTTGCCAGACTAAATCTGTATCTACAGCAGGGACATTTTAAATGTGTGTTTTACTTGTACTATGCATGATTTCCTTGTATCCTTGTCATTAAATGAAAAATAGAAGTCAAAGATTTACTCAAAGAATCATGAAATAAAATCCTAGTGTTGGGCATGTTAAACACCAGTATAACTGGATGTCTATTTTCAGTTTATTTTGTCATGCCATTAAAATAAAGACTTTTTTCCATCTATGTTCTCTGCAGAATTGTTTGAAAATAATGTGTTTTTAAATTATCCTTTTACTCAGAAGGTGAGATAACAGAAAGTGTCGTATAAATCTAATTCAGATTGGGAAAGTCTGGTTTCTCACCAACCCTGACCTCAAATATATTGGCATGGTGTAAAGAAAACTTAGTGAGAGGTATGGGGGAAAAACCTATCTGCACTTCTGGGATGTCATCCAATCTTTTTCTGGCATAGAATGAAGCAATTTTTATTGAACATGTTGCTACATATGACTACTCCCGTTGGATTTTACCCATAGAGCTAGGGCACAGGTAATGGTTTGGTGTCATTCCCAGATCAAAGTACCAGCCTGGTAAATGGAGCACAGCATAGCCCTTTATCATAGTTCACTCGGCTTCATTTTATGGTGGATGTTTTCCAAAATAGCCTCAATGCTGCACCTAACCTTAAAAAAAAGACCTTGCAAATAACTGATGCCAAAATGTAATACCCCAGTACATTGTGATGAGATGGAATCTTGTACTCAGAATCCAACTGTTGTTATTTGGGCTGTCTTTAGTGTTACTCAGAAAATGTTAGGTAATTGTCATTTACAAGGTAAATACAAATGAAGTAATTATGATGCAGATCTGATAACCAACATGAAAGAGATCAGCCGTTCCAACCCATGTATTTTTGGCTCATCAGAAATCTCCCATATAAGCACTGTTGGGAAAAAAAAAAACTACTTTAAAACTAAAAATACTTACATTTCTTCCCAAATAAATTGGCTCATTTTTAACTGCAAAAACAGGTTTGAAAAAGCTACATTTATAACATGAAAAGATGAATCTCACTAAATAGTTGCATAAATGGCATTTGGTTTGGTCAATTAAAACTAGTGCTATAGGTGGAGCTGGAATACTCCCTCACACCTCCAGGGGGCAGACAATCATTTAAGACTAGGTAATGAGAGATTAACATGGTTTAAAAATGGGGGGGGGGGGGGGGTAAAACAGTGGCCTCCTCTATCCTGGTCAAAGTTTACTCTGCTGAAAAAACTCAAGCATACCCTCAAAGCTGCAGTAGAAACAAACTTAAAGCATAACACTGGTGTGTATGTGCCTGTGTTTCTATTTGGAAATAAGCACTTTAAACTGTATTACTCAGTGGGGAAATAGGAGTACTATATATAAAGAAAACATATACTGTGGAGTATTTTTAAATCACTTTGTATTTTGTAAATCTTTAAGAGGTATACAGTGCTCTGGATAAATGAGTACACCCCACTACATTTGTCAGAAAACCTTTACCTTCCTTTCAGAATCAACATTTTGTATGATATAGGCTGCACGGTGGTAAAGTGGTTAGCACTGTTGCGGGTTCGTATCCCGGCCCAGGGTCTTTCTGCATGCAAGTTTGCATGTTCTCCCCGTGCATGCGTGGGTTCCCTCTGGGTACTCCGGCTTCCTCCCACATTCTAAAAACATGACTGTCAAATTAATTGATCACTGTAAATTGTCCTTAGGTGTGAGTGTGTGCATGGTTGTTTGTCCTGTTTGTCCTGCCCTGTGATGGACTGGCGACCTGTCCAGGGTGTACCGCCCGTTGACAGCTGGTGCACCAGCACCCCCGCGACCCATTAAGGATTAAGCGGTTAAGAAAATGGATGGATACTATACTACAAAATACTCCCACAAATGTTGGGCACTGATTGCAAACAAGAGTTGTTCATTTGCACACACAAAAAAAGTGATTTTCCTAACAAATTCATCCATGTTGCAAAAATGAGTACACCCCAATTATAGTCCTAGGAGAAAAGGCACACTTAAGACTACAAATGTCTAATCAACAGGCATTCAACCACAGGTGAGTCTAATGATTAATTTAAGAGGTGTCCTGTGACAATAAGAGGGCATTACTTTACAAGGAAAAGCCCTTCCCATTTCATGCTGTCAGTTATGGCTCCCCATGGAAGAGAAATCTAAGAAAGGAAATCATTTATTTACACAAAAAGGTGAGAGCTACAAGATGATCAGCAAAGCTTTACATATCAGTCAAAATACTCTAGGAAAAGTGATCAAAAAAAATTGAGAAAGATGGAAGTGCAACAATCTTACAAGGCTGTCCAGGTCATCCACCGTAGTTAACATCTCGACAGGAGCGCCTTTTTATGAGAAGGGTAGAAGAAAATCGCAATGCAAGTTCACTGTAGTTAGCTAAAGTAGTAGAAAGCCAAACTGGAGTGACAATTTTTCAGGGACACCATACGGCGTACACATCCATGAAGGAAGCCTCTTCTAAAGCCAATGCACAAAAAAGCACGCCTAGAATTTGCAAGGACCCATGCGGAACAAATTAAGACTACTGGGACTCTATACTCTGGAGTGATTAGACCAAGATCACGGTTTTTGGAACTAATGGTTTAAAAACTGTATGGTGTCGTAAAGGTAAGGATTTCAAAGAAAAATGCATGGCGCCTACAGTGAAACATGGTGGTTGCAGTGTCCTGATGTGGGGCTGCATGAGTGCTGCTGGTGTTGGGGAGCTGCATTTCATTGATGGCATCATGAACTCAAGAATGTACTGCTCTATAACGAAGGAGAAGATGCTGCCATCACTCCGTGCACTTACCGTCGTGCACTTTTCCAACATGACAATGATCCAAAAACACACATCTTACGCTACTGTTGCATTTCTTTAGCAGAACAGGGTGAAGGTGATTCAATGGCCAAGTTTGTCTCTTTATCTGAACCCAATCGAACACCTGTGGGGAATTCTGAAGCGACAGTTGAGAATCCCTCTCCATCCAACATCCAGGCTCTAAAATAGGTTATTCTTGAAGAATGGAAAAAGATAGGTGTTGCCTAGATTGCCTAGACCCATGATTCTCAAACCGTGGTACATGTACCACCCGTGGTACTCAAGCTCTTCCAAGTAGTACTTGGAGGAAAGTTCTAAATATAATTGAAAATAAATTGAATTCAAAAATGTAAAATTCCCACACAGTCTGGCTGTGGCTGACAAGTATCAATAAATAATCCTTATTAGGAGTAAATAAGCCTCCTTTGTTAATTGTCTATAGTTAGAAGGGTAAGCCTTCTCTATTGTATGTTTAGGTTGGTCAAGATTGTGGTGCTTGGGAAGCTCAACATTTTCTCAGGTGGTACCCACTGTAATAAGCTTGAGAAATACTGGCCTAGACCATGCCTAGAATAATTGGTGCTGTGCTTAAAAATCATGGTGCTCATACAAAATACTAGATGTTGTAGTTTTTGTTGCAGGGTGTATTCATTTTATCTTCAACCAATATAAGTAAAACTGAAGATTTTGTGATCTAAATTAGATTAACTTTAATTTCATGTTATGGATTTAAATAAGTGTTCAATAAAACTTGGCCTTGTGGAAAGTTTGGAAATTATTCTTTTGTTAATTGAGCTACTGATGAAATTCCTACTTTTTAAAGGCGGTGTACTCATTTATGCAGAGCACGGTATGTCAATCTGAACAGTAAGATTAAAAAGAGCAAAGGTGTCAGAAGGAAAGTCACATTTTCAACATCCGTCATTTTTTAGAATGTTAGTTATAATATAATTTGCCAAAGATGGAAATCATTTTTCACAGGTTCAGGATCTGTACATGTTTTTCTGAAATCCAGGTTGAGATTATTTCATTTAAGGATAACTTTTTAGTGAATTAGATCTGTAATACAAAGCATGACCTTTTTCCTCAGTAACTCTGCTCAAATAACTTAACCTTCAATAGCTTTGCATTAAAATGTCAATAGTCCTGAATGACCAAAGACTGTGTGGATGAAAAAATGGAGAAAGCTCACATAAGCTTTCTATTTGTAAATGCTGCCAAGTCGTCTTGTGTATATTTATCTATTGATTCATATCATTGCTGACACACTGCCAATGTTTCTTTTTCTCCAAACCACACCATAAAAAATAGTCTTAACTAAATTTGCTCTATTGGAACATTTAATGTTGATTAACAAAAAGGTCATGCCCCTGTTAACAGTTGTATTTTCTTATTGCAATTTTGTTATTGAATGCATGGAAATAGGGTTTGTCCCAATAACGCTCTACTCAAGCAAAATGTTGATAATATCATAAGAAACCTAAAATAACCTCTAATAACAGCTAAAGCTATCATCGGAACAGCTTTTCTTTTTACGTCTACATCTTGATATTTCAAATTTACTTAGGCCTTTTTTCATCTATACATCTAGTCATGCTAGCCTTACTTAGCTTATTAAAACATTTGAATAGTTTAAAAAAGTTAAGTTATTGATCGGCAGCACGTAGCGTCACTGATCGGGAAGGAAGGAAGGAAGAAAGGAAGGAAGGAAGGACAAGGCAGGGAAGCAGGACATATGTGAAGGTCATAGTTTAAGAAAGAAAGCTGTAAGGGTGAAGGGAAGGAGAAAGAAAAGCAAGGGAAAGCAGTGAAAGGAAGCAGAGGAGAAGGGACTGTAGAAGAATAAGAGGGAGGAACAATAGGAGACAGAGTAAAGTCTAGAAATGTTCTTGTATATCCTTTTTATACTTTGTATTATTTTCCAATTCTGGAGAGTATAGCAATCAAATCCTATAAATTTCCAGACTGTGTCAGAACAAAATCCGGTGTACCTAAAGCTAATAACTTTAAAAGACTGAATTACAAAATCCTAGTGTGACCTAAACAGGTAAAATAAATAATAATATTTTTATACTATTTAATTTATTATATATTTGTGAGTGAAATAACTAGGTAGATTTATAGAAGGAAAAAAAACTGACATGCTTGTGTAGGACATTTTTGTACAATGACTTAACCAGAAAAAACAAAAAAAATATATAGTTTTTACACACCAGTCTCAAAGTTTATTATTTTAAATATACAGACCCCCGTCATGTAACATACCCCACTGCCCCCTCATCATCCATCCTCCTTTTCACCCTCCTCTTTCAATTTTTTAACTCTCCAACAAAAAGCTTGTCCAACCTGTAAAACACGCTCTACTTTGTGCAGCATATTGCTCATTAAGACATCTTAGAAAACATACATTATAAATACTAAAGTTTGTGGGGTTTTTTCAGTTTGAGCATGTTTATTTAACGGGTATCCCTTCAGAAACCAGTAATGGAATTTATATATATATATATATATATATATAAATATAAACAAACTTTGAATTTGGTTTGATTTTCTTGTTTTTGAAAATTCAAAGAATATAAAATCTCAAACATTTTAAAAATGTATAATTTCCTCACATTGTGACACCCCTCCCACCTTAACATGTGCTTAGAACGCTGCAAAACACTGTGCATCTAAACATGTCCAACAATCTTGTTTCCAGCTAACAAATTCTTTTTTAATCTTATTTTTAGATGTATATTCTAAACAAGAGCAGAAAATGTTAAGATTATTAATCTAATTTAGAGAATATGTCTAATTTTGAAAATTTTTACCAAGTGCAATTGTCTTACTACATTGGCAGATTATTTCCCTTAATTGAAGAATCTTTAGACTGTAATCAAGTATGTTAAGGGTTAAAGTAGTTTAAAGCTTCTTAAATTAAGTTAAATCTACCAGTGCAGTTAGACAATTGTACTAAGAATTATCAATATAAGATATATATTTTCTAAATAAAATTAATAGTCTTAAAATTTTCTGCTCTAGCTCAGTATATATATAACTCAAAACAAGATCAAATATACTTTTTAGCTGGAAACAAGATTGTTAGACTTAGTTAGATGGATAGTTTTTGCAGAGTACTTGCTACAACCAATTATATCACTTTACATCAAAATACTTATCCTTTTCCCAAAATTAGATAGCTATTTATTTGTTCTTGCTCATCTAGACTGGTTGTGCCTATATAAGACCAAATGTGTGAGTGGTGCAGAAGAAACAGCGTTTTCTACAGTCTCAGTATGCAATGTTTGTATCATATACTTAATTGTATTTAAAAAATAACAGGTCGATTTATTGTTCCTCTTTGCCAGTGATTTTTCTTTAATTATTTTAACTAGGAAAAAGGGGAAATCAAAACAAATTAAAAAAAAGATTTTGGGGATTTTTTTTGTGATGAAAATGGATGAGGAAAATCTTGTTTTTCAGTTTAATATTTTTCTATTTTAGGATAATCACAATAGCCAATCTTTTTTTCTTTCCCAATACTGAATGCTGAAGAGAATATCCAGTTATCAAAACATGCCAAGACATATACACCCTTAATATCCGCACTTACATACAGATGTTCTCGACACAATCTAGAAAATAAAAGAAAACTAAACAGTGTCCCTCAGTCTGGCTACATATAAATAGATTCCTTTTCCTTTTTTGCTTAAATGACAGTGTGTACAGTGGTCTGTACCATAGCAGGTTAAACAGCAAAAAATAATGTTTTTTGTTTGTTTTTCAAAATAAATCCTGAGTTTAAACAAATTGAGTAATGCATTTTGTTTTTTTAATCAATTTAAACATGAATCAAACAGTGAGTTCATTACAGCTCATGCTTTCAATAGGGTTTGTCTCTCTAACATCTCCCCCCCATCAGATTTGTAAAGGAGCTTCACATCCACCAGTTGCAGATGTGTTTATCATTTAGAGCTTTTTTTATTCCAATCAAAATTTGCAGAACTACAATTGTTGGTCCAATGTGGATGCCGCCGTTGCAGGCAGAGTGAAGGACAGTGTGAAACGGCACTAAAAGAAAATTCAGGTGTTTGAGTCACAAGGCATGCATGCTAACACTTAACTCTGAGAGTTGCCACCAAAAGTGTGTATGCATTAGTCTGTTTGGGTGTGTGTGTCACAATCTGTACATTTCTTTCGTGGTACAGACAAAGGCATTGAAAAAAGTCCTGCTTTTGTTTTTATTCTTGCTCATCGGTCCCTACACTGATTTCCAGTGTTTTAAATATTTTCACCTGATGACAAGAATAATTGCCATGTTGATTTGGGTGAAATTTTTAAACTGTCTCTGAATCTAGAAGGAAGGAATATTGTAGGAAATAAGAGGGTGACTTTTCCGAAGAGCAACACTGTCTGTGTCTCAGTGTGCCTGCGGAGCATTTCATCCAGTCTTCATCAAGTTTTGTTTCCATCATTCTTGCAGTCAGTCATTTTAAGGAAATAACGAAGGGACTTCCTTTTTAAAATAAGAAAATACTTAAAAGGTCAGGCCAGAGGTCACATGCGGGGAGAGTATTTGGGGTTTCTTGGCACCTCGGTGAAAGATTTCAGCTCATATGGGATCCCTGTGTCCACTTCGATGGATTTGCGGGAAAATAGCAGCCGGATATCGTTGTGCAAGTAAATTTTTCCAGATTTAGAGCTCTGGAATCTAAAAAAGTAAGAGACAACAAAGAGAAATAGCTTGTTAGTAAAATATTTTTTTTCAAATCATTGCAGTAGGCTGTCAATATTTGTCTTTAACATATCTGATTGTGCAGTGCATCTTTGGAATAACTTGTAGAAGGTAAATGAAGGTGCAAAAAAGAGAAGAGTTCAGTCGTGCCTGAGATGTATCAAGTAGCAAAGAATCCTCTTTCTGTCAAGCACTCCACCTCCTGGAGATGCCTCATCTTTTCCCTCGGTGCCCTCCTCCACTGGCACCAGGAAAATACGGTGACGCAGGAAGGTCATGTGATTGATTGGCATGTCTGCAAAGTTGTAAGTCACCAGGAACATCTTCACCACAGTTTTATTGGGATTAAATAAGGTCTGGGAATATGGAAAACACCAGAGTTTACAAATCAGATGCTATATGGTTCTGTTTAAACAAAAACTGATAGCAATGAACCAATGAAAAATACAAATATTCAGCAGGAAAAATGCAGAAGCAGCACAGAACAAGCCTTTCAGAGTTCAGATAAATAACTTTTAAGAGGACAAATTTACCACTTGAATGGTCCCTGTTTTGGGTATGCTGTATCCTTTTTTTCCAAGAGGCTCGAGTGATACAACGCCCTGTTAGAGAGATGAATATTGGTACAAGTTAAAAAACAACAACAAAAAAACCATATGATAACTGCAATTGTGCATTTAGGTGGGCGACTGTGGCTCAGTGGTAGAGTAGTTGGCTTGCAATCGGAGGGTCGTAGGTTCGATTCCAGCTTCCTCCAGTCACATGTCAATGTGCCCCTGGGCAAGGCACTTAACCCCCAAATTCTACATTGTCCTACCGAGCCATGTTGGGTGTCGGTGTATGAATGCGAGTGTGATTGGGTGAATGCGGCTTCAATGTAAAGCGCTTTGAGTGGTCAGTAAGACTAGAAAAGCGCTATATAAATCCAGTCCATTTCCATTTACCATTTTATTCAATAGGAAGGTTGGATTTGCTTATATAGAGACCATGCCATTAAATAAATAAATAAATACCAGGACATAAATCAACAGTTTTGGCAAATAGGATTTAGGCTTCTTATTAATTACTTATATTTATCTGTTGCCTTTATAATACGGTGCTTAATTCTAAGGAGTATAGCGTTTTAAGTAGAGATGCACATGAAATTGGGTGGTGACTGGAATCGGATTATTTTGAGTTTACTGGACTAGTGACAGGCTATTCAGAGACCCAAAACAGCATTTTTTTCCCCCATTCAGTAAATACCCCATATCTAAGTTCAACAAGGCCACACGGAGAACAACACTTTCAGGTTTGGCATTTGGGTTGCTACTGGAAGAAGACTAAAAGATATCAATTCCCAATAAAGGGTTAAAAATGCAAATGAAGAAACACTGAGATGTCAGAAAATACAGGGGGGCAAAAACATATTTAGCAGCCACCTATCGTGCAAGTTGTACCATTTAAAAAGTAGTAAAAGGTCTGCCATTTTCATCATAGGTACACTTCAACTGTAAGAGTCAGAATGTAAAAAAAACAAAAACAAACTATCCAGGATATCACATTGTGTGATTTTTAAAGAATTTATTTGTATACTGTGTTAGGAAGCAAGTATTTGGTCGATAACAAAAGTTCACCGTAATACCTTGTAATGTAATGAACCTTGGTTGGCAAACATTTCCTGTAAGTCTTCACCAGGTTTGGAAAACTCCGTAGCTGGTATTCTGGCCCATTCTTCCATGCAGATCTCCTCTAGAGCTGTGGTGTTTTGGGGCTGATGCTGAGCAACACAGGCTTTCAACTCCTTCAACAGATTCTCTATTGGATTGATGTCTCGAGACTGGCTATGCCAATCCAGGACCTTGAAAGCCTTTTTTTAAGCCACTCCTTCATTGCATGGCCGGTATGTTTGTCATGCTGGAAGATCCAGCCATGTTTCATCTTCAATGTTCTCACTGATACAAAGCCCTATTCATGCTTTCTTTAATGCGGATCAGTCGTCCTGTCTCTTTTTTCAGAAAAGCAGCCCCAAATTATTACGTTTCCATGCCGATGCTTCACAGTGGGCATGGTCATCTGGGGATGCAACTCAACATTCTTCCCCCTCCAAACATGGCAAGTGGCGTTTATACCAAAGAGTTCTAGTTTGGTCAAATAATGACCACAAGATATTCTCCCACTACTTCTCTGGATTATCCAGATGGTCTCTGGCAAACTTTAGACCGGCCTGGACATGTGCAGGTTTAAGCAGAGGGACTGCAGGATTTTAATGATTGATGACACAGTGTAACTAATAGGTCAATCATCTGAAGGAAGCTGGATCACAGTAACAAAGTTTTACTGTTCTCCTGTGTAGTTCTGGGGAGTTTCCTCACCTTTCTCGAAATCATGGGTACCTCCACGAGGTGAGATCTCTCATGGAGCCCCAAGTGTCAGCGATCCATTTTCTAATCAATACTTCAACAGTTGATCCCTTCTCACCAAGATACTTGCCTATTGTAGATTGGCATCCCAATCCTGGCAGGTGTACAATCTTGTTCCTGGTGTTCTTAAGACAGCTCTCTGGACTTGGCCATGTAACAATTGGTGGACAGAAGAGTTTCTTAAACAAAAAGTAGCATCTCTGTGATCGTCAGAATTCTTGCTTGTTTGTAGGTGCTAAATCTTTTTTTTCTGCACTATTATACATATTTTTTTTCCCTTTTAAATCATATAATGTAATTTCCTGGATTTTTTTTTTAACATGTTGTCCCTAATGGTTGACAAGTAACTATGATCAAAATGACAGACCCCTCTCATCTTTTCAAGTGGGACAACTTGCACAATTGGTGGCTTCTAAATACAAATTTGCCCGGCTGTATTTAAAATGAATCTGTATTTTTTAGAAACATGTTGAGAGACGTTGGTAGTTAACTGAGGCTGGGAGACTAAGGCCTAGTAAGAAAGTAAGTCATAAAGCCAGTAACAGGAAGGCTGAAAGGAGCAGTACAGTTTCTCGTTATTATAAGTATGAGCGTTTAACCTCTGTCATTAAACTCAATAGAGTTGTAAATGTTGGAAACCTTTTATTATAGCTTAAGAGTTAAGGTAAGGATTTACATTCTGTAGGATATACACCCATATTTCTAACCATGCTAATTGCTAATACAAGATGCATAAGAGAGCCTAAAATGTGAATCATTTTGCCATGGTTTTATGTCCTACAGAGAAATCTGAACATGCCAAAATTAACACCAGCAAGAAAAAGTTTAACAAAAACAAGAGATCATAAATCAGCCAGGAGTCTCTGGATTCAGGGAGGATCTAGTTTGTGCAAATAAACAACCATAGTTGCACAGACTGACCAGGAAGGGTGAGGGTGCACTGTGCTCCGAGATGTCGTAGTATGTAACCTGCACAGGCAGCGTGACGTGCTGCGGGCAGTAGGAGCCACTGGCTCCTATCTCTGCTGTGAAGCCCTCAATCTGCCCAGATGGGGAGAATCTGCCCTTCAATATGGACTCCTGCAGTACAAGCAAAGGGAAAAGAGGGCTTTAGTCATTAAACTCTTAGAAAGTATGGGATTTAAATGCAGGGTGTGTTATTGACAGCTATTCTGAATCTTTTTTTTTTTAATCAACACCCAAGAAGTATTTAACACTCAAAAAATATAATTCTAGCAGTCAACATAAAAACTAGTTTTTGAATGGATTTCATTGCATACTTTACCAATTGCATCTTATTTTAATAAAGCTATTGATTCCTTTATTGTTTTTTGTTTTAGAAGCAGGCTCATATGAACCACTTTATTTTTCTGACTTAAGGACCTGCCTTTACATTCAGTAATATTTGGAAAACCAAAATTATTACACAGATAATCTTTTGCACTCAGTTTAAAAATATTCATTCATTTTCTAATGTTTATTTTTCCAATGAAAAATAAATTGTGTTTTCCATTCTAATTGCCTTTATTATATGCAGTTGTTCAAAACCCTTAAATTTAAGGCTGCTAGATTTTTAACCCATTGAAATGTCTAGCTTTATGGGATAAACAATGAGTCCAAGAACTGTTAAAAAGTACAGAGTTTAGAGCATAGCACTCTCCATAATTATTGCCACCCCTGGGAAAAAAAATATGTTAAAATAAGTCAAAATAACATTGTTACTGATGGAAACCAAAATGCCTCTCCTCCTTACAGTGTGAGGTGACAACATACATATATGTCTCTGGCCATCACTCCAAACTCTTAATCACTGCTTTGACTGAAAAATAACGAACTTATAAAAGTCAACATACTGTCTACCCAGTTTCTTGAATAGCACTTTCGCTTGGTTTTCCTATATTCAAGACGGACTAAGAGAAATTTACGTCTGTGTCACCTCATATTTATACCCCAAGAAAGCTGGCCGCAATTAATTATTATTAAATGTTCTAAGATGCTCTGATCACTTTAAACAGTAATTGAATGTGGTGGAAACTTTGTAATTTTGTTTGTCATTCTTTGTAAAATCTATTTCTATATTGATTATCATGACACTCTGACCTTTTAACATGTGATAGAGAACTTTAAGCATACATCATCCTGATTTAATTAAAATTGTCTCAGAGCAGAAGATGTTTCTGAAAGACACCATTTAATTTGCATTGTGTAGACTAAACGGGATTGATTTTAAAATCAGGTGGTTGTGAAGTTCCAGAGGGTTTTACATTAATTTGCCTGGGGGATTGTATAATTTTGGGGTGTGCTTAGAAAACTGTTAAAAGACTGAAACTTGTTCTCAGGAACTCAGAACAACTGTCTCAACAATCTTTGTTTAAAGTTAGTCATTCTCAAAGCTAACATTTCGATGAATAAATTCTCATTAATTATAATTCATTTCACAGGTTTGTTAGGGTGTCCCCAGCCTTGGTAGTTTTTCTGTTTTTCTCAACATGGTATTTTCCCACCAACAGAATAAATGCACTTAAATTGAGTTTTTGAGTTTTAAAATACACTACTGCAATAAATTAATAATTTAAAAAAAGGTTAATTACATACTTTTGCCAGGGGTGCCAATGCTTGCGAAGGTGGCTCACTGTTTAGTGCAATACAATACATTACTATAAGAGTATACAGCAGAATAAGATCCATCTAAGTATGGGAAATTTCTTGCAACGAGATTTCACACCAACAGATACAGATCCGGTGTCCTCCTTAATGCATGTTGCAACTCTGGATACTGATATCCCTTTGCTGAGGATATCCCTGGATAATTGAGGGGCCAGGATTATGGTATTTCATAAAGACTCAGAACTCCTAATACAGGAACTCCTAATACAGGAAAATATTAGTCCATTTATCAATTTTTGATTCTGAGAAACTTACATAACATATTAACAAATATCATATGATGTAATCAATAATCTAATAACTAACCAATTTGGCCCTAACTATTGAATCACATTCAACGAACTTTCAATAACTAACATCAGATTCCCTCACAATAATCACTTGTAGATGCCTGTTTTTTGTAATTTATGCCAAATGCTGCCTATAGTATAATTTTGTGTGTGTGCACAGCTTGCAAAAACGGCATTTCGGATTATTCACATTATTTTATTTTAAAAAAAAGGCCTTCCCCCATCACATTATAAGCATTTTTCACCCTTTACAATGAAGATCACAGTAACTTAAAAAAAATTGTCCGCTGCAACACTCTGTGTATGTGTCATATGAGCCGATTTGTGCTAAAAAGATTTCTAGACAGCTGAGAGCAGCTGAAACACAAGTCATTCAGTTTTATGATGTCCAAAGAAAAAGCTTTAAACTCATCGAGCAGGAAAACAGCTTATGCAAGCTGGATTTATTTAACAGCTTATGCAAGCTGGATTTATTTATTTGCACACAAATAAATAAATCCATTGTTATTTTAAAGCACATTAAAGCTATTTAGTTTTTGAAAAAATACACAGTACTGACTTTAACTTCATGGTAGTTACAGACTAGTACTTTGCATCAGTACATAGCTAATCTTAAATAGAGCTAGATTGGAAGATAAAACAATCCTGATGATTACATCCTTATAGCAAAGCTTCTCTTCTATTCACTAATCCTTGATTTAGATGAGTGAAACACAAAGATCTACCTTAGTTAAAGAAAATGTTTGTCTAAAATGATGCCCTAAAAATAGCTCATTTGTGCTTTTACTGGTAAAGTTAACAATTAATTGAAACAAATGTTACACTTGAGTACCTCAAAGTTGCCGAGCAGCGATCTGCTGATGGAAGAAGAGGACCAACGTGTGGCTCGGTCTGTGTCGGTCTGCCTGCCGCTGCGCAGCTGCCGACTGGATATTTCCGGAAACACACACAAAATACACCAGTGGTTAGTGGCTGAGATTACAATAATCTTGCCTTAACCAATATGTCACATGCCTGTCTGAAACTAAAGTAACCTTTTAATTTAGAGTAAGAGGAAGAATACTTTACACTCTCACCTCTATTTATATGACTGAAATATGGGAAACCTCACTAAATCAAACATTCACTTCCACAAATACAAGGAAACTATTTTCAAGCCTCCGTGGTAAAATGTATATTTTAAGGACCTTATCCTGTTTCTCTCACTTGTGTATTTTATTGATGATAAGTGTAATTAGAGGCCAACAGAAATGATGGATGACTCACCTTTTTAAGCGCAACCCAGTCTTTAGTCGTCTCCCAGATCTGGTGCAGTCTACAGCAGTCTGGAAAAAAGAACCACAAAAACAAAACATCAAAGATTATTATTATTATTATTATTATTATTATTATTATTATTATTTTCTCAGTATAGCTTGATTATATCACTAAGCTAGCATGTATTAGAATGAAAATAAAATCCTGAATTACATGATCCCGTCAGTACTAATAACCTGAATTAATTTATGTTTTCCTTTGAGAGAAATGCTCTGTCTGGTTGTGAATTTCAGCTTTTGTGTTACTTACTGAGCACTGACTATGAGATGCAAGAATGTTTTCCATTTCCAGGCATGCGTTCACAGTAAAGGCGACCCAATGGTCAGATGACTCGTCCCCAACGACACTCACACCCTCCTGTAAATCTTTGCCTAGAGAAAATGTCTTGCTCGTAGTTAAGATACTTATAATTAACTTCCTTTAAAGCCTTTGTCAGCTTTCTGGTTCATCTTCAAATACAATTAGATCAATATTGAGCATAATTTAATTCACCTTTGAATGCTAACCTTTATTTACTGAAACATGTTCGTTTTAACTTTGGCCCTGTACTTTAAATTATTCTACTTTGCTTCACTTTATAACAGGTCTCCTCATCCCTTTATTTAAATCTGTTGTAGTTAGATTTCTACTCCACCCTTTTTCCTTCCTCCATCCTATATTCGAAACCTGTTCAAAACCCAACGAGAGAACTGTGTTAGGACTGTCCCCATAAAAACTGACAGAAGTAGCTCTTTCTGGTCTCTCGGAGTTAAAAAAAGGTCCAGTTGACTTCCAGAAAGATTTTAAGCAAAATGCATGTATACATGCGTGTGTGTGTATGCTCATGCATCAGCATGAGCGACACCCCGCACTCATGTTAGGGAACAATGGTCCTACCCTCAATGGGTTTTATTCTGGAGCTGCTCGGCTTTTTTTCCAGCATGCAGTGATAATGAGCCAGCCATTACATTACGCTTTAAACGTTTTACTTAATCTCATAGTTTGTGTTTAGTTTTTATTGATGCCCTACCATCTTTCCCTAAATTAAACAGGACCAGCGGATGTCTTGGCCTTCAATTCTTACAGAGTTGTTGTAACTTTATCCCTCGACTGAAAGCTCTTTCTCTTGTTAGTTAAGTATGCTGACAAGCTGAGAAGTTAAGCATAGATAATAATAATCATAAAACTCCTCATATTGCTTATATAATGTAATTATATATTGTTTTCTAAAGATTACACATTACACCCAATTTGGCACACTGAAAAAATATGAGTGACTTTGTGCTATAAGATAATATGCATAGAGCGTTTTAGAGTTCACAGTGAATTATAACTAGATTATCGGAAATTAAAAACCTCAGTAGTCCAAGTTGACACAAAAAGTTTGCAGAGTACAAATTGATTGAAACATGTACCTTTTTAAACCGGAAGCAGTTTGTCCCTAAACAACAGAATGACCAGGATCAATAACAATACCTTGTCTTGTTCTACTTTTAAAGACTAAAGAACATGTACATCTGGAGCACCTTGGAGTATCTGCTGGCCCTTTTAAAAAGGTAGTAGACGTAGTGAAGGGTACAAAAAAAAAAAAAAAAGAACAATGGACTTCGGTTGTAGTTAGTTTTATCATGAGAGTTGGTGCTAAGCCGGCTGTCAACCTTAAGGCACTGTTCTAATTGTTTAACAAAAAACAACGGGGGTGCTGCCTCTGAGGTTAAAAATATTTCAAGGCTTAAGGTTTTGTCAGAAAATGTAAGATTTGAGATGATAAGAGAGAAAAACTCCATGAAGTGAGGATCTGTTAAATTTAAAAGGTGAAAGGAGTTTCCCTAAATCTAAAAGTTTTTTTTGATAGCTTTATATCGGACACAAGAATTAAAACATTATTTCAGCATATTTATATAATCATACTTGACTTAAAAATGGCAAGATAAGTGTCGGCTCAAACTATTTTTTTTGCCAAAAACAGTATTGCACATAGCTACAGAACCTCCCCAGTTATCAGGACCCCTGGTGACGATGTGTACAAAAGCTAAACTGAAATAAGACTTTGTGACGCGAAGACAACTTTTTTTGATACAGTTCTCAGATGATGAGCTTTAGAGAGGTTTTATTTTTATTTATTGTTTTCCATTCTATTCTCTGTGTTTGGTGATGAGATAAACTTGGTTCCTTGTTTGGAAACTCCCCTAGGTTAAAACTTCTAAATTGGGCAAGTTTAAAATGATAGCCGTTTTCCTGTTGCCATCCTGACTGATGAACAGCAGCAAACCTCACCTGGATGGCATGTTCTCATGTCTCACCCACTTTAAAGATTTGCTTAGTGTGTGTTTCACGTTACATTTTAAACCCAGGGAAACATGACGTCATTCATTTTCAATTATGGTCGTTTATAAACGCCTTGAATTACATAACAATAGGGTGACAAAGTGCGGTGGTCTTTTTTTTTGTATCTCTGAGTTTTCTTTCCTACTACCTAAATGTACACAAGGGTTGGCTTTTCCATAGTTTTTTTTTTCTGAAATCATTTTAGCAAAGTAAAAATGTAAATTAATTTGTGGATTTTTCTTTTTCACAAGCACTGTTGGAAGTGTTGCAAAATACATTGCCCAATAATCTTTTACTGTCTAATTATCATGATCATCTCATACTGAACACAGCAAGCTAATTTTACCTGCAATAAAAACCTTTCCATTCTTTATGGTTCTGTAGCTATTAAACAATTTATTTGGCTGCCCTGAAGGCCTAAATGCATCCAGTCAGAGTTGCACAAGACTATGATACAAAGAAGTAATGCATTAAAAATACACTAGAAAGATTTCCTTTGACATAAAGCACACAACCATGGAAATACTCTGAAGTAAGGAGTCATTCTAAAAACGCCTTCCTTTCTTCTTTTCAGTCTTCTGTTAGCTGAAGAGAAAGATAAAATGAACACATAGTGCGTGTGTGCGTATGAGTGCTAACCTTAGGTCGGTCTCGTGTAGAGGGCAGCAGGTGGTTCCAGTATGGCGCAGCTTTAGCGTCAGTGCTGCGACATGAGGCCAGACCCACTCCTGAAGTTAGCAAAGACAGCCTGCTTCTTTTAGATGTAGAGGGTCCCTCATCTTCAGAGCACGAGTCTGCTGTGTCACTTGGTGAAAGCAGTCTTTTTTTGGCCAGGCAGTGGCCTCCAGAGAATAGACGGTGACTGTTACTGCTTGGAGTTTTCTCCCAGGAAGCCAGACCATTTAAAGAAGTGGCCTGTTGGGTAGCACTTCTTTCAGGTGGAGAGGATTCAAGACCAATGTCCCATTCAGTAGCTTCCCCTGGTTCTTGCATCTCTGAGTGGTGTGGAGGGGAGAAAGGGCCAGGTGGACTTGTGGGGCTGGCAGGATTAGGAGTTTCATATGTGGACATCTCATATAAGAGCTGGCCTCCAGATGAGCCATTACTACAGCCATCGTGTCCAGGGCTTCCTAACAAGTGTGTTGGTGTGCGGATCCCAATAGTTGTTTCTGTCCTTGCTGAGCTTCCATTGGAGTGTCCCTGGTCACAGAATTGCCCATGTGGGTCAGACAATGGGGGAGATTTGGGGGAGAGTGGGGCAAATGAATCAGGGATGGGTCTATCATGATTGTGCTGAGCTGGTCGGCGGGAAGGTGTTTGGCTTGGGGAGAGCGGTGGCGACCTAGGTGACAGTCCTCCTTCAGAGTCTCTATGCTCCAAATGCATGTAAGAGTATGGAGAAACAGGGCCGCCAGGCCCAATAACAGATCTGTTCCCATTGGCTTGAGCTGGGGCAGAGCCACATAATACACCACCATCAATCACCTCAATGTCTGATAAGTCCTCCATATGGGAACACTTATGAGTCAGCTGAGGCTCGTCTAACCCTCTTTTGTAACCTGCCCGACATGGTCTTTGTTGGGCATCAGCATTGGATCCAGTGGAGGCAGAAAAGCCTCCCATCTGAGAGAAAATAGAGAGCTGGTAAACCTTTTGGAGTCGCAACTCATCTTGGTCAAAGCGCCTGGGCCCCCCGGCTTTAACGCCAGGATCTAGTCCCACTGTTGGGGATGTAGGGGATGGGGATGGAGGCAGGTCCCCCTCCTGTGCGGGAAGCTCAATTTGAGCCTTTTTTTGGGCCGGCTCCACGTGAATGTGCCGCATGGTTCTGATGCTGCAAGAGTCTTGACTTTTGAGCAACAAGGTCAAGTAGGTCCTCACAAATACCAGGAGGCAGACCCAGATGTCCCACAGGAAAGGTGGTGTCCTATAGGTGAGACTGTGATGACATCAATGTGTGTGGAACAAGATGATGAGCCACACACCACCTGAAAGGAACATAATGCCAGATTACAACGTAGTTGATGAAAAAAAGGCAAGCAAGTGTTAAAAACAAATTTGAATATTAATCCCATGAAAATGGAAAAAACTGAAATTAATCAGTGGAGATGTGCCACCAATTTGGCTGCCGACTATAATTTGATAATTCTAAAGCTGGATTGGCCCTGGCCCCTAACTGATAACCTTCCATTGGTGTGTAGGGCATTTTTGAGAGAAGAAAACTCAATGTTGCCTATTTTTGGAAAAAAAGCTAGGTGTTTACCATTAAATGAGAGAACTGACCAGACTGAACAGAATTTGGATAAATTCTGACTTCATATCATAGGGTAGGAAGTGGACACGTCTGTCTATTAAGCTGGCTTGAGAAGCTTGGTCGGAGCTGAGCTATATACAGTAGACAAACTGAATTGAACTGAAACGTTTAACAACTATCATCACAGATTGTGACTATGTTATGGTGTTATCTGAAAAGGATAAAAAAAACAACAACAAAAAAACAAATTTTGCTCTAAAAAATATTAAAACAAGAAACAAAAAGGACATGAAACTATCACATAGATTCAATAGTTAAAAGACAAACTCAAAACATTATAATTTCCTTTAATATTCATCTAAAAGTTTTTGAGGACATCGAGAAGATCGACATCTCACCTTTTTACAACTTTTTTTAATGGGTCGTCTCTGGCACAGCATCAGACAGATGTCTCTAAATGAGCTTTTCATGGAATCCATCCATGTTCTGGAAGTTGGCATGAAAATATGCCAAAATCACAGAGCAGATAATCAGGAAACGAGATCAAAGGTGAAGGGCACAATCAATCACAACTATAAAAATTAGAAGGCATGTAAACTACAACCAATAAAGGTCAGGTATGCAATTTCTAAATTATCTACACAAATTTTGTAGTATAAATTCAGATGCATAGAAATTACCAGCAAGTGTCGGAGTGTCAGTATGGCAAAGGGCTCTTAAGAGGAAAGGTATCTGAATCCAAGTTGGCAGTAATTCTGTTGCCACTCCCTCTATGGTTGGCTGACAGCCAGGTGAACCGTCCTTGGTTACCTGGGTGTAAAGTGGGACACGGCTGTGGCATCATGGCTGGGTCATTCCACCCAGTCCCTAAGGAAGCAAACAGACATCAAAACCATTAGGAATACTGAAAAGAACATCAAAATAACGTATTGAATCAAAGTCTCTAAAGGTGAAAGGATAAACAGCGTCTGAAGAAGCAGTCACATTAAATAAAATACAAAGATATTTTATTAAAAACACACTGTAAACCTAAAAAACAACCCATAAAGAACTTTTATTATTTCTATCCTCTCCATGACAAAATTCCCCATTTCAAAACACAAAGGCCCCAAAGTCTTTGAGCTGATTATCACACATGAAGGAGTCACTTCATGGAGCTAGCTTGGCACCACACGGTGCTGAACCAAAAGAAATGGGTTGTGTCCCATCCTACTTGGGCCTGAATTTGGGAATGTTGGGTGAAGGGAGGGAGGCGGGGAGGCTTGCAATGAGCCATCTCCATGACAACACATAGCCCAAGGATAACGACTCCTTTGTACTTGGCCACAAAGAGGGAGAAAGAGAAGCAGAGCTACATAGTGTTTGAGGAGGTTGATGGTGGCACAGATCATGTTTTGGAGGTAGAGGAGGGGGGCATGAAAAATCTTCTTTAGAAAAAAAATGCATAGATAAATACACATAGCAATTTGGTGGACTCCATATAGTGTGGTCAAAAAGCTGAATTTAAACACGCAGATACCTAGTTGATTTTACTTTAAGAGTTTGTCTCCATTTTGCCCTTTACCAATACCGGAAACTCTGTTTTTTTATTTAAAATAATGATGATAGAAAACAAACTCAAAAGATTAAATTTCCATAAATCCTATTAAGCCCATTCAAATGTATAAGTTCTTATAAGATTGAATCACAAGCGTAATCCATCCACATGTCTAGGACGTTCTGTTTATTAAAAATGATTAGACTTGCTGCACTTTGGGTGACCTGCAGTTGACATTTATATGATCTTCCTGACATGTAATGTTTCAGTAAATCATGTCATAATACATCTTTTATTTTTATATTTCTTGCTCATACAAAAAACTACAGTGCATACACAAGAAACACAACCTCTACAAGAAGAAGCCAGGTGAAACATAAAGGAAAACATACCAAACCTCTAAGTTTGCATACAAAACACTACCTAACCCGATTAGGCATAATATAACTAACTGTCTAGTAGTTTAATGGTCCCCTTTTTGCTACCAAACAGCCAAGACCAGTTAAAGTATTGACTTCATGAATGTGTTTTGTGGTATCTAGCACCTAATGGCAATCAGCAATTCCTTTAAGTCCTGTAAATTGCTGGTGTGGTCTCCATCGATAAGACCTGTTAGTCTAGCTGAACGACAGATCCTTGATTGGACTTGATAATGTGGAGGCCAAGCCTGCCCAGTGGCATGTCTCATTGTTCTGCCAAAAGATATCACAACCATCAAGATATTCAGTTTCCATTAAGGGTCTATACTGTCTCCAGTAGTGCTTAGGTAGGTGTTTAGTGTCAAAGTAACATTCCCACAGATGGCACAACATAACATCTCACCGTAGAACACAGCCAAGAGCATCACAGTCCTTCCCCTGGCTTGTCTTCTTTCCATTGTGCAACCTGATGTCATGTGCTCCCCAGGTCAGTCACACTGCACTTATTTATCCACATGATGTAAAAGAAAACGTGATTCACCAGACCAGGCAACCATCTTTCATTGCTCCAAAGTCTAGTTCTGAGGCTAAATTACACATTGCTACCACCTTTGGCACTAGGTAGGGCACACAGACTGTTCTATCACTATGTAGGCCCAAACATTCAATATCCAATTACAATACATTTTGTATGTATTCTGGTACTATTGTCTCAGAATGAGCAGTCTGACCATCGCAGACCAGAAACTGCCCACAAAAGCTACAGGTTTGGAGGTACTGTAACCCAAGCATCTAGCTATAAATTCTTACATGTGCCCATTATTTATGCATTAAAACACATCTACTATGAGGACATGATTTGTATGTGCTGTCTAAAATGGCATATAAACTAACAGGTGTCATGATGTCATACAGATTATATAAATAAATAAATAAATACAGATTTATAAAGACTTTAGCCTTTTTATTTTTATTTATTTTATTTTTATTTATGTTAAATGTTTGATGTGCACGATTGTACCGAGAAAAATTCCTAGTTTGTGAACTTGTTCTCAAACAATGGCAATAAAACCTATTCTGATTCTGATTCTGATGAAGAGAAAATCAGCATTATTTAAACTCTCAGCGCTCATAAAGCTATGCCTAAGTGTGTACGATGGCTTACCATAAAGGTACCCATTTGTGTTCTCCAACTACTGTATACAAAGAATCACATGATTGGGAGTGAAGTCTCTGTTACCTATAATTAACCATCTAACATAGTGTTTCTTTGAAGTCGCACACTGCCTTAGGGAAATCTTAGGCTGCACACCAATGGCTCTCACACAAATGCGATCAAAACTAAGCCAAAATAAGAGAATAACAGCATAAAATAAATCAGAAAATTAATAATTACAAAGGCTTCTGATTAAAAAAAACATTTCAAAAGACTTTTCAAAAAAACTTTAGGAAAATGTGTTTTTGTGTTAATGCAGCTATTTAAAATGTTTGAACTCTACTGCAAAGCAAAGTCATCATTGTTCTATGTTCAATTCAATTCATTTGGGTCAAACAGGTTGTCAAATGTTTATAAATTTACCAGACGCTGATGATGAATTTAGGGTATTTGAATTAAAAATGTTGACAAAACATTTGATTTATTTGGGTGGAGCAGTTCCCAGCTAGATTTGTTACATGTCAGAATAGGATCTGTCAGTCAACTGACCAAGAAAAAGGTAATGTGAATCAATGCACAACAAAAGGGAGAAGTATAACTGCTAGTGGTATTTATAGTTAGTATTTAAATGTTAAGTTCCAGGTCGTACCAAATTTCTAACCATACATGCCCAGCCCTTTCATAGTTCGATCAAGCTGCCAGCAGTGGTGAGGAAACACTTTGGCCACACCTCAAGAAATACTTCAGGTTGCTGGGTGTGCGCACTGATTTAAAGAACTCACGAAATCTACAGCTGTGTCGTTCAACATTGCGACTATGCTCAAATGTTTGCATATAAAGCTTGTATAGCATCATCTAAAGTGCAGAGACAACAATCCAAATACAGCAAACATTACAGAGTTTTTACCAGTTAAAACTAGTATTAGTTTGCAAATTAAAGAAGAAAACAGAGCAAGTGTTCAGTTCTGTAGGTGTATGGTCCTATATTTTTTCTCCATTTGATCTACAATCTCCGGTTTCAGTCGCTTATTTTAGTAGCAACCTGATAAGTCAGCCAGTATTGGCAATCTCATAAGAATTGGAAACAACACAAGTTATTAATCAACCAAAGTCTGTAATGCACATGTAATACACAAATGTTTTGTTACACAAATGTTTTGTCTTGTCAGCTAAATCACAAGTCATAAGAACAAGGCAGTTTTTAACTAAATGAGTAATTTTTTCATAGTCTAGAATCAAACATCACATATCCCTGAACAATAAAGACTAATAAATACATATAACTAACAAAGCCTTTTGTGTTTATGCAATTGAAAAAACTATTGCAGCAGTCTCTTGTCAACTTAGATTATACGTGAACATTTGAAAACTAAGCTATGCCGACTGAAACTGGATGAAGAAAAACAAAACTGCACAAAAATGTGTCCTTGCCTTTAGCCGAGACTGATTTATCCTCTGCAGTGAAAGGCAGTAGGAGGATAAAGAAAATGACAACCTGCCGAGATTTGCCATTTTCATTGGGAGCTGGTTCGACAGTCCTTTTTTTGCCATTTCAAACTTTTGCAGTTTTTGTTCATTCTGTTCCTTTCCTTTCCTTCCAAATTAAATAATGCAACATATTACAGTATTTTTATGATTATTTATCCCCGCAATTTTCTTCAAAACACTTAACTACCAAGAGAAGCAAATCATCTAAGTTCATGGCCACGATATGTGGGTATGAGTTAGTGAATGGGTGAATTGACCCGGAAACCCTTTCCTGGTCCAGTATCTACAAATTTTCCCTGGAACCTCACTCTAAATTATTAATCGAAAATGTTATTATTTCTGGATTTCATTCTTTATTATTATTAGTTTTGAAGAGCATGCCCTAAATGTTTGAAAAAAAATGTGTCTTGAGGAGCTGAAATACCTAGGGACAATGCTACTCGAAATGCTATAGGCTGGTATATGCAAAGCAACTGATTCTCTTCTATCAAAACTAAAATTTGTTTTTGCATAACACATTTTCATTAAAAATTTAGTTTAAAAATAAAAGTGAAAAATCCTTGGCATTTTGGTATCACATGTGATTTTGTTTGTTAGAGATATCATCCATTATGGATGGATGTGAGAAAAAACAACAATTATTTTTAAGACAGGGGTGGAAAGTTTGAACCAAACTATGACTAGAAAAACAGTAAATAGTTTGATTATAAACAAAGCAAGATGGGAGTGGTACCCGACAGCAACTACCATACAAAACAGAGTGAGAAGACAGAAGATGATGAACATGCAGTGAAACTTCACCCTAGCTAAAGACCTTGAGAAATGTATAAATAGACCAGGAGCATAAGGAGATCCCTCTCCAACATCAGGGACCAACCTATGGCGTCTGTGGCTACAGCTAATGTGAGATGTTAGTACATAGCATAAGTTAAACTCAAAACAAATGGGATTCACATTACTAATTAACAAAGTAAGTAGAACCCTCCGGTTTAAAGTTTTTCTTCTCTAAAATTATCCAGCAGACATAAATGTCTCAACAACAACAAAAATGTGCACAAGGTTGAAGAGCTTAAAGAGTGTGATCATTATTAAGCATTAAGTAATATAATATGCCTCCATTGAAGAACCAGTAGTGTTTATATAAAAATACTAGCTTATTAGTGATATAATACGATGCTGCAGGTAGGTTTAGTTGTGTTTCCTCTGAAATAACCTGAACTGCTTAAATATGGAAATTTGGGATTAAGATCAATCTATGTGGTCTTTATTATGCATTACAGCTGCTACCATTGGCTTATTATGTACCATTAATATCTTGAGACATTCTAACCCAACACCATCACATTCTAGCAAGATAGAGCTCCAGTGGTGGGTTGGTGCGTGTATGTTTGTCCACAGGAGTGGACAGGATTGTCTACACATAAGCACTATTGTGTGTTGAGGTCATGAGGGAGACAGTGGTCATGAGGTCAAAGGCCAGCTGTCCTGTGTCAGTTGACAGATCAGGAAGGCCAAGAGGTGGTTCACTTCATCATCATGATGAAAGCGATGTCAAAGAATGACTCAACAGACAAAATACAACAAGATTACCTGATCACTGTGATGCTTCTGTTGAACAATTAAGTGAAACCAACTAAGACACTCAGAGTGAGTAGCAACCAGAGTATCTAACTACCTAGTTGGAATAGTGAAATAGACAGATACCGAAGATGTTGTCAGGTAACTTGGGCCATCAGATAAGATTAGCCAAGTAAGGTTCGAGCCTCCTAGCCTTTTAATTTTCTACAGAAAATTTCCACAAAAGATTTCAAATTGTTGGGTCAGTAATTAAGGTAGTTGTCTTGCAATTGGAGGGTCGTAGGTTCAATTATAGTTCCATCCTATCACACATCAACGTGCCTCTTGGCAATGCACTTAACCCCCAGTTGCCAACTAGATCTGTATCGTTGTATGAATGTGTGCGCATGTGTGAGTGTGAATGGTGAATGTGGCTCCAGTGTAAACACTGAGTGGCCATTATGACTAGAAAAGCACTGCAAAACTTCAACCCACTTAACAAAAACAATAGATCTTGAAATTTGTTTACATTTTTTCACATTAAAATCTCAAATGTCACTGTATGTTAATATGTTATTTTATGTGATAAGCAGACAAGAAAGTACATAATTGTAAAGAAAAAAAAATCTGAACATGAACATAAACTTTATTTGTGGAGGTTCCAATTCACAATAAAATAAATTGAAGTTTATGTTTGCAGGACATGCAAACTTACATACTTTTGGAATACGCTATAACTACACACAAACGCTACTTTGTCTGACCTAGAATTCACCTCCAAACAAAATGTGGGAAGATGTCAGAGGCCGAGTTTAAGGCCACCGTCTAGTTGAAAAAAGAAATAGCCTGACATTTGGCCTGTGTATATATTCATCACAACACACAAATGCCACATACCTATGCATGCACACACACGCACACAAACACACAAAGCCAAACATTCAAAGTACCATTACTTACTATTTTTCAGCAGCATAGGAAAAATTATACTTGATAAAGATTTTTTAATACTGCCTACTGTTTAACATTTATTGCATCCCACATTAAAGATTTTCAGAACCACAGCTGCTGCACTCTGGCTTTAGATTTGAGAGATCACTGGCTGAAAGGTGCTTTTTTTTTCTTTGTTCGGCTTAGATTTCAAATAATTATATAGGAGCCAAATCTTTCAAAAACTTAACATCAATGAGCATGCATATATATTCTACACTGTAGAACCACCCATCAATGTTTTGCAACTGCAAATTCTACCATTTCATTGCAGCTCTGGCTCAATTAAATTTAGTTTACTTATCTAGCACCACTTCGCAACAGATGTCATTGCAAGTCACTTTACAGGAACAATCGTTCAAATTTATTCATATAAAAACTCCAATCAGTTTAAAAGTTCTCTATTTAAGGAATCTTAGCAGACTGTACAGAGTTGCTGACATGCAGTTGTGCCTCATTGAGGCAGACTCCGATGACAGCAATCCCTAATACCACTGAGTATCATTATCCCTCTGGATGGTAAACCCCAGTCCCAGTGTCAAGCCTTTTGCAGCCTCTAACAGGTTGCCCTGTGTTAAACTGTAGATTTTTTAGATCTTTCCATCAACTGTGATCAGCTCCCCTGTCTCAGCTACAGAGGCATCTTCTTCAAAGTTGACATCAGTCTCTTGACTTCTTTGAATAATACGATAAAATGACCTTTGCTAGAAAAGTAGCATGATTTTTATTTCTTCCAACAAACACATCTTTGGAAAAAAACATCCACCACATTGGATTAACTTTTTGACAATTACCCACCCCCTATAATGGTAAAAGGATTCATTTGTAAGTCTGTGGTCTAAGGAGTCATATTGAATGAGCCTTTTGTGAAAAGAAAGTTTAATCTCTGGCTTCTCACGTACACTTCGCACTGCTTGCATTTTGAGTCAAAACCATAACGGATTGTCCTAACCTTTTTCAGATCAGCACCCAGACATCTCACAGTCCTGTTCTGTGCCGATAGGCTGATAAAAAAAAAAAAAATACACACACATACCAACAGACACACACTTGCTTGAGCACATTCCTTAACATAAAAAGTTTTTGGCTGCAAAGAATCAGCTGACTGATTCAATAACATGAACCCCTGTCTAAACAAGAATAAACTGGAAGACAACTGAGGGCGTCTGAGTATTTAACAACATATGACAGGAAGTAGAGACAAGGTTGGATGTAACTTGAACAGGGCAGATGAACCTCAGAGTCAAAGCAAACACAGCAGTTAGGCTGTGGTGTCATGACATTCTGAACTGGCCAGGCGAAGTTACATTTTTGCTGAAAATGCTGTTTGACTCAGGGTCCCCCCTCTGTCCCTCCTGCTCTCCCCTCCCTCAGTCTGTCTGCCTTTCATGTGGCCATTTTAGGAGACGTTGAGTCATCTGAGCCCAGCTGACAATATGACAGAAATCAACAGCAGTAACAACGGATCACTTGACTTGAGAGCAGGAGAAGTTGTCACACTCACCCTGTCACAAAGATGAGGTTAGTCTCCTTCCTTCCTTTATTTTAGGTCAAAGTAGGTGACACTGTTCTCCACAGCTGGGTCAAGCTGCCTCCTCCCTCCCTTCCTACCTCCTTCTCTTGACTCACTGGTTTTTTCTTTGCTTCCTTCGTCCTCAACAGTTCGTAATCTGTGAGAGAGTTTTGCCTTCCTCTCCTTAATTTGTTCACTGGCTTGTACTAGTGCTTCATTTCTCTCTGTTTTCTTCCTGTCTACCTCTCTCCACCCTCATCTCACGCACAAAAACAAGCACAGTTTAAAAACCTAACAACTCCCAGCCCCCATTTGCCTCGCCTCTGCCCTCCTTCTCCTTTTCTGTTTTAAGCCACCCCCACTTTCTCCTTTTTTCTCCTGTTTATGTGCTTCTATAAAGTATCTCAAAGTTTCTCCTCATCTTTCTCTCTAGTTATTTTTCTGGTCTTTTCTGACTTTCTTTCCTATTCCTCCGTGATTATTTTCAACACTTTCTGACTGTCCTGTCGCTCTCTCCCTAGTTGTATGTGTGTGTTTTCTTTCTGTTGCTTTCCTCTCAGCTGATAGTGAGGCATGCTTTGCTCACTCAGCAGTGAAGGCATACAGAGGAAAGAAAGGTGGGGGGATTTGATACTGCAAGCTAATTGGTGAGCTAAAAGGGTGGGGGGGGGTGACTTTAATGAGAAAAGTTCTGATTGGTTTGGAGGAAGAGAACGACAAGCAACAGGAAGTGCAGGGAACCAGAAAGCCGCCTACCTGCCTCTACTGAGCCTGTTCTGCATAATAAAAGAACACCCACTTTTCTCAAATCATGCATTCAAAGTTCATGAACTTAAAAAATATTTTGTCTTCTATAACTGCTTTCTATCTTTTGGCACAGAGCAATACATGTTTAGATGTATGCAACTTTCAAAATAATTTCTAATAAAAAGAATTAAAGAACAAATCTATAAAAATCACCCTCCCCCTTTCTTTGCAGCCTCTCTCATACACAAACTGCATTCTGTGCAGTGTGATGGGCTTTAAGCAGGAGAAGCAGAATAACAGTAAGCAGAGTGGAGATAGGGAGTGGAGTCCACATGAAAAAAAAAGTTTATCAGCACAGCACCAGAAGCAGCCACCAGCTGTGCGCTTGTGTGAGTAATTCTAGCATCTGTGAGCTAATAAGGAACCACACGTTGATTATGCAATGCTTGTCGCAGAGGAGTTTGGTTAAAGCATGCACAGCACAAGAAAATTGATCACACATTAGAGAGTGAACTCTCACCTCTCCATCGAAAACAACAAGCGTATATATATACATATATATGTGTGCATATTTAGCAAACTTGTTGCATACATACATGCACACCCTCCTGCAGTGTGACACTTTAACTTTATAAGGAAGCTGTGGTTTGCTTGTTAATATAAGTCTGTTGGTTGGGACACACGAGACAAATCTAAAGACAGCTCTGTGTCTCTTCATGTTTCAGTTACTAACTGTCACCGACCTGCTATGACTACTGATTTACATCAGCCTCCTGGTCAGCTTCCAACTGTGACACACTGCATCTGCTTCTACCCAGATGGAAAAGATATCCCTGCCTGTTGCTGCTAAGTTGTCAAGTTATCTCTGGTCCACATAAGATAGAAGACTTAAATAGATTTATAAAAACAAAACAGAAAAGTTTAAATAACATGTTAGAGTACAGGAAACTTCTAAGTATCAAGTTTAGTTGTAAAAAATTTTTTTACAAAAAACAGATAATAAACAGTGCATTTAGATGCACTAAAGGGCCTAACCTGAACTCCCTTGGCATATTCCTGCTCTAACTCTATTACCGTTTAAATATATTAGAGGTCTAATGCCTTGCCTGAATCCCTTCACATTAAAGGATCAGAAAAATTACATGTACTTGTTTAATTGAATGCAAATTGATGAGGTTGTTTGTATCCACCAACAGCATTAAAATGATCAGAGAATATTTACTGCATAAAATTTTCATATGCCAGTGAGAAATTTCCCCTTAAAAAAAACAAAAAGCATGAGCCAATAGCGGTATCAAGGGTTGGGGAATATGGGTGGAAAAAAATCTATAATAAATATTTTTTTCATCAGTCAATATTGATATATATATCCTGATATAAACCAAATCACTATTTGTTGTAAGCATTTAACATTCTCTGCTACTATTTGAAGATATCTGAAGGTTGTTTTGAGTCAAAGATTTATTTATAAAAGTTGAACATGTCAAACATTATACAGCTGTTTGGAAAAAATTAAAGAAGGTCAGGGCTGGGTGATATCAAAATAAAACCTTAAATTTGTTCATTCCAAATTTAAGTTTTGATAATTTTTTCTCCCTTTCTATTCTTGAAAAAGGAAGTACAAATACTTTTAATAACTTCTATATTTTTTTTGTCATTCTCTTGGACTTGACCTGAAGTCCAAATAAATATATGCTGTAAAATCTGCTTTTAAAACGAGATTGAAGACCTTGGGCGATCTGACATGAAAGTTATAAGTATTTGTTATTAGATCCATGTTACTGAAACTTTTTAGAACAAGCATCAACCCATTGACTACTATGCTTTACACATTCTTTATTTTTCAACAGAACTAAACCAAGAGTGGGACTTTTTGCAGTTAGTGGTGCACGTTTGAAGTAGAAAAGTTTCAAATTATATTTTGATGAAATTAACAGGAACGTTTCACTACATCAGAAATCTGAAAGAAAAGGGTTTCCAGCAAACAATGATGGCAAAGACCAAAACAGCTGTCTTGTGTTGAAAATACAAATGTATATAAAACAAAGTAAAAATATCAGAACCAAACAAGGAGAAGCAGTTTTCAGTTTCTATACTCCTCAAATCTGGAACAAATAAAATTGCATTGCCTTAATAATGTAATTTATTGTCATATTTTAAAAGGACATTGTACATTAATATTAATTTCTGCAAATGTACCAGAGATAACCAAATGCTTCTCTTTTAAAAAAAAGTCCCAGATGAAAAAAGACAAAATATCTGATATACAGTATGCAAACAACAACAATGATTTAAATATAAACAAAAGACTAGCTACAAACCCACTGGAAAAACATCGATGCTGCAAAGTATTAACCGTCAGTTAAAAACTCAAACTAATATCAAGATGGCAGGATAGCGCAAACAGAAAGACACTTACTGATAATGGTAATAGCTGCATGTGAAATTATTGTTGAACCATTGTGCAATTTTATATAACAGAAAACATAAGTCCAATCTCTTAAATCCATTGAAATAGTGTTTTACTCCTTTAATATGAAACAGAAAATTCAAACAGCCTAATTGTCGTTTTTAGTAGAGGAAAAATACTGGCCCCTCTTTCTGCCATTCGATGCACTGAGCAGGCTTTTTTTGTGTGTGTGTGCAAACATATATGTGACCAGACAAGTGGTTTGAAAAAAAAGAAAAGACACGTGTTTAACTATGCACCTCCAAATATAGAGATGCTGGGCCAGGAAAGAGAGGAAAGGGAGGAGACAAAAGGTGGAGGAGGAACTTTAAGAGACAGCGAGATGAACTGATGAGCAAACACAGCGATGAGAAAAAGGTTCCTGTTTTCAAACAGGCTCAACAGCATCTTCAAATAGCAAAGTTACTTAATTACATGACATTCCTTGTTCCTAAATAGCTCGAAAAGTTGCCAGGAGGCAGTTTACACTACCACACCTCCAATCTTCTGTTGACATAAGTGTCGAGGTTGTTTCTATATCTAGGGAAAAGGGTGTGTTCTCTCTGTGGAGACCCTCCCTCCAAATGGGGGCATTGTCAGTCCCTCATAGAAGAAAGATGGGCTGAAAATACATAATCACATTCTATCAACCACTCACATTCCTGTAACGCTGACTGGAACATAAGATAGTGGTTGTGTGTTGAGTCTTCAACGATGGTTCAGAGAGAGAGTACATGTTTGTAATAGTTTTAGTAAGAGAAATAATGTCTGCCATGTTTTGCATATTGTAGACTTCAATATCACAGTCAGTGTTTAGGGAAACAATTACATTGTTATAAGGCACAGAAATTCAACCCACATGACAATTCTTTAAGAAAGATCAGTGAGTTACAGTTTTGAGTGAAAGGTTTAAAGGTCATGCTTCATTTTAGGTGGAAGGAAAGAACAAAAATAAGAGAATGAGGTGATGAGGGAGACGGGTGGGATGACAGTATAATAATGTGCATACGTGTATGAGGGTGGAGGGGGTCAACGCCCATGTGAGCATAGTTGAAGACATGACTGCTCCTGTTTGGGATGAGCTCTACACATAGATATGTACTCAAGTGCAAATATAACATGAGTTTGTGTCTTTCAGTATATCAAAACAATTTTCATGACTAATCTTTAAAGGTATATTTGAAATGTTTTATGATTAGTTGCTTGATTAAATGTGCGTGAATGCTTTGATACAATATGTTCGCCAATATGTCAAGAGACTGTAAGCTATTACAGGGTATATTTTGATTCTTAATACATTCATTATAAATTCATACGCAACAAGGTATGTTATTTATACATGGGGAAATCTGCAATGGTTTCCTTAGGGGTTCAACGTCTTAGATATTTCATTTTCCGTCGTCAGGCAGCTGTTTTAAAACAGGAGATATAAGCTATCATATAAACAAACTTTACTGCTGTCAGATAACAAGTCTCTGCTTGCCGTTACCCACCCGTTGTAGTCTCGTTATGTCAGCATTAAAGGTCTGAGGTAATTTATAAAGATAAACTGTTCTGAAGGGTGGGTCTGAGTTATAAAGGTTCCATTAGTGATTACGATCGACAAGTGCTAGGTTGGCTTACAAGAAGAAAGATACACCAAACGAAAAAAAAAGAGGAAAAAAATACATTTTAAAAATACATACATTTCCCCAAACAATTGAAGGTTCAAAGATCATTTTAAACACTTGTACAAAAATAAAGACAATTCGGATGCACTACAGTGGTATCGAAAGGTAGTCTCAAACTCCAGTCCTCAAGGGCTGCTGTCCTGCAACATTTAGATGTGGTCCTAGTTCAACCTACTGAATCTAATTGTTAAATGGACTCCTCTGCATGCAGTTAGATTCTAAAGGGTCCTGCTAATACCTTATCATTAGATTAAAGTGGGGGGGGGGGAATGTAAAAGCAACTTTTTAAAGCTCTTCATCACATTCTTATATCATTCCCTCCTTAAAAACATGCCGAAAGTGTTTCTTAGGTTAATTTATGTATGTTTGAGTAATCTTTTAAAAATCTCGCGACCACCATGTTGAGCACTGAATGCCTGATTCCTCCTAGGTACACCCTCACCTCCCAGCAACGCCCCTAAATGTTGATTACCATCACATCTCTCCACTGCCCTCCCTCCCCCGCTCCCGGAGCACAAAAGCAGGACATCATCAACAGCAATCAGCTATCACCTGTGGAAATGAGTATATACCTAGTTATTTTTCTAAATTGCGCAATGCCTCCTTGGAATAAAAAAAGAAAGTCCGGCACACCGGAGATGCTACAGTCAGTGGCTGACAACATCATGTTGTGTCACAGCATCAACATGATGGAGGAAATACTTATAAACACTGTGGCTAATTACACCGAGTTACATGACACCAGTTGTTTTCTATAGAGACAGGAATAATAAAAAAAAACATTATAAAGAAATATATGTTCTATGTATCCTAAAGTATTATGCAATTAACAAATTTTTCAACCAACATTTAAAGAGTTTGGTGTGATCCACCTGATCTTGTTTTATATGATCAGTAATTATGTATCTTAAGAACTAGGTGTCTCTCATGACCTACATTTACCACTACTTAAATGCAAGACCTTTGCAAGGCTTTTGTTGTACTTCCCTCTGTGATGACATCTTTAAAAAAAGTTTAAAGAACCAAAAGGAATACAAGACAAACAATCAAGAAGTGACTTATGTGCAACAGACTGAAAGTGCAATTAGAGCAAAGGTGGAAATGGGGAAAAAGTGTGGTAGCCCGAGTCTTAGTGACAGGCTGGGCCCGCTCAGAGGAATGTTCCAGAAAAATATGCTGCCTATTCACGGAGGACAGGAAATAAAGCTCTCCCTCTCCCTCCATCTTGTCTCTTTCCCTTCTCAGTCCTCAAATCCTTCACTCTATATTCAGCTGCCTCTCTTTTCACCTATCTGTCATGCTCTTTAATTTCATGTTAGGGGGACTCTTGCATTGAATGATAGAGGCCACACTGTGACACATACAGGTGCTGGCCAGTAAATTAGAATATCATCGAAAAGTTGAATTATTTCAGTAATTCCATTCAAAACGTGAAACTTCTATACTGTATACTTTCCTTCCACACATAGTGATATATTTCAAGTGTTTATTAATTTTCATTTTTATTATTACAACTGACAGCTAATGAAAACACCAAATTCAGTATCTCAGAAAATTAGAATATTCTGAAAAGGCTCAATATAGAAGACACCTGGTGCCACTCTAATCAGCTGATTAACTCAAAACACCTGCAAAGGCCTTTAAAAGGTCCCTCAGTCTTGTTCTGAAGGCTCCACAATCATGGGGAAGACTTCTGACTTAACAGCTGTCCAAAAGACGACCATTGACACCTTGTACAAGGAGGGCAAGACACAAAAGGTGATTGCTAAAGAAGCTGGCTGTTCGCAGAGCTCTGTGTCCAAGCACATTAACAGACAGGCGAAGGGACGGAAAAAATGTGGTAGAAAAAAGTGTACAAGCTCTAGGGATAACCGCACCCTGCAGAGAATTGTGACGACAAACCCATTCAAAAATGTGGGGGAGATCCACAAAGAGTGGACTGCAGCTGGAGTCAGCGCTTCAAGAACCACCACGAAGAGACTCATGAAAGACATGGGATTCAGCTGTCGCATTCCGTGTGTCAAGCCACTCTTGAACAAGAAACAGCGTAAGAAGCGTCTCGCCTGGGCCAAGGACAAAAAGGACTGGACTGCTGCTGAGTGGTCCAAAGTTATGTTTTCTGATGAAAGCAATTTTTGCATTTCCTTTGGAAATCAAGGACCCAGAGTCTGGAGGAAGAGCGGAGAAGCACAGAATCCACGTTGCATGAGGTCCAGTGTAAAGTTTCCACCGTCAGTGATGGTGTGGGGTGCCATGTCATCTGCCGGTGTTGGCCCACTCTGTTTCCTGAGGTCCAAGGTCAATGCAGCCGTCTACCAGGAAGTTTTAGAGCACTTCATGCTTCCTGCTGCTGACCAACTTTATGGGGATGCAGACTTCACTTTTCAACAGGACTTGGCACCTGCACACAGTGCCAAAACCACCAGTACCTGGTTCAAGGACCATGGTATCCCTGTCCTTGATTGGCCAGCAAACCCGCCTGACCTTAACCCCATAGAAAATCTATGGGGTATTGTGAAGCGGAAGATACAATACGCTAGACCCAACAATGCAGAGGAGCTGAAGACGACTATCAGAGCAACCTGGGCTCTCATAACACCTGAGCAGTGCCACAGACTGATCGAGTCCATGCCACGCCGCATTACTGCAGTGATGGAGGCAAAAGGAGCCCCGACTAAGTATTGAGTGCTATACATGCACATTCTTTTCATGTTCATTCTTTTCAGTTGGCCAACATTTAAAAAAAACAATTTTTTTCATTGGCCTTTAAAATATTCTAATTTTTTGAGATACCAAATTTGGAGTTTTCTTTAGTTGTCACTTATAAATATCAAAATTAAAAGAAATAAACATTGGAAATACATTGGTCTGTGTGCATTGCATGAATATAATGTACAAGTTTCACGTTTTGAATGGAATTATTGAAATAATTCAACTTTTTGATGATATTCTAATTTACTGGACAGCACCTGTAGTTAAATATCTGCTTGCATTCAAAACAGATAGAGACAGAAGGGGAAAGAAGAGGAGGAAAAAAATATTTTAGCCTTAAGCTCTTGACTAATTTCCAGCCAGCATATGGTCACTGGTTCTGATGACTGGTTAGCAAGACAAACCCTCAAGGACTTCAACAAAAAGAATTCAATTAAGAGAATACCACTTAAAATGCTTATAACTGCCTATTTTTATCGTTCAAACAGCAAAAATATATTGATATGGATTCATACATACAGTGGAAATGGTCTTTGTACCACCACAGAGGCCAAAATCCACGGTCTTCCTTATCTCTGGTCTCTAGGGTACAGTCAATCAGTGCCAAGAAAAGTTAATGGGGGCCTTGGATTGGCCATTTTGGTAGCATTAGGCCTGAGTATTTCAGCTTCCTAAACAGCATTTTCGCTCAAATATATACTAGATAAGTGCTTACATTCCACAGAAAAATATTTGGATAGGTGAATACGCAAATACTTAAACCGCAGATAAGACGTTTTTCAACTGTACCAGATTTTGAACAAGGGCTGTCAAATGATTAACAGTTTTACTCTAATTAGTCACAGGGTAGCTGTAAATTAATAAAGATTAATCACAATATTATCAGCACTCGTAAATATCAATGAGAAGTTTTTTTGATGTAAATAAAGAACAAAACCAGATGTTCTTGCTCTTTAACATAAAATAAGGGGGAGATGCATGGAACTTCAGTTTTGAATTCTACTATCAAATGTACACACAGTCCTTTTAGTCTATTAATCTTTAGCCAGTTGTTAAGGCAAACTAACTGGTTAATTTTTTCTGAATACAAAGCTGATCATTACTTCTGAACAATAGAGGGATTATTTGTTTATCAAAACAGCAAAGCAATTTGTTCAACCAACAGCACAAGACATGATCACATCCCTTTCTCTGATGGCACATGCAGTAGATCAGGGAGTGACGTAGACCGAGGATCCCTCTATATGGTCTGTGTCTGAGAAGAGACTTTCACATGGAACCCTGGATACAGTTTGGGTCTGCCATGCCGTTTACGTGGCAAGCACTGAATGCAGCGCAGGTGTAATTGTGTTTATTGTACTAATAATGCAATTATTAGTTGTGAATAAAATACAATAGCAATGTTCAGAAATGATTGACCACATGAAAACAAACTCACCGTAAGAAGCAACATATCTCAAAATGACTTCAGCATTACTTGAAATACAAGTAATAACAGCAAAGTATATAGACAGACAGACAGACAGACAGACAGACGCATATTAAAAGGCAACAGTGAGCTCGAATAAGTACCTTTCCTAATTTAACTTGTACAGTGTCTGTGCATATCATGGATTTGAAGCTAATGTGAATAAAGAACTAAAGAAATTAATTCAGGAAGCTTAGTGACGAACCAATTAGGTTAAATGTAATGTTGGAATTGAGCCATTACTGGATGCTATCGCTCACCTAGGTGGTAAGAAAAATAATGCCAAGTGAGTCTTGTACATTGAAAAATATTTATGATAGAGGCAACAAGACAGGATACTGGTAATAAAAATGAAACCAAAACTGTTTGATTCACACCTGCAATGCCCATCATTCCTTTGCACAATTTCCTCACAAGCCTCTCCCTTCCTCACGTCTAAATGTGTCAACATGTCCCCTGCATCTTACATCATACGATAAACAAAAGCAGAACAACAAAGCCGTTTCCTGTATCTATGACTCAGTGCTGAAAGAAGTCACATACACACTAAAGCCTTTATAATGAAACACATTGATGTACCGCAGTAATTAGCATGTAAATTAAGACAGAAATACCCCAATTATGTTTTACGGCTTCCCATAGCCATAGTTAACAGACATAAATTCAGCAAAGCTTGAATCTCACTACTACATTATGACCACTATGCCCTACCTGATTAAACTGAGGCTATGGAGCCTCAAATACAAAAAAAACCTACTGCATTGCATTGTGCATTGATAAACCTCTGTAGATTTAAAGGTTTGCTGTCCTGGTTATCTCGCCATCACAATTTGGCTCGCACAATTTTTCTGATTCAGTCACATTGAATATGAGGGGACTGTGCACTTGCTGCCTAATATATCCAACACACGGGCAGATACAATGAAGAGGACATTTGTGTAATTTACTTTAGTTGTCAGTCATAATGTTAGGCAAGCTCTCTGTGATACTAGAGGTTCTCAAACTTTTTATGACAAGTACCACATAAATATTAAGATGTTCAAATATCGTTAAAATAGACACAAAAATAGTTATATATTAGTACAGCTCACAGGGTTAAAATATTTGACAATTTGGCATTTTGTCTTAAAATCTAAAATGTACTTTTCCAAGTTAGAACTTGTATAAATGTATATAAGGGGCCATAGAAGTTATTAGTTTTGAGCTAGGAAATTTGAGGTTTCTGGATGCTAGGTTTATCGTCTTCTGCTAATCCGTAATTGGGTTGCTGCGGCAGCAGCTATAGCATTAACTCCCTTCCTTATTTCCTCTCTTGAAGGTAAAACCAATCAGTCAGTGCGTTTACATGCAGCAAGAGAAAATACAATTATTGCCTTATTCCGACTTAAATCTGATTTTTGAAATATACCTTATGCTGCGTTCACACCGCAGTTTGTCTGTGTCAAGCAACGCTCCCAACGCATGTAGTTTCACACATGTACATTGAAGCTTTCAACACTTGCTTCAGAGCAAAAAAGAGCTTGTGGGCGGCTACATTGGCGGACTGTATCGAGAGAGTGGCTTGGCTTTATTTGCTAGATAAAGCTAGACAACGTCTACATCAGGTGCATCAGCGCCATCTACAAACGGCGCTGAACACCCCATTCTTCAAATGCGTTCTGAGTTTGGAACGTTTAACTATTAGCTCCAGGAGCTGCGTATGGATGAGGTTTGCTGTCAGTGCTACTTCCGTCTGTCACGAACCCAGTTTTACAACCTCCTGGGCCGCATCGGAGCTCAAATCTCCTACTAGGACACCTGCTACAGGTGCACTATTTCTCCTAAGGAGCATCTGTCCATCCGTCTTCGGTAAGTGTTATTTCTGATTTTTGAAAGCTGGGTTTGTTAAAACTGTTTTTACTGTTCCCTCTTCATTCAAGATACATGTAGTGACATCACTACAGTGAGACGCTCTGATTGGTTGATGCAATGCGTCATGTGCGTCAAGTCCGTCAAAAGTTCAACTAGCTGAACTTCTGCATTGCTTGCGTTTGCTACATTGCCGCTTGCACGCAAGGAACGCTTGAAAAGTTGACGGAGCCAATGCACACAACGTACCGCAGAGACTGTGACGGACCTCTGACGTACTTGACCATAGACTTTACATGCAATCTTGCCACAACTGATGCTGGCGTATGGGGCGGTGTGAACACAGCATTAGTCCGAATTAAGTTGAACCAAACTGGAGTTTGAAAAAAATAATAATAATAATCACACCAAGGAACCCAGATAAAGCAGTTGAAAATCACATTTTTCTGCACCCAACCTCTTTAGTAAGTGAAGAGATGAGGAAGCACGAATTATTGACACAGTGGTAATAGAGGAAGAATATGGCCGTTAAGACAAACATAAGCAGCCAATCAATTATTTTTTTGGGACCGAAGAAAAGACAGAGCATTGTGATTCTGCATGTCCTTCTTTTACTTTGTCTCACCACTCTCACCATCATCTGTTTGCTGCCTGTGTGCCGCCCATGGCTAACACAAAGGGATGCATTCCGCCATCTTTCGTTGCGGAGTTGTAGGTACTTTCGTCAATAATTCGGTTTTCTCTCCGACATGTAGACTGGGACTCAACTCTCAAGAGGGGGCAAGTCCTTAATCTGATTACTCCCAAAAGCTTGATTTAGATGTGCCTGTAAACGTACTGTATGCCAAAGAAAAGGAATGGTGCTTCTTGATTGGCTGCATTCAAAGCACCACCCAATAGCATGTCCAATAGTATTGTGACTGGGTAAAGCAAAACACAGCTTCCCAAGCTTTAAACATTATGGATATGCTCTACAAAAACAAAACAACAAAAATCAAATAACAACTTAGAGTAATGTTTCATATATAGGCAGGCTTATATAGTGAACCTGTTGCTACAAAAGTTTATAACACAAAATGCAGGACATTTATTGATTATATTTGGTTGCCTAGTCACATTAATTACCGGATCCAATTTGTTTTTTTACCTGAGAAACATAGTTGGATCAGAAGTCATTTCCAGATCCAATATACAACATTAGAGGTAAAGAAAATCAACACCATGTCAGCCACCATAAGTGATTTTTCCTGTTCTCACTGTGTGTTTTGGTTAAACATATCAAAGTTTGTTCTGGCAGAAACATCTCCCCAGATCGTTGCACTCAAACTGAAAATGTATCCAGTTAAACTGAAATGCTTTGTACACCGTTTCAGTTCTCTTTAAATTAACAAAAACTTTTTAATTTAAATTATAGAACAGCTGAAGCAACAAGCTATTCTTGCAAAGAGCCAACCTTTTCAAATCCAGCTACAGTCTGTGACAGGGAGAAAGAGAAAAGTAAAATACAGAAAAATGGGACATTTGACAACATAAAAGAAATCAATCAACACATATAGTGAGCTAAACAGTTACAGGAAAGACACTAGGAGTGAACAGGTCTTAGCTGATTAGCTTTATACTGAGCTACACAAAGAGAAATGTGCCTTCCGATAACTACTCACTAATTCTGGCACATTATAGAAGCTATTTAAAAATATAAAAGGCTCTACAGAGAGGCATGAGCCACCTTCACATGTGTTCTTCAGAATAACTCAGTTAGAGCAATTCAATCCAACTGTGAGCATAAAAAAACTACAAAAGATTAATTTAAAGGTTTTTTTTTTTATGTATTTAGAGACAAACAGAACGAAGCAAGATGATGGATCGGAATGCAGCATTTATCTCACAATGAACATTGTGCGCAGACTTTGCAGTAACGACATATCCAAAGCCAATGGAGGGGGAAAAAACGTACCAAGAACGACTGACCACAGGATTTTCAAAGGGATGGCTAAAGCATGCTCACGGCCAGTTCGGACTAGCCTGAAAAAAAACCTTTATGAAATGCTTCTACTCAAAATGGTGAACCAAATATTTCCTTGTCCAACCATAATAAGCTTAATATTTACTAAATTTGAAAAATGCAGCAGGTTTCATGGCAATTTTAACAATTTAGAATTAATAGTTAGCCGGTAATAAAAATAACCGCCTTGCATTTTTTCTTTTTATCTTTATCTTCCAAGAAACTTGCAAGTCAGCTGCTGAATAACAATGAGAGAAGTTTTCACAGAACCCGATTATCTCACATGGAAGATGACCTTTCAACATCTGACTTTGAGATACCATAATTTCTGTTTGATTACATGGTATAAAGTTAAAAATTAAAAAAACTGTAAACCTAACATGGCACAAAAATTTTCCAAGATTTTATGAAGGAAAAGTTCAGTAAATTAACTTAATTCACATAACACAGATAGTGAATCGTGTGGTCCTTTATAAGACAATACATGGGAAATAGATAAAGTATCAAAAGGTGGAACAACAATAACAAAATACTGGAGAAAAAAACAATCAAACCACCATCAAACTAATTTCCATCTTAAAAAGTAAAGTATGTAATAAGGCTGGATGATAAATCAATTTTATCGATTAACGAATATTCAGTTTATGAATATTAGATTTTTTGCTAATCTTTTTTTTTTTTTTTTTTTTTTAAACTAATGCACTACTTGGATTTAGCTCAGAATGATGTCAATCCACCCAGGAGCTCCCATCTTGTTTTAAGAATCTGCTTTACAGCTTGTTCTAGTTGTACTTTGAATTTAAATGAGCTCTGGGACAGAATGATGGAAATAAAAGCCAGTTTTTGAAATTATCTTTGTCATTTGCAATTCATCTTTAGGCAACACAGGTAAAAAGAAGGAAAAAAAAGATAAAAATTGCAAATCACAATTGGTATGAAAATAATCTGAGATTTAATTTTTAATAGACATCACTGAGCCATTATATTTCTATATATTAAATTATTTCCTGAATTTCTCAACAGTTTACAGACGTTCTATAGTCTTGATACCAGAGCTTCAAAGCAGAAATTTAACTTAGATGTATGTTCTGTGACCACAAGTAACATCCCACTTGGAGGCCAGGAATGAACAGGAGACCTTGACAAGGAGTTAGGATCAAGCTTCAAAATGCATTATAAAATCTACATTAACCACCAGTGAAGGGAGGGCAAAACAGGATTCATATGATCCCACTTGAAGATTATTACAGATATGTTACAAAGATGCAAGAAACAGTTTTTATGAAATTGCATGCTGTGAATTTATTTTTTTGCACCTGGTTCAGAAAGAGCTTTGGAAATTTGCAGAACAAGCATGTACAAGTACTGTTAGCCTAAAAGGAGAGCCACAAATAACTAGAAACCGTAGACCTTTGTGTTTCAGGCTGTAATGTCAGACCATGCTGATTAATTCAGCAAGTGAAGCAGTCATCTTGCTATCACATCTCAACGTCAGCTGAGAAATTATTTTTCTTGTTTTGTCCATAGACTGTATATTAGACTGTTGAAGTTGAACAGTTAAAAGCTATTGGATGAGTGTTGCTGGAAAAGTTTCTATCAAATTTGTTTAGCTGAAAGAGATAAGCCAAATATATAACATTAGCATGTTTGTTTGTTTTTTGCTACAGAAAAGATCCTCAGTAATTGTTTTTGGTCTCATTATCAAGTCGACTCCAGTAGTCAATAAGTAATTTGATGAATCAAGATCAGTAAAAAGCAGTACAATAAAACAGCAGTAAAACATGGCTGAAATGGATAGATTAAACATGATATAGTCAGCTGAGGAGGATTCAAGGTCTGAACTGCCTTGGAAAAAATCTGAAAGCTTAAACCACTTTTATTTAAAAGAAAATGGTGAATAAATGGGTAAATGTCTTATTTTATGAATTACCTTAAACATATTGCATATAGTGAGTGAAGAGGTAAATGTGTGAAACAACTACATTTATGATGGCAAAAGTTTTCAGCATTTTTAAGATTAGTGATATTATTCATATATATATTTTTAAAAATAATGAACCTTATTGTTAGATGGAATGACTTCAATGGAAAAGATTACAATTTCAGTGTAGTTTCACCATTACTGGTGCCAGTATTATGCCTTAGCAACCTGGGTTGGGTTCCTCTCGGATCGGGTTGGAGAAAGTTTTTATTTAAAAGTCTGTTCATAGAGCTCTTTATTTAAACTTCTATAGAAGACGAGCGTATAGTGAAATAATCACACATTCAAAAATCAGTAAAAGCGTTATGTTTTTGTCCACATAGGCTCACGCAGAAGAACAGACGGCGTCCTATATGTCCACCCCGATACACTAGGACCCGCGCCCACTTTTCAATAATTGGGCATCATTTTATTCATTTTCAAAAATATTTCGATGGATATTAGCAGAGATAAATGGTAAAAACTACACACTGTCACTTTAAAGAGACAGCCAGACCCTTAATAGTAAGTCACAGACTAAATTAAGCTAACCATATAGAAGGTTTAGAGGGTGTAAAGACAACAATCAAAGCTTTGCATTTATTATTATAAAATTATTTTATTTTAAATACTTAAAAATAGGCTGAAACTAAGGAAGCTTAACTCTATTGTGTACATTTTCCATGAGTCCTAAACCTTACTATGTCTCTAGGATGACTGGACAAATAGCATTGTTATTTTACCATGTACTGACCTAGATATGCCACATAAATGTACATTTTTCTGACATTTAGTTTAAAAGACTGAGAAAAGCATTGGCTTTAACTTGGTAGTGTATGTGTTTTCACAGATGAATGACTATTCATGCATATATTTACGTGGATGAAAAACTATGCAGGGGGCTATTTATTCCTGAAAATCTGTCTTTCTGAAATAATTATAATGAAAAACTATAAATGCAAAGTATTTCCATCATTTGTTTCTTGCACACATATTCTCCTGTTCCGTTTCCAGTACCATTAAAAAAAATCTGTTTGAGTCTAATCTGGCAGAAGTAATTTTACTTCTAGAATAGCAGTATTTAGATGCAGCCACACGTACAGCATTAGAGATCAATATAGCCCCAGAGCAGTGTTGAGTATTGGATCTAACCTACATAATCATCTGTAATCTCCAACATAAAATCCTGCAGACACTCACTGGAGCTCTGACTACAAGCCCCCCATCAGCTCAAAGCATTTGGTAGCAACCACTTCCCAAAGCACCACCAGTTAGGAAAAAATAAATGCATAAAATTATAGACATGATCTGTAACCCTAAAATAAGTATACTGCTATGCATGAGATTAACTTGATATGCTGAAAGCAAGGGTGAACACACAAAGGACAATAAAATGAATTATCAGATTATCAGTGTACCTCCCCATGAATAAAACTGGAAACTGCAACTGAGCTTCAGGCAAGGCACAAAATGCATTGGTAGGCTGCAGTTCTATTTAGAAAGAGTAAAAAAATGACCTCTTACTTTACTACAAGTCTTAAGTAAGTTTCATGCTAATCATATTACCTTAATCCCTTAAACAGCCTAACTAGACACTGGTGATTCCATATATCAAATGAAAAAACACACAGTTGGTCTCTCATGAACAATATCCCGTATCCTGCATAACCCAGTGATCTTTACTGGTTTGTCTATTTAAAGCATACAGTTCAGGTCCTTCATAGTGAACATTTTATACAAGCTAAAGGACACAAACAGTGTAGCGGTTTTCTTTAATGCAACTGAGTCCGGCAATCACCCCTGAAGTAAATAATCTTGTTGTCTTTTCTCCCTCTTTAAAATGACAGGATGTTTTAAATTCCACCATCTCATCTGCAACACAGTGCAGAAATTAATGACTTTTTTTTGTCCTGGTGTGTGCTTCTGCACAGGGCAAGACCAGGCCTAGGCCTGCTGAACAACATGTACAATGCCTTCAGGGTTGGTTACAGCAAATATCTGCATGACGTCACACTCAGCTGAGGACAAAGCCCACTGCTTTCTCCCAGACAGAGAGAGAGGGAGAAAGAGGTGGGGGTGGGCTAGTAGTGCAAAGCGTGGACTTTGCTGCAGCAATGTGGTTGTGTACACTTTTTTAATATGCGTGTGAACTATGAATAGTTTTCTGAATGTGGAGGCAGCTGCAGGATTCCTGACTGCACGTGTGTTATAAGGGTGATACAGAGTCAGGCTGCAAGCGTGTGTGCATATTGTGTAAGGAAGTGCCATCAACCCATGCTCAGTATAAATAGAGGCAGTGCATTGGAGATAAGACCTATAGTAATGCAATAAACGGCTTACAGATTCTAGATTTTTATAAACTATGCTACAAGGCTTTCAAAGCCAGCATCAGTACCCTGTGCACTGCATGATGCAACATAACTCCCAAGTGCAATAAAAGGGAACAATACACGCACCGCTGTGCTAGTCACCTGCACACTTTACATTGATGATGATAAACTCCCCTGCTTAGCCCGAGGCATTGTCTTGCAGATATGTGTTTGCATGGTTTGTCTCCAGATGCACAACCCAAGACTGTATAAAGATTAAACTAAAGTATATGGATTATCACAAACATTTTTATTACAATGAGAAACCTAAAGGGTGGTAATTTCATTTGAATTAACACTTTTTTTAAGCAACAGAAGCACAGGGTGCATGCAGTGGCATAGAAAAAGTGTAGAGAAGAAAGACAAAGCGAGGGAACGCCCCCTTTCGTAATCCTGCAAGTACTCTTAGGTTATCAGCTGTCTCTGACTGGATTCCATTTTTTTTTTTTGTCACCCGATTCTTAAGAATGATGCCTGTCACAGCCTGGATGATAAACCAGGCAATTTCATCCGAAGCGAAAAACATTACAAGTTAAAAACAAAAGCTTTTGTCGTATTCCCCTGTAGACACATTTTTACAATATGCAGTTAAATGACTACCAGAAAAAAAGAGAAAGAAATAAAAAGATTCTGGAGTTACATACCTTCCAAATAAAGGTGGACGCAGGAAACGAAACACAGCCAGACAGTCAAGACTGACGCATTCCTGTCGTCTCGGAGTTTGGCCTTTTTGTTATCTCTGCCCTGCTGGCTGCAGCGTTAAGCGTTGCCACTTGAAAATCGAACCCAGAAGTTAGCAGTCTGACCGAGGTGGTGACGGCTGAAAATACTCGGACACTTTAAGTCTTGTCCTCTCACACAAGTCGTTTGTTGGCTTACGTAGCTACGCTCTTTCCTTTCTATGCCTGTCTTCTGGTTTAGTGTGTGTATTCGCAATATTTTCCTTGTTGCAACCTTAGCCTGAAATTTCTTCTGTCTCTTTAAGGGACATTTCCGGGGTTCGCTGACAACTATGCTAAAGGCGGGACTTAGTGGCCAGCTGGGCACTTGCCATTTATCCGATTGGCTGTTTGCACTCCTTTTACCCAATCAACACTCAGCCACAACGGTTTTTTTAAAAGTATGCAGATTTATTCAAAAATAGTGTTCTTTGATAGGCTTATGGATTAGTCAAGGCGCCACCCACTACACGTGCTTTTCTCCCCTCCCAGTCTTTAGAGCCAAGAGGGCTTTTGTGCTGAACCGTCGATACACACTGAGTCCTTTGATATTTAACATTTACTTACTGCACGTAATGTCAAAATAGTTAGATAAACAATGCCGATACGAGCTGAAACACAAAATGTTTGCAGCTACACTGACATTCACCGTTTACTGTACGAAATTGAGTGCCAATCCCCCTCTTTTTATCCCGTTTGTACAGAATTAGCCAGAGCCATGTTTTCACAGAGCTAAGAATAGATCAGCTACATATCCCTACAGTGCCTTGCAGCTGCAGCGACTCCACGCCCATGTTAGTACACTGAGGCTTTATTATCTTCTGACGTGTAGAGGAAAAGATAAGAGAAAGGCCTTTAAGCACGAAGTGAAATATTAGACCATTTCTGCTCTAAATCCAGTAATTAATCTGTCTCGTTAAAGTCTTGCCAACTCAAACCGATTCTGCTCATTTTTATTTTAATAAACGCTGTTAGATAAACGCCTTGCAACCACTATCAAGTTGCACATCTAGATGTGGCCACTTTATATCTTGCTGATGTCATGATGGACCTCTAACCAATTGTGACAGATTCAACAAGGTCTAAATATTCCACATAATTTCTTGCATATTAACATGATAGCATCATAAAATTTGGGCACATTTTTGGATGCACATCAACCAAATCCCAATGGTGATTCAATTCAGTTAAAAAACGTATTTACTTAAATTCCATAAGGAGATTACTGATGGTTGTGGGCAGGAAGGAACTCCTGTGGTTGTCTGTAGAACAGAGTCTGAAGATTCTGATTGATAACCCAAAGTGGTTGTATAGCAGTCTCATGAAGAGGATGCTCAGGGCTGTCAGTAATTTTCATGATTCTTATGAATAATCTTTCTTTGCACAATAATCTGCAGATGTTCAGGATTTCCCAAAACACAACCAGCCATTTTAAGTCACATTGTTTAGATTTTTTTGAGTGTTCATGGCTATCCAGCAGACACTCATAGAAGATATGCAGCATCTTGCAGTAAACACTGAAAGACCTAATCTTCCTCCAGAAGTAAAGCCTATTCTGTCCTTTCTTGAGGCAGCTTTACTGTTGTATCTCCAGTCCAGTCTGTTGGCCACCACCTTAGCTTCTTCTCCCATGATGGGAAATAGTGTTTGACTAACCCCGTTTCTCTTAAAATCATGTTTTCTTCACATTCAGAATGAGATTGTTTCCATACCATGCCACGAAACACTCCACCACCATTCTGAACTCTGTTTCTTGACAATATCTGATAATACTCCACGACTGCAGAATCATCCAAGCATAGGCCGCAGGAGTATAGTGAACTCATTGTGCTCAATAAACCAGTTTGAGATTGTTTGTGCATTGTAACATAGTCCATCACTTGGCCGGAGATACCCAACAAATTGGTACACCATGAGGCAGACATAGTCTTTAACAAACCCTGGTTAACTGGTGTTGAGACTATACTGGCTACACAAAAGGGCTCCAAATTGTGTAAAGAAAATACTCCCCACACCATTAGACCACCACTGTCAGCCTGGAACACCAATTCAAATACACTGGCTCCATGCTGTCATGTCGTTTCCACAAATTTTTGATCATACCATTTCAAATCAGTCAGCCTATTTTCTTTCAAGATTGGTTGAGTACATTCATTCACTTAACTGCCCCCTAACCAATATTTGCTCTCTAGACCTGATGGTTGTACATTCAGATTTCAGTAGCTCTTCAGTTTCTGAAAAACTTAAACCAGCCTGTCTGGCACTGACAGCCATGCAATATTCCAAGTTAATTACCTTCTGTTTCTATGGCCAAAATTCATGCTCAGTTTAAACTTCAGTAAGTAATCTTTACCACATGTGTATGCCTAAATGCATTGAGTTGCTACCTTGTGACTAGCTGACTTGCAATTCATGTTAACTGGAAATTAAACAGGTGTCCCTGTGTCAAATGTAGACAGGAGGTCCTACAGTTAAATTAGTGGACACCAACAGGAGTAGCAAAGAAAGATCCTGTGAGAAGTGAAAAGTAAACTGATGAACATTCTTTCTATGATCAGAGTACGGTGTTGGAAGCTCATAATTTATAGGGTTACTGACTGGCCAAACAGAAAACAAATGGTTAAAAAGATAATCTTCCATTCATACCAAAAACAGCACTGACATCTTAATTCTTTTTGAAAGCATTCATTTTGGATCGTTTGCGCCCCCTGCTGTTCACAAAAAAATCCCGTAAAAAAAAATTGTGATCAAAATTTAAGGACTTGACTTGAAATCAATAAATTCAAAAATCAACAATATAACAAAGCAAGAGCAAACAGAGTGTTAGGCAAAGCCGCTGTTTTAACATAAAATACTATGTTCAAATGTGTGTAACACAAATTGCATTTCCACTGCCTTGTTTATATGCAAATTATAGCTACACAGAACAAAAGGCAACATGTCCTCTTTAAAGCTACAAGAAAGCTTCACGAAAAATAAACATAAAATGTTATTTAACACTGAAAAACAACATCATTGTGAACCATAGTGCTGTACTATTGCATGGAATCAAGTTTTAAAGGTCAGAATTGGACAGCTGTTCAGTTGTTTTTGCTTTCTTTGATCCGTTTGTGTCCGGTTCTCGCTTCCTCTTCTGTTTATTCTTCCGCCCTTCCTCTTGTCTGAATTGGTGTCTGTTGGGGCCAAAAAGCAGAAAAAGACTTTAAGGTTCTTTCAGCTCAAATAAAGTAGGGCTAGATTAGACAATACAGAGTTGTGTTGCTGAAAAGGTTCATTAGACTATAAGCAATCAAGTTTTCAGTAACATTCTTTACTGACTTGGGGTAAAACTACATATTCTGAATAAAAATTCTGGAGAAAAACTTTATGTAGGGTGCAAAATTATCTATAAATAAATTCAAAAAACATCTATATTTACTCATACTACAGAGACATGATGCGGCTTGAAGCATATTTTATAAAAATTGCACTGAATAATAAAAATAAATCTAACATTGGTGGAAATTTAATTTCGAAATATGTCTCAAACATTTGATTGTGAAAATAGCCGAATGAACTTTTAAAACTATAGCCTTACTGTATGTAAAACGATAATTAATACTGATATAGCCAAACTGGAAGGAATAACAAACAAATTAAGAATGATTTGTTTTACCACAACTATAACAGCAACTCTGTCACACATACAGCCAAGCATATTACTAAATACAGCTGTTAGGGCTTTTTTATGAAAGGCCAAATGATCACTGATGACAGCAAATAATTCACCTTACCAGTAAACATTATTCATATATAAAGACATCTTCAACTCAAATAAGTGTCCAAGGCCTTTTTATATAGTTCTACTTTAAACAAAGATTACTTGCAGTTATCTGTATTTACACTCCGATTTCTCCCTCAGTCTGGACCAGTTCCAGTTTTTTTTTATTATTAGAAGAAATAATTGAATGATTACTAAAAACTTTGTTTTTTAATCAAAAGTATCTCCTCTAGAAGTGGCATTCTTTTGCCACTATGGATCTTACCTGGACTGCCAGCGCCGGCCACTGTTCCACACTCTACCGAAAGAGGGAAGCCAGTTGGCGTCTGTATGAGAGCTGTGATCGAAGTTGGCTCCTACTCTATTCGGAGGGAGCTTCCTTAGTTTCTCTTGCTCCTCTGGCAAAAGACAGATATAAACCTGTTCTTAGACAGCAGTTTTTATATGTTGATAGTACACAGGTAAAAGCTTTATAGAATACAAACTTCAGGTTTTTTTCAGTGAACAAAATTGAGCTTATTTGAAAAGTCTGTCTCGTTATAATGAATGAAACTTCTAAAGCATAACGGTCCTAATACTTTGCTTGAAGAACTCCTGGAGTGATGGGCCGATCTCAGACTGTGCTGCTGCCCTAGATGTCCCCTCTACTGGATCATTTTGGAGCCAAGGTGGAACGGCTCCTACAACACAGAGAGTGGAATGCTGAGCTGCTGAAATGTTAATATACCAAACTCAAACCTATTAGAGAAACAACAGCATGTGAGAAGTGCAAAACTTTCTATTTTAAAGAAAATGTTTATACTAACTCAGTTAATATCTAACTAAGACAAAACAGTAAAGGAAAAAAAAATGTTCCCATAAATGTCGATACAGTTTAGGAAAAAATAAAATAAATTATTTAATAGCTTGTGCACCTGCCTAATTTACACATAGCCCTTCTGCAGAAACAAAACATTATGTTCCTCTTCTGCTATGTTGCTTTAGTTGTGCTTTGTTTAGGATAATTTATCTGCTGATGGCACGGTTTTTGGCTAAGATACACATTTTATATAGCAGAACAGAATATAGAAGAATGTAAAGAAAATCGTGATCAACTCATGACCTCGTTGCTCCTGGATTCTGTTGCCTCAAAAACAAGCCCAAATTATCTACTCACTCAACAATGGGCCTAATTGAGTTTTGTGGAGGAAGATTTGTGGAGTAAGTCACAGAAAAGTCAGTTGAATTATATGTATTTTAAGAGACATGTCACAAAAACAGACTCACGGCAGCAAACACACCCTGGATCTGGTAATAACATTCGGCATGTCCACTATAGTGTCCTCTGTTGCTGATCTGGATGTGTTTAGAGAACTTTTGTTTATTTCTTTTACATCACATGTTTTATCCAAAAGGAGACTTCTGGAGAGAACTGTGAGGAAACAATATAAAACTTCTGAAGTGGCTGCAAATTTTAAACCACACTCCAATCTAGACTTTATCTAGTTACTAATAAAAGAGCAAAACTTCTCCACTTTTTAAATCTCACTCCAGATGGTAAGAACAATCCCAAATTCCACTTTTAATTGATCTTTTGATAAATACTCATTTTAATAAACCCCTCCATGCCTTCTTTCAGTTGCTACATGTGAGACTACTTTGCGGACCACAATCGAAACAACAGATGCAACCTTTGTTAACATGTCTCAAGCACAGTTTTTACCCGAGGAAACACTGAAGAGTTTTGTCCTGGTTAATGCAAAGATACTTGGTATTTTCGCAAGCTAGCCCTTCTACCTGCCTTTTAGAGCCAGTTCCCACATCACTTTTTAAGATATCGTATTGTTCCTTTGAGGATGAGCTTTTAAACATGAATTGGTCTCTTCAGACAGCGGTTTTCCCAGCTTCCTTTAAAACAGTAGTGGGGAAGCCCCTTCAGAGTATTTAGATCCTAATATTCTTAATAACTATAGAACAGTATCCAACTTACCATTTTTTAAGTAAAATTATTGAAAAAATTATTTTCTTTCAGCTAAATTAGTTTTTAGGAATGAACACATTATTTTAGAAAAAATACCAACCTAGTTTTAGTATAAACCACAGTACATAAATAGTTCTATTAAAGTTTGTAAATGACCTCAGGTGTAACTTGGATTCACAGATTTCAGTTTTAGTTCTACTGAATCTAAGTGCAGTTTTTGACATAGTGGAACACCACATTTTGTTGTACAGACTCAAAAGGCTGGTAGATCTCTTTGGTAGTAGTGTTTTAGATGACATTGAGTCAGTAAATGTACTTTTAAATTGTATTGTAGAAATAAAGTCATTGATTGCAGACTACATCTTAAAACTTAACCAGGACAAAACAGGAGTTTCATTGGCCCTGAAGACAAGAGATTATTTGACCAGAACTGCAAAATTTTAAACCTTTTCATTGTGTAAGAAATCTGAGCTTTCTTTTTGACTTTGAGCTTAGTTTTATTCCCCATTTCAAAAATAAAACTGAACTAGAATTTTATCATCTTCAAAACATGCCAGAGTCCACTTATGACTTTATTTATTTTAAAGCTAAACAATTAGTATTCAGATTTCTTCCCCATTTCTGTTTGCAGTTTTTTTTTAAAATATTGCTGCACAAGGGAGACTTTTTTTAAATCAACTTTTAGTTTGTCTCAGTGGCTAATTATACAAAAGCTAATCAGACCTTTTTTTTTTAATAGAGGAAACATTGGACATTATACAAATGACACCAGCGTAACACCAAACAATGTATTGAAATTAAGATATTATATTGAGATATTTTGTACTCCATCTAGGTTTTTAAAGTTTTCTCATCTTTCTAGCCAGAATTTACTATACATTTTGAGCTATATATTTTACTTCCATTAACATGTTTTTACCTGTATGCACATTTCCACTGCCAGATGAATCCTACAACGGAGACAGAAAAAAAAAAAAAACCTGAATCATTGAATGGCACCACATTAGTGTAAAAATAAGATTATTTATGAAAATATGAAACATTCAAAGTTTCATCAGAAGACTGATTGTACCTGATAACCTATAAAAGTCAAGCTTTGTCCTAGTACTGTCCAGGGCGTCTCAGTGATCGGGTCAAACCTGCTCCCCACCTGCTGGTCCAATGCTTGAGACTGAAACTGTGAACTGGTTCCCATGTAAGACATAATAAGAGACAAAACAAAAACATAAATCCTAGTGAAATCAATGATAAAATAAAATGCTGAAATATTTGATGTTGAAACAGCGTTACCTGACAGAAACCTCCGCCGCTGGATTGGTGCTGCTGGGTCCATTTGATAACTCCTGCTCTCCATTAGGCTGATATTGATTCAGGAAAAGCCAACATGGGTTCACAGAGGATATCTTACATCTAAATTATGCTTCACTTCAGTTTGTCATCATCATCCTAATCACTAAACAATTATGGGCCCAATTTCTGGGAATAAACCCTCTTCTAATACCTTCTCTGAAAAAGGAAAAATTGTTTACAAGTTATTGTTTACTGATAAAAAAAGAAAAAAATATGATGAACTAAAGTACAACAGAGAAACAAAAGATGAAACAAATTGAAAAAAGTTTAAAAATTAAAAAGAGTAAAAATAATTAAAACACTTTGGTGAACAGATTTTTGCAGGGTTTTCTTGTGTTTTTTTGGGGGTGTCCTAAAAGCTAATCCTTAAAGACTGAATCCATTTAGTTGACACAAAAGATGATACCAACATTAGCTTTCATTTTGTGCTCTCCTCTAGACGCACCAATCAACAGAACTCATTTCATACCTACTCATGTTGACTGGTTGGTAGGTTACTCTGCAACATCATCACACCTCTTGACTTAAATAATAATAAATAAATAAAAAGTAACTTTGCTGTATTTTAATTGACATAAGTTAAGATCTGAATTAGTTATTTCTGTGCAGCGCAAACTTCAAAAAGGTTACCCTACTGTGACGGGTAAACATGACTGTTGTTCCTACACAGACAAATAACAGCCAAGGCCACAGTGATGGATACTGCCACTGCATCCTTGGAAAACAAACCTCTAAAAGACACTGAAAGACCTCCTGACGGTGCTTCTCCAAGGCCCTGATAACATCAGCTTGCTGGAAAGATAACCAGGAAAACAATAGCATTCGTTAGCATTCACTCCACCTCTGTAAGGCATCACTGCCTAGCAACATAGCCCTGTCTGAAATAACTCAGACAATATTCAGCACATGATGTAATTCACTAAAGATCGACAATTAAAAGAAACCATGGGCAAATGTATAGTATAATGGTATCATCTCAAGAAAGATAAGACTGAGTACAACTTGAAGTGTTTTTAGTACCTGCTTAATATACTCATCCTCCTTTTCCACAAAGGACTCCAAACACTTTGCCACTTCAGACTTAAACCTAGAAGTATATAAACAACGAAATAAATCATCTTTCATTATAAACCCACATTTCTTTCATGCAAATTTGTTGCCCTTGTCTTTATACTTACCTTTCAGTTTCCTCCTCTGTAATTAAGACTCTGTCTCTTAGCTTTGGGTCAGCCTTATTGTCCCACCAGAACTTATTAGTATTGTTCCTGTGTTCTTGTCTAAAATGAAAATCATTTGAGGTTTTTAATATCCAGTGGTCCGACTTGGAACAAGAACATGGTTAAATTAGACTTGGTTTAATTTTAAGTTGTAACTTGACCTGCGTATGATAAATCATTACACATAGCCTGATCTCTACGTTTGAAAGAAGCAAATTAAACAATGTCTTTTAAAAGTTTGTTTTATCTTACAGAGTTCAAAGTAGGGTTGCACTGATACCAATACTAGTATTGGGTACTGGGGCCAATATTGTTCTAATGTGCTCATATTGGTTAGTTAACGGATACCATGAAACGATACTTAAAAAGGTGGAAACTCTGCAATAATTTCACAGAAATCTGTCATTTTTCACTTGAATTTTTTTTTTACCTAAATCACCATCATTTGTTGTAACAATTCCAATTCAAAGCCTTTTTTTATGTGGTATAAGTAGGCCTATCACTGAAAGCACTCGGTATTGGCAAGTACTCAGAGTCAGGTATCGGTATCGTATCGGTTTAAAAAAAAAAAAGTTTTAATGTTGCATCCCTTGTTCAAGGATCTACAAATCATAGCATAATAAATCATTATAAATTATACAACTATATTATAAATACATACATTTTAAATCCTCACAACTTTTAAAATCTACTTGCTCCCCTACAAATAAGAAAACCGATAGAAAAGACAAAGGAAAAGATAATCAGAGATGCAGGTAAATGAATTTGAATAAAACTACATACGTGGCCATGTGTTCCAATAAGCCCCCATACATCACTGTCATGTTGTCGTCTGTAACGTTTCTTTCAACCTCAACACCGCAGCAGTAGCACCAGAATTTCTGCTTGTGCCGGGTGCAGTCAAACTTCTCCACTTGAGGTTTTTTAAGGGTTCGTCGAGCTTCTTTGACCTGTGAGAGAGCCACCAGAACAGTCATGGAACAGAAGGAAAATTAGGCTTAAAATTAAAAAACAAATCCAACTCTCTATTTAGAGAGCTGAAAGACTTCTACTGATTACTGACGCACAGACACATGCATTTTCACATCAACTTTGGACACGCAAACGTTCCCTAACCTTAACGCCACCATCTACATTTGGAGCGCTGCTCATGCTGGCTGTAATACCAACGTTGTCTTGGGTGTAAAAATGTAAAAACAATTTTGATGGGATGAGGTACTAATTAAAACCCAGAAAAATAAAACAAATGCATTTGATGAGTTTCTGTGACCTTTATTTTAAAACAAAAACTTTTTTTAAAATGCAAATTCGATTGATTGAAGATGTCTGGACCATGAAAATGAGGAATTTTAAGTTGCAAACTTCACTTAGAAAGGACAAATTGATGATCGCTGGTGGTGGCTTATTAGAAAATTAAAATCTACTCTAACAATAATCCATTGTAAACCCACTGATTCTCTTATTTAGATGAGTATCAATAAGCTTTATTGAAAGCACAAATAAATCCCTATGATTTTACTGTTACGCCTACTGGTTTTTTTTTTTTTTCAATGCCGTTGTAGCACTGTTAATATCTAAATTCCAGCTATTGCTACCGTTCTATTCAAATTAAACAGTGAAGTTCATATTATAAACGACAGACATAATTTACAGCTATTGAAAACGTGCTTGTCTGGCCTGAAAGCTTGCCTGATTTGAACCCATTAGAGAATCTATAAAATTGCTTTTTTTTTCTCTCCAAAAAAATAAGATAAAAGACTACAGATCCAACAATGCAGACAAGGTGACCGCACACACAAAGGGATTAGTTTGAACATTGCATGGACCCAGATTCTCTAGAGCAACAGTTCTGTATTAATAAACACTTTATTGATCCATGTTCGTTTCCAAGAAACTAAATTTAGGTTTCTCCGTTAGCCGTAAGCTATAATCATCCAAAACATAAGAAATTGAGGAGTGAAAAAGTCCCAGTCTTAAAGATAGCAGCGAAAGTATATATACCACTAATTGTATTTTTTATTATCCTTTTAAAAATGCAACATTTCAGAATGGCAGTTTAAATAACACATTAATCTGTTCCAAGAGTGAAAACAACGAAATTTAATCAAAACAAACTACGCGTTTTAGCAGCTAGCAAATGCTCTAGCATGTCATAGCGTTACTATTGTAGTATTAGTGATGTAAAATGATATTTAAAAAAACACAAATCACTGGAAACGCAGCATTTTTTGCACCGACTCCATATTTAAGTTCCTCACCTTTTCAGTAAATTTAAGAAGAACGACCCTGAGTCTGCTTTGGTGATTTTTTCCGAAGATGTGTTTCTTCTTCCCACAGAACGTTGTCTGATTACATATAGCGCAATAATATGCACCCATTTAGAATCTGTGTAACAATCCCAGTTTATACCTAACATGAAAGCTGAAACCCTTCTAAATGTTTTGTTCTTATTTTTATAAAGACGATGTCACGAAGTTCATCCGGTTGGCTTCTTCTTCCTTTGTTGTTATGGGTCATTGGCAAACCAGTTCAGAGGTAAAGTTACTGCCACCTGCTGGCCTGTTGCAAACACTATCTCCTTGGTGGCAAGTATTTTATTGTCTCAGATTTTTGAAATGGTATTTCGGGAGTATTCAGGGATCTTAAGTAAATTCGTCCCTTTTATAAGCCAGACACTCAAATAACACATCGTTAACATATTATACTTGATTAAAATCCACACACTCCTGTTTCCCTTTATTCTTATTTAGTAGCCTACAAAATCGAAATTATTCTAAGAAGATAAAATATTGTTTTTATGATTTTGGTTTATGGCCTGCAAACGTTGGAACATTGTACAGATGCCGCCTATGTATCTGAAATTTCATTGGCAGGAATATATAATTAATTAAGGACTTATTTGTAAAACAAGCTATTTTTTGAGTTACTTTAGTAACGACAGATCAAGGGTATTAAAAAAAAAAAAGTCTACTTTTTGTAAGAAATCATTAGACTGTAAGTGTCCCATCAGTTGTTGTATTATGTCCTGTTATGTTGGTCCAACAGCAAAGCTTTAATGTCTCCCTCTGGCGGTCACATTTAGCATTGTCATAAGTACGCTGTACTTCCTGGTCCTTTCCACTCTGTGAAATTGTTACTCATGTTTCCTTTGTTACCTTTTGTGACTTTAATACCATTATTGAGTAAGTTTTGGCACACATTTGTGTATGGTGAACGGCCTATTAGGAGAAAACCAGGCGGGATGTTTTCCATACTCGCTGTCTCTGGGCTATGTTGGTTTGAATTGCAGACATGGACGTGCATTGCAAGTTAAAAGCTACGTGGATCTTTTTTTTCTGTTTGTGCCACGGAACTAAACTGCTGAAAGCTCTCCTTTGCTTCCTGTGTGTATGTAATTTCCCCTGCTTCTGTTTCACTTTCACTCTTGACAAACTGCGGGGAGAACACGGAAAGTAGGTGGAAGAATGTTACATTTTTAATAAAATGAAACATTCGTGTTAGAGTTATAAGATCATACAAGGTTTGACGTTGTTTAAAATATGAGTTCTAGTTGTTTAGTGTGCATTGATGAAAGGAGGTTTTGGTAAAATCGAAACTGTTGCACTCATGTCTTCACTGCTGTGCGGTGTGCTTGTGTTGCAGTTATTTGATTGAACTATCAGCTGTGGTAATTTAGTTTATATAATAATCATGAATACAAACGGAATACTGCATGTTTGTTCTCTTTAATAATATTCCAGGTCAGAGGATTTCCTTCAGTCCTGGCCACCATGTATCCTCTTCTGCTGGTGCTCTTTGTTTCCATTCATCCCTCAACTGGAGCTCAGATCCCAAATCAGGGTCAAGCTAAAGATCCCCCCATGGCCACAAACGGTGAGCCCTTCCCTTGGGACCGCATGAGACTTCCCTTAACCATCAGCCCTTTGCACTATGACTTGACCATTCACCCAAACCTCACCTCCCTGGACTTCACTGGTGTGGTTCGAATTAGTCTGGATGTTAAAGAAGACACAAGCACAGTTATTATCCATGCCAAAGAAATGCACATATCCAACGTGGTGCTCCTGGCCCCTGAGGGCATCAGGCCCCTCCGGGTTTTGGAGTACCCTCGTTTCCATCAGTTTGCTCTGCTGTCGGAGTCGGTTCTCACCAAGGGCAGAAAGTATGAGGTCCAGCTGGAGTTTGCTGCAAACTTGTCAGACAGCTTTCACGGTTTCTACAAAGGCAGCTACCGTACCAGCAGTGGGGAGGTCCGGTAAGGTCACAAAATATATTCTTCAACTGATTCTCCCCAGTCTTGGGTTGTCCAAATGAAAATGGATAAAACCATGAAATTGAAAACAAAAGTGTTGTATATACTTTACCTCACTCAGGGCCATAGCATCTACGCAGTTTGAGGCAACCTTTGCTCGTGGAGCCTTCCCATGTTTTGATGAGCCAGCCTTCAAAGCCAACTTCACCATACGGATCATCCGAGAGCCACGCCACATAGCCATTTCCAACATGCCCAAGGTGTGCATTAACACATCGGGCCCTGCTGAACTTCATATGAGCATTAGAAACAAAATTAATCATGTGTCCTCTTTCTTATACCCCTGAATAAACAACCAGTTTCCTCAGAAGTCATTTAGTGTATAATCTTCTGGCATGTAAAGTAATCTTGATATAAACTAGGCCTCAAAGAAATCTTAAACATTATTAGAGTGCATAAGGAGTGCATACAATCAAATAACTGACCTGGAAATTGTGTAAGTTCTAGAGGGGCTGGAAAATAAAACACAGCTTGGAAAGGAGAGACCCTGTTGATGGGAAAGCTATTAGTCACGCACTCCCCAAATTTGACCTTTTATTGAAGAGTCACAAGAATAAAATCTTTGTTAAAAGGAAAATATCTAAGATATCTTGTTGGCTATTTTCTTGAAGCCATGTAGGCAACAGAAAAAATATGGAACCAAAGACCAAAATGTTTATTTTAATCATATGCACAATGCAACAAATGCAACACATGCACAGTTGCAACATTCAGGTGAAATAGCGTAAGTGGGAGTAGAGGTTCAGCTATCAGGAAGAACAGCTCTAATGAATATTATTAACCCATTTTCCTTCCACTTCGCAGTTATCCACTATTTTGTGTCAGTCTATCTCATGAAATGCAGAGGAAATACATTGAAGTTTGTGTATGTAACATGAAAAACATTTGCAGAGCATCATACATACCTTTTCTTTCTCAGGTTAAAACAGTAGAGCTGCCAGGTGGCTTGCTTGAGGATCACTTTGACACAACAGTAAAAATGAGCACTTACCTGGTGGCCTACATTGTCTCTGACTTCCTGTCTGTGAGCAAAACAACTAAGCATGGAGTTAAGGTGAGGTGCTTGACAAGCTGTTTTATTTTCTGCACAGATGAACAGTCTCTTGATTGATAATTTTGGTTGCCCTCAGATCTCTGTCTATGCGGTCCCGGAGAAGATTGATCAGACCGCCTTTGCTCTGGATGCTGCAGTGAAATTGTTAGACTTCTATGATGATTACTTTGATATCCCATATCCACTTCCCAAACAGGGTCAGTGGAAACACATTGTACACTTTTATCTGGTCTCTCTTTCAAGTTTGTTAACTATACATGTCTGTTGACTCTAGAGTGTGTCTGTCTTTATAATTGATTCATGCCAGGGGGCAGTATTATCATCATCACATTATATCATTAAACATAAATTTGTGAGATTTTTCAGAGGAGCAGTAGTGGAACGTTCCGTATTTGATTTCTGCTTTATGTTTATCCCTGCAGACCTGGCTGCGATCCCTGACTTCCAGTCCGGTGCCATGGAGAACTGGGGTCTGACCACTTACAGAGAGACAGCCCTTCTCTTCGATCCTGAAAAGTCCTCCGCCTCCGACAAACTAGGCATCACCAAGGTCATTGCCCATGAGCTTGCACATCAGGTACCTGATCACTTTGAGTCTTTATTGCTCCATAAGAGGTTATAGGTGAATTGATACTGTTTTAAACATTTCACCTATTTGTCCAGTGGTTTGGGAACCTGGTGACGATGGAGTGGTGGAATGACTTGTGGCTTAATGAGGGTTTTGCCAAGTTCATGGAGTTCGTTTCCCTCGACATCACCTACCCAGAGCTCCATGTGGTGAGACCCCAGCTTAGAAAACCTACCGCGTCCTTTACCTTCTGCTGTTTCTGCTACTTCAAGTTTAATTCAGACTGTCTATCCACACACCATCTACATCTCAGGATGACTTCTTCTTGGCAAAATGTTTTGAGGCCATGGAGGTAGACTCTCTGAGCTCCTCTCACCCCGTCTCCACCCCAGTGGAAAACCCCACGCAGATCCAAGAGATGTTTGATGATGTTTCTTATGACAAGGTCAGTGGTCTCTGAAAGGTTCAAGAATTAGATATTTTGGATTGTGATCATGCTAGATATTGGAACATTACAAATAAAGATTTGAGCAGATTGTCAACTCAAGAAATTTCCTTTGATCCTAATTTGTACATGTGTGTTGTTTCTTAATCAGAGGTTTGTTTGATCTATTTAAGATTCAGACCTTTAACTGTCATGCCGGTTATGCTAAAATGTTGACAGCCTGTTAGAAATCCCCAGTTCTGGAAAAGATCCATGGTTTTTACGATGCCAGCTGCCCCAATGATGCTAATTGCTAATATGAGATGCTAAAGACAGTTTAAATTTCTCTCTTACGTAGCAGCATGAACGCTCCTCTGTTCCTAAATTATAAATGACTGTTCACCACAGGAAGACTGACAAAAATATTTGTAATTCTGTTCTTTGATGTTTTTTTACAACTTTTTAAAAGTTATCAGAATCCCCTAAAATCTGTACTGATGGGTAAAATCTTAAAGAACAAAAACCAGAGACTGGAAACCGGCTAAATAACTCTAGTCTTTACTTCTCTGATTTAAGGACTAAAATGACTTAATTTGACAGTTTTTGTTTTTAGGTAGTTCATTTTTGTGCTTACACGTGTTTCTGCTTGAATGTTTTCAGGGGGCATGCATCCTGAACATGCTGCGGGACTTCCTGAGTCCCGAAGCTTTTGAAATCGGCATCATCCGATACCTAAAGCGCTACAGCTACCAGAACACCGTGAACAGCCACCTATGGGAGAGCCTGACTGATGTGAGTGATAACTGTGTCCCAGTTTTGTTTGTCATCTTTTTTTTATTTATTTTTATGTCGTCTTTTCTAATGTCTGCTTTGATTCTCTCCTCAATGTCCACTAGATCTGCAGCTCAGATGCTTTGGATGAAGGTCGAATGAAACACACAGAGTTTTGCTCTAAACGCAAACTCCAGTCTGGCTCTTCTGTGAGTTTTACTTCTTGGTTTTACAAAACAATAATTAATAGCAGCTAAGAATTAATCCACTATTATTGGCTTCCCTGGGAAAGAGCCGAATAAAGCCTCAGGAGTAATTTATAATTTTATTTGCAGTTGCAAAATTTCATGCTGAACATTTTCAGTTTTTCCTTTGAAAACACTCTGTCGGGTAACCTTGTTAAGAAAATATTTGTCATGCCTCCCAAACACCCAATTTTACATTTATAGCATCAGATTTTTGTTCACGAGCCTCTGTGACCCAAGATAGAACTTTATGCATCAGTTCTCTTTAACAGTGAGACTAGGAGATTTTTTTATCACCTCCTCCACAATTCTCCTTCACCATACTTCTGACTGTGTTTGGTGCCAAGATAGACTTGGCTCTCTCAAATGCATTTTAAATAATGATCTGACGGTATATATGGCAAGTAGCCAGCGTTATGATGGTTTTAAAATTTTCATTAGTTTTAGTTTTTATTTTAGTTTTGACTTAAGATTTCAAATTCTATTATAGTTTTAGTTCGTTTTTACCATTTGTTAAGTTGTTTAGTTTTAGTTTTTTGAAAATGCTTGGTATCAGTTTAGTTTTAGTCTTTTCGTTAAACAAGTTGTGTACCAGCGTAAGATAAAAAAAAGAAAACATTTTATAAAATCTCAGAAAATGATTTTTTTTATTTTTATGTATTGATATGGGCCAGATTAACAACCATACAAACCAGGCAAGTATAAAAGATAAATGGCAGAGTAACATTCAAAGTTCAAGGACAAAATGGCACCTTTGCATTAAAAAGCCCAACAATTAATGCAGGTGCTGCAGTTCTATAAAAATACTGACACTGAGTGGCGACACAACGAAACAAAAGCCAAGCCATCTTAAGTACTATGATGCTTTTGATCATTTTGCACATGTTGCAGTAGTAACGCCAAATTGGACTCAAATTTCTCTCAACCTTTGCTGACATGATGCTAGGCGGACCGCTGCACCACAGACGACTTGATTGACATGTTGGGATAATGCTGTACAGCCGGTATAAACCACCAACAGCCAGAAGCTAGAAAAGGGATTATCTGTCCATCTACACAGCAGATACATGTATAATTTACAGCTCTGATGTAACACCGGCTCCCATTGCAATTGTTTACAGTTTGCAGTCGCAGTGTTAGTTATCATTTTAGCTTGTCTGTTAGCCATAGCTCACCTGTTATGACGTTTTTGCTGCAGACTGTTTTAATCATCATTTCAATCGCTTCTTCTGATTGCTTGCCATCCAAAGACGTCTTTTATTCCCTTGAAAGGGGGCGAGTAGATGGGATTATATCCAACTTTCCAGTTCTGTTTTTATCAAGGCAATTTGTGCACCTAAAAAGGCACAACACAGATGATCGCATCTGTTTCTGGTGACAATGTGAGAGCGACATAGAAATAATTCTAGATTTTATGAGACACGTTATGAAACAAATAAACAAATTTTCTCAATAAATTCCATTCGTTTTAGTTAGTTTTGTAAACACTCAACAGTTTGATTTAGTTTTCATTTTGTTTCAAATTCTCGTTTTTATTTTTATTTCAGTCAACGAATATGTTTTTTTTTTTACTTCTAGTTTTTGTTATTTTGTTTGTTTTCATCATCGTAGCACTCTTATGTGATATCATAAAAATGCTGCAAATTATACATTTAAAGACTTGAAGTAATTAATTGGGTTTCTAAATATGATATGTGGTCACTCATGTTTAGAAGTGGTACTCTGATGATGAGCTGGATGTCAAGGCTATCATGGACACTTGGACACTGCAGGAGGGCTTCCCACTGGTGACTGTAGAGGTCAAAGGTCGGGAGGTCAGGCTCAGTCAGGAGCGTTTTCTAAGGACAGACAATCCCTCGCTCACTGAAGGGTAATAGAATATGATAATATAATATGGCAAACATAAACATACATTGTTACTGCTTGCTCATATTCCTTGTTAAAATCACTTTTGCATGTCTACATTATAGAAATTCCTAACATCTCTGGTTCTGTAATAGTGGTTTTTTTTATTATATGGCAGATTCCTGTGGCAGATCCCACTGACATACATGACCAGTGCCTCAAACACAGTTCACCGTTTCCTTCTCAAAACAAAGACTGGTGGGGTGTTATGTTTATATAAGTCATCCAAATGCATACAACTTCCCATTAGTTAGGTCTCCTCACAGGAAACTTTGGTTGTGCTCCTTACTGTTTAGATGTGCTCTACCTGCCAGAGGAAGTGGACTGGGTGAAGTTTAATGTCGACATGAGTGGCTACTACATGGTCCACTATGCAGGAGAGGGTTGGAACTCCATCATCAAACTGCTGCAGTACAACCACACGGCCCTGTCTGGCAACGATCGGGCCAGCCTCATCCAGAATGTCTTCCAGCTAGTCAGGTCTGTGTCACTCTCGAACAATTTAGTTTGGTTTGCCTTTTTCAGAAAAATCTGGGTTTAGTAATGCAAAGCAAAGTTGTGTCTTGATCATCCAAGGATTTAAGATAATGAAACTTTGGCTGATATTATTGTAGAATAAAAAACAGAAAAGATTGACTTGACGTCAGTTCAGAATAATGCCAATATCTAAAGCATGTTCTTTGTGTTTCAGTGTTGGCAAGGTGAGGCTGGATACGGCCCTGGACCTGTCTCTTTATCTTTCCAAAGAGACCAAGATCATGGCTGTGACTCAGGGCTTTGGAGAGCTTGTACCTCTTTATAAACTGATGGAGAAGAGAGAAATGTCTGAGCTGGAAAATCAGATGAAAGTAAGACCACTTTCATAATATGCCAGGAACAAACATATCTTAAATGCAGAGGTCTAAGGAATATTTTTTTTGTCCCATCATTTTGACCGACTGGGTAAAAATAAAAGGTTTTAAAATTATAGCATATTCAATGCTGTTTTTTTATTCATTTTAAATAATATTCAAGATGAACGGAGAACTACATATAAACAATAAAATTAAACCATTACAGTTAAACTACAAATAGTTCACCTGCTGTGTCCTGAATGCACATTCTCAAAAGATCCTTCTGCTATGCATGAAACTGAAATAGGATTTCATGAGTTTTCATAATTTTTAACTCAGACAGATGACTTCTTATGGAGCTTTAGATGTTTTTTTGGAGGGTAAATCTGTGCTCTGCCATCATACTGGTGACCAAAATGAAGCGCAAAATTTTGAAAGGAGGAAACATTTCTCCAAATGATGTCATCAGCAGTTTAAACGACTCCACAAAGACTATCTATAGCTGCAGTAGGAGGAAATTCCACAGCATGCTCTGGTGGTTAGCAGACTATGGGGTCTTGGGAGTGACAAGCCCCAAAGCCTCAGTAATACTTCAGTGCGCTGTCAGATCCTGACTCTTAGATACTGTTATAGAAATCTTTTTTTTTGGTGGATTTAGTTACCTGTACCTAGTGTGTGAAGTAGAAAATGTCTTTGCATGTTCACCAGGTGAGAATGCAAGACACAGCCTTCAGATTTTTCTATCACCATCAAAAAAAAGATAACCGTGAAATACAGAAAATATTTGGTTAACAGCACCCCTGCTTAAATATATCTACACTAAAAGTTGAATTATGTCTAAGCTCCTCTTTACACTGGACCATGACATAAAAATAAGCCATTTTGTGGATGGTTTCCATAGAGTACACGTGTCAAAGTTAAGGCCCGGAGCCAAATTCGGCCTGCCATAGACATTTATGTGGACCTCTAAACTCTAGTGGGTCCTATAAATAGAATTTTTAAGTTATATTAATATGCAACTAAAAACTATTTTATCACTCAAATCAGTGTTTATTTGAATAGTCCTAAATCATTTATCATTTAATTTTAAGATGTACTTGTCAAACTTAAAGATGTACTCATTGAGACAGATATTGATATCTTAGTGGTTTGTTAAAAATAGTTTTATCAATACTTTCTGACACAACCAACCCCTTTAAGGACATTCAGTATTTTAATGTGGCCCAAATTAGAAATGAGTTTGACATCCCTGCCGTAGAGTCTTTGAGAGGCCTTCAAAAACCTTATTTCCACTGAGCAGAACCGTGCAGCCTGGTCTGGTCTGCACTTTTGCGATCTCAAAAAATACTGGTAATGAAGTATCCTTTTCGGGGCCCTTGTAAGGAGTGATGGTATTTGCATCACTCCTTGTACAGTTTGCAGCTACAGAACTTTGTACACACCTCGAAATAGTGCCTATTTGCTGATTAATGGTTTTTCAGGCTGCTTTTCAAATGTGAAATGTCATTTGAATATCCGTTACGGTGTCTATTAGAAGCTTCATAATCAGCCATGATTAGGGAACAGGAGGAAAAAGTGCAAGGAACATCTCATAGGATTCATACATTAATTATACTATATCTGTTAACAAGCAGGTTTACTGTTTAATGTCACAAAAATGTTCAGACTTGATATTCCCTATGATACAAGATCACAGTAATTAATAAAAAACACACAGATTTTGGATTTTAATTCAGAATTCTTCCTTAATGCACATGTGATGTGCCATGGCAAAGTTATTGTGCAGGATAGCATGCTCTGCAGTTTGTGGTGTTTAAAAATAATAAAAATTTGAAAATCTTCTCAACTGCATCTGATAAATAGATGAATAAAGCAAGTCTGAAACTGATGGAGCAGAAACCTCTAATTTATATGGGAAATTTCTTCAGATTTTTAGGAAAACATCCCCATGTAGGTTGCATTGATTGGAGTCCAAAGAAGTGTCAGAAATGATCTTTTCCAGATTTGCATTGATCCATTGACTATCAAATGGTTTTGGATATCCCAAGGATTATAGGCCAGCATTAATCTGATGTGAAGAGGGCCTAACAGCCTGCATGCCCCATTGACACTTCACACTCTGTATATGGTGTCTCAGGATTACATCGTGGAGCTGTTCCGGGATCTGATTGATCGGCAAGAATGGAGTGACTCCGGTTCGGTGTCTGAGCGAGTGCTGAGGAGTTATCTGCTCCTGTTCGCTTGTGTCAGGAATTATCCTCCCTGTGTAGCCAAAGCCACCCAATTCTTCAACCAGTGGAAGGATTCGGATGGTGCCATGAGGTCAGTGAACATTGAAGTACTGACCTAATGTTCACAATAATCAAGCACTTCGATAGACTGAACACTGTCAAAGCAAGTTTTACATCGTAATATCTATCCCTCCCTTGTAGCCTCCCCGTTGACATCACTATGGCTGTTTTTGTAATTGGCGCCCGATCACCAGAGGGGTGGGACTTCCTCTTTGAGAAGTACCGCACTTCTCTGCAGATGTCCGTCAAGAGCCGCATGAAGTCTGCCATGACTGTCACGTATCTGAAGGACAAGCTCCAGTGGTGAGCAGCAGCAAACTGGAACACATCATGCCGATCAAAGCAATAGGGAGATTTTTACCTAGCTCTTTTTCAAAACTCTTTTCATTGTTTTCCATCTCAAGGATGATGGAGCAGAGTCTGCAGGGTGAGGTAATGAAGACCCAGGATCTCCCAGATGTGGTTGTCTCTGTTGGAAGGAACCCTCATGGTTACAAACTGGCCTGGGACTTCCTCCGAGCCAACTGGCACACCTTGATCAAGAAGTCAGTAAACTTTATATTTGATTATCCCAGATTTTTAGCATTCTTTTTTTTATTAAACAGTTGCCTCTAAGAGGAAATACTTTTAAGTGAGGTAGGTGAAAGTCATCTCTCACTGGACAATTTTTTGTTGTATATTTGTACGTTTGTGTCCCAATACTCGTTAGTATGAACATTTTGTGCAGTATTTTCTGTATTTTCGCTGACGTATATTGCTGATTAATTTAAGCAGAGCATATAAATTAAGACATTACCTGCATATATTTGTGTTTGTGAAACAGGTTTGACCTTGGCTCTAACTCTGTATCACACATGGTGCTTGGCGTGACCAACCAGTACTCTACCCGGGAGATGCTTCAAGAGGTAAATACAGGCCTGATAGTGCTCTGGCGCACTGAAGTGTTAGAGAAAAAAAAACAAATCAGGTTTGCATGATCTGAAAATTCCCAAGATCTGAGAGGCGCTTTCACTCTGAACCCCACCACCGTGAGTCTACTTAAGACAATCGGTTAGTGTAGGGGCCGGTCTTGAGTTTTCGATCAATCAGATTGATGTAGCAGTTACTCCAGGTGCACATGTGTTTTAGGAATCTTTGTGCGTATGCGCGAGTGGTAAAATTTATGGCGGCTATAGAGACGCAACAAACATTTCCAAGACAGAAGGTAAAATCCCCGATATATAACCACTTCAACATCTGAAAACTGGGAGAGCTTTAGAGAGAAATTTAAAATTGCAATTGACGGCGAAATAGAAGTTATTAAAAGCCCCTTTTAGAAATGTGAAAAACGTTTTTCACCGATGTTCTGGCCACAAATCCGCTGGGGAGACATTTATCACTATTCCCAAAGCCGACCTTTCACTCATAAAACGTTTCTGGCTTTCAAAAGTATGGACACCTGATATTATGTTGATTCAAGGGAAGATTTTTGCTCATAATCCTCATCGTGACTGCAAAGCTCGGTAAGTCCTCATTGATTAATGTCCATATATTTATTTATTTGCGTATTTATGGTAATATAGTCGCTAGGGGTGCTCCGATTGATAGGCCACAGGTAATTATCTGCCGATTTCCTTGGAAAAGTGTGTGATTAGTGTTCGCAGATCACTGCCTTTCATTCCCAATCACAAGTACTGGTACTGACTTTATTTTTATAGTCTATGTACTGACTATGAAGCGCTGACTCTTCCCAACCGGCAGAGGCGCTGTAGTTTACCCTTCCCCTTCACTTAGTTACTTAGTGCACATGGCGGCAAACGCACAATAATGAACACGTCTGCCGTGTCGAACTTTTTTTCTGTCTGTGAGAATTATATTAAGTTTGCGTCTTGCAAAACTTGCAATGAAAAAATACCCCCCTAAAACCTGAACAGAACATCCCTAATAGTCGCTGTTTTACAAGTTGTCCTGTGACAACTTTAGTAATTCAGTGGCGTCTGGTCTCTGTCGAAAAACCGGATATCATCACTTACACTATTCTTTTTTTTTTTATCCAGTCTTGGATAACAACATGCCATCATGTAGCAGCTGATTAAATTAGAAGCAGGTGTCAGGATAGGATTTACAGCTGCTGCTACAGCATGAATAATCAGGTGCTGATTGCGGTTTGGGACATCTGTATCAGAACGCGAAAACAATATAATGCAGAGGATTTTAAAATACGCAAACCTCACATTTTTTACATTAGCATTCTCTAAATAACAAACACGTGATTACAATTTTAAATAAATGGTGCAAATCTTTAGAAAATTAATGTCTCCTTGTTCATGCTTTTTAGTCAATGGTTAGGCTACTAATTAATTCCTAGTTACTTTTGAGTATTATAATTGCCACCTACTGGCCTGTCTTGGTATGACTGTAGTATCTGTAGTCTCAGTTTCCTATACCAGCAATACTTATGCAGTTAAGTGACTAGTTAAAAGCAGGCATGTATTCCTGAACAGGCCTACTAGCCGGGGTCCCAAGAGCTCTGCTGCTCTACACATCTATGCTTCTGTAATATAGGCTTGTATTGGGTTTGTTCATCTCATGTCTGAATAATGTCCATTTTAACCCATAAAGAACTTTGAGAAGCTATGTAGTTGGAAAAGTGCTTTATAAATAAATTTTGATTTGATTTATATCCATAAAAGTCATCAGAATCTTTTAATGCAATGGACTATTTATCAAAATGTTCCCCTAGGGGTGCACACCCCTTGATCTCGCTTAGACTTACATTGATCGGGGCATATATCTTGGCTTAGGAGCCTCCCAGGGAAAAAAAGTTCAGGCACAGGATTTTTTTTTTTTACTTTCACCCCTGTAAATATAAAATTACAAGTAATAAAAAAACATAATTTATTTACTTAGCATTTACTTTTTTGTAAATGAGAAGCATTTTTTTTTCTTTTTCTGAAAACAAAGTTAAAGTAGAAATGTGTTTATACTGTGAGTCTCTTACCCATTCCGTTCCCTTAGATACGGAGCTTCTTCGACTCACTGACAGAAGAAGCGGGGTCAAAAATGAGGTGCATCCAGCAGACCTATGAGACCATTGAGGATAACATCCGTTGGACAGACACCAACCTTCCCCTGCTAGAGGCTTGGCTGAAAAAGCGCCAACACAAAATAGCTCATGAAGACTTGTAGTCCTAGGGCGTGTTTTCTTCCTTTTTTTACCTCCCGCCGGAGCAGATACTGGTTTTTTGGCACTTGTTAGGTTCTTCGAGCCTCCACCAACAGACCCCTTACCCGATCTTTTCCTTAATCTGGATTTGTAAAGAGTATCTAGATTAAAGAGACTAAGAGCCAACACTGTTGGTTCAAAACCAGTACTGAAATCCCATTGGGGAAAAAGGAGTAACTGTCATTACACGGTGCAAGCAGTTTCCAGATGTGGGTCATCCATGCTCACAATTTAAATTGCACTGGCCCCCGTACCGTGCTACAACCTTAGCCTGTTCAGAAATGGAAAACCTAGATATACTATACACCAGCTCCATCTGGTTTTGGTTTTTAATTGATAAAAGAATATGCCCTTTAAGGATACTTTGTATTATCTCCTGTCCACCTCTACAAGGTCAATTGTAACTAAAAATCCAAAAAGTTTAATCACTTTTTGTTCAATATAATTAGAAAAAAAAATGTGACAAATAAATGAATGTGAAATTTTACCAATGAATACATGGTCCTCATTAAAGCCTTTGAAAATGCGGAAACCCTTGACCAAAGCTAATTGTACCTATTTATGATTTACTCATATCAAACAGATCCTCCAATCTGCTAATGGCAGTTTTAAAAGTGTAGTGTGAAGTATAGAGAAAGAAAGAGTGCTGTGGGTTTAATTTATTAATGAGATTCATTCTCAACCACCTAACAATTTGCACTAAAAAAAATTGACTAAAAACAATAGCTCCTGTGTTTTGAACATGTAATTATTCTAGCCAATTATACAGAAATAGTTTTTCCATCTTCTTCAAATCCCGCAATAGATTACAATATGAAAATATTTTTCTTTCTTTGAGGAAAAGAATTGCTCCATAAAAAAAACTGGTGTACCCAAGAAGTAACTAGTAGAGGTACATTCCTTGGATTACTTGTTAAAGAGTTTCTGTCTGAGTAGTAAAAACTGTGCCTTAATATTTCTGCTAAGCGTTGTCTGTGTTTGTTTCTGAGTGGGTGTTTTAGATTATAAATGTGTGCTTATGATGTAATTTTTTTGGTGGTACTCATTTTAACTGCTGTAAACTTCTTTTTTTGTAAAGTACATTTTGATTTAAGATGCATAATTACAGAGAAATGTGACAATAGGCTGTTAATAATGTAAAAAACAAAAACAAATGCACTGTTCAACAAAAGCTTTATAACTTAACTATTTTATTAGCTGATAGTTTCTCATTATTAATACAACAAAAGCTGTAATGAAGATTGAACATGTTTTTTAGGAAAGTCTAAATTTAACTTTTACATATTTTGTTTTCAGCAATTAATGTAAATAACAGTATTTAAAACAAAACTGACTTCTATACAGATACTATACAATACTGCTTGATTATACCACAAAACAATTTTCAATAATTTGCTGACCCCCCCCCCCAATTTAAAGCATAAGTTATGTGAAAATGGCTTTAGCAATTAAGTCCTAGTTCTTTTGTTTTTTTGTTCTTTTCTTTTAAAGTGGGAAAAGGGTGAAGTTCGCAATTGCAACTTAGCAATTTAAATGTAGTAGTTTACTGTTGGCATACTCTCATTTTTAGGAAACCCTGGAGTTCAGTTCACCTTAATGACTATGGTTTAATTCAGCTTCTAAATGTTGTAATTATGTATTGTCAGGCAGAAAAAAAAGTTTATTGAATAGAATTTGGGAAGAATAAAGTTTTTTTTATGCTCAACTATCCTTTACACTTTCCTCTGCTTTTCAGTTCAATTCAGTTTTCATAAATTTTATATGATTTCAATCTGAACTTTAACTACATCATTCAAACAGATGAATACGGTTTGATCTAAACTGCATCGTCCTATTGTCTGATTTGCAATGTCTGTTTTTTCCTGCCCACTGTGTTTTGTAAGCCATCCAAACATGTTTTCTGGTCTTATCTGGTCATAACACCTTATTTAACAAGTTTCCTGCATCCCCCTACATGTACTCTCACTTATTGTAAACTGCAAAAGGGAATTCATTTGGTAAATGGTCTGAACTAATACAGTGCTTTTCTAATCATACTGTTCAAAGCGCTTTACACTGGAACTACATTCACCCACTTGCTTTCATACACACATTCATACACCGAAACAGAGCTCGGTAGGAAATTTAGGGTTAAGTGCCTTGCTCAGGTCACGGACGTGTGACAACCTGGAATTGAACCTATGACGCACCGATAGCAACACAATTATTCCTCCAACTGAGCCATAGTCATCCCTTCTTTAAACAATTTTTTTCTATCTAGATTTTTCAGAATTAGGACTTATAGTAGTTTTGTCAATATTTTCTCCTAGCTGAGCTGCAGAAATCTACAGCTTCCCAAGAGTTACTATCAGCCTTTTGGCTGCTTCTATGATAATTGTTATTCTTGCCTGGCCTCTGTGATCTTTGGTTAATCAGTTAATTTGAAAAAATAAAGTTGTTTCTCTCCATTCACTTTGGGAGACTGCGAGGTTTTGCCAGCAATGCAATATGTCATGTTTTAGTTGATTGATTGAACAATGCACTGAAGTCTTTTAAAGCAAAGGTATATGGCTTTACAACATAATCTTAGCCTAAACCTTTCTGTAAAAAAATTGAAAGCAATGCATCTTTTTCTTTCCACTACAAAACCATGTCCCCCATTTCGTGTTTCATATAAAAACCACTATATAACATTGTATATTGAATGTAAGACACTGTAACTATGGAGAGGGTTCCAGAGAGACTGAGCTACCTTAAATGTAAACTTTATCAAAGTAAAAGATCTGCCTCCTTGAACCATAATTAACCTGCATACAAGGAGCAAAGAGCTCTGCTACTATCACTAATTGTGTAAACTTTGTATGTTCACTTCCAGACAGTAGTATAGATGTAACCTTTGTATCCTTACACTCTATTCTACACAGCAAGATTGTTTTTTTTCCCTACTGTTAGACAATTTACAGGTATGTGAGGTCAATATTTAACTATTACAGCTTTCTTTTTATGCCAGTCACTTTTGCGCATTTCTACTTCTCATTGTTGTTTTGATTTGCTCTTCTTTCAGACTGCTGCTCTGATCACAATACTGTGTATCTTAGTAAAAACAGATGAGGAAAAAGATGAATTATTTTATCACTGCTGGATGAGACGCTCCTGCAAAATTATGTACCTCTTTGTGAGGAGATAAAGAATAAATTAACATTTGTATTCTTACTTAAGATACCATCTCAAGGACTTTTTTGTAACTTGGTAACTGATTACATTCCCTGCATTATCACTTCCGGGTCATGTCTTTGTAAAAGTGTTTGGTAAAGTTGTAAATGTGTTTCAGTAAAAATTTAAACGTGTTTCGGTAGAAACGTAAAAGTGTTTCAGGTTAATGTAATTTTTTTTGGTAAAAAATGTAAAAGGGTTTCAGTTTAATGTAATTTTGATTTGCACTTCCTGGCCACCATAGTGCATCCCATTGCATCCGTTTAAAAAAAAAAAAAAACATACCTCAATTCAAATATGGTGGTGGTAGTGTGATGATCAGAGGTTGCTTTGTTGGTTTAGGACCAGAAAAACTTCACCTAAAATATGGAACCATGAATTCTACTTACTAGCAGAAAATCTTAAAAAACACCAAGTCCACCTCTATATGCCCCAAAAAATATATACATATCCTGGAGAGAGTTTGTCAAAATCTGAATTTAAATTGGTGGTGTGACTTTAAATAGGCCATTTATACCTTAAAAAATACTTGATTTGGGCTAAATAAATATTATTCCTGTAAGGTAAGAGGGACAAAATTTCTTGGCAGTGATATAAAACACTCATTGTCCGCTTTTGGACTTCACCGCAGTTGAAGGGAGGTTGGTGCAACCAGATATTGGATTAGTATATCTTTCTCTGATGTTAAATTTTGTTTGATGTTTAAATGATTTAAGTAAATCGGTCATTAATGAAACTGTTTATATTAAAAAAGTACACATTTTGCATTCTGACTTTAAGCTAGTTTTGTACGTCAGACCTGTTTTTACTCTGGTTGGCATCAGTTGGATTTCCATAAATAGCTTTCAACTTTGTCCACTTTCTAATGGGAGTTGTTTGCTGTCAGAGATAGAGAATGAAACAACTGTGTCTTTTCGGGTCAGATTTGTGAACACAGAGGTCAAATCAAATGTTAGCGCCCAGAGCTCAAACTACATGTTGAGAGGCTAACTGCTTTTATATGTATTTTCTTAAATTCTTTCTAAACCACTTTAGCCACCAGCTTGTAGGAAAAAACATGACTGTTCCTTTAACACCACTCATAACACCACCATAAATTCTTCTTAGGGACCTTTTATCACAAACTAATAAAAACACTATCCAGCTTACAAAAATCCCACATACTGTATGAATTGCTGTGTATGATTATCTATTTTTTAGGCCTTTGGTAAGGTTTTTGGTTGATGATTAAGTATAACTAAGGAGGGTGGTTTCTGAATGCATTGTAGTGGTGCATGAACATTGCAGGCTTTGCCTTTGCTCCTATGCATGAGGACACAGCACACACACACACACACACCCCACCCCCTCATAAGCACACCCACAATAAAAACTGCACTCTGCTCCAGTGATTTTGTCCTTTTAGTTCCACACCTGGAAAAGGGAAACCACGCAAAGGTAAGAGCTTGAAAATCAGGTTCATGTGCTTCTGTTTTCTAAATCTGAATGGGGTTTTTTTTAATCCCAAAAAGCTGATCAAATTTAATCAGAAATTTTGTCAAATGGAACGTAGCATAGAAGTCTGTTTGTTTAGTGAGTATTTACAGACTTTGCTGCGGTTTCTATGTGCTCACTGATCAGCTGCTGGGAATTTTGACCTCACCTATCCACTGTGATTTTTTTTTAAATACTTTTTTTTTTTTTTTTTTACATTTGTAAGTGTTATTAGATTTACATCTAAGAATAAGCCTGTGAATATTACATCTCATCTCATTTACATCTAATATTCTGGAAGGTTAATCCCTGTCAAATCTTGGTTGGGGCAGCTTGTAAAAGGTTTTCTTCCAGAATTCACTTGCTTTTAGTTCCAAACATCTTCCCACCAGCTCTGAAAGTGTCCTGCCTCTGCTAAAGAAAAGCATTCCCACAACATGATGCTGCCACCTCCATGTTTCTCTAAGAGGATTTTCTGAGCCTCTCGCCCATTGACAGCTGGAGATAGGCACCAGCCCCCCACAACCCCTAGAGGATAAACAGTTTTAAAAACAGGAGATGAATAGGATTTAAAAAAATGTGGTTTTAGATACATCAGACCAGAACACCTTTTTCAGTAAATTCACTATATGATGTTAGGAAACTCCTAGAAAGACTTTCATGGCTTTCTTTCAATAGCAGCTTTCATCTTGCCACTCTTTCATAAAGACCAGATTTTTGGACTACAAAAATTGTGACCTTGTCAACGGATTGACCTGCCTGAGGTGTGGATCTCTTCAGGTCCTCTAGTTATTACGGTTAGGTATTTTGAACTTTTAGTGACCTGTAAGATATTCAAACCTTGGGAATACAGTGCCATAAACTCCCCCTGCTGACTTTCGGTATTCCTTGGTCATCATATTGTTTTCACAAATTTTCTTTAAAAAACACTGAGGTCTTACAGGAACAGCTGTATTTACACTGTGATTAAATCCCACACAGCTGGACTCCATTTATTAATTAAGTGACTCACAAACATAATTATTTAGGAGTATCAGAGTAAAGGGGGATGAGTAAAAAAACATATTACATTAAAATTTGAAAAAAACGTAAAAAAAAAAAAAGTTTGTTTTGCTAGTTTAAATGATCTTGGTGTTCGTGATCAGAGTATAACGTAAGCGGAATTTATGTTTTTTTAAATTGCTCAACCTCTTTTCAGGTATTGCTGCGATTTTCTTACTAAAGACATGAAGCATGTAGAAACACAGTTAAGCAAATGCTTTTATCATTATATTTTTATATAATGCCACCAAGTAGTGCTGCCAAACTGAATAACCGTTAACAGTTTAAGGTCACCATAGGAAAGACTTTTTTTTGTCTGTCATATCTTCGCTTATGGTATCGACCGTCAATAAAACCTTCTTGCATCAATGTGTCGTGGACAAAACATTTATGGGTTTGTGAGTACAAAGTGTGTTTTTTATAGAGATGGGCAGAGGACAAAAAAATGGATTTGTGTAGGAGGCCAAGTCGTATGAGTCTGCTTTTTATAATTGGTTAATCATGCCTTTTGCAATTAAATGCATTAAACTGTTTTTACTTTTTAGGTTTATTCTATTGTTCGTTGCTCCAGTTCCATTTCGATCCAATCTGTGTGATCCATCCAACCAGAGAATGGTATTAAACTCCTTTCCTTATCTAGAGTAAGAAACATCTCTATTCATCTCTACTTTGTATCATTTGTGTTACAGTAATTATGGGCCTACTTTTTTGCTCGTAAGGATTTACTTGATCCATTTTTTTTAAGGGCTGAACCATCACACAACGAATATCTTCAATGAACAGGATGTATACATTTTATTTACCACTCATAGTATCAGAATTATTCCCACTAGCTCAAATAAATACACAGTATAACTAATAGTTGGTGAAATTCACCAATCCTTCCCCCCCAAAAAAGAAAAAAAAACTCTTAGCAAAACTGGCAACTTGCTAAGAGTAGTTAGCTACATACCAAATATTGATGGGTTTCAAACTGTAACACTGTTGAGTTTCGAAATTGTCTGATTTGAGTTGTATTTCTTAAAAATCTGAAAAATGTTGATATTGTGCTTGAAAAGTTTCCAGTGAGGAAAAAAAAAAAACTGTGTGTTTGAATAAACAAGCCTATATTTTCCCATCCACCAAAATAATCTCAGATCATAATATCGACACCATGTTTACCAAATGATAATGGTGATGGCAATCTTAGGTCGGCTCCAGAAAGGCATCTTGTCATTGCAGCTGAACAGCTACATTTTGGTCTCATCTGATCATATGACTTCTCACAATTTTTGACATTCTTGAGCAGAGGTAATCTTTGTTAGTCACTCTCGGTCCATTGCAGTTAATTCAATATAGTGCGCCATATTTATTTGTTTGTTATTTAGGCTTTTATGTATTTAAAGCATTGTACTCTGGCAAAAAAAGGTTTACATGAAAGATTAAGAGTCCTAGATTAATGTAACGTCCTTGCTTGCAATATATGTATACATCAATATATGTAAACATCTGATAGCAACTAGAAATTTTAGGAACATTGAAAATAATTTTCCCTGAAATATATTTTTAACCCTTTTTATGGAGATTAATCACACATTTAATTCTGCCAAAAATGTAGTGTATACTTTATTGATATATGATTTACTACAATATCCATCTTCATAATCTTTTCCTTTTGCACACTCCTTATTTTTTCTCAAAAGGTTCTTCCTGGGCTTCCTGGGATTTGGTCTGTCGATCCTGTTTTGCACCAGCTTCTGCAGATCGTGCGCCCGTTTGCGAGAGGATCAGATAGAGAGGGAAGCACAATTCCGAAGGGAGCAGGAGAGCCAGCTGCGTTCCATATACTTTATCCCCTTTCCCAGAACTATTTCACGGCAGGACAGTGAAGACCTGGACGGGAGTGACCACTTCAGTCCACCAAGATACAGTACCACCACACGCTATGAACCTCCGCCATCTTACAATGAGGTGATTCTGATGTTGCTTTAATAAGTGATATATATTGATTGCAAAAGTGTACTTTGTTCAATACTTTTCCTGGTTTACTTTGTAATAGTACGTTTTTCTTTTTTTCCTGTTTCAGTTGGGGATTAAACCAGATGATCTCCCACCTCCTTACACAGAACAAAGCATTCCAGACTTTTTAAGCACACAATCACCGACTCAGACAACGCTGGACCTATCACAAGTACAGTCTCACTCATAAACCAGGATTTTCACCCCTGGGGATCATGGACAATCCTCCACCGCCTTCCTAAAGATTTTAATGTTTCTATTTTTGTTTTTTTTCTATTGAATTTATGTTTTATTGTTGAACTTTTCTTCAATTTCCTTTCAGTTTGCCATATTATTTTTAATTTATTAAATAAAGTCACATCCCAGCACTGTGTGGGAAAACATTTGCCTCATTGTTCATAATTGTTTCAAGCCTTTTTTGTGTGTGTGCTTAAGATTATGCATTGAAGAAGTTCTTATTTCCTGAGTTTTGGTAAATAATTTCTTCAAACAGCTAAAAGCCTGTTTTCCCAAACTGACACGTCAGCATTATAAAGATTTAATGTAAGATCCTGAACAAAAACTATTTTTTGTGCTGTATATATGTAGAAAAAATTCTATGATAAACTTAAAATTATGTAATTTGGTTTCTACAAGTCTTAGTTTTTCTACACTTGCTCAAATCACAAATTTACCCTAACCTCCTGACTACCCATAGTTCAAATTTGTACTTATTGGAGGACATTTATAAACCTAAATATCTCCTACCTATTTTATGCTTCTAAGGTAAATATTTTTGTGATCTAAAGGGCGTTTAGAGCTTTTGAATGACACCACGTATGAAGGGTTGGGTTTTTAGAGGTTCCTCTTTCTTTAAAGAAAATGGTGTCCATTACTGCCAGCACATTTTGTGACAAGAGAAAAAGTAATTGTATTTTAATATACATTAAGCTAAGTCAGACTTTAAATGCTGTTGCTAGCTTTTGTATGCTTCTCTTTAGAACAAACTAAAGTAATTTTGGAATTAACGTAGCAATATATCTTTGTGTCAAAGAAATGTTCTCTGTAGTGAACAATTATTATTTTTATTATATCCTCCACATTGGAGGATAAAAAAGGATTCACTGTTAAAGACAGAATTAATGTTACAGTGAATTTTTGATGGAAACCCAGATTATACATTTTCTGATTAGGAACATCAAGATGTAGTGTTTAGCGATTCAGAGACTTCCAAAGATGACATTCAGGAAGGGCAAACAGGTAGGAGTTCGAGAAAGCGGAACATTCCCCATCTATGTCAAGTCACAGTAAAGTAGAAATCATTTCTACAAACTATAAAATTCTAAAAAGCTTGTTATGGCATTAATGTATTGGACAATGACCAAATAAGAGATATTTTGGAGAGAATTAGGTGCCTCTTGAGCAAAGTAAGCCAGCCATGCTGGAGTCTGTCTAGAACAAGGTAAATAGTTCATTTTACTAGTCATTGTCCATCCCCCTTATCCTGTAACACAAGCTCAGTAAATAAGCTAGTAGATAACTTACTCTCTAAAATTTCAGACATTATTGCAACATTGCTTCAACTAAAGTTAAAGTAATCTCGGATAGAAAGAAGTCTATCTGGACTAGTAATCCACTGGTACGTAGTGGAAAAAAAGGAGTGTCGATGAGCTGGGAGAAAATGGCGGAAAACGCAACTCCAGGTTCACTATGAGAACAAAAAAGACAGACTGAACAGATATCTTTTAACTTTGAAAGCTGGAGGTTAATTGTTCCTTTCTGAAATCATTAACAGAAACACTAATAATGCCCAAACTTTATTCGCAACAGCTTAGAGACTAATTCATCCTCTAGTGACTGTAGCCCCTGGACTAAATTCCACCAGGGCTTGTTATGAACTTGCCAGCTTTTTTACTGAAACGATTCTGGCAAATATGTGCATCAGTACCAAATCTGCTTACAATGTCATTGGCCCTGATCCCATTCAAATAGTTAACTTATTCATGTTATCAGATGTCTCCCCCCAGGCTTGAAAAACAGCAGTTAAAACCACAACTAAAGAAGAACAACCTCGACAACATGTTAATGCAGAACAGGCCACTCTCTAATCTCTTGTTCATCAGCTATATTATTGAAAAAGCACTGTTACAATAATTAAATAACTTCCTAACAATGACCAATGGTTTTGATATTTTTAGTCTAGTTTAGAACTGAATAGAAACAAAGCTGAAGCAATTGTGTTTGGACCTAAAGAGGAAGGATCAAAAGTAAGCTCACAGCTTCAATTAATACAACTGGAAACCATTGATCAGGCACACAATCTAAGCGTAATAATGGACTCAGACCTGAACCTCCAAGATCACATAAAGGCAATAATAAGGCTAGCCTTCTATCCTCTGAAGAACATTTAAAGGATTGAAGGAATAATGTTGCAATGAGACTTTGAAAAACTCATTCATGTATTTATCTTTAGTCTGCTTGAGACCTGAAAAATCAATCAGACAGCTGCTGCTGCAGCTGATGCAGAATGCTGCTGTTTGCATCCTCACTACAGCCAATGAAGTAGAGCACATCACCCCAGTCCTAAAGTCCTTACATTGGCTCCCTGTAGCTCAGAGAATAGACTTCAAAATGCTCCTACTAGTTCATGAATCATTGAACTGCCTAGCACCCAAATATGATGAAGACCTGTTGTGACCGTACCATCCACTCAGGCCACTTTGGTCCTCCAACTCTAGTCTACTAATTATTCCTAGAGACAAAGCGAAACATGGAGAAGCAGCTTTCAGTTTCCGTGCTCCCCTTATCTGGAACAAACTTCTTGACGACTGCAAAACTGCTTGAAACACTGAGCTGCTTTAAATAAAAACTAAGAACTCATTTGTTCAGAGAAATTACCTTTGAATAAGTCAAACAAGTCATGTCGTTGTGTGTGTTTTTTTTTTTTTTTTTGTAAAGCCCGAAAATCTCAAAAAGGTTTGGACTGCAGTGTGGTGAGTTTAAGCAGGTTTAATAACTGTTGTAAGTTTGCTGTTTTAAATAGGGATGCAATGATACAGTCGATACAATATTGATACTGGGGTCTGAGTACTTGCCGATACTGGGTACTGATGCTAATACCTCTATGACACACACACACACACACACACACACACAAAAAATCCAATGAATTGAAAGACAGGTTTTATTTTCTATTTTGCTTGTTCCAACAAAAGATGGCGAATTAGGTAAAACAATATGATTAAAATGACCACAAAGCAAAAAGTCAAGTTAAAAGTTCAAGTTAAAAATAAAAATGTTCTCTGAGATTATTGCAGTTAACACATTTTATGTATCGGCTCATGGTATCAATTAACTTTAACCGATACCGATGTGAGCTCAAAACAGTATCAGCCTGATATCAGTAACGGTATCAGTGAATCCCTAGTTTTAAACAAATCATTAAAATTTGACTAGTGATCTTTAAGTTGCTATTTTAATGTTTGCAGGGCTACCAAATCTGCAATGGACCTCCAAAAAATGTTTGGTGTGTGTGTTACCAAATTTCTCTTTTCATATTTAAAGGGTTCTACATGTGAAAACGTGGTTGTATGATGCAAGATGATGCAAGGTTGTATGATGCAAACCGAACACCAGATGGCAGAGCATGCATGTTCATACCCTTTCCTGTTTGATCTTATTTGCTTCAAAAAAAGGTTTAGAATCCTTTCTTCTTTGTTAAATTTATCAGCACCAATAAGCTGAAGCTTTCTAAGAACATTTTCAGGCAGCTCTCTATTAAATAGCATTTACACAACCTGCCTTTTTCAAAGGTGGTATGACTTGCTCAAAATAATTCTCATTTCAAATCTGTCACTATATGAAGAGAGTTGATCTTATCTATTGACAACTTTGCACTGACCTCTGGATAAGAATAATTATAGCTTTTGCTTCTCAATTGTTTTACCAGCTGCTGTGAGTCACTCTCTGCGCAGTGAATATGATCCCCCCAGGCACATGTAATCAGGCCAAACCTGACCTTGTATGGACATTTGGTTCTGTACTATTACGAGTTTATTTCAGAAATGTGTCAGAGGCTATCAGAGGGAAAAGGTGATTCACAAAGCTGACAACATCAGGTAGATGCAGCAGCTTGGTTGTGAAACTAGGGTTAAACTTACATTATCTGACGTGTAAATTGCATTTTATATTCAGGTTTTGTAATTGGCTTGAATAAGTAATTTACTTTGAAAGCTCAAATAAAGCTGTGAAATCACCTATATATTATAATCTGTACAATACATCAGTACAGAAGAAAAAAATAACTTGTTAAACCCCCTTTTATCAATAGGACAGCAGTTCTATATAACATTTTAGAATACAAAGGGAGGAATCTTTCACTATTTTTATTTTGTAATCTTGCCCGGTCGGCCAGAGCACATAGTTCCTTCCTCATGACTCTGGACGACACAACCTGTCTGACATGTTTACTAAAATAGTATGGAGACTGGGATGCATATGGAAGAAGGAGTATTTTTGTACTTGATGAAAACATTTCTCTGTTGATATGATTTGGAGCACTTTCCTTGTGGAAGATCCATTGAAGAGTAATTTTCAGTTTGAGGTAGAAATCACCAGATTTTTATTCAAAATGCCCACTGCTAAATATGGTAAACATCTGTATGGCCCTCTCTCTGTTTTTAATGGCCTCCGAGGTTTTGAAGAGCACATGGCAAAAAATGTATGATGTCATCCACTCTAATCAGATTCTGAGGGCCATTGGAAAGAAAGCAGGCCCCCAGCATCACAAACCCTCCACCATACTTTACATGATCACTGTCTCAAATTTTATGTTTACGATCTAAGAATAGAAGAGGTTTCTTTTCTCAGTCATTACCCCTAAACAAGCCATTGTTATAAAGATAGCATCTAACAGGTATAGAAATTATGTGACCCCAATATACCATGCATGCCCTCATTTTTTGCTTCTTTTTTTACTTCTAAAAATAAAACTTTACCCCCCCCCCCCCCACACACACACCCCCACACTCCCACCCCCCCGATACTCATTTCAGTGCCGTTTATCCCTGTCTTGGTTTCTCCTGATACTCTTCATTTGTCAGGTTTACTTTATAACCCTATTTCTTAATAAATTAGCCTATAATCATTAATCCATGCAAACAAATTTGGACCAGCTGTCTTGTATACTAACTGTAATGTTTGGTAATATACTGGATCTGTATCTCTGACAAACAACTGACTGTGACAGTGATAGACCAACACAAAGTAACAGAACTACAAGGTGAAAGAAATGGATGCATCATGGTTGAGAACTGTTTTATACTTAAAAGACAGCATACATGTGTATAAAGCCCCTTAAGAAGGTTGTTACAGAAAGTGCAGGGATAGTTGTGGAGAAGTTTAAAGCAGCGTTCATTTAATTCAATTCAATTCAGTTTATTTATATAGCGCCATTTCACAACAGATGTCATCTCAAGGCACTTTACAAAAAGAGTTATTACAATACATTGTTTAGTGTAGAAATTACAGAACCACAGAAGATTGCGTCGTGGAATTCTCAGCAATCCCTCATACTGAGCAAGCATGCAGCGACAGTGGGAAGGAAAAACTCCCTTTTAAAGGAAGAAACCTCCGGCAGAACCAGGCTCAGCACAAGCGGTTATCTGCCGCGACCGTCTGTGGCTTGGAGAATACATAACAGAGACACAGAAAGAGCAATAGAACCGATGCACAAGTTTGTTGCAGGACGTGGAGAATTTTCCGTCACTGCAATGCCATCTTAGTCAGGGTCGTCAAGCAGGGCTAATCCGGAGCACCTACTATAATAGAAAACAGGTTAGTGCTTGAATTGACAGCACATCATGCAGTTGGGGAGAAGTAGGAGAGAAAGTAGGAACAGACCCTAATAATGTCCTCCAACAGCCTAGCCTAAAGCAGCATAGCTACTAACATTAACCTGTCTCCTAGCTACTAGGAGACCTGGCTACCAACACTCTGTCTGAGTCCTCCTGACCCGTGGACGGTGTAGGGCCGGTAACGGCCCCCGTCATGCCGGGGTCTTCTCGGAGTCGGGTTGTTTGAGAATGCAGCCCAAAGTGGGTGGTAAACTCCATCTAAGGCTAAATACCGGCACGAGACCGATAGTCGACAACTATCTTAAGGAAAAATAGACAGAACTGAGAGGACAGAGTTGAAGAGGGCGAGAAACGTTTAAGAGATAAACGGGTGGGGTCCGCACAGTCTGCCCGGGGGATTCAACCCATAGTTCCTTCCTTCCTTATCACACAATACTACAAGTTTTGAACATTTCAAAAAGAGATGGTCAGTTACCAAAAACGGACGGGCCAAGCCTTGAGAGCCTTCATCAGGGAAACAGTCAAGGGGCCCATGGAAACTGAGGGAGCTGCAGAGGCCCACAGCTCAGGAGGTAGAATACTGGCAGGACAGCTATTAGTTTCCGACTCCAAATATTGACTTTGAGGATGGCAACAAGATCTTTGTAAATCTTTGTAAATTACCCATGTACTTTTCCACGTGCCCTGAAGGGGGCGCTGCAAACAAGTGAAAGAACAAAAAATGTCTTCAGATTTAACTTGTAAAACATTCAGACAACCATCCGTTGTTTTCACCCCAATTCCAGTTCTGCTTTACCTTGTGTTTAACTCTATCATAAAATCCCAATAGAATTACTCAGGCTTGTGATCTCAAAGCACCTTGAATTACCTTGTTGTTGAAAGTGGGCTATAAAAATACAATTGTCTTGCCAAATGTTACCAAATCTGAAAAAAATAAAGATGTTTTTACACTTTTGCAAGCCACTGCAGATGAATTAGGAGCATACAGACCAATAAACCTCAAATGCAAGGTTTAAAACCCATTTCGGATTAACTTTAAGACGGAGAAGTCTTGTTGAATCTCTTGAATTCTCTCTCAGATAGCCTGAACTATACTTTCTCGATCCTGGAACAGATTTAGAGGAAGAAACATGCCTGAGGCTGAGTAGACAAACAGAAGACAGGATAATATAAAAAGGAATGAATGTGATTTGGCTTTTATCTGTGTACGTGTGTGTGCAGTTAGAGAGAAGGTCAAGAGGGCAGCTGAATATATTCTGTGAGAACTAATCTTTAAGTGTGTTAATCTGTATTTTGACAATTGGGGGCAATTCACACCTTATCCATGGTTAGTGACATTAATACCTGCAGAAATCTCTGGTTTTACTCCAGAACATGACGTGCTCACTAAGTCTTTCACTGCGCTGTAATATTTGTCTGGCTTGTATCCCCAAACAGCTGTGAGTCTTTACAAATGCATGCAACACTGTGTGGATACTGAGTGTGTGACTAATGGGAAAAATTATAAACATTTAAAATAATGACATAATGGAGCTGGATTTATATTGTACTGCTATTATTAGTTTTTAGCTTTTAGCACAAACATTAGGTTCTAAATTACTTTAGACTCACTTCTTTGTTCATGATAAGGTAGCTGTTTTCAATAAACACGATTGCAGCATTTTTTAAACAACATGTAAAGAGAAATTTAACTCAGAAACACATGGTTGTTAAGTTATATAATGCTCCTCATTAGGGCAATGCAGTAGTAAACTGTGTTTTTTACTGTTTCCTAATTAAAAAAAATTGCTCCTTTAAAGTTTTCACAACTTCATGCTGCTCTATGATGGAAAATATCAGTAAAATACATTCAAATTTGACGTAATGTGAGAGAAGATGAAAAGGTTTAATGAGTATGATTCAGTAGTACTCAAGGAAGAGTAAGTTTAAACATCCCAATTTATAATTGTGGCTTTGTCCCAGAATGTACGTCTGATTGATGTGACAGAGGAGGTGACCATGGATGGGTGTTACTCGACACACAACATTCCTTCTATTTAAATTGACTTTTAGACAAATGACAGCTTTAGTGCTAATTTTATCACAAGTAAAGAGAAAATATCTTTTTTATTTTAAAAGTCATGAAAATGTTGAAAAGTCTGACACTGACATGATTCATCATTGCTACTGACTTTTGCAAACCAAAAAAAGCCGAATCATATAGCAATGGCTCTGCCAGCATACATATTGAGATTTATTGTTTTGAAATCAAAGTGCATTTACATGTTCTTATAAGTATATATATTCAAACATTTCTCTATGCCTGCATATTCTTGGTGGAGGTAATCTATTAAACCCTGCTAAGTTCAAATACACTTTGTTTTTTTGTTTTTTTTAGGATTGTTTTTTAGGAACTAGGATACTTGTAAAAGTACGGAAGCCCTAAAGGGTCATACATACATACATTTTATTTCCTCCGTTTTCTCGTGATAAGGAGATACTTTTCCTCCGTTTTCTCGTGATAATGAGATAATTTTCCTCCGTTTACCCGTGATAACGAAATTGTTAATTTGAGATCTCAAGAAAACAAAACGATATTGTCTTTTAAATCACTGCAGGAAACATCCTTCAGTGTAGCAATGTCAGAGGAGCAGGATAATATTGATCACCGCATCACACATCTTTTCAATCAAGGCCTGACACAGGCTGAAATAGCTTTATGCCTTGCTAAAACAGATAATATACACATTAGTGTGCGTCATCTAAGAAGACGGTTAGCAAGGCTTCATCTTTATCGGAGGCGCAATCTAAGTGACCCTGATGTAGTCAGTAATTGCATAGTTGACCAGCTACGAGGCCCCGGTTGTCTCCATACCGGATGATAACTGTGAGATGCAGAGTAGCAGGATTGCGAGTCACTAGAAACCTAGTTTATGCAGTGCATGCATTATGTCTCAAATTCGTTATCACGAGAAAACGGAGGAAAATTATCTCGTTATCACGAGAAAAAATAGGAAAATGATCTTGTTATCACAAGAAAACGGAGGAAAATAATCTCGTTATCACAAGAAAACGGGGGAAATAAAATGTATGTATGTCTGACCTTTTAGGGCTTCCGTATAAAAGAGACAAAACACAAGCAAATTTCTCAACTATGGCACTCACTTCCAATTTTGTAACTAACCATCGGAAATGATTCATCCTACAAACATTTTAGTTTTAAAAGCATGTGCAACTTTTATAGCACATTATATTCAATGGCTGTTAAAAGCCTTTGTTCTTCTTCTGTTCTGCTTTAGCAGTTTGATTTCATAGTATTTAACCCCGTTTGGTCATGTAACCTGACTAACCTGCTAAACTGACTCTACCTACTTTCTTTTCTCTATCCCTCCTGTGGATGTGTGTTCACACAAGAGCGAGGTACAGGAAACTAAGACTCGATTTAATATGAAGGCAAATTTTGTAAACTGAATAATAAAAAAGAAGGGCAAAATAATCCTGATTATTTGTTAAAAGTTAACATTTAATCTGAGTAACATTCAGTCAAGAACGATGGTTACATCCTAACAGAGAAAACAAACCGCACACCAGTTTCATTTGCATGTCTTATATGACACAAGATGTAACCATGTTACAAACGGAAGTTATGAGAAACTTTGTGTAAGTCCTGAAATCTGCTCGTATCTTTTGAGAGCTGTGTTTAGATGTTGTTTAATGGTAATTGAGTGAACTTATATAGCGCTTTTCTAGTCTTACTGACCAATCAAAGCGCTTTACATTGAAGCCACTTTCAGCCATTCACACTCGCATTCATACACCGACACCCAACAATGTAGAATTTGGGGGTTGAGTGCCTTGCCCAGGGGCACATCGACATGTGACTGGAGGAAGCTGGAATCGAACCTAAGACCCTCCGATTGCAAGCCAACTACTCTACCACTGAGCCACAGTCGCCCGTAGTTGGTAAGATGTGACGTCTAAGTTCTCTGAAAGAAGTATGGCGTCCTTTAAAGTAGCAGCTGAAGTAAAGGCCACATCTTATAAATCTGAAACAAAATTAAAGAGGACACCAACCAAAATTTGGAGTAAATTACAAAATGGGGACTGAAATCGTCTAGATATTCAAGTGATTAAACCCTTTCGCTCAAACATGGGACATAAAGAGAAACTTTTTGTAAATTATAAGACAGAAGAATGCTACAGAACCAGTTTTGTTATAATCTTTACAGCTGTTAAAGTTGATGTTCAAATAGACATGGTAAAAAGGTCCTTGTTAATATACTACCTGGTGATTATTGTGTTCAACCAGAACAAGAGCTTAAGGTTTAATCACTGCACATAATTAATATGCATTCAGTGACACTGAAGGAGAAAATTAAGTTTCCAGCCCACAGGCAAGGGTGCCACATCGTATAAATGTCAAATTATTCTGTGCCCAACAACACCTGAGAAATAAAGAAATCAACAAATTAATTGTCTGGACTCTTGGTATATTATAAAATAAAGTATTGCAGTTGCATTACCTCAGACTGGAAAATTTTGTTTAAATCAAGCCTTGCATGGCTAGTTTAGATTTTTGGTTGTGGTGATATGAATCTGTGTTGATTTAGCCATATATTTTGGACAATAATCATGCTGATGACCAATTTTTAGATTACTGGTAGAAAGTTGGGCCCTTTTCTGGAGAGAAATGGGATGTTATATCATTATGAAACAGGTTTGTTGTAGCAACAGTCACATGGCGGTCATTAGGTTTGATTGAAACTATGAATAATTCATAACAATCAAGTGTAAATAATAAAAGAGCTTTGATTGCATTAATTGTATTAAGCACTGACCTAACAATTGAGTACATTGTGATTTTAGTAAACAAGTTTTTCCTGATGTGAGATTATTTTCCCTACTGAATGAATAGGTGTGGATATAAAGTTAGATTTTTCTACATTTACATTTACAAGAGAGAGATCATAAAATTGTAATAAATAATATATGTATTAATCGAATGGATTCTAAGTAAAAGCCATTACATCTGGACAACACAAAAACAAATGCATTTTATGAATGAAACATGCATTCCTTGCTGCCCAGTAAGTTTTAGACTATGGGTATTTAAACCGTGACCTGACGTCTAATATTTTGCTAAATAATTTATATTCATTCAAAATTCCTTCAATGTTCATAATTGCACGTTCAATTTCAATGGAGGAATGTTTTAATTATCGTTATCTTCTTGTGATTTTGACTGAACGATGTAGTTTTTATGACCTGCCTGACATAACAGCAGGAAACCTCAACTGTGAGCCAAAAATATACAAAAAGTCTCCCAAGCCAGCAGACCTCTGTGTGTTATCCTCAAAGCTTTGATGGAGCTCTTACATAACACAACTTACCGTCCAACACGTAGGTAGGTCGTCCAGCACTCATCAAGCCATGTAACACAGCGTTGGAGCGCATGCGCGCGTCTTTATGCTGTCGCACTGTCTCTACACGCCCCCCATCTTCCATCCCAGTCCTCCTATAGGTCCAGCGCAAAGGTAAAAGGGGGAAAAATAGGTGGCTTTATAAACATCCATTGCTCTTTCTGTCTTGTTGCCTCTTTCACTCCTTTCAGTCTTTTTGAGTTATTTCCAGCAGAGCGCCCAAAATGCCGAGCAAGAGAAAGAAGAACAAGCGTCGCATGAGGAGGGTGGTGAGTGATGATATGCTTATTTCTTGTTTTCCGTTATTTTCAAATAAACAAAATCGATTTATTATAATGGATACAAACATAAGCAGTGCTTAGTGCATCACTGGTTGTTTTAAGATGAAAATACTTTTCCGGTTGCATCGGTAAGTATAAAATCAAAGAAACAAAAAAATAAAAAATAAATAAAAACCTCAACATTTATGCTCAAAGACTGAATTAAACTAAAAGAAAACAAATTATTTTACTTCATTTGTCAGAAATTAGACGCATTTAATGCCTGTAGTTTAAGAGGGAGAAGTAACTTCTTGACATTTTGCCAGCTGACTATCAAAGTGTGTAGCGATTACCCTATTATTTATAGCCAATTTTTTTGTGTTGCATTTCCCAACTAGACAGTAGCCTACGTTTTAATAGTCGTGGGGGGGGGGATAAAAATAAAAAACTGAAAAATCAGTATTAACGAAACACAAAACTCATATCTATAATTGAAGTATCCAACTTATTTAAAGATTTCAGCTCCCTTCCTATTTCTTTCTTGTATGTAGTTGAACAGTTTATTTTTCTTCTTTTTTTTCCCGTTTTTTTCTTGAACTGTTTTTGAAAATCTGAGTGCTGAGTGGGTGTGGCAGAGTGGAGCTCTGGTTGAGTGAGAAACTAACACAGTAGCTCCATTTTCCTCAAGGGCAAAGGTTTACTTTGAAACCATTACAAAGCTATTTCTGTAAAGGCAGCACTAGACTGGAATCGACTTTGCTGATTATTAGCGAACAGAAAAATTTTAGATTATTTGAACATGTATTAGTTAAACTTCAACCAGCTTTGTTTGTATCAATGGCTCATTTGGTATCACCTTCTTTTACTGTATACTTGTGGGTTCCTCCTTTGTGTAATGCAACTAAAAGGATGTTTCTTTTAATAATTACAGTGTTTCATTATGTTAATTATTACTTTAGAAGCCTTTTGAATGTTAGTATTTGATTTTTTTTCTTGTTTTTGTTTTTATGCTGCAACTACTGAGATACCACCATCTTGTTTTGTTTAGGTCAGTATGATATTTTTTAGATGAAAAACTAAACTAACATAAATAAATAAATGCTGTTGGTTGATGTTTGGTCCACAGTTCTTTGCTTTCGTCCATTTAATGATTAGAATATCTTTTTGATGTTTATCATTATTTAACCTGCCATTCACCAATTAGAACTATCTTTAACTATAATTAACTAACTATTTTTAAGCGGTTGTTTGCGTTCTATTTTCAGGAGCACTCTGTTACACCTGTCCTTAGACAACAGATTTAAAAAAAACCCGTTGTAGCTAAATCAGGACATGTATTTCATTGTTTGGTAATGTGCATTTTCTCTAAAATAATAAGATGGCAAGACTCTCAACTGCCGTAACTCTCAGCACCACAAGGCTGTTTATGATGGTGTGTTGATTGTAGGAATGGCCTGCAAGGGTTTTGCCAGGTTGGACTTCGCACAATCTAACTGGTTTTCAGAGTCCACTATTGACACTTAGATAAAAATGTCTCCTTAAGCCATCTTCAGCTTTGCGTCACCACCAATCGCAAGATATACAAACCCTGTCTGACATGTGCCAGTTTCTGTTCTTTACATATGGGTCCATATAGACGGTGTATCTCTTGTTCCCACTTCAGCATGGACTGCTTATTATCAAGCTTTGTACATCAGTAACGGAGGGCATGTTTTGACGGTGGTTGGTGGACAGGACATACACACCCACACAGAGGGACTTTTGGCCTGCTCCACAGGTCTAGCGATGCCGAGTTGGCTGTCGGCCTAACAAAAGCATTTTTGGGGAGTGATTATAACCTGATTATGAAGTGATTAGACCCACTGTCTGGCCTGCGGGGCACCCATCAGTGCTGCTGACTCGCACGGTTTCTGTTCCCGCTTCACCAAACCTGTCAGGACCATTCGGATTCAACTAATTAGCTCCCATTATCTAACTAGCCTTGTTGGGTCCTATCCCAGTTGCCCCCTCCCTCCAGTGGTCAGCTCTCCTAAAATCTCCACTGAAGCCTGCGAGGGTTTTGTCCAAAGTTGAAAAAAATGTTTAGCCTGACAATAATGGCATGTCTGGTATTCATGTTGGTGCTAGAATGAACTACAGTTTGCTCATATGTCTGTACCTGAGCTTTATAAAGGCATTTTCAAGTTTAAACTAACTAAAATCCCATAAGGCTAGGTTTAAGGCTTTTTGGTTTTACATAGACCAAATACCTATCATTTGAAATACAACATCTTGCAGAAATAATAATATCACCTGGACATTTTTGAACATCTTATTACATTAGAACAATAAACTTTAATGAGCTTTACTGAGATTTTGTGTGACATACAGGGTAGTTATGATGTTGACGGATACTCCCACCTGTATTGTGGATCTTTTTAGGTCTGCTATATTTACAGTGGATCTCTTGAGTGCTACTTAAGTCAATGCCTTTCTATTACTTGCCAGTCAGTTTAGGTGTATTGTCTTGGTATTTTTGCAGTTGCACTCTTTCAATTTTCACATGATTTATTAAAATGATTAAAATTATCCAAATGATTGCTGATGGCTCGGTGAATTGTTTTACCACCCAACCTTTTTTTTTACTTCTAAACATTTTCATTCCTGAACTTTTTTTTCCCTTAGTGTTCATGGTCTGTTTTATTCAATCATTTTCTCTAATTTATTATGACATTAAATTACAGACAGGTGGACTATATTTACTTAGTAGGCAACACTTAGTTGTGGCGGATTTTAATTGAGGGAGTCAGAGCAAAGGCACATAACTACAAAGGCACAATGCACATTTAAGATGTTTTTATGGATTCACAGTTTTGACAACTTTGAATAATTTTGTTTCCACATCACAATTTTCCTGTACTTCTTGTTTGTCCATCATCTAAAATCCCAATGAATGCATTTAATTTTGCGGCGGTAGCATGACAAAATAAAAAAAAATGTTCAAGGAGTAGAAAAAAACCCCCATAAAGAAATAATTATATAATGCATCAAAATAAATAACTTAGGGATGCAACAATACATCTTTTTTCAAACTGATACAGTACTGATACTTTGATCTTGGTACTTGCCGATACCAAGTACCAATGCCAATACTTCTATGACACAAAAATGCTATAAATTTGAAGACAGGTTTAATTTTATTTTCTGCTCGTTACAACAAATGACGGTAAATTAGATAAAAAAATAAAATATTAATATAAAGGACCGCAAAACAAAAATTTCAAGTATAAAAAAAAATTCTGTGAAATTATTGCAGAGCTTTAACATTTTAAGTATCGGTACAAAGTTATCGGTTAACTAACTGATACAGATACGAGTATATTAGAACAGTATCTGCTCTATATCAGATACTACAATTGGTATCGGTGCATCCCTAAAATAAAATGTATAAAAACAAACATATACGTGCCAGTGAAAAACACCAACAAGCTCTATAAATAGTACTCTTAAGAATTATCTCATTGGTACTTAATATGGGTATTTTGTTCTGTTTTTCCTTGTTGTAGCAAGCCCAGAGGAGAGCACTTGAGGAGCAACATACAGCCAATCCTCCTATCAAAGCCAGCTCAGGGATTGCCTTTAGTGCACCGCCTATAGCTACTCCCAAGAAAGCAACTAAAACTATACCACCCACTCAAGAAAAACCCCCACAGATCATTCCCATCTCTTTCCCTATAGTAGAGCCTCCAAAAGTGGAACCAGAGCCTGTTGTGAAAGAAGATGCTTCAGAGGTCTCGCAGGTGGAGGTAGCTGCAGCACAGTCTGATGGTTTGCAGTTGGAACAGGCTACTCTTGCGTTGGAGGTGGAATCCAGAGTGGCGGATGAAGTTGAAGGCCCAGCACGTGTCTCCAAAGAAGCACCAGTTGAAAGTAGTCCTCCAGGGGATTCCTCTATAGTTGAAGCTGATCTGGCAAAGGAGGCCGAAGTTGCTGTTTCTGAACCAGAACCTGTTTCTGAGGTATTAAAATGGTTTCCTTGTGTTGAAATGGCATGATTTGCAACTAACTTGCTACAAAGGCAGATGAGTAATTTGTATCTGATTCTATTTGTAAGAAACAAACATTTTAGAAGGGAATCTGCAGGGATGTGTTACAGGCATTTCCTGGAGCATCTAACGGTCAGTCAAAATGGTGAACATCACCAGACACAGACCATGCCTTGTAGATGCATTAGAAACCATTACCAGCACGAGATAGAGCTAGGCAGGAAATTAAGTTTGTGTAGGTAGTTTTGCCTTGAGTGTGTATTGAGTACAATGATCGTTAGTTGAATGTCTGGTGCTTTGTGTTAACACATAGACAGGTAATTATTATATTCATTGTGCATTCTAGTCAGGCTACTGCTGTTCTGCATACATTCTTACAATTTTTTGACAGTTATTGTTTTTTTCTTGCAAAGAAGCTAGAGTAGTTATCTCTTAAAACTTTCTTGATTACAGCTCTTAATTCTTTGTGAAAGTCTTAGAAAGTTTTTTCTTTGGAATCATTGTTATTATTAGCTTTTGGCTAAGATGCTGAACTTCAACTAAAAACATCAAGACCCTATTCCAATTTGCATCCTCTAACAGTGGCGCAAATTATCACACTTTTTCAACTGAATCTGTTAAACATACAAGTGAGTCTTATTAGCTGCATCTCAAGTTTTGCGTCAGGTCTTCCTTTTCTATCTGTTGAAGACATGATTATCGCTTTTTAATTTTTAAGACAGAATTGAATGAGATGCCATTACCCTGACACAGAGAAAATGGATGGAAAACAACCAAATGAGAAACTCTGATGAATTTTAAAGTTAAGATACATTTAACATGCATCTATATCTTTTGCATATTGTGATTTTTATTCCACACAAGCATTATCACATGCCTGCCTTGAGTATTGAGTATTAAGTTTCTTAAATGTTGGTGTTTTTAGAATAACAAAGATCAAATATTCTGCAGCAGAATACTCAGTAAAGGAGGGAGGTAGAAGACGGAAGCTGTAAAGCAGGGAGAACAACATGTTCAATTTAGGAAACAGAGGAAAAATAAAAGAAAGGTTTGCAGCCTGTAGTGAAAGACTGCCACGGTGTTTTTACCATTTAAACTGTAGAACAAATCTTCCACTTGTATGTCTCTTTTAGTTTTTCAATTGGACGAGCGAATAAGAGACAGATGTAGAATTTACTTTTTACAGAGAAGAAGGTCATTGTGGTGTGTTTTATATTGTTTGCTGACTTGTGACATCTTTCAGATTTGACTAATACTTTGCAGATATTTGCCCTCTGTCGCCCTCTCAAGGCTTGCGGCGTAATGTCACTGTTGTAAAAACAAATCTCTATGGAGCGCATTGGAACAAGTGTACTGATGGTTTTACATGCTTGCCAGCCAAAATAACAGAACATCAAACTAACCGCGTCTAACTTGATAAATAATCAAACATTAGAGGAAACCAGTTACCGTTTTAGTGTGTGAGTGTGCGCTCCGCCTCAGGGGATACGATTTTTGACGGGGATAACTATCTTGGCACAACACGGCACTGTATCACATCATCATGACTAAATAACCATGGATCAAGCCTTTATTAATTACCAGTCCAGCAACACGGCTAGTTCAGCATCCCGGTCTCATTCTATTCTATCTCTACTGCCTCATTCACAGTAGCTGCCCACACAAAACTGAAAAGTTGTAACACTGGGTTTTAGAAACTTAACCTACTTTGACCTAAACTGAGCAATGGTTGACAGAAAAGATCTTTCACAGAAGTGAAGGAAAGGAATTGTTCTCTGACCTGTCTTGCTGCTTTCTGATGGGGGCAGGAGGAACCGTGGGAGGAGTGCCGTAAACGAGGGGAATGGAGGGGAGTGGATCTGCCATGACTCAAATCTCATAACCACAGGTTTGGTTATCATTAGGTGCGCATAGCATACTAACCTAAAGCGAAACTCTTTCAGTACATCCAAGGAAGCAGTTCGAGGGTGAAAGTTCTATAGTGGGGTATTTAGCAGCACGATCCTCCCATGTAGTAACATCTCCGAAAATAAGCATCATAAACTGTGTTCAGTTGCCAAAATATTTCGAAAATACATGTTTTTAAGGTGTAAAAGTCAAACATGCATGTTTCAGTTTTTTATTTAAAATTCTTTATTGATTATTGAAGTTACTAGCTAAATTCAAACTTTTGCTTTTCCGCTGTTATTTTGTAAAAATGCTTTCTTAGTAACCTAGGCATATTGAACACTTCCTTCTTAATAGCTAGAAAAATCCTTTGTTGTCAGACAGGAAGAAATTCATCCGTAACAGTAGCAAAGTGACAGGTAATCTATTAGCTGCTGGTGATCTTTGTAACAAAGAGGTTACACATGAAAGATTCTTTAATTTGAACAGTAACACGTAAACTTTCATTTTTAAACTGGGAACACTGAAACACAGAGTTATGCATCTTTATTGAATAATGCTAAAATGGTTGAGTGCATGATGGCTTAGCGTTGTGTAGTATTCAAGTTCCTGCTCTGCTGTTCAGTACATCAAGGATCAAGTCCCCTAGTTAACTTAAACAGTCTTTGGTTTAAAGATTTTGGCTAGAGGCCCAACATTCCTGTTTTTGAGGAAAAAAAATGTACTCTCACAAAATATGCATATTAAACTAGAAATTACTAGTACCATGTTGTTCCCGTTTTTGCCTTCAGAACTGCCCTAATTCTTTACTCTTCATTGGTTCAAAAAGGTGTGCGAAACCTCTATTTTAGATTGTTGTCGATAATGGCATAATACAGTTGTTGCTGATTTTTTTTTTTTACTGATGGTTATGATACCACACTCCAAAAGGACATCCTTTCAGAAGGTATGTCTCTGGATGCAGCATAGTTCCAGAATCAGACATAGGAAAAGTGAAAGGACATTTATTAGAATGATAATGAAGAGGATGATGACAGAAACAATGAGACAGGGTAACCATCTGACACAAACAGGAAGGAGGGAGAACAGCAGGGTGAGACATGACACACCATGGAGAGACGTCAAAGATCTGAACAAGAGAGATAGAAGTTGAAGGATTTAAATACACAGAAGAGTGAAGGTGGATCCAGTGTGATAGACTGTAGGCAGGTACTGACAATGTTTAGACGGAGTGCTGATGGTTCTGACACATCCATTGTAGTGAGATGTGATGACTGTGGAGATCACTGTAAAACACCCAACTCGCTGTCATGTTCAGTAAAACAGTTTGAAATAATGTGATCCTGGATGACATTGTGCATTATCCTTCTAGAAACAGTCATAAGAAGATTAACACATTGTGGTCATAAATGGATGGAAAGGTTCAACAACAATGCAAGCTGTGGTGTTTAAATGATGCTCAACAAGGACTAAGGGACTTAACTACACCAAGAACATTTCTCCCATATCATTATATCTGCAACAGCAGTCTGAAACACTTATACAATGCAGGATGAATTCAGACTATCATGTCTATGCAAAATTCTGAACGACCATCTAAAAGTAACTTAAATCAACGGTAATTTTATTTGGGCAATGTTTTTTTTCAATCAGGTCTTGTCCAATTTTGGTGATTGGTGCAAATTCTAGCTTAGTTTGTTGTTTTAGATAAAAAGAATGGTAGCCACTGTGGTCTGCCTCTTTACCCTATCTGTTTCAAGGTTCAGTGTGTTGTGTGTTCAAAGCTGGTATTAGGTTTACCATAGCTGTAACGTTGCTCTGTTTTGTTCCTTTTTTGATTGATTGATTTTCTAAATTGCTATATTGAAGCAGTCAGCACATCATCTGACCTCTTACTGTTTGATTAGAACCTAATTACTGGACCATTTTCTGTAAACTCGAGAGGTTTCTGCAGTTTCTGAAATACTCAGACCAGACTGCAGCAACAAAAACAATGCCTCGTCATTCAAAATCAGATAAATTGCTTTTCTTCCCTATTCTGATATTAACTCTAAGCCTCAGGAAGTAACATTCGCATCATTTAAATGTTTAAATAGAATGAAGTAGTTGCTATTATGTAATAGGCTGATTTGCTGTTTGTATCAAAAGGTGGTGGGTGGGAGGAAATGTTCCTAATAATATGGCCTGTAAAATATTAACTTAGTATCCTTAATGAAATGTTGACTAGGTACACAAAGATGAATGACAAATTCAGACAATTTCAGGAGGCACATTTTTTTCCATAGGTGCCCTAAGTACAATTAAAAAAACAAGAAGCAAAAAAAAAACATCTCTACATTTGCAGAAATCTACATAGTTTTCCAGATTTTTAGCTTCAGCACAATTTATTAATCCCAGATGGTAATTCAAATTAGACTTTTTGTTGGGCATTGTCACATAGTTTGAATATAACTCAAATGCTCTATGTTTGGCTAAAATGATCCCCATAAGAGTAAGGAGCTTTATCAAAGCTTGCTCAAAGAACAAAGTTTAATGCAGAATCAGAGCAGACATAAAGTGCTTCTGGATTGTTTCATCAACATTCAGTTGAGGATAAACCTCTTCCTGATTCTACACAGCAGCTGGATGGGGTGTTTCCCTTTTACTGTTGCCTGAAGCAGATGTAGATGCAGCTTCTTGAGCTGAACATTGTGTACCCCTTTTGCTACTATGCTTCTGTCCTCCACTCCTCCCCATTTTAGTTTCTCACTCCTCTCTCCCTTGTAAATTATTTATTCTGTTCCATGCATCCTTCTCTCCCACCCATTCGTCCTAAAAACTGTTTTTAATATATGCAGTTATTTATCACTATTTACTGTTTTTAAAGGTTAATTTATTTACTTATTTTTTCAAAATATAGAAATTATGGATGGAAAGGTTTGTTTCATGTTAAACAAAGGTATGCATTCCCCAACACAGCCAAGCTTTCTGTGTTTTCTTTGTGCTGAGACGTGGGACCTTTAGATGTTAAATCTTTATAGGGAAAAAAACCCTCTGAAAATGACTCAGTTAGCTTTTCAAGTCAGTTTCTTTGTATAGCTGCAAATTACAACAAATACCATCTCAACAAACTTCAGAAGACGAGTTCAGCTCACACCTTATATGAAATCCAAATCTGCTCACATTAAATTCAAATCCATATCTCTTAAATACGTGTGCTCCCGTTATATCATCAAATACATTTTTTTCCATCTGCTTCTGATTAGGCAGCATGTGATGACCTTCTTGGCTTTCCCAAAATGTGCCCACAATGTTTGATAGCTTCCTTCTCATATTAACCATAAAGTTAAAGAGGCATTTCTACTTCTTTCCTCTTTTTTCAAATTTAGTTTAAAGCTTCTCCTGAAAATTTTATTTTGAGGCAAACTACTGGTTATGAGATTTGAGTCATGGCAGATAACTGAGGCAAAACACGTATATACTGTAGATCGGCACATAGTGTTCCTCTAGTTGTTGCTGGAGGGAGTGTGTATATTGAATGCAGCCAGCTTTGCACTACTGCATGCTTAGCAACATATAGAAAACTATCACTAAAACTATAACTGTTACACTTCTTTCTTGTTATCTGTTTTTCATATCACCTATATCACAACTCTTAAATTTTAGCAGGGGTTATCTTTATCTGAAGTTTATTTAGGCCTTCCCTCTGTAGATGGTCTTTGCTCGCAGGTTAGAGATATATTTAAATGACTTTAGCATCAGATTAAAGCTGGTCTATGCATGACAAGTTGGGAAATATTGCAATACAGTAGACTTGTCCTACATTTAAAAGGAACTGGCACGAGGTAAAGATAAATTATTTATCATTAAGATATAAACGCTTCCAAAATTCATGAGCCTCTCTCTGTGATTGCCAGTATAGTTTAACACACTTGACTGCACAGTGGATGCTCCCCTGGTGGTCATTTGAGTGACTGCTATTAAGATACAGTATGGATTCTGGGATCTACTCTTATCTAAGAATGTTTAGTTATTATTCTCTTAAAAATATCAGATACATCTGTGGGTTGCATTCTTCAAATGAAAGTCGTCATCATTTATCCTAATATAAGAATTGCTCATGTCCTTGTAGAAATTTAAGGAATTTAAGATCCTTTGTTTATCACTATTCTCTGTTTTTGAATGTTGATTGTTTTATGGAAGTCTGTGTTTCTGCAAGTTAGTCTTTCTAGTACATTTTTAGGACCATTATGACTTCAGTTTTAGTGGTGAATTAGTAAAAGAACATCTTAAACTAATAACTTTCTTTATTTTACCTTGCTTACTATTTCATGCAATTTAAATATAAATTGACTTTTCTAGCTCTGACTTGTGACTGGAGTGCTTTTCAATTTATGGGTTTCTTTCTATGAGCAAACGTCTTAAGTACCTATGTTTAAGACAGACTTGTAAAATTTCGAATTATTTATCATTACAACTGAGCTTGAAGTAGTTCAAAAACATTTGGATTGTAATTCTCTGAAGAAACTACAATGAATCAGTTTCAGAGGGAAGGATTTTATGAGGGATTTTGTAGTCTTCTTAGTGCGCAATGCCTCAGCTAAAGCTAAAACACATAGAAAGAAATGCACCAATATGTTTTATAAAATTAAAATTGCAAAGCAATGGAGGAAGAGCCCATAGTAATGATTGACAATAGAATATCCTGTTAAGACATTTTCATGGGAGAATGGAGCTGAAGGCAAATACACATTTAAAGCTCTGACTTGAAAAATACAAAGAAGTAAGAAGAGGGAGTACTTGCTTACAATCATTCAGTTGGTTGCAAGATTTTCTGTAGGACGCAGGCTTTTCCTCCCCTTTTTCCAAACTGCTGCGTTGATCACATCTGAAGAGGAAGTTCATTGGATGCTTGTGTCAGGGCAGAGCTGTTTACAAGTTAAATCTGGCACGCCTTCCTATGTATGGACCCAGAAAACCTGCTATGGCTCTCCCTGGGATTTTTATTTTCTGTTAAATGCCTTCAGGCAATCTATCCCAGCTACAGTTGGGCTGACAAATTGTTGTGTAAGCTTGTTTTCCTCTGGGCAAATTTTTCAAAGTTCTGAATGTGGCACTCCTAAAGCTTGACCTTTAAGATTTTAGAAAGGAGGTAAACCGCAGTGCATGAGGCAGCTTTGTTAAACACCTTGCTGTGCTTGTTAACGTATGATAGATGATTTGCGGGTTTTAACGCTCTTCTATCTTTAAAAAAAATTCTGTTTTTGTTTAGCTGACTTGGAAATAAAAATGTTGTCCTTTCTCCTTCACAGGTTGCAGCCCCAGTTGAGGCTCCAGTATTGGTAGCTGTTGAAGCTGAAGTAAATATAATTTATATATCTACCGATTGATATATATATATATCGATAGATATCGATATATATAGATATACATAAAACACTTCACTTTTCCCCTGATGGTAACATGAATCAACCATATATCTTCTTGTATTACACCAGAGGCAGAGCAGGCAGGCTAGAGTCTGTGTGGAGCAGGTTCTGACATCTTTACGTTGAGGCCAGCCTGAGACTTTTTACAGACAGCTTCGAAGAGATGGACAAAATCTTTAGGGATTCAATTTTTCTTGTTCGACATTTGACATTTCATTGTTTGGCCTGGTTAATTTCCTTTTTGTTTTAAGTCAACTTTACTGAAGCAAACCTCAAAAACAGAGAGCTCTCGTGAAAGCTAAAGTCATGGGAAATGCTCCTTGCGACTTCCTCAAGACTTTAATGTAAAAGCAGCAACTAAGTGCTGCCTAACAAAGATCAAAAGTGAGACTATGAGCATACTTTTAAGAGCAGGAGCATTGGCCTATTTCTGCTCTGAAGCAATCAGGTATGTTCATTAAAGGGGGAAAGACATCAGAATTAATCTTAGGGAGGCAATTGTTACTGTCATTCATTATTTAGACTTTTCTTTGGACATCCAAGCAAATTCACCTTACATTTCTTAAAGATAGTGTGAAAGCTAATCCAGTACTTTAAATCATTTAGTGTCAAATGTATAGCACATTGCTCTAAAGAGAATATGGCACAAAGTAAGTTGCAATTAAATAAGCAACAAGACATCTGGAAGGTCATATGCCAACTGTTCAGCACAGTGCTGGAGAGTTTGTGGTATCTGCTTGGTTTGGAGCCACAGAAATTATGCACTCTACAGTCACTGAGATGACCATGAACTCCTCTGCTTAGCAAAGTCTATATAGAGTCAATACTAAAGTCTACTAGATCATATGTGCAGAAGCTAAAGCTTGATCCAAATTGGGTAATCAAAATTGTAAATCACAGTAGCAAATCTACAACAGAATGACTGAAAAAGGAGAAGAGATGCTTCATTCAAAAAATCCAGTCAAAATCCAAACCTCTACCTGGTTGAAAGCCTGTAGTCAGACAATAATGTAGCAATCTCGTTCTTCTTTACAAGGCTACCATAAATCAGCATACACAACTAAATACGAGAAGTGCAGTTAAAACGTATTAAGAGCTATGAAGGTGGTGCCAACTCAGCAGTTAACATTTTTGTTTCCTGAGCAAATACCCAAACTTTAAAAATATTTTTGTGTTTTTTCATTGATGAATCTGTTTATTTGATTGATTTATATATAATATATTTATAAAAGATTAACAAAAATGTATTTTTTATTTGTATTTTATCTAGACAAAAGACGATGATGTCATACAAACAGAGACAGATCAGGTAAGTGCTTTGCTTTATGACCTTAGCGGTTCTAACCATGCAGTGTAATGTAATTAACTGTATTCCTATTCAGTCACAAGTCACTTATTTTTATGAAGAAAAGTCTCCAGCAGTCATTCGATTACTACTTAGGACCCCTTTTGCTCTCTAGATTAATGTTGTATGTTTTGTGTTGTGGTAACTTTGCAGACACATGATATTTGTGAGGCAGATTCTGAGAAAGCTGTGAGTTTGGCAGAAGAAGACACAGAGACCAAGGAGGAACTTGAGGTGACCATCACTGAAGAATTCATCATATCAGAGTCAGTAACGGAAGCAGCTGAAAAACCACTGGTAGAAGACCTTACCAGTGACCAATATCCTGCTGAAGTAGAACCGGCTGCAGTAAAATCTGAAACTGATATTGGATCAGAAGTGAAAGATGTCACAAAAACACTTGATAATGCGAAAGAGGCTGAGGAGGTCAGTCCCGAAGAGCCATCTGAGGATGAAGAGGAAAAAATGGAACACCTAGTTGAAGAAGATTCAGCTGGGCTCAGTGTTGAGTCTGGTACAGCTGCAGAGGTGCCACTATAGAAAACCTGTCATTAATAATTTTCTTTAAATGTCATATCCTCCTGAGAACTAAAGAACAATGTGTTTTCAATTTTATTTTTCATGCAATTTATGCCATTTAGGTAGGTTCATTTTAATTTTGCAGTATGTCCACTGTAGTAGACAACAGGATTATTAACATCCAAATGGAGATGAATTTCAAACAAACTGAACAAAATCTGTTGACATTAACGCAAAAATAAATTTTATTTAATCAAAAAACTAAATTATTTATGATCTTTTTCTCTCAAAAAGCACAAGCAATTTTCCTACTCTTTTCCTTTCTCTGAGTCTGTCCCGTCATCAGATTATCCTACATCTCTTTCCTCTCTGTCATCACTTTTCTTATTCTATCACAGGCTTATACTGATCTTCATCATTTTCCTTATCTGATCAAACAACACTCAAAAAGGAACTAGTTTGATGCCTGTACATATTTAAGCCGTGTTCACACCGGCCAGCATGTCCAGGCAGCAAAACGCTCAAACGGACGAATGTTGACGCTTTAAAATTAAAACCCAGCTGCTTGCACACTTTGTAGTGTATTTTGTTTGTCAGCGTGCGGACAGGGAATTCTCTGTTGTTTCTCTGTAATTTTTTTATTCATATATATAATTTTTTCATTACTCAATGTGAACTGCTCTTAAACACCAAAAGGGAACAAATATGAATTTTATTGCTGAACATGCAGATTAACCAAAGTTATGTCAATCTGATGGGTATGGTGTTTTGTCAGAACACTGGGTCTCAGGAGGATATCATTTATCATTCATTCATTGTGTAGTATATTTTTTTTTCACCGTAACAACACCCTTAAAGTGAACTGTTCTGTTTTTTGTATGACTACATAAGGATGTTCCTGCCCAATCTGAAGAAATTCCTGCAGTAAGAACCTTCTCATCTTTCCATTTACAAAAAGAAAACAACATTATGTTAATATCAATAGTTATACTTCACTTTTTGGAATTATAATTTAAAAGAAAAAAGGCATATGTAGGTTTTCCAATTGATTTGTTAAATTGTTACATGGCCTTGTATCTCATCAGGTGCTGAATACTATCACTGAAGCTCCGCTGGATAAGGCAGACCCTCCAGTTGATGGAACTACAAAGGTATAACCAAGAGTTTGTTTGATGTCAGAATTTATAGCAGAGTTAATCTTGGTTTCTGACTTCCTAACTGAAAAACCAAAGTCAGACAATATATGCGCATCTCAATCCCCCTGGGAACAGGTTGTGTACTCGGCCCATTGAGGTTTGCGGTTTAAACGCAAAACTGCTACCACGCCTGAGAAAAAAATATTAAAGTAAATGAGTTGATCATTTTAAATGAGCATGGTTTTACATGGTGATGATGAGTCAGTAGACACGAAGCAAGTGAAACAGCTACAGGTCCACAGCTGAGACAACAAATTACTCAGCATAGACAAACATGAAGGAGATGATGATTGACATCAGGATGTTATGCTCTGACACTTTATCAACAACATGCTAGAGAAAGAAATAAATAAATAAACTCTTTGGTAACCAGAGGACCTTACCGGCCCGGAGAACAATGGGATTATGAAAAAAGGCCCAACAGAGACTAAACATTCAGGTTATAGTATTTTGTGTAGGAAAAAGAGACAAATTAGAACACTAGCTGATGGCACTTAATCTCTGTGGTGGTGGTGGTGGTGGTGGTGGGGGGTGGGGGATGGTATAAAGGAGATTACTGATGGAGATTACCCTCCTGGACTAAAAATAACACAGTCTCATTGTGTTCTATGTTATTTGGTAAGCAGTGGATTTACAATAAACTAGACTGACTGGATTACTGTATATACCTGAAGATCCCTTTTCTCCACTTAGGGAGCTGCTGACCTGTTGACGCATGAAATAGCTGTCACTGCATCTGTGTCAACAGTAAAGGACGTTGCTTCAACATCAACAGTTGTCCAGCAGGTGAGATTAGTACAAACTGCCTTTTTATTTAATTGCTGTTGTGAATGAATAACTGAAACACTTCTGCAATTATTATACTCCTAGTGTATGTTTATACCTATATGCTGGAAAAACTTAAGTAGAATATGTATAACCTTTGTGTTTATTTATTTTGTTCATTTTTACAATCTCAGCATTTTATAGTCTGATTTCTGTGAAACATTTTGTATTTTTTATGGTTGGATTAAAATGGTAGCAAACAAAAACATAGCAAAAAATGTCTGGCATTTATCTAAAAGTCTAAATGAAAATTGACATATGCAATGGGTTTCTTGCTTAGTTAACATTGGCTTTTATGTCAAAGATTACTTATCGGCTATATGTTGTGTGAGATGTTTTTAACTTAAAAAAAAGTTGCTTCTCTAACAAATTTCCCTTTTTCGAAATTCAGGAAACTGAGGGAATGGTGGACACTTTCACCACCCAAGCAGAATCCATGGGTGTTAATACTTTCGCAGACCCTGAAACTGATGCGGGTGCTCCTGCAGAGGAGGTGGGCACTGTTAGTTGTATAGGCAATGCATCTCTCAGAATTTGTGCAGTGAGGAAATGATAAGATGCTAATGATACATTTACCATACCTACGTGACTTCTTTGTTTCACAATCCCAGTGGCATTGTAATGGACCCTAACTACCCTTACTTGGTGTTTTTTTTTTCATTTTTGCTAATCTTAAATGTTTGAGATCAAAAATTTTAATATAAGTGAAAGATACAATGACCTCTCCTCAAAAAAACAGGTTTTGTAGCGGCCTTGTCAAAGGCTACGTCCACACTAAGCCGATAAGGTTATACGGGGAGTTAGACGCCTAATGTTATCCACTCAACACAAGCATTTATGCCCCTTTTAAGGTCCGTTTAAGGTCCCATGATTGCACAATCCCATACAGACCTGTGCAAATACTGGGCATGCGCGAAAAGACGAATGGAACACGCGTATAATCTACTTTACGCCAGCGCCTACATTATATATACAAGAAGCTCTACAGCACAGTACATGTCTGCTTGTCCCTTTAACCGAAGAGAACAATAGCTGCTCAGAAGAACAGAGAGTTTTTGTTGTGGACAGACGACGAGATCGATTTATTACCGTTTGCTGTTGTCTTTGTCTGTAGTGTCATGTTGATATTGACGCAGCAATCATTGACGCCACTTCCTTTCATTATCCGGGGAAGCTGTCCACACTAGCTCGTTTAGCCGTTGAATTAAGATTTACACGGCTCTCTTACCCGGCTAATAGTTATCCGGCCACAGACCTTAAACGACGCCGGGTTAGTGTGGACGATAGGGGGGTGTAGACTAAATAATTATACGTTTAAGGCATTACCCGGCTTAGTGTGGACGTGGCCAAAGTGTGACACTGTGGCATTAGCTTAAGCAGGCCTTAACACCATCCAGTGTAAAGAATGAATACAATTTTGCAAAGAAGATAGGGCTAAAATTAATCCTCAGTGATGTAGAAGCCAATTAATATTTAAATGTGAGTTTTTGCCCCCAAGGGTCTATCAGCCAGTTACTAACTTCGGGACACAATTACTTTTTTATGTTGGTTCAGGTTGGTTTGGATAGCTTTCTTCCCTAATAGATGAAATCATCATTCAACAAATGCTTTAGGGGGTCAGGTGAGAAATATGTTTGAGGTCTAACAATGTGTACCTTTGGTTAAAATAAACCATGCTCACAGATTCGAAATCCGTACCCCCGGTTAATTAAACCATGTGTGACAGTATGAGGGTGTCCTGTCACATATGGCTATTTGGCCACAGTTATTCCATTGGCTGACTGATAAGTGTGCATGACTTTCACAAGGGAGCCAGGGTATCAGATCCTGCCTGAGCCATCGTTGTGCACCTTGCCACACATGTATTGTTTTGAATTCCTGCAAGAAAATTAGGCTATAAACATAGCTTTCCTTTGGCAACATTTATAAAAAAATCACAGTTTTGTCCCAGCCACTTAAAAATTGATGTGGAATTTCTTAACAGTGCATCCACTTGTGCTCAGAGTGCTACTATCAAATAATCAGTATGTGAAATGACTGAAAATTCACAATCTTAGAGTTCCTTCATGTGCAAATGTTGTAGCCTTCTTCACAGAGATTGATGTTATGTTATGTTAAGACTTGGATTCAAAAGTGGGTACTGTATCAACAGGTAACTGGTTCACTCATATATTTTTAATGCAAGGCATTCTAATTATGATGTACCAACTGCTCCATGCATCCGTGCGTAGATAGTGCAGCCCTGTGCCTGTATCCCAGGGGGCAAGGTGGCATACACTGTGCTATTTTTGGCCCATTTCTAGGCCATTTTCCTGCCATGCGACACATTTTGCAATCGGTTGGTTTGCTGTGCATGGACCCTGCCTGGCTCTGTAGGTGGCTACAAAACAGCGATTTATAGAAACGACACCTATGTTTATACCCTACTTTCCTGCAGGAACCCAAAATCATGCTTACGTGGCAAGGTGCACAGCAAGGGCCCGAGTGGGAATCAGTCTCCAGACTCCTGAGTGGCAGTCATGCACGCTTACCAGTCAGTCAAAGGAACAATTTTCTGACCAAACACCCAGGGCACTTTATCAATTGGAACAATATGTGACAGGACCCCCACACTGTTGCAAATGGTTTAATAAACTGAGAGTTTGGATTATGAATCTGTGTGCACAACTTAATAAACTGAAGGTACAGATTCTAACACCTTAAAATTATTTTCTGTAAGTTAATCCTTTTCTAATATTGATTTATTTAAGATTTTAATTTTTTTATTGATGATCTCAAACATTTAAGGGTGAGAAATACAGAACAAAAATTGACATTGCATAGGGGTAAAATGGTTCAGTTCTCACTTTGTCCTCTGACCTAAGGCTGCCTTTCATTTCCAGAATCCTGCTGTCGACCAGACGTTTCTAGAAGCAGTGTCAGAGGAAACGAAATCAGGAGGTTGTGATGTTCCACGTCAAGTGCAGCTTCCTGTCGAGGCTGTACACCTTGATGCAGAGGTAAAATAATTCTACTTATTGTTCTTAAAACAATTTTTTTTAACTTTGGGAATTTATCGAACCTCAGGGGGTTGATTTATGGCCAAAGAACAATGAAAGAACTGAGAAAAAAATGAATAACTTGAGACAAAAGATCAAAACAGCAATAGAAGTAACTTACAGCTATTTTTGTAAACAGAGCCAACTGTTATATTGAATATTTGTGTTTTTCCAGCATGCTCACCTGATCTAATTTCTTCTCAGGAGCTATCAGTGGAAATAACACAGAATGGAAACATTGTTCCTGAGGTCTCTATCGAGGGATAGAGCCAAGGCACACAGCTCAGATTACCCTTTCCTATGTGTAAGACACTCAAACTATGAAATAAGTCTTGAAACATTTTTTATTTTTTTGTCGTTATTCACAAATGATAATTCTCCTTTAACATTTGTCTCATTAAGATTCCCATTGGAGGACTCAAAGCTTTCCAGGAGTCAACCAGACATTTTCATTTTTTAAGGCTTAAGGCAGAACAGGCAGGAAATCGAAGTGGGCATCCACACTTTGAAGTGCCTTTTCCTGTCCTGTGCTCTGCTGAAACATCAAACCAGATGTCAACAAGCAGAAAAGGCTCCTCTCACGGCAGCAGTGGAGGCCGATGGAGGCAAGCATTTTTGGCTCTTTTTAATACTCTGCTATGCAACAAAATCACCTATTTAATGAGTTTGACTATAGTAGCTAAGGTGAAGGTGCTAACGGCATGACAAATCAGCAAGAACAAATATTTTGCATATTCTGTCTTCAGAATATCTGTCTCCACAGTGCATAGACCTTGTAGCAATTGGGTCTGTAGTTTGTAGTTAATGTTTTAGACAGAGATGTATGTTTTTTTTCTATATTTTTTGAAGTCACTTTTAGCTCACCACTATCATTTTTAAAACATAAACATCCAAATAACCTTAAACAACAGTTTTTTTTTTTTAAAGTTCTGTTAAAAAGGTTATAACCAGCTAATACTTTACCTGCATTAGGAAACACTCTTGGCATCCGTATTCATCATAAATATAGATGGTTTGGTCTTGAAATATAAAGCTAAAGGCTAGTCCAAGACCAGAGCAGACTTTAACTATCTTAAAATAACCCCATCTTGAAAATATAAAAGAAGTTTGGGCAAACTTTTAAATTGTCATCATGTTAACTCCCTGTCGGAAAACATACAGTACAGACCAAAAGTTTGGACACACCTTCTCATTCAATGAGTTTTCTTTATTTTCATGACTACATTGTAGATTTTCAATTAAGGGCATCAAAACTATGAATGAACACATGATGTATGGAATTACTGTATGTACTTAAACAAAAAGGGTGAAATAACTGAATACATGTGTTATATTTTAGATTCCTCAAAGTAGCCACCCTTTTCTCTGATTACTGCTTTACAGTTTTGAGCTTCAAGAGGTAGTCACCCGAAATGGTTTTTCCAACAGTCTTGAAGGAGTTCCCAGAGATGCTTAGTACTTGTTGGCCCTTTTGCCTTCACTCTGCGGTTCAGCTCCCTCCAAATCTTTTCGATTGGGTTTAGGTACGGTGACTTTGGAGGCCCGGTTATTTCACGCTTTTTTGGAAAAGTACTACATACTTCCATATGTGTCCATTCATAGTTTTGATGCCTTCAGTGAGAATCTACAATGTAAATAGTCATGGAAATAAAGTCATTGGAAATAAAGAAAACATACTGAATGAGAAGGTGTCTGTACTGTATAGCCGACCAAGAATAGGATATAAAGCATTTTTATGCTGGGATAACTGCCCAACCAAAGAATTATGAACTACTATAACCGTTGGTTTTTGTGCCAATTTATTTTTAGATTGTTTCTGACCAGAGAGATTTTACTGTTTGTTCTCTGTCATTTTTCTCGTATAAAGAGCCTTTGTGCAGCCTCTCACCTCCATTTCTTGCATTAATATTCACCAGATTCTGTGTTTTGCTGCAAGTTTGATAGCGGCCAAGCTTCAGCCTGTGGACCAAGTAATCTGGATTTCCATGAATAAAGATAAAAAGAGAATCATCTCCTTTTGGCAGTATAGTAGCTGCCTGTAGCCTTTACTGAACCACACTTCAAAAAATGTCTTCCTTTTTCTGTTTACCAGCAATGTTCAATGTCTTGACAAATTGCCAATGCTAAGGTTAGTGTGACGCTAAAACTGCATTGTAAAGAGCAAGCTTTGATATTCAACAAAAGCCTCGATAATTATAATTTTTCTGTTTAAACCACTTTCATAATCAACCACTTTTGAATACACAGTGACACATACACACGTGTTAAAAAAGGTGCATTATGAATTATTGATGGGATGTCTTGACCTGTGAAATAAAGTTATAACTCAGTGATTTTTTTTTTTTAACCAAATACTTTTTCCTTAGGGCAATTAAGATAAATGAGATAAATTAACCTAAGAAAGTTTTCCACCACCAGTATGACTCATACAGGACATTCAGGGTTAAATCCTTACGCTGGGTCACACTGGTGCAACAATAGCAGAGACATACAGTTAGTCTTGTGCTTGTCGTGAGTGGTGACCTTTTTCTGTCCCCGAATCAATGAACTCGTGCAAAGTCTGAAATTCAGGTCAGTATTGAATCCCAGGACCTTCTTACTGCAAGGCAACCATTTACTGTTGTTACAGACTAAGCCTTATGGCACCAACAACACTGCCAAATTTAAAGTTACTTCAATCCCATCTCTTTCCCTATCTCCATAAAATTATCTTCAATGCACTCAGAAGCCTAAACTGAGAAAAAGGAATCAGATTTTCTTTTTAGGTTTAACTGCAAGTGGACAAGTTTTGAAGTTATTTTAAATACAAAGAAAATACATTTTCTTAGGTCAGTATCCAGTCAAAATAACTGATGGAAGGATACAAAGATAAAAATCATTTAACTACAACAACAAAAATCTAAAGAAAAAAAAAAAAAAAGACACAAAAATGCAATCGTTTTACAAATTTTAAAAAAAAGCAGCACAACCAGCTTGGCATTAGGTATAATCTAATACAAAAGTTAGTTATGTTATATTGGTTTATAAAATTGCACTTTTTTCCACCCAGGGCAGTCGTTAGTTCCAGATTCCAGTGCTGACGAAGCTGTTTTCAGAGGTCACCCAGTAAACAGTTACCAACACGTAGTATATTGATCTTTGGTGACAACTACGCATGAAACTAATAAAAACAAAAATGAAACTAACATTTTTATGTAGCATTTAAGAAACCCATTAAAAAAAGATTTGGATTACATTTTATTTTTACCTCTACAACTGAAATTCAAAAATAATTTGTTATAGCCAGTTCAAAATATAGCATGTGCAACTGCAATATACTGATTTAATTTCCATTAAACTTTTGAGTTTGAAGGCAATTTTTTTTAAATTAAAAATAAACACACAAAGCATAAATGTCAGAGATCAAAAGATTTTAATTACTTCTCTTTACATTTAAATGTACATTCATTATAGCATGATGTAATTTGGTACAGTGAACACTCCCAATGAGTGTCTTTTTTTTGTTGCTATTTTTCAGCTTCCTATTGCAAAAAAAAAAAAAAAACGAACAATTTCAAGCGTTTTTTTTTGTTTTGTTACGGTTTCCTGTTCCCTTCTGATGGGGACATTTTTTATTTAATTTTGTTTTTTTTACAAAATATTGGAAACAAAATAGAAGCAACACTTTCACCTCTGAATTTAAAGGGGAAAAATGTAATTTGTGACATAAAATGACGGAATACCCAAAAGGGCTGAGTTACATATCCAGAGAAACAAAAAGGTAATTCATGTATAAAAACACATTCTTATTAACATGTGATGCTTACTGTGATCAAACAACAACTGTCCCATTTGTGTTCCAAACTTTCCACTTATGTATGTGAACCTTCCATTTGTGCCATTTATATGTATGAAATCATCTACCCCAAAACGCTTTCATAAAACAGTATAATAAATAAGGGGAAAAAAAGAGATTTGATTGGTCCATGAGGTAAAATGTAAATGGAAAAATAGTTGGAAAGATTTGAGACCCCAAAAAATTGAAAGAAAAATAAAGTGATAATCAGCAAAAGGGCATCATGCCCAGTAAAGCTGCATTATTTGTCAGCACGCACACAAAAACATTCACACAGTCCAGTGTGAGGCCTAATAAGATAAAGCCCAGAGCTGGAATCTTTACAAAGCCACTTGATGGATAATAATATTCTTATATTTACATTGAAGGGATATTTTAAGTGATAAACAGTGTAATGCAAAGAGTGAGAAAACAAACACCCCACCCGATAAAAACAAGATGAATCCAGAAGAGACCATCACATTTTTCAATTTCAATCCTTCACTTTTCTATATTCAAGCCTTCTGTAAACTGTGTTATTGATGGGTGGAGCTTAATTGACAAAAAGCCTGGTTCATAACAACATGGGCTACATTAATGAAGGAGCTTAAAAATCAAGGAGTGAGACCGGTCATGAGATACAATCCCACTTGTAGAATAGTTCCTGCTACAAGAAAAAAGCACTTCAATAAAAAGAACTGCTCATTCAGACGTCCCTGGTTAGATTTCAAAGACATCCAACCGTTGTTGTTTGTAGAGGTTTGGTGTAGGATAGCATGCAGTTTGCTACACAGTGTACACTGAGAAGGTCGAAGTCAAAAAGTACTTAAAAAAGCCCCCAAAAAACCCAACAAAAACTGCTTGATTTGATATACTGTATGCGGGAACACACAAACAAGGGCTGCAGGTTTTTTTTGTTGTTTTTTTTTACTTTGATCTGCTGCAGCAATATCAGGTATAAAGCAGCACAAGTAGTGTTCCGCAGGTAAATTGTCAGACTTACTGGCACAAGGAAATTCAAGAAGGGACCCATAACCGAGCAGCACTTATTCATAAATACTTTTTTTTGTAGGTTATCTCTATCAATCTGTTTGGAAATGTTTGCATTATCTGAAGAAAAAGTCTAAACATCAAAGTGTATCTTGCAAACTCGCAAGTTGGCTGCCATGCTGAACAATTTACAGCCATAATCACTTTCCTTTGCCAGGCAGCTACAAAACTGGCTGCAAACGTGCAAAGCAAAAAGGAACATTTGTATCGCAGATAACCAAAATGGGTCATAATTTCTTTCAGTGTCAGTCCACCCGAATCAAATCTTTTTAGCCTAATTGTTAGCTATTCCTCCCTCCCAGTGTTTGCAGCACCACTCAGGCAGTCACACAGATAGGCAGTGAGTTTAAAAACCATCTCAATGTTTATTAAGCCCTCTGTGTAAGAACAAGAGTTGGAATTGTTTTCATTGCAGCAATACGTGAGGCAAGAAGGTCTCTTCTTGTAATTGTAGAAGTACAAGAAAGTAAAGAAGGAAGAAAGGAATCGTAGAGAGGACACCTCTCAGAGGCTCGGCACTCTTTATGGCCCAATGTGGGCTCAGGCCTGTCCAATCTGGCCCAGTCAAACCCTTGTCTGGTTGAGCCAAATCCAGCCCAGTGCATTCTGGTCTGGTTTCGTAGTGGTCCAGGCTGGCGTTTTAGAAGAGAGCTTTGGATCCCTGGTTTTCAAACTCTGACCAGGCGTCATTCAGTTCCATGAAGATCATCTTCGCATATTGTTCATAAGGCTGACCTGTAGCCTGCGTGGACAGCGACATCATAGATTACATCATCCCCAACTGAAGGTCTGAGCATTAGATTATAACATATGCAGGATTGTTAAACTGTACCTTATCTGGATGGACGACTAGCACTGCCTTCCTATAGTATTTCTTGACCTGGTCAGGTGTCACAAGGTCAGCCATGCCCACAGGCTTCCAGCGAGTTTCCCCCTCCCACAGTATTGTATGCAGCGTTGAAATCAGTGCTCTGATGTTTCGCTCCTTGCCCTCAATCCACTCCAAAATCTACAAGGTGGGAAAAAAAAGAAGCAAAACATTAATTTTTCAGAGTTGTTTTTTTTAGAGAACTTTAGAGAACATCATAAAGAAAACCAACTGAAGGGCTAACAACACAACCTAACCATCCAACTAAACCAGCAGGCTGGGAAAGAAAAGGAGCATTGATTTGAGAAGCAGCCAAGAGGCCCACCCATGACAACTCTGGAGGAGATGCAGAGCTTATGCTTTCTGTACACCTAGAGACTTTAAAAAGATTGAGAAAACACTTCAAGATTATCAGCTCACATCTAAAGACGGGTTAACAGTTTTTAATCTCAGACTAAAGATTTTATGAACACTGAATCTTGTAGGAACACCATTTACAAGACTACACCTAGACTATTTTAGCTTCCTGCCAAATTCCTCCCATTATGCTCAGCATTATAGTTTTTGTGTGTGGATGTTGTAGCATTCTTTGCCAAGATTGATATGTCCAATAAAGACATTCGACGTAGGTACTGTATCAACAAGTAACTGGTTAACTCGTATCTTTTTAATGCAAGGTGTTTATGCTGTACCACCTGCTCCATACAGATGCTCAGATAGTGCTGGTTTGTGGCTGTATTCTAGGGGCACAGTTGGCATACACTTTGTAATTTATCGCCCATTTCTAGGCCATTTTTCAGCCATGCAATATAAATATTGTATTTGTTGTGTATAGACCCTGCCGGGCTCCATAGGTGTCTACAAAACGTATTTATAAATATGACATCCATGTTTATAGCGTACTTTCCCGCAGGAACAAAAAATAAATAATTATAAATTGATGTGTGGCAAGGTGCAAAAAAATGTCATGAGCAGGATTTGAACCCAGCATCATTGTAGAGGTAATCCTGCGCATTAACCACTGTGCCATAGCAGGGTACATTATGAAGCGGACAGGACCCCATGACATGGTCACACACTTGAATAAACGGTGGAAACAGATTACAACGCCGAGCGCACGGTTGGGTACGGACCCCTCAAAAATTATTTCTGCACCTGTAACCCCTGCCGGGCTCTGTAGCTTCGTGCTTCCGCTTGTGTGAGAACGGCTTAATTGGTTGTTTTATGTCACTACGACTTAGGACTTGCGTTAATATCAAACATGTTTGATTCAAAGGGCTGGAGAAAGACTGGCATAAATCTGGTCGCCAACTGCAGATTATTACCTTACATTTAACGGTCAAGACGACGGGAGCGCGCCGAGACTCCTGCAAGAGTTCTAAAGACTACCAGTCTTTAGTCTGAGACTGTGAACATCCTTTGGTGTACGCCCAGCATTAGAATCTGCTGATAGGAAACTGTCCACTCCACAAATCTGGGCTCTAAGGAGAAGTGGCAAGAAGAAAGAAATCCACCAGAAGTCCCATCTAATGTTGAATGAAAAAAATAAATGACTCTGAAGACACCATCTCCACATTAATATATAGTTGTAGCAACAACATGCTGTGAGGAAGCTTTCCCTCATCATGGGCAGAAAAGCTCATCAGGGCAGATATAAAGAAGCTTGGAAAAAAAGATAGAAGCTAAACTCAGAAAAGGAAAAACTGACTGCAAAAGACTCGACTTCCAGCAGGACAATGAGCCTAAATATAGAGCCACAGAAGCAATGGGAAGGTTTAGATCAAAATATATTCACGCTGAATGGCCTGGTAAAAGTCCACATTCATCTGAGCGAGGTTAAGAACTTGTTGTTTGGAGGCTGTCCATCTAATTTGACTGACTCAGCTCCTTTCTAAAGAAGAGAGGATTAAAGCTGGTAGAGTTGTAGCACAAAAGACAGACACGTTTAGGCGCAGAATGGGCTACTGATAAATCACTCCACACTTTACAGATGTTTATTTAAAACAAGTTTTGTTTTTGTTAATGTGCAGACTTCTTCCCTTCATTTTAAAGATACACACCACTTGTGGTTCACCTATTACCATAAAACCCCCTATTTAAATACATTTAAGTTTGTGTCTTTAATGAAACAAATTTTTAATTTGTTAAGGGTAGGGCTGTGCGATATGCACGATAGGAAACGTCTATCCTTTTATATGAATCTATCGTAAAGTAGTAAATTACGTCAAGATGCAGCTTATTCCATTCCTGTGCATGCTGCAATACATGAAAAAAAAAAAACAGGCAGGAAGACGGTAACTGACATGTTTCAGAGTCGGGATCTAAACAGGATTATCAGACAACCCAAAGTTAGTCTCCCCGCACACTTCACCTCCCTGCCGACGAGCAGCTTGAACAGAAAAAGAAAAGCTTTAACATTGCTATATTGTGAAGTATATCGTTATCGGGATATGAACTGAGCTATATCGGGTTATAAACATTTTGCCATATTGCCCAACCCTAGTTCAGGGGGTACGGATACTTTTGAGATGCATTGTAAGTAGTGCTGGGTATTGATTCAAATTTCAAGAATCGATTCGATTATGATTCTTAAGAGTTAGAATTAACACGATCCAATTCAATCTGATCCAGTTCAGTATTGATATGGGTCAGAGCTATTAACAACTTTTTTTTAGCTGTTATCTTAACTACACATCTATAATTCAATGACTTAATCGGTGAATAACTGTTCACTAGGGGAAACTGTATTAACCCATTCAGAGAAGACTTAACATTGACGTTTCCTTCCTATTTTAACTGTAAAAAGGGCAAACTACTCAAAAGAAATTAGATTTTTGAACTTGAGAATCGTTTCGATTTCTGTGAGGCAAGCCCAATTTTATTTGTATAGCACACTTTCAGCACAAAGTAATTCAAGGAGCTTGGCATGATTCGGTGGTAATGAAAGCAAACATATGATAGAAGAATAGAAAATAAAAACGACAAAAACAGCAATAAAGTATAAAACATGAGAATCAATTAAGGGAAAACATTTTAAGATGCTTTAGATGATTTGTTGTAGAGCATTTGATTAAGAATGGTAATTTAAAAAAAGCATAAAAATAAAATGTGTTAAAAAAAAATTAGAACATTACTCAAAGGCCTCTCTAAACAGTAGAGTTTAGAGCCTAACGATACAGCAGCTTTGCAGTCGTCTGGAAGTTTGTTCCAGATTTGCAGGGCATAAAAGCTGAAAGCTGCTTCTCTATGTTTGGTTCTAATTCTAAGCATGTTTAGTAAACTAGAGCTGCAGGACTTGAGTGGTCTGCTGCATTGGTATAGTGACAGGTCTTCAACATACTTTGGAGCTAAATCATTTAGTGATTTATAAACTAGTAAAAGTATTTTAAAGTCAATTCTCTGACCTACAGGCAATTGTAAGGACTGTAGAACTGGGGTGATATGTTCTACTTTCCTGGTTCTAGTAAGGATGAGAATCAATTCAGAATCCATTTTCTAATTGTAGGCTTCACTTTGAGCTGTATGTTATCTGTCAAGAATAAACACGATAAGTGTTTTTAAGTGTCATGTCTGTCACATGTTTACTATATATATCACTTGGTACCTGTAACTTGAGGGGATCCATGTCTTTAGCGATCTCTTGTTTCCTCATTTCAGCAATGGTCCTTGGTCCCTTTCTATCAGGCTTTGAAGCAAAACCCTGGGTGGACAGGAGTTCCTCAAAATCGTCCTCTTTCACCTTTGGTTTGGGGCCTATGGTAAAACAAAAATGATTAAGTACTAGATCTGAAATAAAAAAATATAAAAAACTAAATTCTGTTCCCTACATATTCTCTTACCAAATCCAGCCCCACGGACTCCTCTCTCCTCCCTCCCACCAATGACACTCGAGAAATTGAGGTTGTAGTTGGGTTTAGAGGACTGTGTGCTTGCAGGTTGAGATCCTGAAGATCCTTTAGGTGTTGATGCAGGTCCAGAAATCCAAGGTTTATTCTGAGCTGAGGTGGGTCTTCCAGACTGCCAGCCTTTGGCTTGAGGCTTCGCCGAGGAAGAAGTGGAAGGCGTTGTCTTTGTGTTGAATGAAGCCCCTGAGAAGTTACTACTTGAAGAGCCTACATGAAAACAAATATAAACTTACACTTTAGGAATTTAAGAGGCTCAAGTAGATGTTAGAGTCTCTGCTCATTAAATCAACATGGAACACTAATAGGCTAAAACCTGCCTGGTAAATTGGAGCCCAGGGTTCCAAGGTCTGCAAAAGGGTCAAAGGTTTGAGACTTGGCCTTCGACATGGACGACACACCAGAAGCTGCAATTACAGTGAGAAAATGTAAAGATTTCAGGCTTACAGATGGCAAACCTGCAGACAAAGCTGATATGCTACAAAAAACAAACCAGATAAGCTCTATAAAATGGAGAGAGTAAGATTCCTTTACTCACCTGTGTTGGTATAACTGGCTTTGTTTGTGGTGGTACTGATGCCAGGTGTGGTACGAGCAGCCCAGCTGTCCCACCCCCCGAGCAGGTCCGGTTGGCTGGCTGAGGATGTCATCTTGGGGCCATCTTTCCTTATCTTATCTGTTAAAACCAATGAGCACCAGTTTAGCATCTAACTGAGCTGTAGTAGAATTTTTTTTATTCTGTGAAGGGTTATAACAATACTTTGCACAAGTATAGTCAAGCGTTCCTTAAGGTTTGAGACGTTTCAACCACAAACGTAAGTTTATTGAACCACGATTTATAAGTCATAAACTGATTTTAATTGATCAGGGACTTACTAAGGTTGAGGAGGCTGGTGTTAGATGCTGGGGTGGTGGTACTGTGAGCTGAGCTGAAGCCGCTGGTTGCTGAACTATCAGACCCCAACAAGTCTCCAAACAGGTCTGGCCCGGAGGCTTGGCGAGATGAGGAGACACTGGAGCCGACACCAGAACCGGACCCCATCCCGAATGGGTCAAACAGATCGCTCATGGCTTCAACACATTCATGATCAGAGAAAGAAATATTATTACACTTAAAGACAGAACTTCGGAAGAACGTATTTAGCTTGTATTAAATCAGGCTTCTCACGTTTTGAGTCAGGTGTGGCTCCGCTGGTTGGCTCACTTAAGAACAGATCTTCCTGCACTCCTCCAGTCTGACCAGCAGGTGGTGCAAACAAGTCATTGAGGAGATCACTGTTGCTGGAAGCAGCTTTCAGTCCTCCCTGGCCTGCTTGATTAGAAGCACCAGAGGACACAGAAGAAATGGCAGGTGGTTCAGGGTCCGAATTCAATCCAAGGAGGTCAGCTGTGTCGCTACGAGCAGAATCCTGGGCCGCAGGAGGGAGTGTCTGGTGGAAAAGGAGGGAATAAAATGGTCCTCTTTCACAGGACTATCAGACGACAAATCAAACTAAAGCATTAATTGTTTGCATTTTAGCATAGAAAGAAATCCACCTGAAAATCAGCATCGAACAGTTGTTCACTGTGGTCACGTGATAAAGCTTCCCCACTGGGAGCAGAGTAAGACTCTCCTTCTGACTGATCACTCAGATCCTCCTGATCATTCATGGATCCTCCTCCTATGCTGCCTGTAGCATCATGAGGAGACTGAATGTCTATGCATACAAGGAAGAAATAAAGTGCAAAGTTAAGAAGTGTTAACTTTCAAAGTACTTTGAATGCACGGAAAAGATTGTTATAAAAATGTCATGGTTTAAACAAAGACAGGAAATAAAATCAGAGGCTCTTACGTCTCTTATGAAAAGAAACTGATTCAAACTAATAGATCTTAAACATAAATGTACCTTCCCAATCTAGTGTCTGGAAAAAGTTGCTGGGGTTAGCATCACTGCTGATAGGACATTCTGATTCGGTGGCATTGGCGCCCTCTGGTGTCTGAGCTGGTGGAGGCGACTCCGACTCATAAAATGCAGAGGACCCAGGCTGACGGGGGAGCTCCGGTTTACCTGTGATATTCAAGACATTTACTTAGTATAAACAGACAACAGAGGGTACCATAAAAAAATCATATTAATAAGCTACCAAATTTGCTCAGGATTTCCTGCTGCTCTTCACGAGACGAGAAGAGAATTTTGGGGTTGAGACCCTTGGTTTGGAAGCCCTCCCATGGAGGGATCTTGGTGCTGGGTCTGTCTCTGGGTTCAACCTCGATGTCCAAATTAACCTGGAATAAGTCAGGGTACTTCTCCTGGATGTCACAGGCGTCCAAATCATACCTGACGATTAAACAAAAACCCCAGATACACGAGGAAGAAAAATGTTATGAGAGAAACCAACATTTTTAATGTTTCCTTTCCTGTAAATAGCAAAACGTTAACATTCAAGCAGTAATAATCCATGTTGTAATAGTATTTATTGGCAGATATTGTACATACTTTGCAAACTTGACAGTAGTTGCATTTCTTGGGATAAACCCTGTGTGAAACTGAATCTGAAACATTTTCATAGCTGCCATCTGAAAAAGATTTTTAAATCAAAAAGTTAGTCTTTACTTTATATATCGAAGTACTGATTAAATGAGAAGCACCGTAAGCAGTTCCTCAAATGTCAAAAGGCTGGTAACACTTGTTTGTGCCTGTACCTTTGCCTGGAGACGCCCACCCAGCGTAGATCTAGCATGATAGATCACCACAAGTACATCTCCCTGAACTGTGACATTGAGGGGAATCTCAGCTCTGCCGTCTTCCATCTTGAAGTCCCTAGAAACGGATAAAAAGAGAATAACTGAATAAAACCGATATTTTGAGTTAAACCGTAAAAAAACACAAGCTGCCAGGCAAGACATACTTCATCCTGTCGTACTCTTGCGAGGTGGTTAGGACCCTCTCGTCTCCGACGTAGACTTCACAGAACGGCCTGCACCCATTGCGCTGTTTGTTAAACAGTGGTACTGGCGTCATGATGATGGAACGAATAATTACAGGCTTGCTGTGTGGGATTATGGGCTCTTCTGCCATCATGTCACACATATACTCTATGTACCTAAGAACAAAAAACAACACTTAAGAGCACAGAACCATTTTGTCCAACAGATAAGAAGTGTTCTTACATAAAAACTAACCTATATGAACTTTACAACTGAAGAGACAACACACAAACTAAGAACATTTGCTACAAACTGGGTTTCATACCTCTTGTGTGAGGGAGATATTCCAGGCGGGCAACGTTTCATTGAGAACATGTAGACAGCAGCCTCAGCTGTAGTGAAGAGGCGACAGAAACACAGGAAAGAGCAAACTGCCACTGCTGATGCAGCTCGGCCGTCCTACAGAGGAAAAAATAAAAGTTATCAGAATAACTAAGAATACAAAATAAAAAATGTTTTGCTTGTGAAGCAGATAAATCACACTTTAGAATTAAAGAGTACTGCGGTTGAGAAGTTCCAGGAAGTAAAGTAGCATACAAGTGTAACTACTGCTCGAATCAAAAACATGTTACTGCCTATTCCTGGTCTGTTTAGTATTCAGGGGGGGAATAAATAAATTGTTTGCAAAGGTAGAAATGGCTGGAGGTCACTGGAGGTCAGTCTTAACTGTGCAACCTTCATTGTGTCTGATGTTTCAACACCATCTTCATCTATATAAGTGTCATTTAAACAAAAATATATTTTGGGTTTGCACAAATATGTACACAGTCTAACAAAAAACTATAACTACTAAAGCTGTAACAGACATTTTAAAACTCATAATTGTATGAGTACCAAGTTTTTAAGATGACTGAATCTACAAATATTAATATTGAAAGCATCTCAGCTCTCATCAGCTCTCAGCTATAAATTATTAGATTTACTTTTGAGACCAATAAATAAGCCATGTTCTTATTTCTGTTCAAACTACATGAAATTTTAGTATAGTTTTGATAACATTCATGTGTATCATGTATATACCATCTTCTCAAGTTTCCTTCTGGGTTGCTGTAATTACTTTAAAATTCATGAAGAAAGAAGGAAACACTCATAATGTACCTGTATATACAGCAATAATCAGGTCTGATATAGCTATAAAGAAAAATACTTTAACCACCTCCCCTTTTTTAATGTCTGCCTTACTTACCAGACAGTGCACTATACAGATGTTCCTCTGGTCCTGTTTGAGCCATACATGCATGTTCTTGCACACGCTGTAGAGGCTGCGGAGATTGGGGGCACGGCGCACCTGCCAATTACACTCTGAAACCTGGACAACAGAAGCAAAGAGCCCACGTTGACACTAAGGTTGTCTTCTTGCTTTGTTTTGCACATAACAAAAGCCACAGGTAGAGTTTCAGTTGGCTGATCAAACATCTAAAATACGTTATATTTATCAAGTCACATTCAAATATACCACTGTACAGATTATTTATGAAAATATGCTTATACATCTATAAACATCCATTTCTTACCCTGTTGTGGAACCGAGAAGGCCTGTAGGATCGCCTGGAGAGATTGTACACTGCGTAGTGGCCGGCATGACGAGAATCCAGGAAAAGACGAACGTCTTCAATGTTGTTCTTTATTGCAGACTCCACCCCTTCTGCTGGAAACGACATAACTACACACAAACAACACACAAGCTCATTGGTACTCCAAAAAATGAAGGGTTTTCCGTTTTAACATGATAGACCAGTAGGTCAGCTCACTTTAACTTAATCACAATCAGTTTAGGTTATATAACAGAACAGAATCACTTTCATAAAAAAATCAAATGAATTTGAAACTTTGACTTAATGAATAAAACTTGATTTACCTGCTATTCTTGAAGTGATGTAAGAAATGTCCAGATCTCCTTTGGCATAGCTGTAAAAGAAATTAAAGATGGACTTACAAAAGAGCCAGAGCTTGAGAGGGGTGACAAATCTATGCAAGAAAATACTTCAGACAAAGAAGGGAAAAGCTGCTTGACTAATGCCTGAGTGAAAGCACAGTCTTTTAGCCGCTAAGCCAATACTTAACAAATAAAGAACCAAAATCAAGAGATGGAGACAATTCTGTTCCAACATACAACTGTCACCCTTGTTTTCAAGCAGGTTTTTTTTTTTTTTTTTTAACAAACTATAGCAGTTTTTTTGGTACATTTCTCTCTAATTATATAACTGGACTTTCTAGGCACCACAGACATTTTCACAATGACTCAATACAGGAAAACAGAAAAAAAAGTGTTTCACTAAGAAACACCATCATGTACAAACACTGCAACATATTAAAAGCAACACATGATTTGGAAAGCAAAACTTTCAGAGCCATCCATTCCAGCTACAGTAAATATTACGGTACGGCATCGGGACACACAAAGGGATGCTGGTTAAAGAACACATGATGGTGAAAAGGTTACATAGTAAGCACCGGACTCAGCAAACCTTTTAATTACAGTTTATTTGCTCATTCAAATAAGCGAGCCAACCGTTCCAATGAAATGTATGGAATGTATTGACATTTTGAGTTAAATAATGGGGCTTTTTTTTGTTAGAACATAACTGACAAGTTAGTGGAAAGGAAATGTATATTTCTGTTAAATTCATAAACGACTTTCTCTGTCATCCAAAAGTTGTCCTCACAGTTTCATCCGAGGGCCAACTCTAACAGACAAATTTAATCTCGACTGGTGCCAGCTGGTGACTGGCCAAATGGAAACTCAAAATCCCAATTTACAAACTATTACAGGCACAACAAAGTAACTCTCAAGAAAAATAAGTTAACGGAAGATGGGGCCAAAAAATTTGCTATTTTCAGCATCAGTGAGTTTGTTTGTTTTTTAGAACTTAAGCTTTAAAAATAAACTCTTATATGACACGTTGAGACGTCTTTGGTTCATTCTGGCTGCAGAAAAGTTCCAGACTTAAAGAAGACAATGAGAAGGCTGAACAGAGCACAGTACTGCTGCTAGGTTTTATTTTTTTGAGCTAGATTAGGAAATAGTAGCCTTTTGGAAATGTCAATTAAGTTAGGGCTGACATCTAAAAATGCACAAACATTGGCAATTACATAAGGCTAACCGTTTGTCTATATATTAGAATAATAGCAAAAATATGGTTTATAACAACTGCTCTCTTACAAAGGGCTAGAAATATATACTTCATATGCCGTTTTAACATCTTATAAAATAATGCTTCCTCATCTGTGAAACCAATAAAAGAGGGAGCTGGGTGAGCATTGATGCAACGACGAGAACTTTGGTTTTGAAAATATTTGCCAGGCAAAGCCCTAGAAATTATAGCACAGAATGTAAAATGAAACAAATTATTAAGCAACAACATCTGATCACACAGAATGCATATGGTTGAAAACTATTTAGATTCTCCAGTCATTTAACAATGATAGTCACGTCTCACTCAGCATTAATTCATCCAAAATATTGAATGTGTAATGTTAGGATGAAAACGCTGTGATGATGAACACAGTACAGCAGAAGCTTTAGCAAAGGTTTTATCCTCTAGATCAAACCAAGCTACAGGACACAAACGGCAAACGCATGAGATGGCAAGCTTCACCGACACATATTTACCTCGGGTTGCTAGGAGATGTACACAAAGTGGAACCATGAGGGATTTGGATAGAGAAAAGAAACAACACAAAATAAAAAACAAAACAACCACACGGATGGATCAAACAGATGTGAAACATAACTGAAAGAATGATAAAAGCTGTATAACAAGAGGGAAATTTAGCTATTAAGGGATACTTTGGTCATTGCTGGGGTCATCTGCTACTCCTATCCCCATTAAGCTTGGATATGAAAAACAAAAATGTAGACAACCAAGCAAAAACATATTCCTTTGAAATAAATGTGATCATAAAAGGGTTATAACAAACAAAAAGCAACAACTGATAATCAAATGTTGAAACACTGTCAGCCTTACCCCCATATTTAGAGTTCGTACAGATTTTTCCCCAAATAAAAATATCAGAGTTTTCCTAAACCAACTTCCCAGACCTCTCAGTCCTTTTAGCTTATCTTAAACAATAAATATAAAAGTTATCTACCAACTCATGATAGATATTTATAGTGCGGAGGAATCAAATATAGTTGTAACCAGATATTTACAGACAATACATTTTTAGTCCCCGTCTTAAAGGTACAATATGTATTATCGACATCTTGTGGTCAAATTGAAGTGATGTAGTCCATGAAGAAAAACATAGTGCATGACAGATATTGTAAATAATGACTATGTCCCTTAGCAGCATTTTTAAAAGAACAAAAATGTACAACCACCCAACCAGCTGAGATTGAAATCTGTTCCAAAGTAACCTTTGTTCCAATTTGGTAGGGACATCACACTGTCCATTCAATGTAAAATTCGTAAACATTGCACCTTAAAAAAAAAAATCAACTGTAGCTCGGTTAGGAGTACTAAAGGAAAAATAAATAAATAAAATCAGGTAAGGTATCAGGAAGACCATTGTGGACCTTCCGGAAGTCATGAGAATTTTCAGTTATACTGTACAAAGAACAATTCTGTGTCGCAGAGATGATTGTGTGTGAAATGCTCAAATCAACCCTAGAACAAAAACAACATGAGAGATGTGGAGATATCACCTGAAGCTGTTCAGGCAGTATCATTCAGTACGTTTACATGCAGCAAGAGAAAGTCAAATTACTACCTTAGTCTGACTGAAATTTGACTTTTGAAATGTAGGTATACATCTTAGTCTGACTTGTAATGAACCGAACTGTATTTTTAGAAGCTCGACTAAGTTGTCCAGATAATGCGATTGGGAATCAGAGTTCTCTGCCATCAACCGATTTTCCAGAGTAATAGAAGTCCTATATCACTATTGACTGAGAGGTCACTCAGAGAGGAAGAGGTTTTTACTCCAAAAACAAATTAAAAATAAAGATTATGGTATGCAAATGTAAACAAAGACAAATGCCTTAATTAATGGAGATATGTCTAATGGCCTGCTGAAACTAAAATGGAAGTGTTTAGCCATGGTGACCATTGTTACAAATGAATAACTCACCTAAATCCGGAAATGTTTATTCGTCAAACGGAAAAGAAAAATATCTACAGGGTCGGCTAATATCTGGTTTAAATTGTATATGTATATAATGTACAAGTGTGTATAAAACACAGATGGATGGGTGGGTAGAAGGAGGAATGACTTAACAGACATATAGAGGGGGGGATGGATGCCATTTCTGTGGGATGTAGAATAAGGACTGAATACCTAGCCACCCCCCACCTCCCCGTTCTTATCCAGACCACAAATTTAATTACATATTTTTCCGGACAGTGTAGGAACCTTACATGTTACCCGTAGTAATAAATTTCTCACATCGGATTTCTTTTACTGATAAATAATCCCCAAAAAGTTGGCGGTTCTTACCTGGCTACTGATTGGATGACTTTGGAGGATGTATCTTTTATGTTAGTCAGGAAGCGCTCTGTTCCTCCTCTCAAGATATCCAGGAAGCCACTTCCTGCTTGATCAGGATCATAGACTCCTGAGGATCATGAGAGTGAAAAGAAGTAAACATGATTTTGTCAACAGGCAATCCCACACTTCTCCTTTTAACAGCAATTAGTGACCCAACAAAGAGGTTGAGTAGAAAACAGAACAAAATTGTTGCTTTTATTCTGTGAAAATGTAGATACTCAATTGCTTTTTGTAAATCAGATACAGTTACTCTATCGTAAAAAGAACAAACAAGCTCTGCTTTTCAACAGATGGTTGACAACCAGTGCAGAAATCCTCTTATTAGGCATCAAGGAGTGTGTGTGTGTGTGTGTGTGTGTGTGTATGTGTGTGGGTTGGTTGAAACAGAAAAGCTCATTACAGCAGTTTTGGCAAATGCACAAAAAGGAAACAATAATAGAGTTGGGCCTTACACAAAGCCCGTCCTGTAGGAAATTAGTTTTTGCCATGGGGATTTCTACCTAGCTTACGTTTTAATAATTACCATTAACTTCCAAGGAGGTTTTATTTTCACCAGGGTTGATCTGTTAATTAGCAACATAACCCAAAAAGCTATATATGGATTTTGATGAAATTTTAAGAAAACGTCTTCAATGGGACCAGGAATAAGTGATTCAAATTTGGGCGTAATATGAAAACTGGCATATAAAAAAGGAGATTTTCATGAGTAATTACTAAACTAATAATGATATCAATGTGAATTCAGCTGGTAAGGGTATGTTTGCATGACAAAGAATCTAAAAAAAGTCACGATTAGCGGGTAAAACATAATTTTTGCCTACCAGACAAATCTGGGTCACCATCTTCCACTTCCACTAAAGCCAATGTCTCATCATTGATTCATTGATGCCAAGCTGTGTGCAGTAGCTCTATTTCATTTTCTGACGTACAGCTCGTTTGCCTTTAACTTAAAGCTGTATCATATGCAGTTATTTGTGTTTTTCATGTGAAGTGTGTGTGAATGAAATACAAAGTAACAGTTCAAAATCAAAACTAGTATTGTCTTCCGCACATAACCTTTTCCCACATGACAGTCTCACTTTTGCCCTTCCTGTTATATTGCCCTCCAGGGGCCGTGAGTCAGAAAAAACTAAATGTATAAATTAGCTGCATCATTGTAAAGGACGCAGGATCCAAAGCTTGTGGAAAAAAGTATTGCCTTATGGTCTGAAAATTACGGTACATCTCTTTGGATTTAAGATCTACAGAGCCCGGCAGGGGTAAGGTGCAGAAATAATTTTTGAGGGGTAAGAATCCATACGCTCGGTTTACTAAACCATGCGCACGGAATAATGAATCCGTACCCTCTATTTACTGAACTGTGACTGTCTGGTGTAAACTTGAAAATACTGCCTGACTGTCATCAAGAGTGGTTAAAATACATGACTGACACCGAATATGTCGTGGATCAAATCCCTGTGAAGTCATCGGTCTGCATTTTATCTATCTAATATCGACTTATGCTCCCATTGCTATTTTCATATTATCAGTATACAAACTGATATTCCACTATCTTAAACAGTTTCTTTATGTGCAAATATTCTAGCATTCTTTGCTGCGATTCATGTTACGTTCAATAAAGACTTGCATTCAAAGTGGGTACTGTATCAACAAGTAACTGGTTAACTCATATCTCTTTAATGCAAGGTGTTTATGATGCACCACCTGCTCCATGCAACTATGCAGATAGCGCAGGACTGTGCCTGTATTCCAGGTGGCAAGATGGGCATACACTTTGTGATTTATGGCCCATTTCTAGGTAAGTTTTTCAGCCATGCAACACATGTGCATGGACCCTGCCAGGCTGCATAGGTGGCTACAAAACTGTTATTTATAAATATGACACAGTTTTAGCAGTTTTTCTTGCATGAACCCAAAACAATATACACAACTTCCTTCTAGCGATCAATAGTCTTGATTATAGCACGCTCCGAAAACAGGAGCGTGCAAGTTTCAGATGCCAAGCGGGTTTGTTAATCACTCTACCAAAGGAGTAACGCAAATATCAAGTAGCCAGGTCCCATTATTAATTGTACAGGATCCCCGACATTTTCACACATGATTCATGAATCCATTTGCACATTTTAGTAAACTGAGGGTACGGAGTCTTAACCCTCAAAAAAATTTTCTGCACCTGACCCCTGCCGGGCTCCTTAAAGATCCGTTCACATTTTGAATGTGAAAAAGCAATCACTGTTCTCCATAGACATGGGACAGGCGTCTCTCAGGATAAAAAACCTTCAGTAAAAAATACTACTTTTACATCATCACCGTGTTTACACAAATATTTAAAAATATTCAAGTCCTACAGCTGGTAAAGAAATAGAATATCACATATATGTTTTTGTTTGATACATAGATATGAAGCGAAACCCAATACCAGCTAAATTTTGTGATGGTTTTGAAGTTTTTATTAGAGTTGTACCGCTTTTTGTCATTCTGAGAAACACTTGGTATGTGAGAGGCTGATATTAGTTGCTTAAGTAACTGAACTGCAGTCAGCTGCCTCACAAAAATGCTACTTTCAGCTTACCAAATGTAATTATAAGTAAAAGTGCTGGTTGTCGTCAGATTTTGGAGTATGACTGCTTGCGTTTTGCGACCGGGATCATTTGAAAAATGGTAGGGGTTCCCCCTCTGCTTGTAAGCAAGGAAAAAGTGCAGTAGCCTCCTTTCAGCAAGCTGACCAGCAGCATGCAGCAACCAGTTCCCAATGGCAGAAATAGTAATGATAGTATGATAAACAGCTACAAATCCAGGTTCCATATTCGAATATGTTTTCTTATAGTCCAAATTTGGTTTTAGCTTATCCATGCTGTGCAGTTATTAAGATAAAAAAAAATACAGATAAAGTGGCATACCCAGGTTGTAATGTGCAACAGAGCAGGAAATTTAAAGATGTTTAAACAATTAAAAATATATTTTTTAATATGTACAGAATTAAAAAATTCCTTAAACAAGCACTACTCTGAGATAGCTTTAACAATTAAGAAATAAATATCAATTATTCACTTTTTAACTTTAGTACAACATTAGCCTGAACATTAAAAAAGTATTATATAAATAGAAATACTACCCAAACTTAAATAAACGTAATAATGATAATCTATATACATATCAGGGGTCACGTTAACGGAATATTTTCCGGATTTGACTGATTAAGGCTGTCGGTCATTTTTACCGATTAGTATTCACAATGACTACGTGTTGCAAAAGCGCAGCAGATACTATGAACTTTACACACGGATACCAGGTAAATAAATCAACTAGATGCGCTACTATGTGTGCCAAAAACAGCGGTGCCAGACACCTGTGGCTGCTGCTGCTGCTGCTTTCCTCCTGCGGGCTTTTCTGCCACTGAAGTGTAGTTTATGGATCAGAAAACAGTTCGTTCAGAATACTTTAGACTTTTGATCGGTTGTAATGGAAGAACTATTTCCAAATTTTAAAACTTTCGTTGAAGCGACACATAAATCCAGTCTTTATCGTGGCAGCGCGTGGATACGGCACTCAGAAAAATATATAAACCCCCATGAGAAGTCATCTCTCAAAGGCAGAAATCCTAGACCTGATGACAACAACCTCTGCAGCAATCCCACTATTTGATTACACAGGACGTGCATTATAGTTCCATGTGGAGCAGGAACAACAACAGGTCTATTCTAAGTGCAACTATTTAACTTCCCTTTAATAAGTAGTTGCAGGAGGGAGGTGAGGACTGATGCCGATCAAGTCTGAAACTAATTGATCGGTGCCGATTCTGATCAAGTCTGAAACTGATTATGCATTGTGATGATGTCATCAAGTTGTGCCTAAATTCTTTGTACCAGGTATGCAAGTAAGATCAATACTGATGTTCTGTGTGTGTCTTTACAATAGGTTTTGCAAGTTTAAAATATGCCATTTTTTATTTAATGGGAAAAAAACCTGTTGAACTTTGAAGCGTTTTTTATTCAAATATGTTAAAGTTTCCTTTTGTGTAATATTACATTTATAAATAAGTAACCAGAAAAGTTAATACTTTTTCATAACATTTAGCTTGTATTTAATTTAAAATATATTTATCTTATTTATGTTATGGGAACTTTTGTGCTTCATTGTTTTGGCATTTGGAAAGGTGAATTTTCTTTCAATGGCATTATAAACCTTTTGGAAGTTGTTCTGTAGCAGTGTATCTTGAAAGCATAAGTAACCATTTTGTCATATATATATATATATATATATATATATATATATATATATATATATATTGAATTTATTGCAATAGATATCATTACCACACATATATCGGAATATAGATTTGAGGCCAAATTGCCCAGCCCTAGCCAGAATCCATCATTTAAAACCTTTCTAACACTTGATTGTTTGGATTATGCCTCCTAAGCTCCTTCCTTACGCTGAAGGGCAAAGCCTTTTAGATTCCTAAAAACATCAAAAATATTTCTTTCAATTGCAATAAATGAATTGGTGAACTTTCTAGGACTCCAAATAACATGGTCACAATAGGAATTATTGAGTGCATTTACCAAACAAGTGTGTTGTCAGAATTAAAAGGCAAAAAAAGATCTTTCATTTCTTTACTGAGGAACATCCATAACATATAATCTGTCACTTTGTTTGTATGCAACACTGGAGATTTAGGGATATTTCTACCAGTCTGTGAAAGCATGCAAAATTCTGTGATCTTTAGAAGTCTTCACGTCACTATGGAGACTTACCTGCATTGTTATTGACACTCTGGATCTGCATGGGTGGCTGCGCTCCATTGTTACCAAATCCTCCATTCTGCTCCAGCAGCTGCAGACATTCGTAGCCATCATAAACTGGACGCCAACAGTAATAAGTACTCAACATTGTTGCAGGAGTTATGAAGGTAATAATAAAATGGATGAAAAAAAAATCAACTGCTTGATGAAAAGAAAAACCTGGGGATTTGAGAAGAACTTCAACAAAAAGATATTAAGCAAATAAAATAAAAAACCAAGCAGTTTGCATTTGCGCCTTTCTTCACTATGAGCAGTCTACTGCATTTGCCAGTCAGTACTGCACTGCCATCTCTCCTCTATTCCTCAAGTGTTCTCATCTCAGCTACGTTTCAGTCTGCCCCTCCATATGTCTCCCAATGAACTGAGCGGAGAGTGGAGGAGGAGATACAGGGGAATCGTAATCTCTTTATGATCTCCTTATGTCCAGCAGGGAAACCCTTTCTTAGCCCTAATCAGATCAGCAACCACCAAATCTACCTACCCCCCCCCCCATCTTACATCCACACACTTATCATTGGGATTCAGATTTTAGCTTAAAATTTAAAAAGATTTAGGTGAACTCTTGCTGAGCTACTTTGCAGTTGGCAAAAAATAAACAAGTAGTTAACTAGTAGCAGGGATTTAGTAGAGGATACAGAACACTGATCCAGATCTATCTATGAGAGAATTACTTGAGATAAAAGGTTGAAGGAATGAGTGCTGAACTGAAATCCACTTTAACAGTAAGTACAAGTACTTGAGTTGAAAATATGAAGATTAACCAGAAATTTCAAACCTGGATGATCTGAGGCCACGTTCCCATTTTCCCCTAAATATAAAAGTATTCTCCCTCACCTTGTTTAAAAAATAAAAAAAAAAAACTGTCCACATCTAATCCCATAAATTTATTGTTAAGCACATTCATAGACATGCCAAACCTGTTGGGGACAGTAGTTCCCCCAAAGCTTATCCACTCAGAGTAACGTTCCACTTTCTAACTTCTACATAGAGCAGTAATGGAGCTTGTCAAAACAAGCAAGTTCTTGGACAATCGATAATGCCAACACAGCTCTGAGGTTGCGCAACAGGTAGCACATAAGATGTCTGAGCATTGTTGTTGGACAGTGACGCGACACCTCAAACACGGATTATTTCTGTCAAAAAGTAAATTCTTTAAAAGGAGAAAACGCAAATCTTCACTCTGGCCGTAGTTTTTTTGAAATAAAAGTTTTTTATTACAGGATTACAGGCCAAATTGTAGAAAAATATCTCCATGTGGTGAGATACCCGGCTACGTGGCCATGGCATGAGTGTTAGAAATGTTTTCTGCCAATATAAAAAGGCCACTAAACATATTACCTTAATTTCATGTTTTTGATCAAACTTAACCCACAGAAACCTCAATGTGTCTGCCTGTTTGGAGCTATGAGCACTTTGTCGGCCAAAAGAAAAAAAAAAGCCAGCAATGGAGAAAACTGACTCCTTTGTGCCACAACAGGGAGTATGTGTTGCATGAGAGACTTAGTAAAAGGAAAAGCATCAGCAATTGGAGAGCACACAGCGGAAAGGGGCCATGTGCCTCTCACAGGCTTGCAGACAGATTGGCAGTCCTACAAATCAAAGCAAAAATGCACAAAAAGGTTTATACCAACTAGTCTAAAATACTTGAAACTGGACACTCACTTCTGTTACTGGAGACTTTGGGTTGACGTTGCGGGCTGCTGCAATCTCCTGCAGCTGGTTGACCAACTCTGTAATAGACAGCCTCTCATCAGGGTTCACCTTCAACATGGAACCTAGAAGCAGGACAAAAAGGAAAATATAAAAACAGAGTAGACAGATCGATTCTAAGGTTATAAAAAAATAGGGTAAAGAATTTCTCGTCAGAAGTTTCCAAAAACCAATTACAGGAATTCAACTGATTAGGGGATATTAATGACTTTTTTAATTAAATCATTTTTCAGCAGTCTAATACTTAGCCAGAATTACACCAGAAGCTTGTTGGTGGCAACACAAAGCATGTTGGTGAGGTGCAATGTTCTTGAAGAATCTAACCTAATATTAACTCCACACTACGTTAGTGAAAAATATACTAACCACAGAATTCTAGTTGTTTTTTTTTTAAGTCAGTCAAGTAGCACATTATCTGTTCTCAATAAAGAAGCAGTTTAAAAAAATGGAAAACCCAAAAATGATTTAACATTCATGCTTAAAAATAGTGAATGTGAACATCTAACTAGGACTGTCATGCTTATACTCGAGGCTTAAAGGTCAGATCCGGTCCTATAGAAATGATTTTCAAGTATTTCATATTATTTCAACAGTATTTAATTTAAGCAAGTACACATCAAATGCAGTGAAAAATATTTATTAATGTAAAGCACCTTCATTTGCTTTGTGGGATGTGCAAATACACTTAACTTGCCTAATATTTTAGCAGTTTGTTAATGGGAAGTTTTATCAATACATTCTTTCACTGTCGGCCCTTTGAGAACATATGCAATCTTGATGTGGCCCCAAATTGCAATAAGGAAAACAAAGTTTGACTCCCCTGCTCTAAGGAGCTTGCAGAGCAATAACTACAGAAGAAAATGCAAATTGAAAAGCTATTTTCAAATTCAATTCTAAAAATAATTTTTCAGAAATTTTGTTTCTATAATTTTTCCTTTCTTCGTTACTGCTATAACACGTGTGTTTTGAAATAATGCAATTTGTTTTGTACATGTGGTTTGATCAGAAAAATTTGATTTTCTACTTCATGACAACTCTTTTTCCAAAAAATGACAAGACTAGTTTCGATTACAACTCTCTCAAATATACCACATAATCTATTTGTTAAAATAATATGGAATAACCCAGTAAAGAATAAAATGAGCAAAAAGAAGGATTGCGCAAGTTAAAGGTAAGACGAGGTACATACGTATAAGATCATGAAACACAGTGTACTTGACATCGTTCTGTGGGATGGAGTATTTCCCATTGACTATCTGCAGTTTGGCTCCATCTTCAAAAGGATGCTGCTTAAAGCACAACAGGTAGAGGATGCATCCGAGAGCCTGCATGGAAGAACAGATGGTCAAAGCTTAAATTCAGAAAGTTTCTACTTTTAAATAAATAGGGAAACAAAAAAAAAAAAAAGTAATTTCTAGGTCCTGACCCAGATGTCTTGTTTCTCGTTGATGGGAAAGTTAGAGTACAGATCGATCATCTCCGGTGTTCTGTATGCTGGAGTGGTGTTTCTTGTAATCTGGAGAAAAAGAAGAAGAAGAAGAAAAAAAGAGCAAATGAAACAAGAATTCAGAAGGAGGAAAGAAGTTTAAATATTGTCATATTGTTTTCAAAAAATTAATAGAAACTACTTGTTTTAAGCAACCTGAATTATTATACTTATAAATGATAAAAATGTATTAATTGGGCTGCACGGAGAAGCAGTTTTTAGTAGAGGCAGACCAATATGTTTTTTTAAAGGCCGATGCCAATATAAATTTTTATAAAATTTGGTCACCGATTGCCGTTATCTGAAGCCAATTATTAAGGCCTATATCCAAGGCGGATGCAAATGCTTTTAGCCGAACATTGATGGTGAAAGACAATTGAACAATCACTGTGTGCAATATAAATTAGAAGGTAAATAAAACTCTTTAAATATTTATTGAACTTCAAATTTAAGTTCTACACTGTAATAACAAACAAAACAGTGCAAATGGTTAAAGAACAAAACAAAATAAAACAGACTGAAACAGTAAACACAATAATGGTGCAAATAGTTGGTTGAGGTAAAATCTTGACTTCAAGTGTCAAAGAAAAATGACCACAAAGCAAAGCACACTACCACATGGTAGCAAAAAAAATAAAATATAAAATGTATATAAATGAAATAGTGGAGTCAAAGTTAACCACAAAATTTAAGAGTAAAATATCAGTGTGGGGGTTCTTCAGTCAAGCAGTGGCTGCAGCTGGCCACACAGGTGCCTAATCTTTTTATTTAAATATCAGCTTTTTTTTTTTTTATTGGCCATTAGCAGATATCGAAAAAATTGAATACATTGGCCCACCTCTAGTTTTTAGCATTGTTGCAATGCAGCCTAAAGCTGCTCGGTTTAAATATCAACTTGGTATCTTTCTGCATGTAGTTAAGACCCACGAGCATTAGGTCAATTGGTGTCTCTAAATAGTCTTTCGATATTAGTGTGGGAGGCACACTTGTCTGTCTTGTGAGTCTCTGTGTCGTCATTGTAAGGATAAGCGAATATAGATGACTAATGGATGATAAAATATTTTCACTTACAACTCTCTGTCATAAAAGTGGTTTGCTCAAACATTTATTTAGCAATGCTGGTCTGAAATCATTAGCAGACAATATTAGATTTACAATTTCTTGTGTCCTGCACAGTGCGGTCATTAGAGGTAAAACTCCCAGTTATGTTCATATCTCTGTGTGGTTATGGCATCAATATGATTACTGTAATCAATCAGTGCTTCCTCTCGTTAATTCAATCAAAGATTTCTGGTTCCTACTCAACACTAGCATGTCATTACTAGAGCTTTAGATCCAGTGAGATAAATACAGATGTGACCCAATTCAAATGTTTTGCATAAAGATTAAACATTGTAAAAAAAAATATATTTAAAACTGTAACCTTATAAAATACAAATTTGGTACAAGTTACACTAAAAACGATGGATCAGCATACATTTTAACTGCTCTTCTAGTGCTCCAAAATATATCAAATATTTATTAATTAGTGTATGCCTTATTCCTCTCATATGAATGAGTTTTTGGAGTGCAATAATTGTTGGCTAATATAATCAAAGTATTACATCAAGCTCCTGTAGGACACTAATGACATTTCTCAAAATGCTAAAGGTCATAGAGTGATGGAAGCACCAATGAGAACAAAATGAAGAAAATAGAGATATAATGTGACTGATACATTCATTGCAATATATACCAATTATGTCACAAAGATTTTCTAATAATCGTAAAGCCATAAACTGTTCCTTGTCTTGTTGTTTCTTTAATAAGGACAAATGTTAGCAGATTTTACATGTTTGTTTTTTATTTAACAATTTATGCGTCAACAAGGATGCCAAAATAAAGTAAAAATGAAGAGGGGTTCTAAAAAAACAAGTTGTAAATGAAATTTTGGCAATGGTGTTAGTTTATGTTAATCCTCTAGGCGCCACGGTCAAGTTTTCTCGACAAGACTGAATAAAACGGTCGATTGTGTCAAATAGGGCGTCATATTTCATTCAAATTCCACTCCACTGGCCGGTAGAGATGTCATACGTCATCACTGAGTAAGAAAAAAGTAATCCTTCTATACAAAATTTTCACGCTTGAGCGCATTGAATCAATTCCTGCATAGCAGATCTAGTGTGCGTCTGAGCTATTTTTAGTCAGAGCGTTAGTGTAAAAATCTGCGAGTATTTACATTATATTATTGCGTAATGGCATCAGCGAAGTTCACCTGAAAGTTTACCTGCAATGAAGTGTTGGATTTTCTATTTGATGAGCCTGATTCTGAAGGAGAAGATCTGCCTTCAGAACATGACGGTGATTCATTTAGTGATCGCACTTCAGATGCGCCCCAGCTTGCAGCTGGACAAAGGGAGAGTTTAAGCCAAGCACAAACTCCTTTCCCCGATGTACACTACCGTTCAAAAGTTTGGGGTCACCCAAACAATTTTGTGTTTTCCATGAAAAGTCACACTTATGAAATGAATAAAAAATAGAGTCAAGACATTGACAAGGTTAGAAATAATGATTGTTATTTGAAATAAGATTGTTTTTACATCAAACTTTGCTTTCATCAAAGAATCCTCCATTTGCAGCAATTACAGCATTGCAGACCTTTGGCATTCTAGCTGTTAATTTGTTGAGGTAATCTGGAGAAATTGCACCCCACGCTTCTAGAAGCAGCTCCCACAATTTGGATTGGTTGGATGGGCACTTCTTGCGTACCATACGGTCAAGCTGCTCCCACAACAGCTCAACGGGGTTCAAATCTGGTGACTGCGCTGGCCACTCCATTACCGACGTGTGTTTTGGGTCATTGTCCTGCTGTAGGATGAAATTGGCTCCAATCAAGCGCTGTCCACTGGGTATGGCATGGCGTTGCAAAATGAAGTGATAGCCTTCCTTATTCAGAATCCCTTTTACCCTGTACAAATCTCCCACCTTACCAGCACCAAAGCAACCCCAGACCATCACATTACCTCCACCATGCTTAACAGATGGCGTCAGGCATTCTTCCAGCATCTTTTCAGTTGTTCTGCGTCTCACAAACGTTCTTCTTTGTGATCCAAACACCTCAAACTTGGATTCATCCGTCCACAGCACTTTTTTCCAGTCTTCCTCTGTCCAATGTCTGTGTTCTTTTGCCCATCTTAATCTTTTTCTTTTATTGGCCAGTCTCAGATATGGCTTTTTCTTTGCCACTCTGCCCTGAAGCCCAGAATCCCGCAGCCGCCTCTTCACTGTAGATGTTGACACTGGTGTTTTGCGGGTACTATTTAATGAAGATGCCAGTTGGGGACCTGTGAGGCGTCTGTTTCTCAAACTAGAGACTCTAATGTACTTATCTTCTTGCTCAGTTGTGCAACGCGGCCTCCCACTTCTTTTTCTACTCTGGTTAGAGCCTGTTTGTGCTGTCCTCTGAAGGGAGTAGTACACACCGTTGTAGGAAATCTTCAATTTCTTAGCAATTTCTCGCATGGAATAGCCTTCATTTCTAAGAACAAGAATAGACTGTTGAGTTTCAGATGAAAGTTCTCTTTTTCTGGCCATTTTGAGCGTTTAATTGACCCCACAAATGTGATGCTCCAGAAACTCAATCTGCTCAAAGGAAGGTCAGTTTTGTAGCTTCTGTACCGAGCTAAACTGTTTTCAGATGTGTGAACATGATTGCACAAGGGTTTTCTAATCATCAATTAGCCTTCTGAGCCAATGAGCAAACACAATGTACCATTAGAACACTGGAGTGATAGTTGCTGGAAATGGGCCTCTATACACCTATGTAGATATTGCACCAAAAACCAGACATTTGCAGCTAGAATAGTCATTTACCACATTAGCAATGTATAGCGTGTGTTTCTTTAAAGTTAAGACTAGTTTAAAGTTATCTTCATTGAAAAGTACAGTGCTTTTCCTTCAAAAATAAGGACATTTCAATGTGACCCCAAACTTTTGAACGGTAGTGTAGATGGTGGGGACAAAGTTTCACGGGGTGGGGGTGTTCATCTGAAAGTCAGCAGGCGTGTTAGTGGTGCGGGAAACCAGGCTGGAAATTACGCGGGAGTCCAGTCTTTTTACGGGACTGGCCAGCTTGCTTCTTTCTCTTCTGACCGTGTGCCTCCCCGCAATCATGGCGACAGAAACGTGGTGGAGCAGCTGTCTAAAGTTACTGGAGATGTCAGACCAGATCGTAGTGTTTTTAGGACAGTTAGGGAAGGCAGAGGCACGTCTGTGCGAGGCAGATCTGGCCTTACTACTCTCAGCAGGAGCGCGGAGGGAGGAGAGGCGGAGGTAGCAGAGGCGGTGTTGCGCTGGGCGGGGCAGGGGGCCCATGCACAGTTTATATGTTTGTGATATACATGTATATATATCATATAAATAATATATATGGGCCCCATAAATGGAATCAGAGTTCCTAATATATGTAGTAACTGGAAAATCGCTACAGCAAAAGGCCAGCCTACCGCTACCTGCATTCGGTTTGTTTCTGCCATTCATTAGTAATGATTTACACAATTTGTTTACTACTTACTATTTACCTGAGCATGTAGTATTGTGCAAAATAGCATACAGAAGATAAGGGACCTTTTGGGGAGAAAGAAGTGCTGCATTTTATAATCCAAACATGTGACTTTTCATGAAAATTCTATAATCGAAGATGGCCGGCACGCAATATGACATCATATGACGCCATAATATGCTAATTAGATGGGGGAATTTAATCCCCACATAAACTTTGGCTCATCCTTAATAGTTTTCTAATTTACAGAAAGTCTTTATCTCTTATTACTTTTATGGTATAGCCTTTTGAAATTTAGATGTAATAATCAAACGTTTTGAAAAAAAACCTCTGGCGCCTAGAGGGTTAAGAACAAAATAATCACATGTATATTTCTGTGTTTTAAGAACTTAAACTAGTGCAGTGCGTAATGACAATAAGCCCCATTACAGCATATGATAAACATAATATCAAACATTTTGAGGAATTCAGCCCTCTAGTGGGCAGTTTTGTCATTACGTAGGAGACTTGTACAATTGAAAGTGTCAAAGACAAAGGGAAAAGGCTGTAGATATGAAGAGGAACAGAAAAGCAACTACTGTTAAGGTATGAAGCAATGCACTAGGCTTGATTCTAATTTGAATTCAGAGAAGTCTCTATGCAGCTGTGTTTTTTTTTGTTTTTTTTTACCTCATCCTCCACCATGGACCTCTTCTGTGCAGACCAGCTGTAGTCAGGATAATGTGACACTGTGGTGGCGCTGCCAAAGTCACACAGCTTGATGGTGCCCTGGTTACTAATCAAGAGGTTCTCGATCTACAACACATCAGAGGAAGTCTTATTTGGCACAACTGCATATTAACAGGCTCAACATTCGACCTCTTTTTAATGCATCATTAAATCACCCCTTCAGCTATTAGGGACTGACCAACCTTAAGGTCTCTGTGGATGACTGGAGGTTTCTGTTTGTGCATGTGCTGCACGCCACGGCACGCCTGGTAGAAGATTTTCAGCACAGTGTCGCATGACATAGGAGCTCTTTGCTCTACACGCTTTATAAAGTCCACCAGCTGACCTGAGGCAGCACAAATATAAGTTTACCCATGAATAATGATTTAGAAATGTAAAACAATATTTCGTATAATCAGTAACATTTTATATAAATGTTTAAATCAGATTTTGAGGAAGGGCTTTTGTACAACTTCTGCACTTTATAGAAGGAAATTCATTCAAACTTTCAAATCAAATCAAACTTTATTTATAAAGCGCTTTTCAAACAAAGTTACTCAAAGTGCTTTACCGATAATAATTCGATATAAGATATGATAAAGAATTACTAGAGGAGGGAAGAGCCTACTATAGTGCTATGCATCTGATGAAAATCTAAATGAGGGATGTGGAATCAAGAAATAAAGTTTAATTCTTGAGCTTTTATATACCTACCTGCAATTAGGAAAATGTTAACCTTTTTATAAGTCTGCTCACAGGACACTCAGAAAATGTGTCGTATTCAATATATAGAATTTTGCATGAACCAAAAATAATAGATTTTTGAAGTTTGGGGATTTTTTAGATTTTTTTATAAACCACTATTTAACTTTTTGCAAGTACAGAAGCACTGGCTGGTAATTCTTTCAGGTTTTCAGCTGATGCAGAAGTTGGCCCGGCTCCAAGGAGTTATTTCAGTCAATAAATGCACCAAAAGAAATATTGAAAAAATCTAGGTTGCTATACAATAATCAAACATTTTTTTATATTAACTTTTTAAATTTCTAAAGCAGTCATATCAAATTCTTATCAATGGGGATTTTATAATATGAAAAATAAAAGGAAAACAAAATTTATTTTGTGTATTAAAGAACGAATAATGTGCTCATAAAACTGTAAAAACTGGTGAATGAAAAGTAAACCTTCTGTACCAGAAGAAATGGTAGTACAGCGGTAAATGGGAAGCCACAAAAAAGGAGACTTTCATGACCAAATACTTCTGATTTCTGAGTTCCCCAGAAACAGCAACGTCACTTGAATTAGCGCAACTCCTCTGATGAATGAGTAAGCCCAGAGCCTGCTATGACTAGGCAGACAGAGGAAGATGTACTAACGTTTAGGAGTGTGTCTGTGTGCAGAAGTGGGAGTCAGTATTTACCTTTACACAACTCAGTGAGGATCAAAAACTCTGCCTGCCCGGTGTCTGACTCCTCCTTACTGATTGATGCAGCTGAGCAGAACTGAACCATGTTTGGATGCCCTGATAATTTTTTCTAGAAGAAACCAGAAGGCAAAAGAACATAAAGAACAAACAGATGATGTCAGATATATACATTGTATAAATAGAAAATATTTTTTCTTTCCCGGCTGACATTAAATCAGACTAAACTTTCCTTGTTTTAGATTAATTAGGATAAGCAAAATTACTATTTTGGTTAAATGTCAGAGTAGTGAGAGTCTTATGGATAAAATGCTTTAACTTTCTTGAAATTTAGACGTTTTTCTTAGTGTTTGGTATACTTTTTTTAACTATATGAGTTAGGTCAAACGTTTTGGGTATGTATCAATAAGATTATCACAATCGCTTGCTGGAATTTTGGGCCATTCCCCCCAACAGGACTGGTGCGATTGAGTGAGGTTTGTAGGCCATGTTTCTCACTTAGACTTTTCCAGCACTGACATTTTCTGTGGAGCGGAAAGAAGGGCTTTGTTTTGTCAAATCCAATACAATTCACACCTACTATTAGGGCTATGCGATATGAGGGTTTTACAGCAGTAAATTACGTCAAGATGCACCTTATGGCATTCCTGTGCATGCTGCAATACATGAAAAAAAAACTGTGAGGAAGACGGTAACCAACACGTTTCAGACCAGGGATCTAAACAAGATTATCAGACAACCCAAAGTTGGTCTTGCATGTCTCGCCTGCCCTCCCGACAGGCAGCTTGAACAGAAAAAAAAAACGTCACAGGCTCTAAAAGCAGTTTCGTTCACTAGCTACACATCGATGGTGTAATACAGCTTCTGTATCTGGACTTTATAAGAGGTAACGCCACGACTCAACGCTGCTTTTGCTCATTGACTTTCTCTGCATTCGTTGTCGTGGTTCTTGAGCAGCTGATAAAATAAATTTGTAGTATTGGCGTCCGTTGGTCGGACCGGGAGCTGGTAAACTTTACAAAAAAACTCCTGACAGATCTGCGTCGGTCTTCTTATATCCAAATTGAATCAATAACCATAACTTGACAATTTTCCTAATACTACTATTCGGGAACCATTGCCTAAACGTGACGTGATCTATCAGTTTAACACATCTTTAGGGGGGGAACACATATCGATACAACACCCCTCTTTTACATAGGAGAAACGCAGATAGTGAAACAAAGAAAAACGAGAGCGTGCATGAGAGAGGAAAAAAACACTACTGCCAAAACGTGCTGAAAATGAGAAACAGCACGTATCGCGGCTAAATCTGGATGCTTTCCAAATAATATATTTAATTCAAAGGCAGAGTGTAAAGCTGAGCCGCAGATTGAAGGAGATCAGTACATGATGAGTCTGGGTGGTTTTATTGTCATCTATCATTTAAAACTGCATTTCCATGTTGTAAACCTTTATAAACTATTCATGAAATAAATTAACTGAAAACTTGCTATATCGTGAAGTATATCGTTATCGGGATATAAACATTTGGCCATATCAACCCAGCCCTGCCTACTTTGGCAGAATACTTGAGGTCACTGTCCAAGCTTTAACTTCCTGATTGATATCTTAAGATGTTGCTTCAAACGGCCCCACAACTGCTGCATTTATCCTCCCCCACCAATACTTCCTCGTTGGGATAATGACGCAAGGCTTTGAACCTTGCAACCTAAAATAACTTTTGCCGCCAGTTGAAAATCTGCATTTTCTCTGCATCAAAATGCGTCTAAAATTCATGGACATCATATGTTCGATCCATGGCACATTTCAAACGGAATCAAAAAATAACTTCTCGCTTCGTTGACTCATTAATTTTTTTGTCAGTAGGGGACCGATGGTCTGGAAGTAGAGGCTCTCCAGAGATGTAGCATACATTTTTTTTTTACTTATAACAATAGCAGGCATACAAAACACAAACAAATGAAGCGGAATTCAACAGATACAAACAGCCAATGGTGTTATATAAATACCATACACGCAAAAAAAAATACGTATATGAATTGTTTTGACAGCTTCTTTCTTGATAACATGATATTGATTTGATGTATAGTTAAACCTATCTACTTTTTGAGGTTTTCTAAAAAATAAACAGAAGAAAACATTTACACATCATGGGAAAATCTCTCAAAATGCCGAGGATAACAACCTGCCCAACTCTTTTCAAAGCCCATGCGTGAAAGAGCAGTACAAGAAAAGATAAGTCAAGTTTTCTTACTGTCCTCACAGGAGCTGTTATTAACATTTATGTCCCTTTTAAAAGTTTTGCTTTTGCACGATAAATGTTCTCAAAACATACATTACTTTATTTCTTTAAAAAAAAACGTACAAACACATATCGCAATACATAGTTATCACAAGAGGCTGCAATGTATATTTTGATATGTATTTTAGGCCATTTCGCCCATCCCTAATTTATCTATTTTAAATCCTTGTTTTATTGATTTCAGGTAAAATTCAAATTTCCTGAGTTTTTGAATGTGGATTTTTCATAAACTCTAAGCCTTAATCATCTAAATAATAACCGGAAAAAAAGTACATTGTCAATATCTTGCTTTGCATGTAATGAGCCTATGTAAAATAGCAGTTTCACATTTAAAGCTGAATTACTGAAATGGATTAACTTCTGCACAATATTCTAATTTTGGGTTTCACCTGTACATGTTTGTTATTGTTTGAACAGATTAACGCGGCACATTCAGGCAGCTGGGAGTTATACCAAGGACGAACTAGACTTGTGGAGGTCCAAAGTTCTCTTCCTGATTGTCAATGATGTCACATTAGGGAGTTTTTATATGAGCTGATACCTTAAAATAAATCTACAGGTGTGCCTTCATTTAGCTAAGATGCAATAGGCTTCTGATGTCGCCATCATAATCGTCATCTGTGATACATTATTCTGGCATCCAACAGAAGTCAATAGTTTTACACATAGAAAATACTCTTATCTGATTTACTGTCAAACAGGTAAAAGGGTGTCTTTATATGTAGTTTACGTAAATACCTGTTTTCAGATACATATCATAAAAAGTAATGCAATGAGTCCCAATCATGGTCTTTAAGGCATACTGCCCTGTATGTTTTGGATGTTCCCTGCTTATGTCAAGCTGATTCAGATGAAACATGCAGTATGCCTTGAGGACCACACTTGAAAAGACTGGTCTAATGACTGAACCTACAACACTGCAACACAATATAATAATTCAAGAGCATTACACTTATAATTTTTTTTTATTATAAATAATTCCAATGTGGAAATAACGCATAAGTATATTAGAGACTTTCTGCACCTCAGATCCTTTTTATCTGTTCCTCTCACATGGAAAAAATAAAACAATAACCTACACAATTAACAACAACTTCTTCTAAGACTGTATTAACTCTTGTATTGCAAATGCCGTGTCTGGCTTTGTCTATGACATAAGCAGGTGATTCTGAATAAACAGCCTACTAAACCAAAGGTTTATTCCATAAACATAAAACATGTGGTTTTGATATTAACTTGGCTGTTTCACATGCTAATATCTGCTCTATACTGAGGCAGAAACTTGAACCAATCTTAAAGGAAATAAAAGATGGTAAATTATACCATGAAGCAGACTTCCTGTATAATTTCCTTGTTCTTCTCCTCCTCATTGGACAGCAACCTCTGAAACAAGAGGACACAAAAACGTGTTTGTAACAAAACTGATTGGAGAATGCAGAAAAAAAGGCTTTCACTAACCACATTCTGCAGTTCCACAATTAAACCAGTGATTTTCTATCTGGAAGCCCAGTTAATTGCATCAGGTCACTGAATTTTTAGCAATCCCTCCTCCTGAGCAAGTATGAAGCAACAGATGGTACACTACATTGAGTCGTTAAATTTGCAGCAATCTCACATCCTGAAAAGGCATGCGGTGGCAGAGGAAAGGAACAATTCTCTTTTAATGGAAAGAAACCTTTAAGCAACTAAGTAAAAACTGCAACGTAACACAGTAGGGATGTGTATTGGCAAAATCTGATAATACAATATGTATCACAATACGGGGGGGACAATATATTATGATACTGTGATACAATCTGGACTAGGGCTGCACAATTAATCTGATTTTGATCGTGATTACGATTTTGGTGGCCACAATTAAATGAACCTGATCGTGCCTCTTTATGGTACACTGCCTCAACCAATAGTCTGCATGGCTAAAGCTTCATTAATCTGCCCAAATAAAAACCGCACACACGCCATTCAGCACTCATAATGGCTGCACTACGCTTGCTATGTAGCAGGTGAAAAGGAGTATTTGAGCAATGTAGTAAATCCAAATCTCCATTATGGATCTGACAAGTAAGACGAAAGTTCCTGAAAGTGTACTACTGCCACTGTAAGCAGCCGGTGGATGCTAGACTATCCCACAATGCAGAGGAAGATCCAAAATCATAGAAGAAAAAGGACCTAGCTAAAAATGGCTACAGACGAACTGTCAACCATTGACACAGCCGCAGTTTCGGCAGATAAATGTACGTGAAGCAATGCTACTGATTACTGCAATTGTTTTTTGGCTGATTAAACATTTAAGTTGTTAAGTCATACCAGACAAAATAACCGCTAAAGGATGGCGGGACCACAGGCGAACGTTACGTAAACATCTGGGTCAACAGAAGTCAAATGGGTCAAAGGACATGCAAAATGGTGGAGCAGAATGTCTGATTTCATGCCTATTATGCGATCGTTTGCTATGCAGTATTTACCATGTTAACGGGCGAGTAATAGTTGCTACGTAGCATATAGTAAATGCTAAGGACTTGGATGCAGGGAATGTCAAAGGCCTTTTCTGTATAAGCTGTAATTGTTTCTGTTAAATTGCACATTGAGATTACACGACTCTGCAATAACATATTTAGCTTGTACTTTTTTTGTTTGTTTTTTTGCATTATTTGTCATCTATTCTAATCTAGTTTTATTTTTCAGCAAAAAATTAGCAACATTGTACGTTTATAATTGGTGCAATAAAAATAGATATTTTATAGGACTGGATGAATGATCGTGATTCATAATCATGTTTACAATATTGATCAAAATAATCGTGATTATTATTTTGGTCATAATCGTGCAGCCCTAATCTGGACACGTGGGGGGGGGGGGGGGGGTATACCGTAGATTTACCTATTACCAAAATCACTTTGCCCGTGTTGGTAAATTTGGTATATATAAAAAAAAAAAACTGAAAAGCTGTTAGTTTAGCGGTGCTCATGACCCTTTAAGACATGCTGGGGTTCAGTTATGTGACTACGTACAGTTGTGTGACTTCATCCCATCCAGAAGGAGCAGCGCTGTCAAAGTAGCGACTGTTTAGACCCCCCAGTGACTCTTTTCCAAAAAAGCGAGCAACGACAAACGACTTTTTATGATGCTACTGGATACTTTAAGACTAACATGGAGCACGTATTATTGTTAATGCTTTCACTGAGCAGCGGAGCTGCATTGGCCCCAGTGGGCTCCCAGCCCAGGATGCTGCAGCTCCGCCCGCCCAAGTCCTGCTCAGTCGGAGCAAATATTAATCCCAGCTGAGTCAGGAATGTTGATAAATCGCGTACGCTTCTAAAATAAATGACTGCACACAAAATAAGTCACCAGTCACTCACAGCACCAGTAACTTCTTCATCTAGTCTGTGTGGTCGCTTCTATAAATCACGTCTGAGTCAAAACTAGACTGTAACAGATAAAGAGAGGAGTGGGAATCGAACCCCTGAATAAAAGGCTGGTTGAAGCTGTACAACACATTGGCACCAGTGTCCGGGAGCCTCGCCTCTCTGAGTGCGCCCAGGGCAGCTGTGGCTATAATATAGCTTGCCATCACCAGTATGTGACTGAATGTAGAGCGAAGCGCTTTGGAGTCCGTAGCGTCAAAATTTGTCTTTAAAATTCACAGACATATGTTCGATCCATGACACATTTCAAACCGGGTTCATAAAACAACTTTTTAAATCGCTCTATTGACTCATTAATTTTTTAGGCAGTAGGGAGCCCATGGACCAGATGTAGAAGGATCTGACTTATAGGGATGTGAATATTACAAAAACTCACGATTCGATTCCGATTCGTGGAGTGACGATTCGATATCTATTCTCGATTCAGAACCAATTAACAATCAATACTATTAGTTTTTAAAAAAGGTGCCAATTAGTAGGGCTTAGACAATATGCTTTTCTCTCAATTCAATTCTTTTATGATTTTTTTTTGTAAGTGTCGGTTAAATTTCAATTGAGATCCTTCAATATTGCAGATTTTTAATTCACTATAGTATTGAAAAGATATATAATTTTCTGAATGTTCTAATTCTCACATCTTAAACTTTTACAACAGAATGAATGAAAAGTAAAGACTTTCTGAAGTAAACTGCTACGTACTTAAATATACTCCATTAGGCTTAGGAAGTTTTATTTGATCATTTTTAAGAGTCCAATTTTGTCTAAAGAACACATTTGGAAATTATGATTCTCACACAAACATGTAAAACAATAAATCTGCAACTTCTATTGGGAAAATACACAAAAATTACTCTAACACTAACCACACTAATAGTGCTAAATGGCAGTGTAAAGCTTAACAAGTCAACTGTGTAATAATTTTGTGTTTAATTTGAAATAATGGTGAAAACCTGTTAAACTGCACATTTCTGTCATCTAATTTTTGAGATGTAAATATCTGAAGAACTTTTAAGATGCTGGTCACCATCTCCGAATGGTGCATATTCACTAGTTATTGTAACATGTATTAAAATTACAGGTGTGTTGCTCAAGTGCGCAAACAGGGAGTTCAAAAATGTAGTTGTAACGGACAGGACCAAAAAGACTAAAAACAGAAAAGCTCTTTTTTTAAGAAGCTGATCTTATTTCTACATGCATATTAGCAATATTTAGGAACGAATCAGTTTGAAATATTCCGTTCTGCAGCTCCTCTTACCTTAAGGGCATAGTCTTTTCCGCTGCTCATGTCCTGGGCTTCATACACAAAAGCGAATCCACCTAAAAAAATAAAATAAAAAAATAAAAATATTAAGCAAAACTTTTGAAAAACACAAGGGTATCATTTATATTATAATAACTCGCATCTGGAATACCTGGTGTATTGCAAGTAAAATGTATGACGCAGACCACGATGTCTTGTTACGCAATCCAACATAACTATCGTCCAAAATCAACTTCTTGGGTTTAGGACCAACTTGCTCTGACTTGATTACTCCCAGAGTTAAAACAGTGAAGGAAAAATATTGTGCTAACAAAGAACATTTATCTAACATCTTGTTTTTACATGGCTGATTACATGGGAGACCAAACTTAATTCATGCAGCTCATCACCAGAGAAAAATGTCAGCTGAATAATTTCTTAGCTTGATAGTTCCACCAACAAGCTCTCTAGACTATAAATAACGGTATAACCACAGTCTTATCTGTAGATGGTGAGCCGCTTCACCAGATGAGTTCAAACTCAACAAACTTGCTGAGAAACTTTTTGCAAACTTTTTCTGGCCTACAATAAGGCCTGCTGAAAAAATACAATTAATCAATAAAAAATAAATTAAAAATCAGTTTCACTCTGGGAGTCAGTATCTCAAAAATGGCAGTTGTTTTCATTAGAACCCTTTGCTAACAACAAGGAGAATGATTTTCTGTCTAGGATACTATTATTTGGACATTTTATTATGTGTTGCATGGAACAAATCTATGCAACATACTTCGAGTTTAGCTACCAGAAATATTGAGTGTGATTTGGATTATTTTAAGTGCAAGTTTGAAGGCAGACAATAAGTTTAGACAAAGAGCAATAAACTACAAAAAATCCTAAGAATAACTTATTTACAAGTTTTAGGTGATTTATTCATTTAGAAGACTAAAAGAAATCTAAAAAATCCTCGGTCTAAACACGTGAAGAGCAAGGTCACCATAGTGATGAGTAAATCTACAACCAGCTTCACTCTTTAGCGATTTATTTACCCAAGGATGGCTGCTCAGGTGTGTGCAAGACGGATTCATTATCCCAGTCCTGATTCTGTGACCTTGTTTGGTATTCGACCCAGTAACCCAATAGTACCACAGACTTCCTTCATGTGTGCAGGACACCACAAGCACATTTGATTTCTGAGCTCTTGACTAACATCCTATTTAATGTAGTTGATACTTAGCACAAGGGGCAATAATGAGCTATTGAACCTCTCCTTTATATTTCGTTAATTAATAGCATGATACAAAAAAAAACATACACTTGCTGCCATACTGTGGGGAACGCAGACCTGTACAAAGGCAGAAACATGAAAAGTTTATTTTTCTTGATTTCCAGTTTAAGCTGCAATACCCCTTTTCCACTTATCTATTTAAACTACCAGTACTTGATTTGATTGGAATGATATTCTATGTAGATTTTTAAATAAAAATAATATAGGTACTTGCAAGTGAAACACAAAAACCTCTGATTAGAGCCATTTATTCCACAAGCACCAAAGATCTGGGTGCAGAGCAACAAAGAAACCTTTTAGACGGCAATTTGAAAAAAAGGGGAGTCGTTTTAATGTAAAACGATCTCCACTCTCCTATTCCACTGGTTTAGTTGTTTCATTTAGCCTACAATGGGCCATACAGGACCAGCTCATTTAATGCAGGTGAACACGCTGATATCATTAGTACAAACAGATAACTTTCTAACAACATTGTGACCAACTAACTGTCAGCCATATTATTAACTAATCCTAGCCTTCTATTAACACATATTTTGGCATATCAAATTTAAAAGAACTTTTTGATGCAGATTTGTAAGGTATTATTTTAAAGAGCAATTACAATACTTTTCTTAAACACTTATCAGTAAAATAAAATGTCCTCTCTACTCTAATTTAACTGAGACTACTGTAAGACTAATGGCATTCTGTATTTTGGGAGACCAATTTTATGGAAAAACTAACTCCTTACAATAAAGGGTGGAAACAAAAGTGTGGGGGGAATCAGGTGTGCTACACTGGAAGAAGTAAAACGGAATGCAGTTAAGCAATTTCTTCAGTGTCAGGTAATTTTATTTTATTTTATTTTTTTTGCTTAACAACTGTACTTAAAAAAATATAGGTGAGTTACTGGTATCAAGGTATCCCCAGCTTTGAAAAGGTTATGGGTCTAAAATTGTTTAACTTGTTGCATCATATCTTCAGTTCCTATTCCATGAGATGCCAGAGGAAGTGCTGTGGAGCCTAGATTAACATAGTCCTGCCCCTCCCCAACTTGTTTGTGTTTCCTCTGGTTAGCTGGCTAAAGAAGAAAAAAACAGCTACACTTTTACTTCACTTACAAAAATATTTCAAAATCTGTCTGGAAACTTTCCAACAGGAAAATCAACTACTAAATAAACTAACTTCAATCTTATTTATACAAGGCTGCCTTTAAAAGACAAATTACAAGGTATTTCCTGCTAACTTGTTTAAAAGCATGTCTAATTAGCAGCTACAATTAACTTGTTATATTTATATTGGTTTGAAATTATTGGACTGGTAAAAAAAAAAAGAATAATATTATGCAGAACAAACACTATTAGTGTTTTTGTTTTAGATAAATATCAAGTGGGTTATGTTACGCAGTTTTATAGCAAACTCCTGGTAAAATCCCCGTGCAAAGCATACAACTGACTTTTCCGCTCAGATTTATTTTACCGTGGTCCCAGGAATGAAATAAATGAAAACTTAAAGCTTTCTATCCATTGACGTTAATGCCCCTTTGTAGACAGCAGAAAACATTTGTTAACATCAAAACAAGTATCTCCACGCTTACATGTATACTGTCGGAAGTCCAAATATTAAAAGGAAGATGAAAAGGATCTATCCTATGGAGAACACCAAAAAGATAAATAAATGCTTACATTTTGATTTCCCCCCCTTTCTTTTAACGTTTATCCCCCGTTCCAAATGCTTTAAAAGTCGCTGTGAGTCACACGAGACGATCCAGAAAATAGCAGTAAATGCTTTGGTTATTTGTGGGAATAATAATCAGCAAGTATGTTAAATCTGGATTCATCAGTATAAGTTTATTGCTGACACATCTCAAGTAGTTAGGCACACACAGTAGTTGTGTGTCTCCAAAATATATGAATAGCTGCCAAGGTTCAATATTTGTCGTCAACCAGCCACAACAACAAGATAAAAACGAACACATCCAACTTAAATATGTTCTCCCTCAATACTGCCATTTTACCAATCAATTCAAAGCTGATCCAAACATAATTCTAGTGTTTGCTAGGTGAGTCACGGCGATGCACTTGCTAACCAGCTCAATTGACGTTGCTAACGTGATAGCCAGCTGGGCTACCTAGCATGCCTTGTTTGCAAGACGTGACAGTCACGTCCGTATCGGTGGAGCACTGTCTCACCTTCAGCAATCACCCGTTTTATCCTCAGTTTCATGTCACCAAGCTCAACGACTTGCCCCACGAAGTCATTTTGGTCCCGACTGGCCCCTCCGGACGAGCCGGGCCCGGCTAGAAAATCCAGTGCCGACTGAAACAGGGACATTTTTTTTTTTTATCCGGCGTCCGTTTTCAGGCCGCTTATTGAACAAGAAATTAACGTCCAAAATCCCTGCTGGCTCAACAAAAACACTCTCCAGCGGCCTATTTAGTTAACAGCAGGTCTTATATCCAGGTGATACAACTCCTTCATTTAATGCAGACATCCTCTTCCTGCTGTTAAACTGACGAAACAGCCATCATATCGGCGCGGACTGCTTCCGTGAAGAGTGAAAATGACGTCGAAAACGACTCAATCATGTGATTCTGAAAAAAGCCTGAAGCAGACTTGTGTGTTCATGCGCTCCGTTTGCAATAGCATCTAAAAGCGAATAAATAAGTGAATAAACATATATTTTTAAACGTGATCTATCTCATTTCAGAACACAAAAGAAAATAATCCCCAGTCAGATGTGATTAAACAGATATAGAGTTCCGCAAATGTCACAATTCAAATCGGTTATCACTGCAAATAAAAGTAATAAACATACTATCAAAAATAGCCTGCATGACTAAAAAAACAAAACTCACTATTAGGCTACTAAATAATCAAGTAGCCTACAGGTCTGAAATAATGAATGATCACTGTTTTTATTAATCTCATTTAACGTTAATGGTCGTTTTAGACTCCACCAAACTTTAATGAAACCTGGGATAATTCAACAGGGACAACATGGAGCCCGTATGTGCAGCCTCTATGAGCCCCATGAGGGGTGCTGGTGGGCTAAGTGGACATGGGCATCAACTGGGAAAATTCAGCAGGACCCACATTACTTTTCTAACATGGGCCCCAAATGGGATGCCCATGTATGCTGGCTAAATGGGCCCCATCATGTATAAATATGGGCCAGTCAAGTGTGGGCTGGAGCTGGATAACATGCATGTTGGCTATACATGGAATATAAGTGTGCTAAGTGGGCATGGGCTTGAACTGGACAAATTTTGTAGGTCTCATTTGGTTTCTGTTTCATGGCTCCCATATCTGAAGCCCATATGTGTAACCTCTATGAGTCCCATGAGGAGTGATGGTGGGCTAAGTGGGCATGGGCATCAACTGGGATAATTCAACAAGGCCAACATTACCTTTCTAATATGGGCCCCAAATGGGAAGCCCATGTATGCTGGCTAAATGGGCCCCATAAAGTATATTTGTGGGCCAGTCAAGTGGGGGCTGGAGCTGGATAACATGCATGTTGTCTATACATGGAATAAAGGTGTGCTAAGTGGGCATGGGCTTGAACTGGGCCAATTTTGTAGGTCCCATTTGGTTTCAGTTACTTTGCTACCTAATCTAAAGCCCATATGTGTAGCCTCCAGCCCCATGAGGGGTGATGGTGGGCTAAGTGGGCATGGGGATCAACTGGGATAATTCAACAGGGCCAACATTACCTTTCTAATATGGGCCCCAAATGGGAAGCCCATGTATGCTGGCTAAATAGGCCCTGTAAAGTATACATATGGGCCAGTCAAATGTGAGCTGGAGATGGGTAACATGCATGTGGGCTATACATGGAATTATAAGTGTAACAAGTGGTCATGGGCTTGAACTGGACAAATTTTGTAGGTCCCATTTGGTTTCAGTTACATGGATCCCATATGTGAAACCCATATATGCAGCTTCTATGAGCCCCATAAGGGGAGATGGTGGATTAAGTGAGCATGGGTTTGAACAGGGACATAACATGTATTCCCCATCTGGTTCTGGTTACAGGGGTCCAACATGGGAAACCCATATATGTAGCCTCTATTATTCCAGTGAGGGAGTAATGGCGGACTAAGTGGGGATGGGTGAGGAAATTCAACGTCCATGTATGTTGGCTAAATCGGCCCCATAACATATAAATATGGGCAATGCGAGCCTAAACTGGAGTTGGGTAACATGGGCATGGGCTATATATACCACTTTTGGCCCACCTGCAGCCTACATGGCACAATACATGTGGAGCCAACATGGAAACTGCGGATAAACCCACTTGGGACTCAAATCTTCAACCCCTTTACAATCCTCATGGGCCCTACATGGAGTTGCTGGCTGGGTAGTGATTTGAATCAAACCAATCAAGCTCCAGCTCTCTTTTCCAACCATTTTTGCTTCACTTTGGTGAACCAAGCTCATCTGGCCCATCATTTAGTTCACTGTTCTCCCCCAGCCTGTCAGGTTTGGACTTTATTGTTTTATTATAAGATGTGTCCATTTTTCCTGCCACCAGATGCTTGTTTCTGTCTTTGGGTCCTTCACAATGCTAAAAAATGACAGAAACAGTCGTCTAGGCTTGTACATAGACAGGTATATATCAGCAAAATTTGCCGGCAGGCGAGTAAGTGATGTTGACAAGATCTAAACCAAGATTAAACTAAAATAACCCTCAGATGGTCTGTCTGGCTTAATGTTGGGGGGTAAAGCTTTACACACTTTCCTAGCATACTTGTTTTTTATCCCTGCTATGACCCAATTTGAAATAAGTAGCCAGGTGAAAATGTTTCTAACTTGTTGCCACCTTAGAGGTGTCAAACTAATCAGTAGAAGACAAAACCCTTAAAATGGAGTGATGGCAACAATATCAAGTTAATCTGGAGTAAAACAAATCTTCTTTAACCTAGATAATAAAAAAACTGAAAACCTGACTAAATAAATCAAATAATATTTATGCAGGCTTTTGAAAAATCCCAAACATTTTATAGCATATTTTTTTCACTTATTCAATTATGTATGTACTCAGTATCTAAAGACCAAAAAGAAGCTTAATTCATGTGTATTTCTCATTCAGTTTATTTAATCATGACTTTATTGTATTCATTTACTGACCAACTTATTTATGTATAGATTTGTGGGACTTTCTGCCCTCTATACTGGTAGGCACAGAAAGAGACTAAAAATATATAATTAAAATCTTACTTCAGGTAAATTAAAATAACCCTGACCATGTGGTTGGAAAGGGTAAAAAAATAAATAATTGAATAAAAGTGAGGATTAATTGGTAGGTATTAATACTCCAAAGTTAAACTGGGAAATTTTAGGTAATCTTGTACATCAAGGATGTAGGCATGAATCAGAATCCATGCCACACATTATCAGGAACTATACTGCCATCTAAAGGATCGATGACGGTACAACCTCAACCTCCCACTTGTTAGAGTACAATGTTGCTTTAGTTGCCTTCTTTGGGGGAATTCATCATTTGTGCAACAAATGGAAATGTGACCAATCAGAACTGTCATGGTAAATCCTTTGGGAAAAAAGGACATGTGGGTCAGAGAAACAAAAACAACACACACCAATCCCAGAGAATAAAAGAGTACTAGCTCAGATGACCATATGGAATGTGTGAAACCCAAATTAAATGGTTGTAGCTTTGTCGGATAGCAGTGTGAAAAGAAAAGGCATTACTGAAATTCTTTAAAACTGCCAGGGAATCTTTTCACTTGATTATCTCATAAGCTGGCTAAAAGAAATGCCAAGAAATGTCAATAAATCCTGAATACCACAGGATCGTGTATACTTAAATCTGTTTGTTGAACAATGAGCTGAAGTTGGTAAAAAATTAAGAGAACTACTGAATACGTGTGTGAAAAGGTGTGTATAAAAGGAATTTGGCCAGACTTTGGCCAGACCACAGGATAACTGAGCCACTGTTATGATAGAGCTTTATTTATCATACCAAAAAAAAAAAACTGGTGAAGGGACACTATAAGTGGAGATTGTTTTAAAACTGAATTAATTTACTTATATTCTTGCTTTAGTGAATGCAGTTTTCATCATAATAAATTGTATTTGCGAAAAATTCTGGTTTAGTTATGCTGCTTATTCTCATATTCAAAAACTGTATGTTCACCTAAAGAGGTAGGAATAGATTAGGCAGTGTTTTGGCAGAGAAGGGGTGAGGGACAGAGTTGATTATGGTTGTGCATGATTGTTTTTGCTTTGTTTTCTTTATGTATTTTGATCCGTTAATATTTTTTATCATATAATGCACTTTGAGCTGATTTTAAAATGAAAAGTGCTAAAAAATGTGATTTGATTTGGACAGATGGTAAATTGTAAATAGTAGTAGTAGTAGTAGTAGGCTGTATTCTGGACACTTAGTGCACGGTTTACAACCAACAAAACATAAAACATTAAAAGCAGGAATAAACATTATAAAAGTGTAACCGGCTACAGTCTAAGACAGAGGAAGACTGTTTCCATATCCTTGACTGGTAGCGTATTGCACTAAGTGTTGTTTAAATGCAGACAAATCATATTTCCAGAACTGTTCACCCTACAAATAAATTTATAAATAAGATTTCTTAAAACAGCTTGAAGGGTATTTACCTTCGCATTCACAAACTTCCCATTTTCACTTATCCATCTAGGCTTTCTCAGTATCAAATGCAGAGCGTCATTATAGGCTACCTGCAACCTACGCATTCTGCTTTTTTTGTAATTAGTCCTTAAGTGGGCTGTATATAATGGTGTACAGTAAGCCTTAAACGGCCTTAAATAATTATGTGCCACTGACATACAAATTTCCTGCCTGCTGTATCAGAACCTAGAATAGAGGTTTCATCCATTAAATTGATATTTACAATAATAAATAGGAGGGTTTTTGTTACTGCTTTGTGAACTTACAAAAATAATTTTTTTTTTAATATGACTTTCAATTATTATTGTGTTTATGTTTTTTAACATATTATAATTTTTTTAATCACCAAAGACTTAGAAAGAGTTTTTCATTGTGAAACAGCAGTTTTATGAGACTCATTAAACAAGTTATTCTGGTCCCTTCTGGTACCTCAGGTTATGCCAGTTAGAGACTACAACATACATCATATTCAGATTGCCTTTAGAGAAAAACAAAACAAAATAGTGACAATGCCTGAATCCCTTCAGTGTCAGCAAAGATAAACAGAATGTAATTTTCTTTTTCTGGCAAAATTGTTCTTAAGGTAATCCTTCTAAATGAGAACAGCACTCAGAGAGCACAGACTTCTGCCAAGGCAGCTCAGTCTGACCTAAGGGGTGAAATGGATCTTTCCCAAAATCTAATCACTTCTTTCTGATCTCACTGCTGTAATGAGTACAAGTATGAATTTAATTAGTAGCTCAATGAACAAAATAACAATTTCCAAACTTTCCACAAGGCAGAGTTTAATTGAACACTTATTTAACTTCATAACATGAAATTAAGGTTAATAATCTAATTTAGATCACAAAATCTTCAGTTTTACTCAAATTGGTTGAAGCAAAAATGATTACACCCTGCAACAAAAACTACTACATCTAGTATTTTGTTTGAGCACCATGATTTTTAAGATGATTTCTTCTGGGCATGGTCTAGGCAATCTAGGTAACATCTATCTTTTTCCATTCTTCAAGAATAACCTATTTTAGAGCCTGTATGTTGGATGGGAGGGATTCTCAAGTTGTCGCTTCAGAATTCCCTACAGGTGTTTGATTGGGTCAGATCAAGAGACAAACTTCAACTGTGGTTGAATGCCTGTTAATTAGAAGTTTGTAGTCTTAACAGTGGCTTTTCTCCTAGGTCTATAATTGGGGTGTACTCATTTTTGCAACATGGGCGTGAATACATTTGTTAGGTAATTCACTTTTTTTGTGTGTGCAAATGAACAAATCTTGTTTGCAATCAATGGCCCACATTTGTGGAAGTATTTTGTAGTATAGCATATCATACAAAATGTTGATTCTGATAGGAAACTAAAGGTTTTCTGACAAACGTAGTTGGGCAAATATATATATATATATATATATATATATATATCTGTCTGCCTGTCTGTCTTGTCTTACTTCATTCCTTTTCACCCACAAGGAAGAATTTACAATAAAGTCCTGCTTGTACCAAACACAAATGAATGACTGAATAGGGAATAGCCTATCGATAGGTAAGGTCCTTAGTTTTCGCAGAAGTAAGCAAAATGGCAAGGTGATAGAGATTTTAATAATTAATTAAATAGTTTTCGATTAAGTTGGGGTGCCCAAGTCCAGTCCTCGAGGGCACATCTCACCATCCTACAACTTTTTGATGCATCCTTTCTTTAACACACCTGAATCATATGAACTACTCATCATCAGACCTCTGTAGTGCTGAATGACAGAATTCATCTAAGCCTATTTGATTCAGGGGTGATGGAGCAGGGATGCTTCTAATGTTGGACAATAGAAGCTCTTAAGGACTGGACGTGGGCCCCAGTGGGTTAAAGTATCCATTATGCAACTAAAGAACCCGACCATAGCAGCAGGGTAAAATGAATCAAACCAATAAACAACAGGCACTGTGGAGAGCATATTTTGTGCTCTGTGATTGGTTACACCCCAGAGCTTATCGCCTATCCCAGCTCTCTGATTGAAAGCTGTAGTTGCAGCACCACTTTCAGCTTTCCTTTGAGCACAGAGAGACAGTAGTTCAACGCTGGAGGTACGCCTCCTGCATGGAGCGATTGTCGGCTGATGTGGAACCAGTTCGCTAAGGACCAATCAATGTCCCGGGGAAGTTTCCCGCGCGCACGCCACCTTCGACACTGTTGCGCGTTCACATGTGGGTGACGTTCAAGATCTCTATCGCCTTTTCGTGTTAGTTAAAGGGATGTCTATGAAAAACAAACAAAAAAAACATCAGCATAAATTTGTTTTGCGTTGGTAACTGCATTAGTTTATTTTGTTACATTTTTTCTTTATTTTTGTTTCATTCATTTAGTTTCTTAAATGAAATATAAATTAATGATTTATTTTTGGTCACATTGGCCCTACTATAGGGAAGAGTTAAACTATTTTAAAATTCTGTAACATTTAGACTTCCGACAATCAATGTGCAGTATTGAATGATGCTTAAGGGATTAAAACCTTTTAGAGGTAATATAAATAAGAGACAAATAGGCCTAACAAAATTTCTATGGGGGAAAAACGAAGACATGATGAAATTAGTGATAAATTGATCAAGAAATAAAAACGTGGACTATCTATATTACCATAAAGCATAAACTGTATCACTATTATGACTAATTAATTAACATGGACTTTAGTTTGTCTAAAAAGCACCAGTTGTCTAAAATCCACAAAATGATGTTCCATTAAAGATAATTTATTAGGAGATAATTTTCTGCACTGTCCTCTTTATTGTGAAAAAGGCTTGGAGATTGAGGGAGTTGTAGCTAACAGAGCAATTACTATTCTTTTGTATAGTTGCTATGAGTCCAACTACATTTCTCTTATTTTTTTTAAATACTACAATTCGGTTTTGAAACATTAGGTATAACATTAAATGTTTTTTTTTTCACAAACCTCTATGATTTTAATAAAAACATATATTTAAATATGAATATAACTGTATAACGGAGCCATGCCTCCTTAAAGATCTATGTATTTTTGTAGCCTTAATTATTTAGGATTATCATGTCCCAGCTCACTGAGGATCCTAACCAGCATATAAAATTGGTCTGTGTTGAAATTAACAGAGGTGAGTAAAGTATCAAAGATTTTACTCAAATATTTTTTACATCTTCTTAAGAATGGCAAACAAAGACTGCTTTATCTGATTTATTTGGAAAATGTTATAGTCATACAAACAAAAACAGAACTTATGTGATTTTTATTTTATTTAAATATGTAAAAATGGTAAATAATCTCAAAATTATGAAAATAAAAATTTAGGGCAGAAGAAACACATTTCGAAATCTCAGTTGTCCATATTTTTACAGCAATAGCCATCAATCCTATTTTAAATAGACTCAAGAATGCAATTGCTGTAGCCTACTTTAAAGCTATATAAACAAAAAGTAGCCTACCTAAATTTTTTTTTTTTTTTCTATGAAAGTTTTCTCCATAGTTGCTCTAGTCGTGACAAATGTGTTTACAGCTTAGTTTCACGGACCAATGCGAGATATTTTTTATTTGGCCAGACTCGAACTTCCCCCATAGTAACTGCATATTTAGTCGCTCACCTTTTGGTCTGTGGAAAATAAATTCTTTAAAGATTTCTGAAGGTTATTTTGAAATCACATGCAACATTTTCAAACACTATTGATCTTGAACACCCCACGCGCCAGTTTACGTCATGACGCCGGGGCATGGCCTTACAGCTTTCGTTGACACACCCCCACGCTTTGCCTTTGACTGTACGTTATCTAGCTGACTGCCCCACAGTTTGGAGTCATTCAAACAAAACAGCTAGCCGGTGACTTAAACACATCCCCGCACTTCCTGGAACGGTCAGCTGTTCGCGAAGAGCTTAGCAAGACGTGGTGTTTTTGCTGCTGTCAGGAGGGACGCAACAAAAGATGTCCAAAGACACGGAAGGAAAGTGCGAGAAGATCATGGATACGGAGAGCAAGGTGCTTTGGTACCCGGACTCCAAGAAGAACACACAGATGGACACGTTTAGGATACAGGTCAACTCGGACTACGGACTTAATCTAGGTGAGTGGGGATGAGGGAGGGGAGACCAAGATCTAGGCTCATAGAAGGTGTGTCAGAGACTGTCTAAGTCGGATTTCATTGAGCCTACGAAGCTGCAGACCGAGCTTCAGAAAATAGAAACACTCAGTGGCTCTGTCTGATTCTTGTTAGCATCGTTTCATCCAACGTCTAAACCTGCTTGTCTGTGCAACGTTGAAATATCTGTATGGGGTGGGTGGAATTAGCATCAGAGGACTGTCGCTAAGCATGGCATCAAATCTCTTTCGGTGCTCCCATTTTTAGTTGTAATTAGCAACTTACAACACAGTATCCTGGCCCGATTGTCACTGGTAGAGATGCCGGGCGATGAAAGAGTTGTCTCAGTTGTTTCTGTGAAAACTGACACCGCTCTGTGGAATGCAGAAAAACGTGGCGAAAACAATGGATGGAAAGGTGTTATCGAGTGGGAGTGATGCCAGAGGTTTAATGCTGGTTGAAATTGTAACCAATAAAAAAAATAAGCTATTAAGTGCTTATTGGTTTATGAATATACATCGCCTTTTCCAATTACTTTTCATAACGATAAGTTTTGTTTCGTACAAAGTGGAACGGCTACGTTCCATATCTCTATCCAAGTGGTTTCCAAACCTTTCATTGCAAATAATACTGCTAAGTGACGCCATACTAAAAATAAAAGAAAATTAAATTAACCAACAAAAAAAAAACAGTTCTCTCCATTAGTGCTGCAGGGTTGTTTCCAAGGTTCAATCATGCAACTTTTCCTGAAGTTGCAATCTAATTTGGGCGACTCAAAGGTTTTCTACCAACCTTGATATCAGAATCCAATATGGCTGCCTTGCATTTAAAACAACCCATCCATCAATCGTCTTCCCGCTTATCCTGGTGAGATGTGGGATGGATGCAAACTGCAACTTCCAGCAGTTTGGGCTCGACACACTACGGGATGCAACGTTGCATCTCTCCCATTCATTTTCAATGGCAAATTCGCGACAAATCGATAATCGCGAGTCTCCCTCCTGCTAAGCGACACACGAGCATCGTGTGTTGGAAATTGCGCTCGTGCATGTATCGTACACACACAGGCCTGCAAGGAGATCCCAGAGAGTTGACAGGACTGACAGGATACTACTTTGTCATCTCCAGGAAAACATGGAGGAAAAATTACTATATGTAACTTTTTTTTTGTTTCTTATATAGCAAAGGCAGAACTAAGAGTTCACTCACTCTAGCAAAATCTTGTGACAATTCATATCCGCTGCTTTTTCACCCCAGAACTGCACTGGTAGCTGTTGGCTCCTCGTTCCCATACGATCGGCACTCGCTCCCGGAGAGTGTAGGGGCGCCAACTTTTACCCCGGCGGGAAGTTTTCCAAAATAAAATCAGAGCTGAGAGACAGAGAGTGAAATAATGCACAGACACAGAATTTCTGTTTCACACTCATACACATCTGCAGATGGAGAACAGTCAGAACTGAGTTGATCTGAACTGAACTGAACTGTCATGTACAGGGGTGTACCATTTTTATTAAAGAAGAACAAAGCACATAGTCACATGTCTATTCTCCTCCCCCTAGATTTTATTACACCAAACGTTTATTCTCAAGGTTTCCTGAGTTATCGCTGTAACCATCCGGTCTGTTTATGACTGTCTACTCTCTACTCTGTTTCTTATCTCCGCATCCCACTTTTACAACGTGCAATAAACTTTAGCCTAGAGTTTTACGACTTAAAAGCTTTCCCCCATAAACCATACTTGACAAACATTTCTTTACTATCATGCAAGCTAATAAAAACAGACTTTTACTTTCTGAATACTAACTAAAGATTATATAAACATATTCAATACGAGACTGTTATATAAAGTAGCCCTAAAAAATATCAATCCCGACATAGCCCAAAATTATCTCTTATCTGATAACTAAAATCTAAACCACTGAAGACTCGCAATTTTCCCTGGAACAGAGGGCGTTGGCGGCTTTTCTTGCCAGCTGCTGCCTCCTGCTGTGTGTCTGGTTTTCAATGTGGCTTAGATGAGTTTCCCTTATCGCGGCCGTTTGACGCCTCCCATGTGTAATGCCCATTAGGTGGGAGCCGGGGTATACATTAAACATGTCGTTGGACAAACAACCATTCATAAACATGCTTATGTCATTCAAAAGGGAAATCTATTGTAATCAGTTAGCCTAGCAGTTATATTTTGGGTACCCAGAGAGAAATTACGCTTGCTCATAGAGAAAATGTAACCTCAATTTAGAAAAGCGACAGGCTGGATTTCGAAGTCAGGACCTTCGTGCCACAACGCAATTGTGCCAACAAAAGCACCAATGTACAACTCGCTCCACGTTTTAAAGTTTGCTCCAGTCAAACAGCTTTGTTGTATTGCTTCGGATTTGCATCTTGTTAAGTCTTTGGCACGCACAGTTTGTAGAGGGAGTTCTCAAGTTTTTCTACTGTACTCTTCTCTAAGGTAGTGTTTTTTTCAAGTAGTTATTATATATCTATAAATTCTTATTTTTAAAAGTCCTAATTACTAACACTTTTGATTGCTGGCTTAAACCCATACACACCAGCACACATAACACAGAGTCTTATAGTTTGGATAAGATACCTGTTAGCTTTATTTAGAAAGGATGCATAAATACTTTTTGTTTTGTGGCTTGTTTAAGCTCATTAGCAAGTAGAACCTTCTTTTAATATAATCTCCCCTATAAAAAAGCAGTACTTCTGAGTTGAAGATTATCTGTAAACTTTACACAGAAAGTCTAGGTTTTTACCTTTCTCTGTTAGTGGTGGAAGTAGAACATGCTATTTTTTTGTGGTGATTCCAAACTTTTGGCAGGCAATAAAGTATACAATGTTTCCTGGTAGATGGTTGGTCTGTTGTTAATATTTTATATTAGGGCTACATCCTAAAAAAAACACAAAAAACCCCCAGTCGTCAACGCTGTGTTAAATTTGATGGCATCTAATGTTACCTGCTCACTCTTTGCATATGTGTAACACGTTTGGGCCCGTTTAATAAACATTAGATTGTGTTGTCATAAAGATGAGGGTCACAAAAAGGAGGGTTAATCATCATCATCATCATCATCATCATCATCATCATCATCATCATCATCATCATCATCATCATCATCATCAATGATTGCTTGCATAACCTTTGGGGTATTTGATGAGGAACTGTGTTCAGATGCAAGATGGGTAATATGTTTCCAAGAAGGGTTATATGTTGATGTTTTTTGTGTGTGTGTATTCTAGCAAACTACAGTGATCTTTACCAGTGGTCTGTAGACTCTTATCCAGAGTTCTGGGCCGAGGTGTGGCGCTTCTGTGGAGTTGTCAGCTCCAAATCATTTGAGGAGGTAAGTGCAACTTAGAAATAATGTCAAGTAATAATAATAAATAAAGCAAAATTAGTGTAAGATTTGGCCTAATTTTGAATATTAGGGCTCAAATCAAGTTTTCAAGCTTTCCCCTACAATTTTCTTTTATAGAATAACATGTTGAGCTACGTTGATACAAAGTGTCGGTGCATTACTGTAAAGGACGTGGCAGTATTTCAAAACGACTCCTAATTGTTAGTGTGTGGTCATGAAGTGCTGCCTCCTATTACCCACTATTTCTGTTGATTATCTTAATGTTCCTTAGTTCCAGGATGCTGGCACTTCCTTAAGGCAATAAACTAAGACATGATTGGCACGCCTCTTCTGTAAACATTGGTTATATATCTACCTGTATGTATGCTACCCCCTACATAGTCTACCCTAATATTAGCCTTGGAAGACAGGGCTGGGACACAGTGAATGAATCATTTTAGATCAGTTGTTCTTTGGCAGCTTGTCTGGACTTTCATGAGGCATTTTTTAAATAGAAAAAATATTAAATGTGCAAAATTGAAAATATAATTGACAAGGGACTTTATTGAGTCAGAGAAACGTGACAGAACAGACTGAAATGATTTGGTTTTTGAGTCTCTGTTCCCTTGTGTTTTTCCCTGCCGGTCGTAACAGGTGGTGGACGTATCCAAGCGGATCTCAGATGTTCCAGAGTGGTTTAAAGGAGCTCGACTAAACTACGCCGAGAACCTGCTTAAGCATGCTGACCAGGACAAAGTGGCTCTCTATGCTGCAAGTAAGTAGATGTAGAAAGGAGTTCTGATTAACACTGCATCACATTAAATGGTATGCTATGTACAAATACAAGGCTGGATTTCAAGGAAGCGAGTTAAGTGTATAGTGGAACATTCCAATCGATATGGTGATGCGCTTCTGACGTCACTCTGTTATTAAGTTATCTGCTGCGGCCTCCCATGCCTTTCAATTTCACTCACTAATGGATAGGTCCTTCTTTATTGATGTGTGTCTGTGTTCTCTGGAGATTGTCTTGTACATGGCCAGCCTCCTTGAGGAGCAGTAATGTAATTGTAGAAATACCCGTTGGTCAGGATCCTTTGGAACCATAAATGTCAGCAAGGTATTACTCAGAGAGATAGGTTCTGTTTTCTTATCTGCCAATCGCTCACCTGCTGTTATTGTGTCATATGTTCCCATGCCAGTGTTATTTTTCTTGTATCTCTTGACATTTAGATACCAATATTTAGCATAAAGACTTGTAAAACTCAAATAATTGGGATCAGAAATCTCATTTCTTTTAAAAAGTATTTGTAATGTATGCAGGTTTCTGACTTCTGGTTCACGTATTAATTCTGCGTGTTTCTCTATGTACTAGGGGAGGGGAATGAGGAGATTGTGAAGGTAACGTTTGGAGATCTGAGGCGTGATGTGGCATTGTTTGCTGCAGCAATGAGGAAGATGGGCATTCAGACTGGAGACAGGGTTGTTGGTAAGTCTTTGTAATAATCTGTCTCTTAGGTGGAATGAAAAAAAGAGCATATGGAATTGGTCTGTTACAGTCCCTTAGAAAAAATATGTACAACTACCAGCTTTTTCAAATTTCTTACTGGTATAGATGTTTTGTTGAAATTTATTTTAGGTGATGCAGTGGTGCATCATTGAGAAAAGGAAGGAAGCGCTACTTTGTTTTCATATTTTCATTTTACAAATAAAAAATGGAAAAGTGTGGTGTGTAATTGTTTTCACTCCTGTTTACTCTGTGACCAATTGGCTTCAGGAGTCACCTAATTAGTGGAGAGCAAATCTGTGAATGTCTTAAATGTTTATTATAGAAGATAAGTGAAAGTTATATATATTTTTATTTACCAAGAGGCCCATGCAAAGTCTGGAGGAGCTACAGCTCGGGTGGGTGAATATGTTTGCATGACATGTAGTCATGAACTCCTCAGGAAAAGACAGTTGTCAAAATAATCAAGATAATTGCAATGAATTAATTACAGCTATATTTAGCATACAATGCCATTTTTAAAATCGGTTTAATCTAATTTTTATGCTCTATTAAACTGAAACAGAAAATGTACATTGGGTTTCGATAATAGTAAATTCCATTCACATAATGGCTGTGATGGGCAAAATTGTGCCAGCCATAGCCACTAATGTGGCCCTCTAGACTCTAGAGGACAGAACCTTTAAGTTCTATTTATGTGTTCCAAAATATAATTTTATCAATAAAATTAAACCTGTGTTTATTTGAACAGTCTTAAATCACATTGTTATTATTAGACTTTCAGCATGATTTGATTTTAAGAAGTACTTGTTTTATACAGAGACAGATTTTTTAAAATTAATATTTTAACAGTTTGTTACAGTTTTTCAATACTTTCTGCCACAGCTGGCCCTTTAAGGATATTCATGAACTTGATGTTGCCCAAAATGGAAGTGAGTTTGATACTACTGCTTTAGACCAACTAAGAATCCGTGGCAAGACTCGCAAATTGATGCTCGCAGATCCTCCCAATTATGTTTGATGGAGTTTTTTTGTGAAAAAAGAATCATCAAACTTTCATGCCTAGATGTGGAAAACTTGTGGAGACATACAGCACACATATTTGCTTTAATTGCAGCAAAAAGTGGTTCCAGAAAGTGTTTACCCTGTTCTTTCTGGGGATTTTTCCCCTAATAAAATTTAAAACAAGAATCATCTTACTTCCCTTACTTATGCACTACTTTATGTTGATCTATCACATGAAATCACAGTCAGACCTTTTGAAGGTTGTTGTTCAGATGATATGAATTACTGGACATTTTATGTGACCTTTTTTACTTTATGGGTCAATTGATCTAATATATCTACTTAAATCCTTACCCCTCTACTTACATCCTCCTCACATACCCACATTTGGTAGCACATTGCAGCAAGATTTTTTATTTATTTTTTAAACACTATATATGTTGAGGAGGGTTTTTTGGCACAAATATCTCTATGAATGTAACCATTTATTTATTCAAAGTTCATATTTGTGCAAGGAGGGATAGCTGAGGCTGTGTTTATACCTCAGCACATCCTGTTAAAGAAAATTCATTCATACAGAACCAAACATTGAAGATAGGTAACAGTTCAGTTTGATATAGTATTAAAAGAAATGTCAAAATAGAAACAAGTCTTTAAAGTTGAAAAAAGATAGGTTCATTAATGCATTTTAGGAGTTTTCAGTACCACTAAGAACAGTTTGGGGCTCATAATGTATCAAATATCAAATATTTTATACATGGGATACATGGGATTTCTACTCTCTGGGTGTAGTTGCTGTATGGTTGGGAAGCAGTTTCTACTAAAAGCTGAGCTTATTGAGGAGCAATGATGAAATTATGATGAAATCAAAATTTATGTTTAGTTCCATTAGATTTAAACACTCCTTCGAGACAGTGGCGTACAAAGTAAAACAAACCACCCACTATGTTTGAGTCCATATTATCTGTGTCAGCCATTCCCAGTGTGTTATAATTAAAATGTTCTGCTCTAAATATGGTATGAAATTTTACATTAAGCTGAGGTTGAGTCTGATTACTCACATGCTCTGTAGCCATCTGACATTTCTTTGACAAGAACAAAGTTGTTTGTGGATTAAAAATGAGTTATACTGTATAGGAATATACACTAAATATTTCATGTCTGTTAACCACTATTGATAATATTCAGTTATCTAGTGCAGAAGAAAATCATTTGCTCGTTTTTTACTGTTTTCCCTTGTGCGTGCCCTGTGATGTCCATTAAGTTTCCAGCACTCGGTAGCTCTCTTTTAATAGTTGCAATATTTACTAAAAAACGCCTCTTTGGGTAGAGACATGGACTTCAGTAGAGCTTGAAAGTCTGCTTTGACTTCAGGGTCAAGGTTGTAGGTACTACTGTCACAAGCACTGGCATTCATGTATTAGACTAATTTGTTTAGCACATCTCACTGATGCCTAATCAGATTGAGAAAATCCCCTAATATTAACATAGCTGTCAAGTAAAGTCCCAAAACGTTTTTTTTTTTAAAGAACTGGGCTTCTTTGTGCATCTGTTAGGACTGTATAACATAATTTATAAGTAATAGAATGGCTTTCCAGCAATGAAAAAAAAAAATACATTTAGGGATGTTGCATCAGGTTTTTTAGTCTCTTCCCAGTCTGAATTGTTTAGCAGTAGGCATCAGGTTTTAGTCTGAGAGCTCATTAATCAATGCTGTGTACAATATATGCTTTAAAACACAATAGGCATTCACTACTGACCTTCTGAACACTGCAGTTTTTTAAGAGAGAAAGATTTATTATTTCAAAAGCGGTCCATGTCAGACAGTCTTTGCTTTCTGAAGATATGACTTGATGAACGCAGCTACAGTCTCCAAAAAACCCAAAATGTTTTGCTGACAATATTTTTTTGCAAAGTATTATATGTGCCTGGCTAACACTAGAATATTAAGCTTTTGATTTGAGTTATTGATAATTTGGTTGTCTCTGTTTGAAATAGGCTTCAGTGAATTGTGTGTGGACAAAGCATACAGTAAAAGTTATGCTTTATAAACTTAGCATTTTGCATAGCTTAGTAAAATTAATCAGTAATGAATGAAAGTTTGCTCTCTGCTGAGTCCTCTGCTACTTGGACAGTTGGTTGGGCACATTGTACAGAGGACGTGACACCACACATGCAGACAAAATGCCGCAATAGCTACTGTAATGCAGCCTCTCTTTTCTTGTAAATGCTTTTGTAAAGGGTGGAGATATTTTGTTAAAGCCAATTTCATTAGATCAACACAATAATTTATGCACTCGAGAATATAGTTTTGGAGCTTGCAAAGAAAAATAGAAAACAGTTTTTACAAAATTGTTGCTCAAAGCTTGGTCCCATGGCTCTTTGGGTAACACTATGGTTGGAGCGAATATTAAGTGCATCAACAGCATTTGTCAGACGTTCCTTTTTTTAAAAAAGCTTTAAAAGTTTAAAGATGATCATTGCCTGAAATTAATTTGCTAAAGGACTAAAACTGTGGTTTTATTAGATAAATGAAAGGAGGGTTGGAGAAGAGGAGGGTCTATAGAAACAGAGGGGTATCAAAAGAAAGACCTTAGCTTTTGCTTTCTTCTTCATCCATTTCCAGAATTTCCTTCAATTAGGTGCATGTGTGTTGGAAACAGAGATGTCCTTGTCCCCATATTGCATCTGAAATGTCTTATCTATGCCTGGAGTCCAGAAGATATATAAGCACTTAGCTGATGAAATCAGCTTCGCTTAATAAATGAAGATGGCCAAATACACACACACACACACTCCAACATTTTTCATTCATACAGTGTTTCATTTTCTCTTTCCACTGTTTCATCTCTTTCATTTTTCTTTTTCAATTTTCAGTACATAGTATTTTAATTAGTGTTAATGACCTCAGTTGTTTCCTCACAACTAATCTAATAGTGGAAAACCTCTTGAATCAAGCAACATTTGCGGGGTTATTCTCTAAAATAATCTCATTTTATGACCTGTGCGTATAAGAATAAGGATCACACACTACAAGATGCTTGTAACCCTAGCTAGTACTTAAACATGCAGAGCAATTCTCCCATTACATATCAGTTTGTTCAAATCCTGCACCGAATTCTAAAAAGGTTACAGGCCATATTCAATTTCAAAGCATCCAGCTGGAGTTTCCAAACCAAGAGATCATGGCTGGAAGAATTCAGTCTTGTACTGTGTCATAACATGGTGCTTTATGTTCAGATAAAAATACTTTTTTTTTTCTATTTGAACGTCTGAATATTCTCATCTCATCATCTCCCATCCATCCATCCATCAATTATCTTCGAGTTTATCTTCATTTTGACTTTCAGTTTGAAATCTCTGGCCTCCTAATTTCAGTGTATCATATGCATAGTGATGCATTAAATTATGTAGCGTATTGAAAATATTTGGTGAATCCTTGGATATTTAAGTTGCAGTACTACAGTTTAATCCTGTACCAGTGCTGCACAAATGCATTATATAAATTGTATGGGCGTTGTGGTGGAATTTTCATAATTTTTAAAGACTTACTCTGTAACTTTGCGGATATTTGCCCTCTATCACCCTATCAAGGCTTGCAGCGTAACGTCACTGTCGTAACACCAAATCTCTATGGAGCGCGTGTACAGAGGCCACCGTACAGACGGTTTTTCAAGCTTGCTAGCTAAAAAACCGTTGGTAAACCGTCAAACAGTTTTCGCGGCACTGTATTACATCATCATGGCCGACCAAACACCATAAGCCCAGAATAAGGATTTAGTACTTAACAATCCAGTAGCAACATAACTAGTTTAGCATCCATATTAAAACTCTCCAGCGACTTGTCTTCTTTCTTGCTGTATTGCTTTCTATTTTTCTTTTCTTTGCTTCTTCTTATAGTGTCTTCTTTGGTTTCTTTGTTGGATCTGCCATGGCTCAAGTCTCAAAACTCTGGTTTGTTTATTTCCATTTTGTAGCATATGAAACAATACCGCAAAGCAAAACTCAGTCAGTTCTTCTGGAGGTGTCACGAGAGACAAAAGTTTTTAGCAGCATGTCGCTCCCAGACAGTGATAGCTGCAAAAACAAACATAATAAATGCTGGTGTGCCACCAAAACCTTTGAAAAACACAACTTTTTAAGGTATAAAAGTTGTGGAGTCCGTCTTTAAACATTAATAAACATGCTATTTTTTCTGCTGATCAAATTGTGTGTGCTATGGGGTAAAATGCATAGGAACATGATGTAGGGAAGATACATTCTTATGGCATCATGTCTTCCAATGCAATTCAAACAAAAGACTGATACATAAGAGTGTGACAGGGGTAGTACAATTCTTAGTGATTAGTAGTTGGGGATTACCTCCTGTATTTGTGGGTTAACTTCAACCTCATGCCATTTTGGGAATTTTCAGTTGATTCTTAGACATAAGTAATATGATCTGTGAGCAGCTTGCAATGTCTTTAAGTTAAATTTAAACAAAATGGAGGGCTAAATAATAGGTAATTTTATACTACTTTTTGTACCGCCAAAGTTAAACCAAAGATTTGCCGACCTTGTACAAATAAGAAAGATGTTCATGAATGTTCAGTGTATAAAGGGTAAATTCACTATGTTGATTTTTTTTCCTGTGCTGTTAGGATCTGACTATATCCCTAAGGTTTAACATTTTGTTGTTTTATTGCAAGCAAAAAATCTTTTTACATCTATTATGACTAAAAATGCTATAACACAAAAGTTATCAAAGGCTTTTCGGTTTTAGAGAATTCTGCATATGTAAATAATTTAACCAGGCATTCCCATCAACATATCTCACAGCATAGCAAGACTGTGATTCATCACAATAGCCACAAAGGCATGTTATTGTAGTGAGATCAAGATTCATGATGCAATTTTTCCTGGTCAACTGTAAGAGGGTAATTTATGAGATGAGCCATTGGAGCCAGGGTAGGGTGGTGGTGATCAGTTAGCCGAATGTGTCATCCTGCCTGAATGAACTCCCTAATTATGGCAGGATTTAGCGCATCAGTCGGGAGTGGCTGATACGGCGGGGCAAAGAAGCATTTGAGAACCGCCGATTGTGTTTCATCTTAAAAAAAGATGGGGGAGGAGGTCTGTAATTTTCACGATAGGTACACTTCAACTGTGAGACACGGGATGTAAAATAAATTCCAGGAAATTACATTGTATGATTTTTAAAGTATTCATCTGTATAATGGTTCAGACAATAAATATTTGGCACCTACAAAAAAGCCCTTACAGACATTTTTATTTAAGAAGCTCTTCTTTCTTCCACCTGTTACTTGTATTAATTATTGATTAATAATCAAAGTCAGACTCCAACCTCCACCTTGTTCAAGATCAGACAGCTTTCTAAGGACAAGCACCTTGGCGAGAAGAGATAAACTGTTGGAGCAATTATTAGTTTACGGAATAAATACATCACTGTCAATCTACCTCAACATTGGGCTCCATGAAAGAGCTCAACTTGTGGGGTACACATCATCTTGAGAACGGTAAGGAAAAAGACCAGAACTATACAGGGGAAACTGGTCAATGATCTGTCTTGGTCTGGGACAACAGTAACAAAGGTTACTATTAGTAACAGACTATTTTGTCATGGATTAAAATCCTGCTGCTCTCTAAAAGTCTGCTTAAACCAGTGCATGTCCTGGCCTGTAAAGATTGATAGACCATCTGGATGATCCAGAAGGGGATTGGGAGAATGTTATGTGGTAATAGAGTTGCATCCCAAGAACACCATACCCACTGTGAAGGGGGTGGAAACATTATGCTTTGGGGATGCAAAGGGGGCATGACCGCTGATCCATATTATGGAACGGATGAATGGTGCCATGTATTGTGAGATTTTGGGCTGGATTAAAAATGGCTGGATCTTTCAGCATGACAGTGATCCAAAACACACCTCCAGAGTAACGAAGGAGTGGCTACATAAAAAGCATTTCAAGGTTTTAGAGTGGCCTAGCCAGTCTCCAGACCTCAATCTTTTTTTTGCTCAGTAACAGCCCCAAAACATCACAGTTAGTAGAGATGATCTGCATGGAAGAATGGACCAAAATACCAGCTACAGTGTGTGCAAATCTGGTTAAGATCTACAGAAAATGTTGGACCTCTGTCTTTGGCAACTTAGATTACATTCCAAAATATTGATGTGAATTTTAGTTATTGCCCAAAATACTTATCTTCTACACCATTGTACAAATGCGTGCATGCAAGGGGATTTCATCTATATTTTATTTCAAATTTTTTTTACAGCCTGTCTCACAGTTGAAGTGTACCAATGACGAAAATGACAAACCTCTCATCTTTTTTAAGTGAGACCACTTGCACAATCTACGACAGCGAAATTGTTTAGTTTTTTTCCCCCATTGTAAATTATGATTAATTAGTCGTCACAGTACAGTTGCTGATTGCCTTTGACCATTTGGATTAGAACTACTGGCTGTGTTTATATACTGTAGATATGTTATCAATGAGACAACCCTCTGTTTAAAGGTAGCTGGAGAGCTTCCTTGTTGAGAATGAGCAAACTCATTTCTTTTATGACAAATTAAAGTTTGGACTCTCTTTCAATGAAGTAAAACTTCAAATCAAATCTGAATGCAACTGCCTGAGTGTGCTGACGTCACTAATATAATTCATTTTGGAGGGACCTGATACAACTGTAGTGACATGGAAAAGTTTGGTGTTACGTGCTGGAAGTAATTCATTACATTAATTCTTCACTAAGCTAACTGGTCTTTGTTTACTATTAGGCAGCTGTCGGTCATCTCATTGTTAGTGTCAATGGAGAAAAAAAAAAATGGCTTTAGTGTGAAATGCATAGGGGTCTGTGGGGGGACGGCGGGACTTAGGAAGAATAAAAAATGTTGTAGAGGACTAGCCTTTTATTATAGTAATAAACCTCACTATCATTTTAAGGATATATAAAACTTTGAAACATAAATAAATCCCCAGGACTGCAGCTTTAAGGAGTCACAATCCTGACTTTATTCATTACAACTTTAAGAAGTTTACGTCTTACGTTCTTTCTCATCTCTAAAATCAACCGTCTTCATCTTTTTTCTCTGTTTTCATCTGATGTTTTCTCATCTTGAGTCTTTCTAAATATCCTAAAGTTGACAGTGTAGAGTACCATACTCAATTACTGTGTCCTGTTGTAAAATCTTATCTAGTCCCTATATAACTGTAAAGTGAAAGATAAGGGAGATAAAAATATTTATTGTTATACAGAGCAATATTTGTGAGATTACACTGCTGCAATAAAATGCATATTTATTTAAAGCTTTTTACAAGTCTTTTTCAGTGAGCACAAGAAATTTGGAGGGGCTTGATGGGTCAAGACTGATACCATCTAATGTATCGCATTGATTAAACTTAACCGACACAATAAACTGATACTCAAAATAGGGAAATATATATATATAAATATAATAAATTAACCAAAAAAGATACATTTTTTGCTTGAGATTTTATATCTGTGATCTGTCATTTTATATTTTACATTTATTATTTTGTCTTAGTTGTGATTAGTTATTAAAGTCTGGTGCCTTTAGTGTATTCAAGAAAGGCATAAGGAGGAAGTTAGACAGTTTATTAATTCAACAGTAGTATCGGATCTGTATTGGGTATGGACAGATACACAAAATCCAGGCATTGGTATTGGGATTGGGATTGAAAAAGTCGGATCAGTGCACCCCTAGTCAGGGCTACATTAAAACGCCTTTGTCTGTGACTTTACTTCTGCATTAGCTTTTGGTTCAAAATTTAACAAAGTAGCTGCAGTAGTTTCTGTTGATCTCTACATAAAGTCAAATGTATTATAATTACCATATTGTAACATGTAACATAAAAACTTCTTGGTATGGTCCTGATAGCTGAGCCTCTGTGCTACATAAATAATGTTAAAAATGTTTCTTTGATTGACAAACACTTGTGTGTTTTTGTTTTTTCATCATAGACTTAGCATATTTTATATATTTGTGTTAATAATATGGATGAGTCACACCTGTTGTTTTCAGAAACTAAATGAATCCCAGCAGTTGAATGTTTTTGACTACAAAGACATGTCAGATGCAAGAAGTGAAATATTTATTTATTTAACTTTTCTTTTTTTTTCTCTTCTTTCTCCACACCTTCTCTTGATCAGGTTACCTCCCTAATGGTATCCATGCAGTGGAAGCCATGTTGGCAGCAGCCAGCATCGGCGCCATTTGGAGCTCCACATCAGTCGATTTTGGAGTTAATGTGAGGATTGGCTGGATTTTTTTTTATGTTTAATTAATATTTCTGATATGTTTATATAATTCCATAACACTATCTCCGTTGCTGTTTGTAAACTATAAGTCTTGATTTCCAAAATATTTTATTCAAAGGTATGTTAAATTATGCTAAAACAATCTGGTAGATATACCGTCCTATAATCAGAGCTGGAAGAAATCTGTAATCATAGTCTGTCTTATTAATGTCACAGTGTTGTATATATATATTTTTTCCACAAAATTATTTCTAGAGATGGATGAGATATCAGTATTTTTTTTTACTTTAACATGATGCTTCTCATTTCTTTAGCTTTTATAAAAAGTCTCTTCTTTGTGTATCTGATCTGTAACCAACCCCGCTGGTTTATCTGATAATTACATAGATGAAAGAAATAGTATTTATCAGAATAGTAAGATCTTACTATTCTGATAAATACTATTTCTTTCATATACCTAGCCGTGATTGTTGCTTTTTGAAATAATATTAAGTGTTTTTTTTTTTTTTTTACTTTCTCTTTATTTGCAGCATATTTCTTCTCTTAGCTCGAGTCTTTTGGTAGAATTTTAAGTTATTTTAGTGCAGGATTTTTCATTATTCACTGATCGATTTTAATTCTTTACTATTTTTTTCCATCCAGGGCGTTCTCGATAGATTTTCTCAAATCCAACCCAAGCTGATCTTCTCAGTTGCTGCTGTGGTGTACAACGGCAAAACACATGACCACATGGAAAAGCTGAGAAATGTTGTGAAAGGTTGTTGGCTTGTTTGGATATGATCTAATGTTTTTCTTCTTATCCACAATTTTCTGTGGGATAAATAAAACCAATCCAGATTTCTTTTCTTATTTCTGTTGGCATTTAGACTGCTTCTTTAGGTAAAGCCAACAGATCTGAATACATTTCCATAGCTGAGTTTTACCAAATGTTACAATTAGGGATGCACCGATACAGATACTGGTATTGGGTATTGGCCCCGATACCGTCTGATGTACTCGTATCGGTTAAAGTTATCCAATGCCATGAACCGATTCTTAAAATGTGGAAACTCTGCAATAATTTTACAGAAAATGTTTATTTTTAACAGAAATTTTAGTTTTCTGGTAATTTGTATGTATATATATATTTTAAATTTAAATCACCATCATTTGTTGCAACAAGCAGAGAAGAAAATAAAACCTGTCTCCAATTCTTTGCGGTCTTTTGTGTGTGTGGTAGAAGTATTGGCATCGATACTCAGTATCGGCTAGTACTCTGATTCAAGTATCAGTATCGTATCAGTTTGAAAAAAGTGGTATCGTTGCATCCCGAGTCACAATCTAACAGTATGAATGGTTCATGTTTAGGATTCATAAAATCCCTAATGATGATTTGACTTTAACACATGCTTGACACTGGGAAATCCTTTGAGCTTTCTATGCCATTAGACAAATATTTGTATATACAGAGCAAAAAAGCATCAACCTGTTTGTCTATCTCAGGTTTACCTGACCTGAATAAAGTGGTTGTAATTCCCTACGTTTTGTCCAAGGAGGAGACCAGCCTCTCCAAAATTCCAAACAGGTGTGTGTTAAGAAAGTTTTATTGAAGTTTTAAATTGTAATTACTTTTTCTTCTTAGAAAAATTCTCTTTGATGTGACGTCAGAATTTTCATTTAGGCTTTTTATTCTTACATATATGTGCAGTGAATTCCTTGATGACTTTTTGGCATCTGGTCGTGGTGAAGGGGGCCAGTTCCCCCAGCTGGAGTTTGAGCAGCTTCCTTTCAACCATCCTCTGTTTATTATGTACTCTTCTGGAACCACAGGAGCTCCTAAATGTATGGTCCACTCAGCTGGGGTAAGAAACAAAAGTCATCTGTGATTCTGACAATAAACAAAAACCATTCATAATGACTCAATGGTTAAATGTCTTAGTCTTTGTTCTTATCTGACATGTAGGCTGTATAACTGTTATGCTTTTGAATTTGCATTTTTTTGACTGATTTACAATAATTAGCTGCTTCTCTTACTGAAAAAAAGCACATAGTAGTCACCTCTGCCACTGACCACTCCTGGGGCACAACCCTTTTATATGGCCTCAAGTTCATTTTAAAACAAGTTTTTTTTTTGTTTTTGTTTTTTCAGTTGTTGGAAAAAAAAAATTCTACCTATTGATTTTTGTTAATAATAACCACAACTGTATGGTCTATTTCAGAAATGATAAGATCCTGCTTTCAATCACAAGACCCCTGCAATGTTTTTTTACATTTTCATTTTATAAATATATATATATAGCGGCAAAATAGCTTCTTTATTTTTCAGTTGATATGTTAGTTGAATTAGACGCTTGGTAAGCCCCTTCACTAACTTTATTATGGATCTTCATCCCCATGCGCTGATTTAATAACCAGCATATTCTTCTGCACCTGCCTGTTTGTTTTGAAAAACAGTGTTGGCAGACCTATTCTCCGAGTCTCAAATCCTTTTGAAAATTAACCTGCCACCTGCTAACCTTAATTTGGCTAACTATGGCCGACCACTGACCAGAAGTGATTCACTGTTGTCATTACAGTGCAGCGGCTAATCTACTGCCGCATGTAATTGTTGTGGTCTTTCAAAGGTCAGACTTAATCTTGCAAACAAACCAGCATGCAAAGATGGAAAAAAACACTGTCTGTGCCAGTGGTAATGCGGATGACAAGTGACCTCATGTGGACATGGCCAATTAGCAAAAAGGCAGTCAATGGTGCCTTATTTTGTGTTTATCTTGAGTTATGTAACAGTGAGGCCCCTAATGGCAAAATAAGATACATTTTTTGAAAGGGAGGTTTGTAAAAAAGAAAAAGAAAAAAAGGTTTGTGTTATTACTTTAGATCTTTTTTCCTTTAAAAACATATTTCAGATTTTTCTTTTCTGCTTTTGCTTTTTAGCCTCACTTAATTTATTCCGATCAAACGAATTTCAGTGTCATACGAAGATAAGCCGAGTAAAGCTAAAATGCTGTTTTAAAATGATGATTTTTATATATCAAGGGACACTCATTAAAAATGAATTACTACCTTTGTTAAATCCTTACTCTTGCAGTTCAAATTCAACAACCACTCCCATGCCTGATTATCATCAGACTTATAGGATCAAGATTTTCTTCAAAATTAAACAGTCTACATGAAGTATCCTAAAAGAGCTCAAAAAAAGAACACATCATGCTTCATTCTAAAGAAAATCAAGAGCAAATGAGAAAAAAACCTTCTGATTTATTCTGATGTATGTAGATACCATGATATATAGCGATATTTTATGTCAACATATTGTTAAATTGTATTGTATTAATTTGAATGGTAATGATATTTGTGGTAAAATTGTGACCGCTAGTTTTAGGTTCTCACCTTCTTCGTTCCAGCGGATCAACTAAATCTAGTAATAAAATTGGATGTCTTATGTATGAAACAGGTTTGAGTGTTTAGAATGTTGTGACAGTTTTTCTAAAGTTAAATTTAGTTTTAAAAATCATAATGTATAGTATTACTCATAGTATTACAATATATTTATCTTCCCCCTGTATGATGATAGATATTGTATCACCAGATTTTTGCCATTACACACCCCTACTTAACACTAAGGTTTTTGAGTGACTTTCTCTGTCTGGATGCAAATTTGATTGAGGTGTCTTGTTAGAATGACCCTAAACACACCTTTCATGCTTTGCTAAAGTAAAACAGTTCTGCAAAGAAGAGTTGGGCAAAATTCCTTAAGAGTGATGTAAAAAAACAAAACATTGCAAACCCTTAGTGACAGTTTTTGTTTAAATTTCTGGCACAACCATGGATATAATAGAAATATCCTTTATTGTCCCACCATGGGGAAATTCGAGTTTACTAGCAGCAAGTTACAGGAAAATTGAAAAAAAACGAACAAGAATAAGAATGAGAGACTGTACTGTAAGGCCTAATTTGCAACATAGGAGGAATACTACTTTACAGTTATTTAAATGAGCATATTCAAATTTAAAGAAATATGCAACTGAGTAGGGCAATTTAAAAATTGTACAATATGTGTATATTTGTCCATCGAAAGCAGAAAAAGACAATGAACAAGACATTTTAAAAAAATGTACTGCGCTAATATCAGGTGAGACGTGCAAATAATAGCAGGAATCTAAACACTTGTTGAGTTTTAAGTTTGTTGGGAGCAGTGATGGTTATGAATTTTACAGCTGCAGGGAGTAAGGATCTAGGTCTATGATAAAGTTCCTTTGCGCACCTAGGTTGCAGCAGTCTTTCAGTGTCTGAACCCGTTCAGCAACAGCGTTATGCATGGGGTGGAAGACATTTTCCAGCAGTAATGTTAATTTAGCTATAGTTCCTTTGTCTCCCACCACCAGCACTTAGTTGAAGGGACATCCTACGACAGAGTTGACTTTCTTGATGATCTTATCTAATCGCTTCCTTTCAGCTGTAGATATGCTGCTGGTCCTACAAACAATTGTTTAGAAGGTAGCTGATGCTACCTCAGAGTCAAAAAAAGGTCTTCAGGAGTCCCCCTGCACTCCAAAGGACCTTGGTCTCTTCAGCAGGCGTCGGTCTGCTCTGACCCTGCCTGCTGATGAGTCAGCAGGCAGGATCAGTGTATCAGTGTATTTATAGGATTATTGGGTTTAGGGGATTATTACTTTTTAGCATATTGTCAGGTAAAATCGAAAATTGCAAGATAAATTTCAATTGTTTAAGACATACATTTTCAATATTTAAACTAAGATGTTTTCTAATATTGTAAAATTAAACATTGGTAAGAAAATAATCATAAATGTGTCTTAAAAATCTCTCAAGTTGGTTGCGAATCGGGTATTTCCAACAGAAAAATGCCATTCCAATAATACTTAGGTGTTAAATTTACAAGATATACATCTGGATATTTTCAAAACTGTAGCCTGAGTGGTTCATGGGACCCTTCCTTTCTCAGACAAACTTCTCCGCTAACTATTACAGCATAATAAGAGCTGATGTGATGTAGCCATGTTGCAGCTTCAAAAGACAATGCATTAGTGAGCCGTTTGGTCATTTATAAGTGGTCTGCCTGTGGCAGCAATGAAGCGGAATCCGGTCCCCCTTTTTTTCTGGAGTTTTCTCTTGCAGATTTTTGACTTTCCTATATGAGAAAGTGTCTGAGTTTTTTCTAGGAAAAGTAGCATTAATCTAAAAAAATTCTGAGTTTTTTTAGTGCCAATATGCTAGATTTCTTTACCGACTTCACAACACATAACTGACACATTAGGGCTGTCTTATGATGCCCAAAAAACACTTTATGTATTGGATTAGTATTTACTACAGTGGGATCTATCTCTCTAATTATCCAGCATACTTTCTACTTTTATGTTCACTTTTTAAAGCAACTGATCTAAGCTAACCTATTAAGCTTCTTGCTTACTGATATTAGTTGTATCCATGCAAAAGCTGCTGATAAAAAGAAACAAATTTCTGTCACACTTTCTCCCACCATGAGATGGCAGCAGACCTCCATAAGTGCAACAACTGTTCCTTATTTTATTGGTACTGAATTACAATTTTCCTTGTGAGGTAAATTCGATTTTAAAATGATGTTAATGTCTGGAAAAATAACACTATTCATATTTTATTAGAGTACTCTAAAGAGTACTATATTTTAGCATAAAAAAATGTTTTCTTCTTTCCATTCTTGCCATTGGTTTTTATGTAAACCACTGCACTTTTTAGGGTTTTTTTTCTGCCTCACCATCTAGACATTTTACCTTCCCTCTTCCCTTTGTATTTATCCCTCTCTTTGTCCCCATTTCCCTTCTCTTTCCTTTGTGCTTCCTCCCTCTTTGCATCCGGACGCGATAATAGGGCCGTAATGCACTGCCGGAAACGTGTCGTATTGTGACAATGGCAGTCCTCACTGCAGCAGCCAATTAGCCGTGGTCCTGTTCTGCTTTCTGTTTTGTTACGGCTCTGTTAACATCCTGTCAGTGGCAAAATGGCACAGACTAAATGGCGGGCGGGTATGGCAGCTGAGCCTCAAAGTTTCTGTTCTAAATTGTATTGTACGCACACACACACACGCAGGTGAAGCACCTTTTTTTTTAAGTACGAAGCAAAGACCCAAAATGCACAGTTACTCTGTACAGTTTACACTGTGTTCCAGCGATAATGACCTAACCAACTGTTAAGAGCTAGAGACCCTAACCTTTCCACAAATAGTTTAGTTTGTTAAACAAAGCTGGGACTGTAGGCTGAGGTTACAAGCACTGATTCTGTGGTTTATAAAGAGTGGCTATTTGGACAAAGACTATAAACAGGAAAGAAAATGTCATCAGTTACAAAGTTTGCAAGAAATATATATGTATATATATATATATATATATATTTTTTTTTTTTTTACTGTTTTCAACCAACTTCATTTTAAAACAAAGTGCTGGAAAATAAAGCTGCACTCACAAGAAACACCACTTGTTAAGATGTGTAAAAAGCCCATAATAAATAACATTTACAAAGCAGTTTAAACTGCTGGAAGTTTGGCCAGCAAATGCCGAACTTCCATCTATTCATCCATCCATTGTCTATAACAGCTAGGCCTAATCCTTTTCCTCCTGCAGTCAATGGGCGAGAGGCAGGGTACACCTGTCCACCCAACACACCAAGGTCGACACATAGACACACAGGGCAAACCAACATGCATGTACAATTAGGACGATTTAGACAGACCAATTAACTTTGTATCTGGCGAGAACCCACAAATGTACAGAGAGACCATGCAAACCAGAACCTTACCGTGCAGCCTCAACCCCAAACTTGGTCTTTTCTTTTAGCCACTATGCTGAAGGACGGTGACGAAGGTTTAAAAAAAAGACTTGAAAGCTTACTGTTAGAGTATTACAGCCGAGAGCTATATCTGCTCATCTTTAGCAGGGCTTCCAATAACAGTGAAGGGCCTTGTATTATAAGTTTATCAACAATCTTCTGACATTTCTTAAATAGAAAGCTTTTAAACCAATTGAACATATTTATGATTGAATTGCAATGAATCTTCCTGTGAAGTGCCTTGACATAATATCTGCTGTTAATTGGCACTCTATAGATAAACTGAATTGAATTGTATTTGTATTATAGCCTCTCGCCTTATGCAAAGAGAAAGCTATGTTATTTGATCCAACTTTATTTGTTTCTTATTTGTTTTCATTGTAGAAGTCTGTATGTAAAATCATTGAACTTCTGATCTTTGTTTCTGCATATTTTAAGATTAGAACGTGATGTACTCTAACAAACTCACTAATTTCCTCGTCTCCTTAGGGTACTCTCATCCAGCATTTGAAAGAACACATTCTCCATGGCAACATGACCCCCAGTGATGTCATCATTTATTACACCACTGTAAGTTCATTTTTTTGCCATCAGTATTAAAATACTTAAAATCCCAAACTTCTTAAAGCCAACTTAAAGACATTTATATTCATGCTTTCTGAACTATAAAAAACAACTAAAGTGGGTTTATAACGTTTTTGTTTTTTTTAGGGTTTAAAAGTTTGTGACACCTCATAAGTAGATTTTATTCTAGCATTTCTACACTCTTCCCTCCCCTTTCACTGCAACAGAATCTGTAAGTAAGATTCATGCTGGTAGCCCAGACAATCATTTCCAAGCTTCTCTGAGAATTGATGTGCACATGAAGCCTAACAACTAGAAACTCATTTTTTTTCAGGATTGTTGCTAATCTTAGCCTTGTCATCTCTTTTGATCAAATTTAGTTGTTGTGCAAAGCTTCATAGATTGATCTCATGGTGTGCACGCATTTCTTTTCTTTGTGGTTCAGATGCAACAGCCTGAGATCCCGTAAATTGCTTTAGAGAATTACCAACCTCCCACCTGTGGAACTTATCCTTCTCTTATTTGGTTTCAGTCTCATCCTACACAAACACTTATTAAACGATATTATGCAGAAATTTTAAACACAATGTAAATGAAAGCATAACTTTATCACTTTAATACTTGGTTCCAGGGGTTAATGGAATATTTTTTTTAACTGTGACGGAAAAATCTGAAGGCAGTCAGTCAGTTTTACAGATTAGTTTTCACACTGACAACTTGAAGTACATGCACAGATTTTTTAAAACTCTATACACTGGTGAAAAAATTCAACACATTATCTATCTATCTATCTATCTATCCTTGAATGGTCTCAGGTAGAGGCCGACCTATATGGGTTTTTTAAAGACTGATGCCAGTACAGATTTAGACGCACTTTAAAGAGCCTGACGTGTGCAAAAAACAGGTTTCGTGCGGCAGCTGCTGCCTTACCTGCAGGCAATCCTCCAATATTTTATGGTTCAAGAAACGGTTTTTTCTTAGTGTTTTCGACTTCCGATCACTTCAATTGGAGAAATCTGTCCTTATTTTAAAACTTTTTGGCTGAAGTGACGCTTAATTGCAGTCTCCAGTGCGGCAACAGAATGATTCTGCCTCCAGATCAATATCTAAACCCAGGAGAAGTCATCTATCCAAGGCCAAAATCCAAAATGTCATGACACTAACCTTTACCACAATCCCACTCTTTGATTACCATGAAATGACTGAGCATTTCCATTCCATGCCGTGCAGGACTGAATAATAAGTAAAATGAATAAAAAAATAAAAACTATTGAACAGGTATTAACTTGTCAGACGATTGAAGTCTAAAAATAGATTATGGTCAGATTTTTTGGACCTTGCTGGTCAAAATGGCAGAGGCATACCTCTGCTTGGTTCATAACTACTATTGCATAATTCTTTCTGCTTTAAATTGTATCATCTAAAGTAATCAGCACACAGATAATATAAAATGAAATGCCATAATGAAAAAAGATTCACATGAATTGGCATGAGTTTGAATAACTGGATATTGAGTCAGTGATTTCTTCTGGTTTATGAACCTATTTAATGTTGAACACCCTTCTGAATTCTGATGTGGGCCTCCAACTGTTGAGAAAGTAAATGTGAAGTCAGTCATTTTACCCTGTTTTTATACAGAGGGAACTTCACTGTAAGTCTTCAGGAGATGGGGGAAGAGAGAACACACCCTATCAAAATCATCAAAAACTTCAAAAATAAAATAAATAAAAACTGTAGCTAGACTTTTGTCTTTTGTCTTACTGACTCTCGATCTGCCCCTATTTAAGTTAGCTTTATGAAATACATTGAGAAAAAGAGCAGATCTCAGTGATGCTAGATACAAAAAAAGCAAGAAAATGTCACTTTTACCAAACTAAATATCAAAAACAAATTTTACTGTTTTGGTGCTTCATGATTTATGATGCTTACAGTAATGGTCTGACTTCTAATTTAAATGGTTAAACAAATGTAGAAAAACAATTTTAGAATGTGAAACAATTTGAATAGGAAAAATGTGTATAAAAATGTCCTTTTATGTTAAGGAAAAATACTTATTCTAACTACTAGTCCCAAATAATGTCAAACTTAGATTTCTGTTCAAAGTTGTCAAGTTACCTTCTTTCAACAGAGTAATCAATTGTCTGACCAAAGCTGTCGCCACCACTTGTTATTGTTAAAGCCGCTGTTTTAGCCCATAGATGCTTTTTCACAGAGTGGAATCAGTATTCGCATTATTAGTATCAACGGAACCAAGCTGTACTGCAGCATGCTGCCAAATGAGAAACGCAATCATGCGAATCGCTGAGTGCGGGAGTCGTCCATTTATCCAAGTTTATGACAGAAGGAGTGTTTATTTCAGATAACTTATCACTGTGGATGGATTTGTGTTTGTGTGTTTTCTTAGACTGGCTGGATGATGTGGAACTGGCTGGTTTCTGCTCTGGCAGTGGGGGCCTCAGTGGTTTTATATGATGGTTCACCGCTGATGCCAACAGCCAATGTGCTGTGGAACCTGACGGACAAGCTGGGGTGAGCTAGTAATGCACAGAAACATAAAAAGTGGGGAAACTGACTTTAAAACAAGTTGACAGGAATGTTGTGTTGTGTGTGGATTGTGGAAGAAAAATAATCCAATGAGACATAAGGGTGTGTTGTTGTTTTTAAAAAAAATTGATTTTATGAAACATTTCTACTTTTTCATCAAAGGGAAGGGTGAAGGATGACATTAAAAGAAAGAAAGTTCCCTTTTGAAATTTTAATTAGAATATTTTCAGTGCCCTGCAATGCTTGCAGATGTTTTTAGTAAAAATATTAGGCAAAAAGATTTAACATGAGGACAGTAATATGTTACAATTTGCATTTTTTATGTCAGTAATAGAACAACCTCCACAGTTATTACAATAATCACAAAGCATAATTTTACAGATAAAATTGTAAATAAAAAAAATAGAAAAATCCCACTTGAATTTAAGTACATTTTCAGGGGTTGAAACATAAAAATTAAATAAAATTGTGCCTAAGTTAGAAGTACCACTAACAACTCTTTTTAAAATGAATGAAAGAAACTGAGGTTTTATTCTTTAACATCTGAAACATGAGTAACAATAAATCTTACATCTGAGATCCTCAGCTTCCGTTTTCTTTGTGACATGCCTATTTTCAACACACCCAGATCCATATCTCACCTTTAGTCCATCTTCAAAATTAGAACGACAAGGAACCATATAATTTAAGAAAGACCGATGAGTGTTAAGGCACCCTGACAAACAAACAAAAAATCTCTGCTATATATAATTTCGAGAAATTTGTTTGGAAAACTCTGCTAAAGGTAATCAAATAGAATTCTACTGAATTTCTTTTAAAGGCTGGATTTCACGTATATCATAAAAAAGTGGAGAAAATTGATGCCTAAATAAAAAGCTTTATAAATGTTATTAACGTGTCTCCTGCATTTTAAAGTGTAATGTCCAAAAATTTTAAAGTGAATATAAAAAAAATGATCTGAAACCTTTTAATTTGTCTGTTTATTTCTCAATGAAACACAGGAAAAAGCAGGTATACAAATAAAGGGTGAGTTATTCCTGAGAGGCTTTTTTTTTATTAACCAAGGAATTAATCAGGTGCTTATTTAATTGAGAACGTGTACACACATGCATGCAAGATAATGGGCATAAATACAGATTTTGTTGCAGGGTTTAATGTGTTTTTAGGTGGCACATCTGCATTACTTACTAAGCTTCTATTTTCCATTTACTGATTCAGCCTTTATTAGAAAAGATCAAAGCAAGGAGGTAGTTGCAGATCAGATTTTTCTTTGGAAAAGAAGAGGACAGCTAAAGTTCAAAAGAACTAGTTTGTGAAAACAAGCAAATATTAGCTGGTTAATTAGTAAAGCTGTCTGTTTGCAAAGCTAGCCTAATGACGACTCTACTGTGACGGGCGTAACTTCTAAAAGACAGATGCTATGGACATATTTTCTTTCCTTTCTATGAGGTTTTAAAAATGTTGTATGTTGTGTAAGTAAATTCTAAGTATTTCCAATTTAAACTTCAGGAAGGTTTATGTAAGTCATTAAAGAAGTGGATGAACTCTGCTAAAATATAATGTGGCAGTACTTTCAGCAGCGGTATTCTTAATTGTCTTCGTGAAATTAAGCCCCTAAGCCGTTTTCAAGATAACTTCTAAGTTGCTGCTTTTTTATTTAGTGAAATTGTCTGCCTGGTTATGTTGTAGCCTGTTCCTTCAAGCTGCTTTGGGACGGAGTTATCTAATTGCCCAAATATAGCAGCCTGCAGATTTGTTCATACCCAACTTTTTCACATTTTATCACATTTCAACCACAAACTTCAATATATGTTGTTACAATTTTATGTGAAAGTCCAACGAAAATCAGTACATTAAGCATATTTTTTACAACAAATTAATTTGACAGGAGCCACATTTTGATGCTAATACAACTGTAGGTCTTTAAGGCTTTGCATCTATTACCTTTGCAAATGCAGAGACTGAAATTATCTCTCCATTCTTCCTTGCAAATGGGTCAAGCTCTGTCCGACTGGATTGCTATCATCTGAATATACATTTTCAAGTCCTGCCAGATTCTCGATTTAAATTAAGTTTACACTTCTACTGGTCCGTTCTATATCATTAATATGCTTTGATTTTAAATAATTCTTTGTCAGCCAAGGCTGTATATTTATGATCAAATAGAAAACCTCTGCCTCAGTCTTCCGTGTTTTTTTTTTTTACATTGCTCCATATTTAGCTCCATTCAGCTTCCAGTTTTCCCTTTTCCTGAGCCTCCCTGATGCTGTTGGGAAAAAATAAAGAAACCCACAGCTTTACTCAGTCATTATCAGTGTGTATAATACTGAGAGATTGGATGCAACATTTGGTTGGTAATATTTCAAATGCTGTGCATTTTGATATAAAATACGTCCAGTTTGATGGACTTAAACTGCCCTTTATGCTGACAGCTGATGAGTGGCTGAGATGCCAAAACTCAGAGTAAAGTGGGACTAAGTTTAATATTGAAGAAAGAAAGGAGCCAAAAAATTGTAATTGATATCAACATTTTATTTTTCAGTAAAAGCTCAATTGCATGTTTTTCCAAAATTGTGTGACAGCATATATTAACATCATATAGATTGTTTTAAGCATAATTTTAAAAAGTAGCCTAGTTACTGGTTTTAACTGACAATTTGATAATGTTTTTGAGGCAATCCATAATAAAAAGCAGCTGCTTCTACTAAGTAAAATACCTTACATGGATATATTAAGAAAAAAAAGTTGTGGTAGGAATTTGTGCAACTGCACATCTATCAGAATAAATCCAATATTAATATTAATGGGGAAAAAAATATTTAAGAAGTCTATGAGGAGCCTTGTCAGTTCATACTCCCTCCTGCACTTTGCTTGTCCTTCAGCAAATACATCACTTCAGAATTTTATCATTTAGCTCCATGACTGTGACTGTGCATTACTGTTCACTGTCCTCTGTCAGGCAGATGTTACAAAAAAGTCCCACAGTCAGCAAAAGTGAGACTTAAATGCAGTGATACCTTTGTGAAACATCTTTACAAATGACACATCGCCTTCAGCAAGGAAGGGAATAATAGGACGGACATTTTGAGACTGGAAGTTGCAAAACTGCAAAGAAGGACTGCTCCTGCAAAAATCTTTGACAGGGACTATTAGTGGATCCCAAAGTTACTGAGGTTTGTTTAAACGTTCTCATTGAGTTGAGCATTTCATTATGTAGTCATTTCAGTTTTTTTGGTAATGGAAAACCTGAATGAACAGGATTGGGATATAGTAAGCAAAAATGGCCACACAGAAATGTTTAAAACCAAGTTGTATGACAGAAAGATGGATAGTCCCTTAAAATGTGAGAAATCTGAACCAATTAGGTGCTGGTACTGCCACCTTAGACATTTTCTTTAGAACCTACAGGAACTAAAACCCTCTGGGAAGACTGCCATAAGTTGTACAGTTTTTCTTTCTAAATTGACATTCAACTTTTTAATTGGAGCCAAAACTGTCAAAGACCTTGACAATGCAAATCTAATGCTATGCTTTGCCACTCACCTTGAGATTTTTTTGGCCATTTGTGTGATGCTAATAATAATTGAATTGTTCTCAACTATTTACCTTTTATGATGCTTTTATACATTTCTTTAAGTAAAAACTGGAAAGGATTCTTGAATTATTACATGTGTTATTATCACATGTCTCATCCTGGGGTGCGAATCATTTTGAAGGGAGCTGCATACTCTGACAAAGCCCACAATGTATTGATACAGTGTGAAGCATCTAACATCTGAATGCATTGACAACTTCCCATGAGCAAGTTGTACATAGAAAAGATTTTAGTGAAACTATCCCGCCGGACCAAAGTGGAAACAGAATTGAATGTATTCCTGTGTGTAGCAAGGAAAAGGTTACAGCATTTAATTTGTGACAGGTTCCATGTATGAATAAGACTTCTGAGGGTCCTGTGTTCTCAGAGGATCATCTTGTCTCTTCAATCTTTTGTCCATCCTTGTTCTGTCCTGATGTGGCAGTAGATTATTTGTAACAAGTGTTAACCTAAAATCCCTCCATTTTTCAGTTATTTACGGTGCACAGGGTTATTTGTCCCTCTTTAGGATGGAAAACTACTACAATTTAAGTTATTCCATCACAGAGTTCAGTAAACCCACATTGGTAAAAAAAGTATATTTTATGCTGTATCTAAATAAAATGGCAAATTTCTTCAAATGAAAATACGACACTATAATTGCAGGCCTCAAATTGGCCTATTTGCCAGTAAGCTAAAATGAATGTAACTCTTTTTGATCTCAGTTACACTCCAGGTAGAAAAAAGAATTTCCATTCATCCATTTTCTGGAAGCGCTTTTCCTTACATGGTCATGGGTGGGTCGGGACTATACAAAGTTGTATTAGGTTTCAATTTTAACGAAAGTTTCTTTTTCAAACACTGCTGGAAGCCTTTTGGTATGATAGATGCTAGCAAGTGATGCACCTTTTCTTGAAATCAGATCTCCTTTAAATATTTGCAAATCTTAAATATGTATTCTTTCAAGCAGCAGTTTAATGTGGGTCCTTTTTGTCTGGGACATCTAAGAAGAGGGCAGAGGCTTTTTTAAATTTTTTTTTTTTACACCCCAGTGATTTACGTGCGGGAAAACGAATAGAAGGGTTGTGTGGGTTTGATGCAATGAAAAGTGGAGCTTCAGCTGCTACATCACGACATGGAGTGGAGACTCATAATGCAATAATTGCTCTGAGGTGTTTTTGCATCTGATTGCTTTTGAGTAGCTCTTATTGATTTAGCTGCTTCCAGTAACACGTCCCCCCTGAAACGCACACGTTGGGTCATGCTGTCACACAACTCTCAAAGGCAAAGACTCACAGCTTCTCCTCCTCCCTCCATCTTAAACGCCCAATTAGCAGCCGCACCTGGCCACCTGCCTCCAATCAGAGCAGAGGGGCTGTTTCCATGGCAGCAAGCAATGAACAAATCCAGATGCGGATAGGGGGTCAGGGAATGATGGATAAAATGGAGAGTGACTTTGTGTGCAGATGAAAAATAGATTTGAAGAAGTGTTATCTGTGGAATCAGTTGGCTTTAACTAAATGTGAAGATTAAGTATCAACTGTTCTAAAGCGCCACATGAAATAGTACCATATTGCTTGGATTATTTTTATGAAATTTAATACAAAAATAATGATTCATATATTTTCAAACTTAAAATTGGCACCAGAGGTGGGGGAGATGGCCAGAGATATCATATCATGAGTTGTTTTTTGAAACAGTCACAATTTCATCATAATTTATTTATTTTTATTTTATTTATTTATTTTCTGATTGGAATAATCGTCAAATATTCAGCCAGACCTATGGCACAAGCATGGTAATAGCTGGAAAAAGTTTGTGGTTGAGATGTGAATGACTGAAGAACAAATTACTAAATGTCATTTGGGGTGTATAGATAACTTTTAACCTGTTTGTACAGTAATAACTTGTGTTGTCTTGAGAAAATATTAAGTAATTCAAATGTATGCACCCAGTTCTTGTTTTTAAAATTCATTTATGTTGTATAATCATTCCACCCAAAAACTGTTCATAAATATGTTTAACAGGTGATAATTAATTGCCTTTGTCCTTATGAGTGTGAGTAATTTATGACCAGAGCTGTAGGTTTTGTATTTAACTCAAAATGTCAGTAAATAGTAAATATATTATAACATAAGTGATGTGGAATCACTGGAAAACAAAAAGGTAAATTTAATGCAAATTTATGAAAATTTATGTCCTCATTTTAGAAAGTTTACAAAAATGTCTTCCACTTCTCAATTTTTAAGGACTTTATTGTAAGTTTGTGATGCCTTACCATTAAAAATGGTTTTCTGTGACCGTAGTAAGTGAGTTACACAGAAGCAACATGGACAAGGGAGTAAATTCATCAAACACGTGGACGCATCACTGGCTTCATTCTATCCAACACCTTTCTTCTTGGGACCTTTACCCCCTCAACCCATCTCACCCCCATCCTGGTCATTCACCCCATCAGCCACATCTATCACCACAAATGGAATAAATAATGGCTTTCATCACAAACTGATTCTTGGCTATTTAATCAATAAAGCACCAAAGGGTTTTCTCTTCCACATACAGATAGATGTTTTTTTTTGAATGATAGAAATGGTTACTGCAATGATAAAAAGTGAGTTGACTGTTTTTGATGTTTTGATGTCAACAGAAATAGCTTGAAAGGACAGGAATGCAGATATTCCCCTTTGCAGAGAGAGACTTTAAAAGGCCCTTTTGGTTTGCTTTAAAATTAAATCCACCTGCAATGAAAGGTGACGTTTTGTCACTTTCTGCCTTCCACATGTTGTGCAGCTGTTGTCACCCATCAGGGTGACTTCCATTCACAGAGAAAGAAACTTTTGAAATCATTCAATTTCACGATTGTTAAGTGCAAACATTTTGTCGATACTTTTCCTAGCGGTGCATCTAAAATTGAGACATTTTGTCCTCCTTGTCTGGCCAATACTCCAAGTCTTTTTGTGTTTGTTCAGGTGAAAGTCAATTCCCAGTCACCCTTTTCCTCATTTTTTTTATTAAACCGTGAAGGCTTAACTGAGCACACGGGCTGTGTTCCTGCATCACCTTGCTTTACATTTACACAGTGACTCATTCTTCTCCATCGGGAGCTTCCAAGTACAACAGGCAACTGAGCAGCTCCATTGGAGCAGATGGGATTAAGGGCAAAGGCTGCTCAGTAACTTGTGCCCCTTTTAGGCTTTTATTTACATTCAGCTCAGATTCAGTGAAGCAATAAATGGAGCAATACCACCGTTCTGGCTAAACAGCAATGTCACAGCCACTCCAGAAGTCTGGCATCTGCTCCTTTCTATTTAAATTTTTTTTTTATGTTTCTCACTTTCTTCACCTTAAATAATTAGAAACCATAATGATGCAGAAGAATGACTAATACAGACGTTCTTTTAAGCGTTCATTGGTGTTAATAGTAATAAAGGAGTGATACATATTTTGGATATAATACATGGTTCATAGTAGGAGAGTGCGGTCACTTTTTTCCTGCAGAAGATTTCAGGTAAACAGCTGGAAGGATTTTTCATTTATCCACTAATGGCTGCCTTACAATGTAGAGTACAATACATTCATACTTGCAGGAGGAGGTAGATGGTAACTAGCATTGTTGAAACCACTGACGCAATTTTTTTCTGTTTCTCAGAAAACTCATATTTTTTGTCCTTTGAATCACTCATTGAAGAATTCATCACTATTCTTTATTTTGTTCCAATGAATTAACGTCTGTGTCCCCTTTTCTCATTTCTAGCATTACTATATTTGGCACTGGGGCTAAGTGGCTGTCTGTGTTGCAAGAGAAGAACCTCAAACCTTGTAAGTAGTATTTGCATCCACAGCCACCTTGCATACATGCATGCATTAACTTTGAAGGGCAAACATGAACACATGCATAGAAAGAGCTTTTTTGAAAAACACACTAATGTACTTTTAGAGTATGAAATCTTAAATGATTTAGATCAGAATGACAATACTTTGATAATAACATCATTTGGTGCTTAATGTTCTTTATCCAAGCACAGCCAGAACATCCAAATCTTAACTGGGATTTTTTCCCATCTACCTTAGTGGTTCCAGTGCTGGTTGGGAATCTGTAGTTACCTTGTTAAACTATGAATTTCCTTGAATTTATTCACATTTTCACAGTCATTAAAAACAAACACTCCAGTGTATTTAGTTAAAATTTGATGTTGTTAATTTGGGTTGCATTTGTATTCAACCCTGTTTTATTTGACAACTTTTTAAATAAAATTCAGCACAACAAATTGTCTTTGTTTCCTAATCAGCGAATAGTCCCGACTTTTAAATGTATCACACAGTACTTTTAAATTCCTTATTCAAAATGTTATAAGATCATCTAAAATGCAAACTTACAAAAAACATGTTCGTTTATCTTAGTAAATTTGCTGTTCAAAATAGCTCAGACAAGCAGCGTAAATCTCTACAGCTCAGGTGGGATTCTGATGAATTATTATTTGATCAGTACACACATCTGCCAGTCTTGGAAAAATGGCAAGAAGAAAGACAATTTTTAAGAAAGCCATAAAAACTATTACTTGTAGTTTTTGTAATTTGTAACATGTAATGCTAAATTACTGTTTGGAGATCCTTTCAATCCAATCTTATTACTTTTTAACTATTTTTTATTGAAGAGAAAAATGTAATGGCAGTTAGAAGGGATTCTACAAATAATTTGCCCTATTTTCCAGATCTTCATTTGTACAAAGTTAGAAAGCCCAGAATCCTTCTCCTTCCCATTGATAAGTATAGTATACATTGCGTTGGTCTTGATACATGAAGCCCTCATAGAATACATTGGAGTTTGATTTTTTTGTGAGAAATTAACACTATTGCAAGAACTAAAGCCAGGTCCACTTCTTTGGATTGCCAAAGTCAGACACAGGCTTAAGCTCTGAAAAAACAGTGCGACGGTTGTACCAACCACCATTTGTAAAGATCTGATTGGAAGATTTCCAAGAGTAGCATTTATTCTGTAGATAAGAAATATAAACACACATAAGGATATTAGAAGCAAAAAGCTAATTTAATTGAGTTTTCCTTCTTGTTTTAATATCAACCGTCTTTTAGTTGATCCCTATTTGTGCAGTGTCAAGCTTAGAGCTGAATTCACACATGCTGGTTTTAGCTGAAAGAAAAACTACAATTTCAAATGTAATTTCTGAATATTAGCAGGGAATTTTAATATCAGCCGTTGATTTTTATAAATCTTCATTACAAAAGGCATGCGTAACTCCCTTCATTTTAATCCTGAACAGAGTTCAGAAATGTGACCAATCTTTGTAGCTCTTTTTTCCCAGTCAGGTTTACAATTATAAGTATTCATAAAAAGCAACTGTTATTCAAATAGCATTTATATATTAGACTCATGAGATTCTGACTTTTCTTTGATTTGTGAAACAAACTCTGTCATTTGTTTAGATAAACTGTCTCCTTACACTTCAGACCAATGACGAAAATAGAGATAAGACACAGAGCATCATTACCTTTCTGATGGAACCAGTATAAAGTGGCATTAGATGCAAAACTGATCTTGCACTTTAGTCTTAATGTCCCAAAAGACATCATCCCTGCTTTTTTTTAACCTTCCCCACCCCAAGCCACTTGATCCAGCTGGTATTGTACATGCTTGTGTGTGTGTTTGGATTCCTTTAGTAACAGACCGAGGCAAAGGGAAATGTTTCTAGCTGTTTCAAGAATGTGTGTGTGTGTGTATGTGTGCATCATGCAAGCATGGCTCGATTTAGGATAGTGGAAGCTTCTTCACTTACTGCCCCAATGGAAAAGCCCTTTTCCTGGAGTTGACATTTGGACTGGACACCTGGAGGCATGGTAGGGGGTTGCAGAAGTTCCCACTGTGTTTGTGTGCTTATGGGGTGAGGGTTGGTTGCTGGAAGCCTTTCGGTTCACAGGGTGTTATTGGCATGTGGTTTGGGCATCTGTGAGTGACATAGAGCATGTGCATAGATCCTGGGGATGACACCTAAAGAGTATGTGTGTGTGTGTGTGTGTGTGTGTGTGTGTTTCAGTAAATAGGGGCTTGTAGGCTCTGTCACAGCAGGGTGGCAAACCGCAATAACACAACATGTTAGGATGCCAGGAGCCACAGCTGTTCACAGGTGCTTGCCCACTTTTTGTGTGCCGATTTTTAAATTAGTTGAAATTATTGCTGCTTGCAACTGTATCTGGTTTTTGATACAGCTGCTACCGTGATAAGTGAATTACAGCAGTGTTCAGAAGACAAAGCATAGAATTAGTTCAGAAAACATTTGAGAAGCAAAACTGATAATTGGGAGTAGTTCTGCCATCACAATAGTACTTAGATGCTTTCAATTTCTGTGTTTTATTCGAAACACTAAATGGTTTAAAAAAAAAAACAACAAATTTTTAGTTGGCCAAGTTACTTACAGTACATTTGTTTAAAAAAAAAAAAAATTAGTTCAGAGCAAAAATCTTGTAATTCCAAGTAGGCTATCAACGTTATTCCTCAATCCAGTAATGGCTCACATGACTGCTGCTGGCAACTTCCTTCTGGTTTGGCATTTTCCCACGCAAAGATGCAGTCTCTTGCATAGCATATACGGTTAAAGAAAGAAATGTTGGAGCATCGACTTTTATGTCGTAAAAGGGGTAATCTCGTCATGTTAGTCCCTTAATCTTTTAACAAGTGCTAATAACATTTTCCAAAAGCACAACCCATGGGACAAAGCTTTAGTTTACAAATGAAAAAAAAATGCACACATGGAGAACTTTTAGTAGTTGCTTTAAATCTAGATTATTTAGCCAAATTCTTTGTGATTTCTCTTTAATTGATAGTTAATCCACTAGTCGCAGAAAAATCCAGTTTTTGTTTGATTGCAGATTAAAGATGTACTATCTTAAGATACAGGTCAAGCTTCATCTGATTAAAGGTGCTGCCACAAGTGGTGCAACCAATGCATGTGTCGGGTCATGTCAGAGCTTTAAATTGACATATTGATAGACAGGGAATTAATGTAACAAGTGAAAAATAAGTCTTTTTTTCAAACCTTTAAACTGGTTACTTTATAATTAAAACTCACTACCTAAACATACCGCTTTACTACGCTTGCAAAGATTTTACTGGAAGTTGCTAATATAATCAGTCGTACAGCAGCACCATTGATAAGGTTGAATACCTACTTGTTATCTTTCAGTGGCCAACTGCTAAAGGTTGGTTGGTGCTGATATTTAAAATTCAGGGAAGTTAACAGCAGGAATTCCAGCTTAATAATAGTCAAAACGTTATTGGAGAAAGAAAACTGCAGATATTTGCCTTATTTGTGGCTTTCCTTTGCACTCACTTGACACTGGTTCAGAGGTACACCTAGGTCAGACACCTTTTTGAATCTATACCACAAAAAATAAGGAAGTTTGAAAGGCAAGAGGGTAGAACCAGCTATATGGAAGGTGTACTTAATAAGGTGACCAGCGAGTGTGTATTGGTCTACAGTTCCTCCAATACTAAGCAATGTATTTAATGATTTATGAAGATTTTCTAAATGTTTCCTTGGACTTTAGGTAACTTTTGATTATTTTTTTCTTTATTAGGTTACCCATCCCTTTAATTTTTAGATAAAGCATTTATTTATTATTTTGTTAAACCTATCTCAGACCTATGAATCACAGTACATTATATAAGACTTTAGAGAACTGTTGGATCATCAATCACTTTACTTGTATTCCATCATCATGCAACAATTTGTTCACATTATTTTAATTAAATTTATACAAACACCAAAGATAACATGATTGGACGGAGATACATTTGTATTAACATTTCATTAATAATATTAGTGCCAACAAGGGGATTCCCAAATAGCTTGACTTGAACTTGACACCTGACATTCAGTTGACACTCTACTGAATAGTGATGCATTTCTCTGATTCTCAGTCAGGCCTTTGGGCATATTAACCAATTTTAGACAGTATATAAATCTTCACTATCTACAAATTTCTTACTTTTGAATAGTTGGAATTGTTCGTCATTTCTCAGTGGGGAAATTTCAGCATATTAGCTGCAAAGTGAGGGGCAAAGTTTACAGGTACGAAGACTGAGTAGAAGGGTTATTCAAAAAGTTTTAGAATACTTTCAGAAAGTATGGACATATATTGATTAACAGCACTTTAAAAGGTTACACAAAAGTTTTCGTCTTTGGAGGAAAAGTACAAAGAAACTTTTGCACATTACTGAACATTTTGTAAAGGACAGAATACTGTGTTCACTCTTATCAAAAGTTCTAATCCAATGTTTATTTAAGAAAATGCAATTATTGAGGATACTTTTTCATAATGTTATCTTAATTGTGTTTATTTATCATCCTTCCCTCTCAGCGGAATCACACAACCTTAAGTCTCTTCACACCATACTGTCCACTGGATCTCCACTGAAACCTCAGAGCTATGACTATGTCTATCGCTGCATCAAGAGCACAGTGCTTCTGGGTTCCATCTCAGGTAAAGGAAATGTGTTAACTTTAGATTCAGGTTTGGGTCCCATACAGAAGGGAAAAGAAGCAGTATTTTTTTCTTTTAACCATCTCTTTACTTTTTCTCATCACACTACATCGCCTTAATTGATGTCTTACTAAGGGACCCGATTGTCTTTTTATGTTTATTTGAATTCTTCTTTTTGGTCAGAATATATAAAAAGGAGCTACAGAGAAACAAAAAGACACACAGGTATTTATATTGAAACTGTGAAATAGCCTAAATAAAAAAATAAATATCCTAAATGATACAGTTTATAAACATCATAGCTATATTTGACTATATAATTATGTTGGTATCTTTCAATAATGAGCAAAAGCTGAACTTGTAGAGAAAAATATTCATGAAATCTACTGTTTTAGAATCTCTAAATAGCCATTTATGTAACCAACAGAAACCAAATTGACAAGAGTAATAGGCAATAATTTGCAAGACTCTGAAAGAAAATTAGAAATTAGCGTTTGGGGTCTATGCAAGAAATGTTTATCATGTTCTAATAACTGTAGCCAAATATTTAAAGGTTTAAGTTCAGTGCAGGTGAAAATGTCACAAAAGACAGCTACTTTTTCCTACCCCTTTTCTGCCTTATAGAGCAGAAAATAAGAAGCTAGGGAGAGAAGTCTTAGTAAGTGTTGCAGAGGCATTGTACGAGAACCAACATTAAGCAGGAAAAGAAAATATAGACAATTTGAGATGGAAAAAGTTCACTAATTTTAACGTTCCACTTGAAATGTTTCTAATGTTCTTTAATTTAGGTGTATGTGAAACTTCCATGATTATAATTTATTAAGATCATATGCCAGTTTTTGAAATAGCTTATTCACGTCTTCCTCCTCCTTTGTGGTGATTTGTAAATCTGCACTAAAAGCAAGTAGTCAGAATAAAATGTGTTGCACTTCTGGGCTGCTTTTGTGACAATCTGAAATCCCTTTGTAGCGTCAAAGGATAAATTGTTAAATGGGAAGGATGGTAAGATTAAATGTGGCATGGTTTTGCCTTCTTTAGAACTTATAAAAAGCTCATTAATCTCAAGTTATAAACTCAGTTTCAAAACTAAAAACTGGTGTGTAGCACTGCTCGGCATTCTTTTGTGATGCAAAATTAGCAACAAAGCATTTGTGACACTAACACAAAGGGCTGGGACAAACAAAGGAAATTCCAGCTAGATAATATATATATATATATATAAAACTGTGTTTTCGTCACAGAACAGTCATGCACAGAAAACTCACACACAGGCTGTCTCAGCTTCTTTTGTGATTTTGACAGGTCAATAGAATGCTATCTGTCTATTTCTGAAAGTCCTGAAACGTTTAACATTTAGCAGAGGCTGGGTGACTGACGTTTAATGCACACCATGCATATACACCCACACTTATGCAGCCACGTAATTACGTACACACAGGCGAACGCACAAGCTTCCGTTGACGTGCAAGACGAGAGAGCGGACATGGGTGTCGACCTGAATGTCAGCCATTAACCAGAAATATTGAAAGACGAAGAGCAGCGGACTTATTCTAATCTTAACAGTACCATACTGAATCTTGTTGAACAAAGTTTTCAGGAACAGTGTGCTAAATTATTATTTAAACTATTAGCTGTATTTGAGGAAAACCCAAAGACTTGAGGGCCATCAGTCATAAAAGATCCCATACTCATGGGCACCTATCAGTGGTATAAGTAGAACAGCACTTTTTAAAGCAGGTTTTGCAAACTTTGTGTGTTTTGTTTCCACACTATCTCAATTTTAAAAACTGAATAATAAACAAACCTTTAGCACCTCCACATTTTACTTTTTTGAAATGTAAAGGAAAGTTCCATCCATCCATTTTCTAAACCGCTTAATCCTCAAGGGGTCGCGGTCGTTGCTGGTGCCTATCTCCAGTGGTCATCGGGCGGGAGGTGGGGTACAGCCTTGACAGGTCGTCAGTCCTTTAAAGGAAAGTTATGCTTTTCTAAATGGTTTATAAAATAAAAAAACAGTGTTAGTGTGCATATCTATATACCCCCACCTTATACAATACGCTGTCCTGCTAAACGGAAAGCATCACATAGCATGGTGTGCCTCTGCAGCACATAACATTTTGCATGAAAGCCCAAAAGTTCAAGTTTGTTCTCATCTAATCAGAGCACTTTCTTTGTGTCCCCTGCATGGCTTGTGCCAAACTGCTTATGGGATGTATTATAGCTTTCTACCAATCTTACAAGTTTTGCGTATATTATTTGTGTCGAGTGCACAAAAATGATTGTCCTATGACATGAGGTGTGGATTAAAGCTGATTCTGATTCTGATTAGCATCACTACAGTTACACTGGGCTTCTTGCCAGCTGTTCTCCGAATAATCCACCTACTGTCAATTTAGATGGAAAAACCATGTCTTGGTACATTTTGTTCATGAATGCTCTCTAACAAAACTTAACTTTTTAATTAAGTAGTTTCTATAGGCAGTTTGATGCACTGGTTGTGAATTAGGGTTATTGAAGTAGAATAGGTTAATCCACACAATATTTTTAGGTTATTTATAAAGAAAAAAACCCAACATGTATCGTTTTCTTTCTACTTACCCACTACGCATGACTTTCTGTTGATCTACTACAAAAAGTCCAAAACAGATATATTGAAACTTGCATTGTAATGTAAAAAAAAGGAGAAATCTTTCTTGAAAAAATCATTTTGCAAGGCACTGTGTATGGATTTTCACCAAAAAGTCCAGTTAGGCATAATCATTTAAAACAGAGGATAACTTAAATTAGAATGCCTTTATTTCAGTTTTTTGACCCTGATACTACCTTAGCAAAATGAGCTGCTGGATTAAACTTTGATTCTCATCAAGGTGGGCAGTTTCGAAAGTCTTTTCAGAACCTTGGTTGTTCTGTTTGTGATTAACATAGTGGATTCATCATGTTGGGATGGGATTTGTTGCGTGTGTGAATGTGTATTTGTTAATAGGAAAAGCTGGTCCCCTTGTCACCGAGGGCGTCAGCATGCTCCGGCCCTGTTGGCTGCCAACCGCCCTAACCTTGACCCCCGAGGTCAACAACCCCATTGGTGTGTGTGTGCGTGCGCATGTGTGATAGGATTTATCACAACATATGTGCCACTGTGACCACCGCCTGGTAGCATATGTGAAGGGCCACTGTGTAGATTTCACCCTGTGCTACTGTGTGTGAGCCTGTGAATATTCTCATTCATCCAGGTCATGGTTATCTCAAGGAAATTTCAATCGAACGCAACTGGACTTGGTAATTTGTGTGTGTATACAGGAATATATAAACACATATTTCAAGCGTTTTTTTAAAGTTTGTGGAGATATTATTTGCATTAGGATCCCTTTTCTCCAAAGTCTGTGTGTTTTGTGATGTTGTCATGCCTTTGTGTGCATCTCTGCCAGCATGGATGTGGCATCCTCCTCACCAGGCAGTTTTAACACTGTCACTGCTGGATTCCATGGATTCTAATATACCTCCATCTGACTACCCATATGTCGCCTCTCTGCTCCCCTTTTTACTCCGTCTCCTTTGGGGATCCTGTTTTTCTGCAAGTTGTGTTTGAATGAGTGACTTTCACAATATGCTTTCTTTGTACAATCCCCTTTTTAAGCAAAAAAAAAAAAAAAAAGATAACAAAAAAGCAACATGAATAGTGTCGAAGATTAAACATGGTGGTTGATACGTTGGTTTGTGGCAGTTGGCGCCTTTCTCGGGCCCTGAAATGTCCCGGAGGATGTTCAAAGCCGTTACACCTCCACATATACACACACTCATAAAAAAAAAAAAAAAGACAAACTGAAGAGCGCTGCTTGGAGCATAAGATCAGTGTGACAAGTCAGCGTCTTGTTGATACACACTATCCTTGAGCACAGAATGGCATGGAAAGCAACCCAGGAAAGCCACAGCGACTTTTGCTTTTAAATATACTTCTCTGTGTATTTGTTTGAATGTGTGTGCTCACCTATGCAGATGAGAGTAACGATAAGATAATTGCCTATATTCCTACTATAAGTGTGTTTGTGTGTAATCAGAAGACAATGCCTACTCTTTCTCCAGGGAGCCAATTAAAGCTCAATAAAGAACCTGGCAGACAGAAACAGAGACCGAGTGTAAAGAACAGATAGAAAAGGAAGAGAAAGAGAGGGAGGAGCAGTAAAAGGGCAGAGAGCGAGAGTACAAGATGGATGGATGTAGCCTGTGATACATAGAGGAGCGACGCAGGGAGGTAGAGAGTGAACAATGGGAGGGGAGATGAATAGTGTGTCAGGAATAGTTGATGATTGGAGGGTAGAAAAAGATAAATAGGTATATGTGTGAATATATATATATATATATATGTGTGTGTGTGTGTGTCATCATGACAGTTTTAGGAAGGTGTTGCAAAGGAGAACTCCTAAATAGGTCAGCGGAGGTGGAGCAGTGCAGGTAACACCGGCAGTTTGCGATAGCAGTTCCAGACAGATGCTAAGACAAATTGAAGTGACGTCCCCGGCCCAGTGGTTTGCAGAGATACAGGGATACTGCTGTAAGCTGCAACACTACATTTCTGGTACAGTAGGTAATGTTAAACAAAGCAGCAAACAAAAATAGTACTTAAAGAAGAAATTACCAATCCAACTTGATATTTGCCGTAGGCTGGGCCGGTGACTGGTGTCAAATTATACCAAGATCCGAAAAAAGTTGCTTAAATCCCCCCCACTGTTTCTGTTGTTAGGAGATGTCAGAGAAAGGTACAGAGTTTTTTTCCGCTTACTTTTTAGGGCATAAAGCAACATATCATTGCCCCCCCGGAACCTGTTTGTTCACATTGCCAGTCAGGTGGCTGAAAGAAAGCTATTGCGTATTTATGAGGGTTTTTGCCTTTAAAGAAAGATAAAAAATATTTCCATAAACAATGACTATCATAAAATAGCAACTTAAAGAGAGCCAGCCTGACTATGGTAAAATAGTTTTAAAGCCGTGGGTAAGCTACAAGCAGCATATCCATAAAGAAGCTTACACAAAGCCCAACTAATTACCACGCCTCTGTCAGCTTGTTAGACTTGTTTCTCTATAATGAGCAGAACAACTAAAGGAATAATTTAAGTTCCAAACAAATGAAAACATTAACTAAACATATGAAGTGTTTGGGTTAATGATTTAAAAACTTAACAATAAGTAATTGTTATCACTTACACTGTTATACATTTAGTGATAAGTATGTTATGCTATTTTAGTAGGACTAGGAGGAGATACTGCTTTTGTCTTAACTTAAAGCAACTTCATTGTTTCTTAAATGTAGTTTAAAAGGTTGTTATAGATACCCAAATCCTGTGAAGCCATAGAAAGTTTACACAAGGTTACCAGAACATTAGCATTTCATACAGGCCATTCCTCTGTGAGCTGGATAAGAAATAACTTCTACAGATTGGTATTATAATGGCTAAGAGAACATGTTGGTCAAAATAAAAAAAGTACAAACATTAATATTTGAAAACCTCATTAAACTGTTGCCTATGCTTTTTACAGCTGAATGGAGCAGACAGATACTCTGTTTAATAAAAATAATGTTGTAGTATTGGCTTTCTATTTGATCTAATTGTATAGAATATGCAAATTATTCTCTTAAATCAACCTGGAGATGTGAACAGAATATGCTGTAAGAGCAGTGAAACTTTGTAATGAATACATGCTACTCAAATGTAACTGCAACAACCCAGTATTGTTATATAATCTTATCCAGCAGTATGTAGATGCTCTGTTTACACATACAAACATTGACTCACATCAACATGTTGAAATCTTGACACTGCACCAACTGATGGCTGTCAAACCTATTTTCTAATCAATTCAGTTAAAACCTTTTTGAAAAACGTTGAGAAATCAAAGAGTATGTGTAAAGCACTCTTTACTTTAAAATAGTCAGGTGATCATGAAAAGTAGGACATGGAAATGACGTCCCAGCAAGAGTAACACCCTGCCCTTGTGCAGTAGATCAGTGGTTCTGAGAGTCGTCTGTAGCACCTAATGGCATGCAGAGGAAACAATGCATTAATTTATTGTAAATGTGGTTGTTCAGAGATACATCTAAAACAGGAAGCACAGTGGGTCCTGGGAACCAAGATTGAAAACCTCTGCAGTATAACAATAAACTTTACATCTCTTATCCCCATACATGCCGATTGTAGGAAACGGGGTATGTGGAACGCCTACTTCATAGATGGGACAGGAAGACTTGTTGTGGTATAAAATGCATTTCTGTAAGTGTACATCCACAGAAAACTCGTCAACTAGATAATAAAAACGGTGTGACACTTTGAAAATTGCCATGAATGTAAGATAATTCGGTTGGGATACTGAAATGTTTTAAACATAACTGCAAGATAAACTCTTATCCTAGATTGAAGCCCCTTTAACAAATAAATAGGGTTTTATGGTGTACGAGCTACAATTTACAGAAGGAAAATATCTATATCTGAAATATATGTCCAAAAGTCATGTGCAGGTGGAAAGAGTGGTGTAAAAAACGCATACAGATTGCACATGGGCCCTAAAATGTTTTGAGGTGCTGAAAGATTTCATTACCAAATCTTGTGTACAGCAGTTCATTACAATTTTTCATTTCTAATAACATAAATGGTTGGTTTTTGTCCAAACTAATTAAAGGTATAGACCCACTGTTTCCCTGTGCAATTCTATGACATTGAAGCCCCTATTTAGCCAGAATGGGAAAGATGAGAAAACAACTTGTGCCACAGAAGTGCCAACAGACACAGAGGAAAATGTTGGCTAGAATTTGTCTTTCCTAAATAAGAAAGACAACAAAGCAGATGTGTTTAATCAGAAAACACATGAAAAATGTTTCAAAGTAAACTGAAAAGAGAAATCGTGAAATTATACTGAGACAACAAAAACCCTTTGAAACATTAACTGTTACAACTTTCATAAACAACTATTTGTCTTTATATCTCTCCCCAGGTGGCACTGATATAGTTTCATGTTTCATGGGCCAAAACCCAACAGTTCCAGTGTATCGGGGAGAGATCCAGTCAAGAAACCTCGGCATGGCTATCGAAGCTTGGAGTACTGAGGGTAAGACAATGTGGGTGTATTTTGTGTCTGAGAATTTCCTGGGAATTAAATACCTTTTCTCTCTCCCTCCTTTCAGTCTAAGCCTAGGAGCTGTTAAACTGTAGGAAAGCTGCAATATTGATATAAAGGATTTCTAAGCACATTTATCCCCCATGCTGAAAAGCCCTTGAATTTCTGAATTTGCTTTTGGAGCCCAACAAGAAACTAAGTTTTTAACAAGGTTACTGGTCTATTGTGAGGAAAACATATGTGCATTATAGATTAATAGTTTGTGGAAAGATTTTTCAACTAATGGTAGATAAAGATGGTGTGGAATAAACTTTTCCTAGAGAAATGCCATTACAATCTACTGGGAAACAGCATTTCTAAGAGCAGTGCAACACAAGAGTTTTTTTCCCCTTTATAATATTGGTTTGTTGGGAGTTTAGAAAGTCCTTTATATTTTTTCATTGATTTTAGCCCATCATTCCCCAGCTAGTTTCTGCAGGCTGTTTCTGCCACCTCAAAGGAAAGTGGACTGAGGGATCATTTGAAGGCGTTCAGCCTGGGATTATTTCAGTCAGTATTTAAGGCTTTAACTCTTCCTGGGGGAGGTTTGGGCTGTGCAGAATAACACAGTGTTCTCTCAGAGTTGGACATATTCTGTAGCTGTTCACGACTTTTCATCACTGCTTAGTTGAAACGCTCCTTTACCATATGCTGCAGTACAACCACTAAAATGTTACTTTTAAAAAACATGATTGCATGTGGTTGTGTTTGGTTATTGCCAGGTAAGGCAGTTTGGGGGGAAAGTGGCGAGCTTGTCTGCCTGAAGCCAGTCCCCTGCCAACCAACTCACTTCTGGAATGACGAGAACGGGAGCAAATATCACAAAGCTTACTTTTCTACATTTCCTGGTAAATCCACAATAAACTTATCAAAGTAACAAAGCAGACATTCAAATAAGAAAACTTTTTCCAAAGTAAAAGGTTGATCGGTTTCTGCTTTAGGTGTTTGGGCCCATGGAGATTATTGTAAAATCAACCTGATGACCGGAGGCATTGTCATGCTTGGGAGAAGGTCGGTCATTTCACCATTATGCTCACAGAAAATCAGTGCTAGCAAACATTGAAGAAAAAAAAATATTTTTATTACTGTAATTTTAACCCATTTTTTAGCAGTGTAGTTGGACAGATTTGTATTTAATTTGTTTGCAGAACTTATTAGAGAGAAAAGTAAAAGTATTTTCTGCTTTATGCAACTACATTTAATATTCATTTAACTTTATTTACCTAGAACCAAATCACAACAAAGGTCACCTTAAAGCAATTTACAAGACATATTTCCCAGCCATTTGAATCTTATAAGATTCAGATCTGATTAAGTTAGGTTATTATCAAAAATCACATTTATTCTTACAAATTATAATTCAAAAATTTTGCAAAGAAGAAACTCTAAGGAAACTATGCCAACTGGTTCAAGCTATTGACTTTGCAGCAATCCCTCATTCTGAGCAATCAATTGAGACAGTTTACTTCATTCTATGTGAAAGGAAAATGCATAAAGTTACTAGCTGTTTGGGAAAGAGGCTGGTATGTGTAGAAGTACTTGATAAGCCATACATACTGTGGTTGGGATTGAAAACCAAGGTTAAAGAGACCAATAGGTCCATCAATGGCTCCGTCCAGGGAAGACGGCTAAATACAGAGACATGGGACTAAGTCAAGTAGAGTATACAGGACAAATGAGTTTTATGGCTCGGAAAATTTACTCTGGTCAGAAAAAAGATACAGTTAAACATCAAAGCACTGAGCCAGCCATACCTTCTATCGAAAGAGAAAATATAGTGGATAACATAAAGTCATGCTAACAGGAGAGTACACTTGATGTATGTATGGTCAAGTCTTTGGCAGCCTTTTGATAATTTATTAAATTCTAAATAAAAGCATACAAACCAAGACTATACAGATTTTTTGCTGTTTTTATTTAATTTAACAAAAATTTAATCAAAAACAAAATAAATTGTCCTTATAATTTCTATAATGTTTTAAATTAATGAATATCTATAGTTTAAAGGGTAAGCATATAATAAAAATAATTAAGAGTTTGAAATAAAGAGAAATTTTTTTTTTTTTGTTTCTCCAATTTTACCCTTTGTAGGTATTTGGGTAAAAATAACTCATTTTGATGCACCACAATGTTTTTAGGCTTAATTAAAGTTCAGAAATCAAACTTGACATGATCTCTAGCAGTATTTTACACAGATGTTGTGTTCAGGATCAATCAGTACCTCATTCAGCAGAATGAAATGTGCTTATGATAGAATTCAAAGGACTGGCAGATGGAATAAAATGGCTTGTATACATGTAGAGGTGGTGATTTCCAGACGAAATGTACATATCACTTAATTTGTTCCAGAAAGGTTGACTGGTGCGGTTCAGTATAAATTGATGGATGGATAGATAGATAGATAGATAGATAGATATGGAGAAATCTAGCTGAAAGAAAGCTGGGAGGAAAAAAACTTTATTGCTTTACACATTTCACTTTTTTTGCTATTTCTGGAAATGTTGTGTACTCTGTGTGTGATGTGAAAAAATAACAAAAACTTGTGATAGTCACCAAAGTTTTACATATTGAACCTGTGATTGAACTGCAGTGATGGCACACTAAACCCCAATGGTGTTCGCTTTGGGAGCTCAGAGATCTACAACATTGGTGAGTCTTAAAGACAAAATTGGGTAAAAAGGAGGGTAAAATCGAAAGCAGATGATTGAATAAAAATTATTTTTCGTCCTTTAATTTCAAACTTCTCACCTCCATTCCCTAAAGTCTCTCGTATGGTCGTTTAATTTTTGTTTTTGCTTCCCATTCTTTGCTTTCCTTTTTCACAGTGGAGGCTTTCGAGGAAGTTTCGGACAGTCTATGTGTGCCCCAGTACAATACAGATGGAGAGGAAAGAGTTATTTTGTTCCTAAAGATGGCTCCTGGAAAGCCCTTCTGTTCAGAGCTGGTGACAAAGATTAAAGGAGCCATCAGAAAAGCTTTGTCTGCCCGACACGTCCCCGCCATGCTACTGGAGACAAAAGACATTCCCGTAAGAGAAGCCTGAATATCAGTCAGATATATATAAATCTGCCAGATTCTCTTAAAGACAGCAGGAGTCAACTGCAGCGTGAATGAAAGCCTTTGTTTCATCTCTTCGCAGTACACGATCAGCGGTAAGAAGGTGGAGGTGGCAGTGAAGCAGATCATTGCTGGTCGGGAGGTTGCACAAAGAGGAGCGTTCTCCAACCCTGATTCCCTGGACCTCTACAAGAACATTCCTGAGCTGCAAAACTATTAAGGATGAAACTTGACATGGCTGTGGAGAGACTCTATAAGCGACAATTTTATGACCGCCATGTGAGGGAGAGTGAGAAAGGGTGGAAAATGGAGGGACTCTGGTATTAATGTTTAGGAGGAAATGAAAGCAATGTTTTTTTTAAAGGTAATAGGAAATTACATTAATGTCTAATAAGATGGTGGTATAATGCTGGAAAGAAAATTTAACACCATGAGGTACACCAGTCCATACGCAAGCTTTTAATACTGTCTTTATGCTGCTGCTCATCGTCTGTCATGCTGTTTAAATAAACTGAATTAAACTGTGTGTAATGCAATGTGCACAGCAGTGCTTGTGAATAAGCTGATGCTGTAAAGCTTGCTATGAAAACTTTAAGCGCAGCATTAAGTGTTTGGGTTCACAGTTTGATTTTGATCATCCTCTTTAGAGCTACATCCCTGCAGTAGCCGTCTCTGACCCTGATGCTGCGCCAGAGAAGATTTGGGAATAAAACCTTTTAAAGGTCTGCAGAAAAATACACAAAACCTCACTTCAGCTGGCTCATGTCAGCATATCATTGTTATATGGTGACTATCGCTTATTGATGTGTATGTGTGTATATATATATATATATATATATATATATATATATATTTATATATATATATATATATATATATATATATATACACACTTATTAATATAAAGACTAATGTATATTTTTGGACAATGAACTTGTGTTTGTAATTATGCATTTGAATATAATCATCAAAACCTCACCAAAGGTTTAGATTCTGTTCGGATCTTGCACGAAATGTCAAAGTTTACTTGAGATAATAAGGAATCCTAGATGCTCTTGTAGCACTGCCTGTTTTTCATCTTTTTTTATACGGTTAAATTGGAATCTTTTCTAACCTTGTTTGGTTCCATGTTTTGTTCTTTTGGTTCTAGGATATTGTTCTGTTAATGTTGAATTGGAGGTTTTCCTCAAGGGAAATTTTTATCTGTCCATATGACATTCATCTGTCAAGCCATTGTACAGTTCACAGTGCCCTGCAAAAGCCTACGTAACCCTTTTAAATGTTTTCTACATTTGTCCAATTGCGACCCCACATTTAGGTGTTTGATTTAGATTTTTTTAAGTCAAATATAAAGTAGAGCGTGATTTTTACTTGGAATGAAAATTATATAGGGTTTTAATTGCATAAAAAGACAAAGCTTTGTAGCAAAGCTTTTTGCTGGAATTAAAGCTGACAGCTTTTTGCCGTTTATCTAAAGAGTGGCATTTTTACTTAATATTTTTGTGTGTTGATTGTAGCTATAGCAATATGTTAAACTTCATTCAGAAAGACCCAAAGACCAGGGTTCAAACCCAGGTCAGTGTGTGCTAAAAAGCACTGTGCTACCACTGTGCAACCCACAACTAATAGTTCTCCTGTCAAATTCTCCCTCCTAAGCTGTGGATCTCTGCAGGTCCTCCAAAGCTGCTTCTCAGATCAATGCTTAAATGAATGCTTTTGGTTTAGGTTGACGGCCATGTCTTGGTATTTATGCATTTGTGCCATACGGTTTTCCATTTTCAGTGATGGATTTAACAGTTTTCTGAGATGTTCAAAGCTTGAATTATTGTTTTATAACCTAACCCTTCTGTATTATCTTGAGCTTCAGAATTATCAGGTACTTTGTCTTTATCTGTAACAGTTATAATAGTCCAGTACATTGAAGGTTTTGGTAATAATTTGACTAAATGTGAAACTTTAATAACTTTGACTACTTTTGCAAGGCACTAAACTTATGTACATGTTAATTTCATCACATCTATTTGTTCTTGATTATCCACAACATCACACAAGGCATAGCTTGTGTTTTCTCTCTAATAGAGACTTCTGTTTTTTTTTTTTCTCACAGGAAACATATTTATTCAAAGCCTTCATTTGGTGTGTTACAGAACCAATGGATGAACTTAAATAATTTTGGTTATTTGCTGCATTGTTGGTCATTATAGAAAATAAGAAAACTGGCTTTCACTGGAAATGGGCCTGACAAAAATTTACATTTGTATCAATTCATACATCTAAATGTCAGACAAGGAGCTGTGGCTTGGATGCAAACATTTGGTGTGTAATTCTCTGCTGCTCATCTCTAACATCATGTTCTCAAATTTAATTGAATTGGTGTGAAGGACAGGACTTATTAAACTGTTAAAACACAAAGATTAAATTTTTTGTTCTTTGTTTTTTTTCTGGTCTTTGCTGAGCTTTGGATATATATATATATATATATATATATATATATATATATAAATTATTTTTTGAGTTTACAATCATGTGGTAATGCCATTTTCTCATTAAAACCCCCGTCAGAGTGGTTTCTGGCTTAAACCAGGCATGTGTGAGTAATCCTCCTGAATCCTGGAAAACAGCTGAGTGGTTACATAGTGATGTATTTTACGTCACTATGTTACCACTAGGAAGTGCTAGAGGTGTCTACACAAAGAAAAAAAAAAGTGGTGTCACCGCCCCTGCAGAGAGAGCAGCCTACCTCTGGTAGAGTTGCAAACACACCCTCCGCCTCCCCTAAGCCCATAGCTGGGTTTTACCGGCTGAAACAAGTTTTTTTGTTGGAGTTTTAATTTCTCTGTGAACATGTTTGTTTGGCTGCATGGATTACTGGACTTAATTCTACATTCCTAAAGAACAGCAGCTGGATCAAAGGCGCCTGATGGACAGAGAAGTAAGTAGCTACATGCTAATGCTAATGTGTGTTAGCCATTTATCAAGCTGCTTGTGATCTTATAACAGCATTGTGTGGTTAATTAATGTATCTTTAGCATCTCAAAATGTACAGGAAACGAGTGCAAACAACACCCAAGGCTTTTTTATATACTGGTCTGGAAAGAGTACTTACTGGACTCAGCTGTGTTAGTTTGGACTCTGTCTAAAGCCTGGATACGCGTCTGTAGCCTGGTAGATTTAGCAGTTGAAATAAGCTGTATTAACTCCGTTTTTAAACAAAAAAGAACTAAATAAAAATAAGGTCAGAGCACTTAATATAACATAGTTTCATTGTGGTGTTTGCTGCAGTTAAATTTAAAGTCGGACCGCTGATTGAGATAAGGCTCAGCTGTTTTTCTCAGTCGGGGCAGCTCTGCACAGGAGAGGAGCGGGAGTGGGCAGCAGTTAGTTTTGTAATTTTGTCGTTACTGTACATAAGTTATTCTTCGCTGTGAGACAATAAAGGATTATTTTATTTAAATGCATGTGCTTGACCAAGAGTGGTACAACAACAGAATGAGTATGAAAGTAGATACACAGACAAAACAACAGTTTGCAAAAGAAAAAAAGTCTCCAGAAGGGTTTTAAGAGAAGACTGTGAATAAGCTTGCTTATCTTTAAGCTTTGAACTCGTCTTTAAAATGGTCAAGAGCAACTGGTCAGCTGAACTAAGGGACTGTAAAGACTACAGGTTAATTAAGTCCATTAAGACATTTAAAAACAATTAAGAAATTTAAGATCAATTCTGTAGCACACAGGGAGCCCGTGAAGAGCAGCCAGCACAGGAGTGATGTGTTCTTGTATGATTGAGTTCAAAGACAAGAAGTTGCATTTTGGACACGGTTAAGCTGAGAGAGAGCAGACTTTCTGACCCTGAAATGCAGCACATTACAGTAATCAAGGCATTAAATCATAAAGATGACCTTTTCAGAATCCTGTTTGGACAAATTGGTCTTGATTTTGTTTGTCACAACTAGAAATAGCTTTTTTTACCACAGATTTTACGTGTCAAATGTAAAGTGGCCCTCTATATTTACCTCCAGAATGGTGGCAGTGGATATTCAATATTGAGTCTAAGACCACATGCTGTATTGCACAATGGCCACTTGGGCAGAATAATACGTCATATTTAAGTGAATATTTAACAACGTAACGATGACTATAAGAAAAACAAGGATTTTTTTCCTTCAACTCCATAATTAAGTGCAACTTTGAATGCCATATCGGCATAGAATCCTAATACTACTGTTTTTGGCTTCAAAGGGATAAAGTTTGAACATTCAGGGTGAATCAATCATACAGCAAGGTACATTACCTCAGATCTTACTAAAAAAGACTGAATTGGATTAGGTCGGGAAGAATGCTGCAGAGACACAATAATTTTAAAAGTTAAAAACAATAAAAAGTTTTCGGGGGTTTTTCTCCTGGAACTGTTACCTCTATTAGATAAGTAGACTGTAATATATAGATGTATCAGACATAAATATTCTTCCCTTGCAGCTGGCATTTCAGATTAAGGCATAAGAACTTTAATAACTTTGTGTACAGCTGAAATGTTGACATACCCACATGGAAAAAATCTATTTGACAATATATGTGCATATATGAAATCTATAAGCAGTTTATATGCACATAATGCTCCTATACATACAGCATTTATCCAAATACATATGCCCCAAATATGTGTATGCCACATATAGGCCAAATCGAGGTGTATATGTGTGCATAAACGGGACGTATATGTCTCCGGTTTTGGTTCTTTATATCCACACATAAGCCCTTTATGTACATATATGTCTCATATCTAGCTCATGGCAGGATCTGGTGATTTATCTAACTTTTGAAACTGTAATACATGATGCCTAGCTCATATTTTTATTATATTAACTTTATATTTATCTGAAGCCTGTTACAGAAAAAAAAGAAATCCTGCAATAACTTCTGTACAGTATGTGAAAACAGGTGAAATTGGTGTCACATGAGGAAATTAACTATTGGCAAGACATAGGATTGCCACCCTTGAAACAGTTTTTCTTTTTGTGTATTGTTCACACCAGTATTTTTCCCTTGACTATGTCAGGAAAATATTTAAGAAGTGTGACAGTATGGAGGTCTTGTGATTAACTCCGATAGATTATGATGATTGTGTTGCCCCATTGACACCTTGTCACAAAAAGAAAGCATGTAGCCGAGGACATTGTCACATAGTGAAAAACCTATAATGATATATAATATAGGAATATGCATATAAAAACAAGTTATGACTTATACATTTATATAGATTCTATTCTGCTGTGGCTAAACAACACTGAAGAATAACCTATAAAAACACAAAAGACTTGAACAGCTAGCCCTTTATGTTCTGATCAAATATATATTTCTTTTTAACTCAATGCACTAAAAGGGGGATCCTTGCTTTGGAAGAAAGGTATAAGATCACATAGAGTACCACAGAGTGTGGAGGAAAACTAGTACTACTAACCATGCTGATATGTGTTCACTATAAAATACTACTGTGAAGAGTACTCTAGAACAGTATTTTCCAACTCTGGTTTCAGGACACACTGCCCTGAATGTTTTAGATATTTATCTGCTTTAGCAGATTATTGCAGTTTAGCAAAAGCCTGTTAATCAGTCATCAATTGATGGCTGATTAACAATGATTATGTGATTGTAGAAATAATGGCTGATTGGTGTTGTTCAAGTTTGCAGTTTATGATGAAACTTTGTGATGAAAACGACAGACAGATTGATCCAGAAAAGTTTTTGTTGTGTATGACTGTTTGAATATTTTAATGTGGAGGCCAATCATTTTGATAGATGGCTCTTTAAAAAGTAAACTAGGCAGTTTTGAAGATCCCTGTGACCTTTACAGGGTAAGTGTGAACACTTAGACCTGTCAATCAGCCTGATCTGGAAAGAAAAAGACAAAACTAGAAATAGATTTTGAAGTGTTGCTATAATTTTGTTTAAAAAAAGTCCAAGAAGAGAGGATGACGGGGGGTCTGGATACAGAGTTTAGCACTTTGAGAAAATGGCTGGTGAAAAGCTCAAGTGTTTGCCAAATTCAGAAATAAGAGGAATTTTTAAGGTAGGATTTTTTTTTTTGCCAGTCGCATTCATGAGTAAAACCAGAGTGCATAACAAAGCAGAAAATTACAATAATAGCTTAATTTTGTACTTGACTGAGGTTACCAATTTTATTCAGTTTATGCCGTCAATCTCAAATATAAGATGAAATCACTATGACTAATGACAGACTGCTAATTCTGTGTTAATGATTCTCACATTGCGTTTTGCTTGTGTTTGTGATGTACAAGACTGTCCACCGTCACCTGCATACAATACCTTTACTCCCTGCTCCCCAGTTCCCAGCATCGTGACCTTTTGTCACTTCACCACAAGCCTACGTGTTTTCTCCCGAGGCCTTTTTTAAAACCCTGTTTTGTGCCTCCTTTTCTTCTTTTCATTCTAACCTTGACCCTGAAATCGATCGCAGAGCAATATCTTGGAAGATGGGGAAAAAAAAAATGATAGAGGAGTTCTAGGCAAAATGGGGAGATATTTCCTATGAAAATTATTAATATTATTTTTGCTTTTTATTGTATAAAATGATATGGGTAAACACTGCAAAATAAATCTGAGTCAACTATAAGTCTAAATGCATTTCAAAATTACTCAAGCTCAGTAAGATCAGATGATTATCTGGCAGCAATAACTTTTTAAAACATTGCCAAATACAGCAGAGACCAAACGTTAGGACACACCTTCTCTTTTAATGACTATTGACATTGTAGATTCACACTAAAGGCATCAAAACTATAAATTAACAGATGGTGTGAAATAACCTGGCCTCCAAAGTCACCGGACCTGAACCCATTCGAAATGATTTGGGGTGAGCTGAACTGCACAGTGAAGGCAAAGGGGGCAACAAGTACTAAGCATCCCTGGGAACTCCTTCAAGACTGTTGGAAAACCATTTTGGGTGACTACCTCTTGAAACTTAAGAGAATGCAAAGCAACAATCAGAGCAAAGGGTGGCTACTTTGAGGAATCTAAAATATAACATGTTTTCAGTGATTTCACCTTTTTTTTAAGTACATACAGTAATTCCATACATCAAGTGTTCATTCATAGTTTTGATGCCATTAATTGAGAATCTAGAATGTAGTCATGAAAAGAAAGGAAACTCAATGAGAAGGTGTGTCCAAACTTTTGGTCTGTACTGTACTTTCATTGCGAATTGGTCAATTATATTAAATCCCAATGAAATACATTACAGTATGTAGTTTTAATGTGACAAAATGTTATTGATTTTAAAAGTTATAGGCTATACAATTTTGCAAGATCCCAAACATGTATGTCTGCTTTTCTGCACAAAAAAAATCCCAGAGAAGTGAAAAACTGAGTGAGAGGAGCAAAAGAGTAAAGATTTAGGAAATTAAACAGATTAATTATTGTCTTTCAGGCCATTGTAAAGATATGGCTTGCATTTGTATATGTGATGTAGAAAGCAACATTGAAACCTCATATATCTACAAAATATATATTATTTTTTAATGAAACTGTTCTCAGGAAGTTGGATAACACTGGTTGCAGTTGAAAACAGAAAGAATGCAGGTTTAACAGCTTTTAAAAAAAGACCACCTTTATGGCTGTCTCCCTTTATCAAACTGTCACAGAGGGCAAACAGACGGCAACAGAAAACTTTGAAGGGGGATATAGAAAGAAAATTAGAAGCAATGAAGGAAGAAGCAACTACAGAGAGGAAGAAAACAAACCCAATAATCACTTGGAGACAGGTAACGCAAGTAGCTTAGAAACAAGACGTCTAACCAAACAGAAGGCAAAGCAGAGAAAGTGACTGAAACTGACAGAGATAAAGCTTTTTTCTGAAGTCACACATGTAAGCCACACAGGCGGAATGCCATGAACATTTTTATATTCTTACAATTCCACACGTCAATCAGCCTTGCTCTCCTTACTCTGGTGTTTTCTGTGGGTCTGTTGAAAAAGTAAGCGGCTCCCTTCTTTGTCCACAAACCCTCTCCTTTCATTATCTAAGCATGATTTTTATTAACTCAGTAAAATATGGATGTCTTTTGCACAAAGGCCTTGGTTTAGGTCCAGGAGACATTTTTGACTTTCTAATGTTTCCAATTAAACTCCCTGAGGAATTTGATCGTTTAAAGAAGAAAATCCGTAGACAAATTAGTTAAAGGGTGCTGGAGAAGCTGTTGTGCAGATTCCTTACATGTTGGGATAAGCTCAGTAAAAGTCAAATGTTTGTTTTGAAGAAAGGATGCAAAATTAGTGCTTGCGGAATTGCACAGGAACATGTCATCCACAAATGTGTAATATCCCCCTCTCTCACAGAAGTCTAATCAGTTTTTAAGAGTAATGTATATCTGTCGCACTGGGCAGCCGTGCCAGTTTTCAAATATTTTTATTGACAATATACAGCATTTGCAATGTTAAGGAAGAAACTGATTGGCCAATAGGTCTGACCAATTTTTTTTTTCACACAGGTTGTCATGATGACTGTTCACTGGGGAAGGTTTTCTAAACTAAAAAAGTCAGATCTTGGTGACACTACCTGCCCAAGACAGCGCTATGCACACAAAGAGATGTATAGAAAGCTCAGATTTTGATGGTTGTCTACCAAACATTAGACTGAGGCATAATTGAACAGACATCTGTGAGGGGGTGGGGGGTAGGGACCCATGTGCCATCTGCGTTTCTGTAGCGGCCAAGTGCGTTCATCAAATCAATGTGCATGATGCGCCACACCTGCATATCCAGAGTGGAGACAGGGTGAAATTGCCATCTCACCAAAAATGCAATGAAGTCAAACTGCAACCAAGAATTTTCTGTCTGAGTTTCATGGATTTTGGGGAAAAACAAGAAGGCTTTCTCTGATGCATAATAAGTGTTTAGTTTTATTTAAGTAGCCTATTCATTTGAAATAATTACCAAATTGAAATTACATTATATTATTGTTGCTGTTTTGATTGAAAAAGACAAGTTTTGTTCAAGTGAATTTTATGAAGGCGTGTTTATTAGATATAAAATGTTTAAGACAATGTATGTTTATATAAATTGACCTGTAAACTGCCTTGATATAACATGTTGTGAATTGGCCCTATATAAACTGAATTTAAACTGAATTGATTTACAAAAGATAATATACAGACCTTTGACTGGTCGAAAATGTTTTGGGGCCCTTTAAGAATTGTATTTTAGTACCCTTGGTGTAGTGCATTATTATCTATGAGCCTATGAGCAAAAATTGGCTAACTGATATGCTTTTTCCCCTGATTATACACTTTTTACCTTGATATTTGGAAAATATCAGCTGTCACAAGAGGCCCCTGATTGCATAACTTACTTTCTGAATTTTTAATCCATGTGGTTTAGGTGATCTAACAAAGCTTTGTAGCTCAACAGCTGTGTTCAGTTTGTATACCTGAAATTTGAGCACAAAAATATGGTGCAGTTTGAGTTTTGTCAGAGTCGGATCACTGGCTTCTGAGATTTACCGTTTGATTGTGAGACAGATACAGCTGGATGAGTTTGACACAGACAGATGGAAACATGGATGGATCGATGATGGAGAGGAACATGAGATGAAAAAAAACTGTCAGGGTGAGGAAGGAGAGAAGGCAGTCTTGCAGAAACCTGCCACTGAGATCATGGCTTTATGAGCTTACTGTTACAGGAAGGTGGAAAAAAGGGAGTTCTGAACAAATCAAAGTCCTCATGTAAAAACTTTGTTGCTTGTAAGCAACTAGGTCGAATCTGAATGTAAAAAACCCATTGAATATGTTGTTTAAACTCATAAAAGTTTGCATTTCTTTTTCAAGCCACCTTCTGCAGACAATTGATATGTTATAACGTGAACCAGCCATTGTTTCAATGGATTCGAAATTTTATTGTGACCTTGTTAGGCAGCTGAGGTATTCAGGTGCCCAAAAGCATATTATTTTATTTTGTATCCAGCCACCAGAAATTAGAGACTAAATTGAATGGCAAGTCAATGCATTTAAAGACTTACTTTGAAACCTTGTGGATATTTGCCCTCTATCACCCTCTCAAGGCTTGCGACACAACTTCACTTGTTAATATCAAATCTCTAAAGAACACATCTGAAGAGGCCAGTGTACGGAAGCTTTTACAAGCTCGCTAGCCAAAACAACAAAACACATCAAACTATCGGCGTGACAGTCAGTATCAAGCAGTAATGTTGAACGACGAGTTACAGTATAAAGAATTTTATGTTTCAATTTATCTGAAGCATAGTGTAATGCCGCAATGCCGTAAAGCGAAACTCAGTAGGTACTTTCAGCAGTGGGACGCTCCCAGGCACTGACTGCTCCAGAAATGAACAAAATAAATGCTGGTGCGCTGCCAAAATTTTCCAAAAACAGGAGTTTTGTTGTTTTTATAAGGTATAAAAGTTGTCTTTAAAATCAAGAACTTACAATATGGAGCAAAAAAAGGATTAAACAATCAGGCCGCTTTATTATATTATATCCACTGGTTTAATTGCTTGTTAACATAAATAACAAATCAGCCTATGAGATGGTCGATATTCAATGCATTTTGACATCGTGACATGGTTAGGTTCTAAAGAAGAAAGAGGATTTAAGTCACTTTCAACATGGCACAGTGCCAGATAAGCTAGTCTGAGTGTTTTACAAACTGCTGATCTGATGGGATTGTCATAGCTAAACATCTCTTGGGTTTAAGGGAAATGACCTGAAAAAGAGAAAATACCCAGTGAGCAACAGCTATGTGAACAAAAATAATGTCTCTGGACACAAAACATAATAAACCTTAAAAAGGATGGAGTACAACAGCAGAATACCACACTGGGTGCCCTTTCTGTCAGATATAAATAGGAAACTGATTATATAATTTACACTGGCTGAATGAAATTGGACACTAGCAGATTGCAAGAACATTGACTGGTCCGATGAGTCTTGATTTTCACTGGAACGTCACATGGTGGACTAGAGTGTGGCAATAACAACATAAAAATACGGATAATCCTGCCTTTTATCAAGATATCAGGATAATGGTGGTGGTATAATGTGGAGAATATTATCCTGCCACAGTTTGGAGCTCATGGTACCAATTAAGCATATTTTTAAAGTCACAGGCAGCCTGTAATCACTCAGCGTATCCATCTTTTGATGGCTATTTCTAGGAAGACAGTATAACATGTAACATGATAAAGTAATTGAGTTGCAAAATGTTTATGATCCATTACAATAAAAAAGAAAGTAAAAATAGAGAAACTTATCCTTATTTAAAAAGAAATGGAAAGAGAAGAGAAGAAGTAGAATATTACGATATGGGAAGTTTAAAGTGGCAACTCTTGATTGTTCTGATGTGAATGCAGATTATATTGAGCTGTATTTTAAAGCATATTAAATTGGAGTAAATGAAGCAAGCAAGAGAATTAGAGTTTAATCTGCTCTGCTGAGCTCAATATCCCACTTATGAGAATAAACAAAAAAAGATTAAACCCAAAGAGAGAGGTTCTTCCTGCTTAAGTTTCCTAGGAAAAACAATGAATGAGTCAATCAGGATACCTTCTACTACTTACAAATAATCCAGTAACCCTATAATTTCTGTTCATTAAATATATCATAATGATTTTTCCCACAGTTAAGTCCTTTACATGCATTGATTTGTGTCCTTGACTGCAAAAACACATTCAGAGATTTATAATTGGTGAAAAAATAAACTGGAAAAGGAATGCTTAATGCACACAAACTCTCTTGAAGTTTCCCTTTCTTTTCGTGTTTATCAGGGTCAGTGGATTACATGGGGATAGAGTGTGTGCTCTTCACATTTTCATACTTACGCACATACACACACACAACAAAAAACGTTATCAGGAGAACTGGATTACACAGGGATAAGGACTGACACTTGATATTGACCCACAGACTAAACACACACACATACACTTTATATTCACCCACATGAACAAACACAAACCTGCCAGACAGTTTACTCATTCGGTATGGGGACAGGTATGTTTCTGTCTTATCTGCCCTGTCAAATAGTGGCTGCTCAGACTTTTTTAAAGGGTGAACACCCCATAGGTTTTTTTCAGGTTCAGTTGTCATCTTCTTGCAAAATAATTTTACTTTGTGACATAAGTAACCATTGAAACTGTCAAAGAATATATGTATATATATATATATATATATATATATATATATTTTTTTTTACGTGTGCTGTGTAGCAGTTTGCCACTCAGAATTGGTGTCTGAGTACCAAGTACAAGCCCAACAGATTTACTTTCTCAAGCAGAGTATTAGAGCTTCATACTCCACTTGATGTATGTGTATAAAAAATCTTTATTAGTGATTACTGAGGTTCAATTTCCTGAAGTCATGGACACGAAACCGAGACAAGAAGGAAGAAAGGAAGAAGGTGAAGAAAAGAAACCGCACCAGCAGAGGAGCGAATTGACGACACAAGACAGGGAGGCAAACAAAGAACACAAGAAAACATCCCAGTCCTCCGCCTCTGCCGGATGGATACCTACAACTACCTCTTCAGCATGACAATGTTATTGAAAGGCCAACTAAGGCCACGTCCACACTAAGCCGGATAATGCCTTAAACGTACAATTATTTAGTCTACACCACCCTATCGTCCACACTAACCCGGCGTCGTTTAAGGTCTGTGGCCGGATAACTATTAGCCAGGTAAGAGAGTTGTATAAATCTTAATTCAACAGCTAAACGAGCTAGTGTGGACAGCTTCCCCGGATAATGAAAGGACGTGGCGTCAATGATTGCTGCGTCAATAACAATACGACACGACAGACAAAGACAACAGCGAAGAGTAATAAATCGATCTCGTCGTCTGTCCACACCAAAAACTATCTCTTCTTCTGATCAGCTATTGTTCTCTTCGGTTAAAGGGACAAGCAGACATGTACTGTGCTGTAGAGCTTCTTGTATATATTATGTAGGCGCTGGCGTCACGTAGGTTATACCTGTTTTCCGTTCGTCTTTTCGCGCATGCCCAGTATTTGCACAGGTCTGTATGGGATTGCGCAATCATGGGACCTTAAACGGGGCGTAAATGCTCGTGTTGAGTGGATAACATTAGGCGTCTAACTCCCCGTATAACCTTATCGGCTTAGTGTGGACGTAGCCTAAGAAGCAGTTGTTTGATTCAGATGTGTTGAACCAGGGACATTGGCCCTTGAGGTCTAACTTTGGTCTTAGCACTAGCCTTGATGTTTGAATTTAACAACAGCCTTAAGTCAGGGGTGTCCAGGATCCAGCCTCAAGGGTCAGTGTCCTACTTGTCTTAGGCCGTTTTCACATGTGTGGCCGTACCAGAAAACGGCCAGAGAAAATGCTTTTTTTTTTCTGTTCACATTGCACGGATCTCTGCCCGTATTGCGATCCAGTCTTTTACTACAAATAAACAGCAGGTGGCGGTATACAAATAAGTCTGTAGTTCTCCAACAAACAAGGGAGTGAGAAGTACCGACGTCATAAAACGAGCGACAGCCTAGAATGTAAACAAACTGGTCTACTGGTCAGCTGCTACCTGAAGCCATCTACAGGGTGAGTGTTGTAGTAAACCCGCCGTTTTGTAACCTGCTGTGTTGCTGTGGGATGCTTGAATCGCGTTGTTTTGGTATTTGTATGGTCGCGAGGTGATTCTGTAATTTCGGCCGGCGGTGTCGTCATTTCCGCATGGAGCGAGTCTATTGTCTTGAGTACGGCCAGAGTACGGGTTGTGTTCACATGGTACGTGGCCGCTCGTACCTGGACTCGGATACTACCTCCAAGGCAGGTCTCTCTGGCCGTATTCTGGCACGGTACAGTCTGTGTTCACATGGTACGAAATAAGTGGATTTTGACCAAATACCGTACCCGAGTACGGACTCCCGTACCATGTGAAAGCGCCCTTAGATGTCACCCTGAGTCATCACACCAGAATCAAATGATTGATTCATTACCAGGCCGCTGGTTTTTGAAAGGAAGCCTTTCCTCAACTGGGAAAGGGACAAAGGAAAGATGGAAAGATGGACAAAGCTATATACAACGCAATTCCGGATTTTTAAAAAAATCTTAAAAAGCTGCAAAAGAAATGAGACGAGATATAACAATAATCCTATACATAAAGGGGGAGTTACAATAGTACAACAGTATAGATCACAAGATGTGCAAACTTTAGAACTACTCAGAACTGCCCAAATTAAAATAGTTGGAAATACTTGAACATTGCTACACACAAAGTTTCTCCAGCCAATCTGACTGAGTTTGAGTTACTTGGTCAGCGGGCGTGAGGCGTGGTAACTTGGTCGCCAGCCCATCACACTCCATATTTATTCTTTCTAATTTTACAAATTTTTTTTTAAATAAAGGGTTAGTTTTTTTGTTTTTGGTTGATTCAACAACTCCATCATATGCAGAAGTCTGGGGCCATTCCCTTTTTTTGTGACTATTTTAGATTAATAAAAATATAATCTAAGAGCTATTAAGTGCATTTTTTATATTTCATGTAAAAACATCCGATACTACCAGACTTTTAAGAAATTACAATGAACTATAGTTCCATTTATGATCAGCTGCTATTTTATTTATGCACGTACACAAACTTTTCAGCATGTCCAATTACTAAGAAAGACCTAATGTTAGTTAAAGCTAAGGAAAAGAAAGGTAGCAAGGTTTTGTTACTAGTTACTTCACTTAAGCCATCTACCTCACACACCTTTAGTTTATATCTTCGATGACCTGCTGTGATTTTTTCCTCACCCTCCCCTTGCTTGGATTTCACTCAAGGCCACTAACTCAACACATCCAAAAACTGGGCACAGAAACGGGCCTAATTGGCCCAAAAATAGCCAGGGGGACTTTGTTGGTTATACACGATGAAAAAAAAAAAGAATGGCTGAGACACGCTAACAAGAGCCTTAAGAAAAGGTTTAAGGCTTTTACAGGATTTTAACTCCAGTGTTTCCATGCCTGAGGGAAATGATGTTATGTCTGTCCTCCTTTGCTCAGTGTCATAGATGGTGTATTCTTAGTATTGAACTGTAGATATAAACAAATGAAGTAAATAATTAAAGACAAATGAGTAGCATTCAAAAATGTAATGTTTTTCCAGCACTCTCATTTCAGAAACTGAACTTCAGATCCCACAGAAAACCAATTAACATGTGTTAAACTGACCTTTTCTAGTAATCTTTTCAGTTCTAATTCTTGCAGCTACACACAAGCTTTCTTAGTTGATACGAAATATTCAGACACAACAATGCTTTTTCCTTTAAATTGCAATATGCGCTTCGATGCATCACCTCTAGCTAACAATGAAGAGTGATTTACCTTATTTCCGTCTACTTCAACCTTACCTTGTTGTTTTTTTATTGTTTTTTATTTGATACAAATGGCTCAGTGATATAACATAATTCTTGAAGACAAAAGCTAAGTTCAGAATACATACAGTCACATCAGAAAACCAGAGCTTTTTAATGTTTTCTTTTCCTTTCATAAAACCCTGGCAGTGATTTTATGTATGGTTTTAATTTTGTTTTTCCACAATAACATTTTTTTTTATTATCAATGCATCATATGGCATTGTGGATTTCTAGAAATCCCTAATGCTCCTGAGCACCTAATTTACATTGGCTGTTCAGCAGCAGTTATTGCAGATTGATGGACAACTAAATGATGTACAAAGATTTTGTCCTGCCATCTCGCCAAAGTTTGAGAAGCCAGTTGAAGATGAAGTTGTCAACATGGCATGTCATCTCATGTTGCAACACTAACTGCTGCCACTTCAGTTTATAATAACTAACACAGCACAGTAGTATTTTTGAAACAGTATCACAGACTAATTTCTTTATTTCCTGTTCACGGGAGCAATTACAGGAAAGCATCTGCAGACATATCCATTGCATCAGGAAGTAAACTGTTGAATTTAAAGCCAAATAAATACCTGCATCTCCAGACTGCTCTGAACTTAGTGTTAGGGATGTCCCGATCTGATCACGCGATTTGAAATTGGTCCGATCAGACTTGATCTGTATCGAATGTTACCTATCGATCAGGACTTGGATATATATGTATCAGAGTTTGTGCTAAATATTTCTTTTGTCCATCATTTTCACCAACAATGTCCAAAAAATCCGGTCATAATGTAATTTTACTTGTCCATTTTAAAATTCTTTGGGGGGTGCTAGTGCCTATCTCTAGCAGTTGTTCCACGAGTGAATGCCTATTTAATAGTATTTATCTTTTATTCACTTTAAATAATTTTCAATCCAAACAAGCTGAGCAGAGAACTATTTATTAAAATTAAATTAAACAAGTAAACTTAGAATACTTAATGCGCACCCATTTGTGTGTAATCAAAATAGTGTGATTGCTCCACTTGGAAGGAGCACTGGTGAGTGTAAACACAGGTACAGTAAGTTCACAGAAAGAAATCTTCTCAGAGAGAAAAAAGAGGCACTATGGAAAGTGCCTCTAGCCTTTTGTCCAGTCGGTGATAAGCTTAAACGGGCTGCAGTTGTTAAGACTGCAGAGTACAGCTCCGCCCCCAACTTGATAGACAGTTTCTCATCTCACACAGGACTTCTGGTGGACAGACCAAGACAAGTAAACAGACAAAACCCCCAAACACACTAACTAGGTAGTGTGTAAAGGCCAGTTTATGCTTCTCCGTTTTGACAGAGAAGGATTGAAACAACGCCATTATCCTTCAATGCAAAGGCTCTCCATCACCTATGCAAGGAAGCACGGAGTAGAGCCACTCAGGACAACCATGGTCTCCATTACAACACAGTGATAGTTATAATTCTGAGCCTCCTCATTAGCCTTTCTGTCCATGCTGGTTTTTTCTATACTGTTTTTAATTAAATTTACACTCAGCTATGTAAATTGGTCCCTTCTATTTAAAATGAAAGACAATGTCCTAAACATTTTTCACCTGGAATTAAAGCTCAAAAATATGTTCCATTATAAGAGGTAAACTTTTTGGATATAGTTTCACATCATTTGATATAACCTATACAAATTGTTTGGTAAAACTGTCTCTTTAGTGATTAATTTACTGATTACTGGCTCTGACTGAGTTACAGACTGAACTAAGAGACTAGAAGAACTAGATGATGAAATGATCCTGCTGTCAATTTATCCAATCACATCCCATCAGCTCATTAATCAACTAAATTGTTTTCTGCAACAAACAAGCTCTGCAACTACATGCATCTAATTAGAGAGGCAAATGCTTCCTGAAGTCCCCTAACAAAGATTGATGTTCATGCATTCAGCCCCATGCACCCATGAAGCGGATTTGTATATCAGAATTCATTTCTTGTTTGTGGGAGGGTGTTGGAAATTTTTTATATAGATGATTATAAATTTAGTTTTGCTGGCTTTTATTTAAGGGGAAAAACTCTCTAGGAAAATGAAAAATATGGAATTAGAATATTTTACTTTATGTAAAACAAGCCATGTTTCATATTTAAAATTGCAAACCCATATTTTGATATTTTTTTTACAAATGATCCCTTAAATGCTAGCTTTCACAAAGAATAGTATTGTTTTATTGATTTTGTTATTTTTTGTTTTGTTTTTTTCTCAAAAACTACCACAAAGTACAGTGTGTTTTATTGGGATTTATGGGATATGCCAAAACAAAATAGAGCATCATTGCAAAGAAAAACACATACAACACTTGTATTATTTCAAAAAAATTTAAACAAATATATATCATCTTGAGTCAATACATTGTAGAAGTAAATTTAATTGCAGGTCTTTGGGATTTGTCTCACTCATTCAGAAAGTTGCTTTTTTTTTAAGAACCCCAAATTTCAAGTGTTAGTCAGCTTTTCAATTGAATGTGGAATCTGGATCTTGACAGGGGCCAATAAATAATTATGTGTTGTCACTCAGGCTATATGTACAAGACTTATATCCCACTGGTGATGGCTTTACGTGAATGTTTTGGGACTTCATATGGCTTTTCACCTATCTTTAATAAACACCAGATTTGTGGAATACATGGCAAATTGCTCTGCCGACATACTATTGTTTGAGCTGCGAATCTTGGAAAGCTAATCCAGAGTTCCCCTAGGCATCAGATCTCTGATGTATGATGGAGCTTGATTATTTAGGGCTTTATACGTAAGGAGGAGGATCTTAAATTCTGCATGGACTAGTTTCTCAGCATCACTCCTGGACAGGATGTTTTTGATTTTAGCAATATTCTAGAGGTGAAAGAAATAAATCTTGGAAACCGGTTTAATATGGGATTTAAATGTCATGTCTTGGTCAAAATTAACACACAACTGAACTCTATCTAACTAATTGAGTAGACTTAAAAATGCAATTACACGGACTAGATTTTAATAGACTAGACATTTTTATTGTTCTACACAGAAAAAAATGGGGTTTGAAATTAAGTATGTCATAGTAAGAGGGGACTAAGTGTAATTGCATGAGTTAGAAATTAAAGCATTCAAATGTTTTTTTCCTATGTATTCCTATTTCAAGCTTAACATGAATGTTAAGCTTAAGCTTAACATTCATGTCCAGGTTTTTAAGTTAATGAGTAATGAAGCCCTTTAAACCAAAAAGAATGAGGCTGTTTACATATAATTCTATTTTCTATTTCTATTTCTTTCTTTTTTTCTAAGAGTTTGTGCTCGCTCCCGTGACAGTTGCTGCAGTCACTTCCAGTGCTGGCCGTGTCGCTCATGAGTTTTGTTTTTTCATCCTGCCCCATGCTCCTTTAACCTTTGGAAGTTTTTCTTTTACTGTGGTTATTTCCTGCTGTACTCGAAACACAAGTAGGGCCTACCATCTGTGTCCCTTAAGTACTGTACTTCACAAGGAGTACACAACCACAGACCCACTTTAGACAAAATGTCTTGTCCCAGGAGTCAGTATTTCCTGTGGAGTGGGTTTACACAAGGCAGCAACCACACTTCTATACAAATGTTTCCCCGTTACACACATTAATGTTCACTGAATATTCATTTCAAGCTGTTGCACTCCTGGTCCTGGTCCAATTCTTAGCAAGCTTGTGTGTACATCAGGGTGTGTATATGTCTAGAATGTATAAATAAACTGGTAAAAATATACATCCTTAAGTAGCACACTAGTACCTCATTCCTTTCCATTATTCCTAGTCAAATGAACAAATTCCAAAGTTTTTATGATAAATAGCAATGTATTTTATTATAATTATATTTTACCTACATCTTTTATGTTTATCCATCTATTTAGAGCTGCCTTTTTTCTTTATTAGTTTATTTGGAGAGGGCAATTCACATCAATGCATAGGGGTGTCACGATCTCGATTTTGTATCGAAATCGATTGAAATTACGTTATGAGGATCACGATCACCTCCTGCCATCTTTTTATCCTGTGTCCCATTCAGGACTTTGTATCAACAGTTAGCAGACAACCGTCTCATCACAAGGAACCACCTTTTTTACAGTCTATGGGAACCACAGATTGCATTTCACCTAAGACGTAAATCTCACCAGTTCTCATACAACTGATAACATCACCTGGTAACATTATTAACTTCCTGTATCACATCCCCCGTGATCAGAGTACACGTCTAGAGAGCACATTAGTTGACGCTAGCATGTAAGTAAAGCTAAGCTAAAGCTTGACCACGGCTAGGATAGATGAAGCAGCGGGAGCGGAGCTAAAGCTGCTCCTACTTGTAAATCACAGGTGGACATTTTGAGTCCCCGGCGAGTTAAGTCCACATTTGCATTGTAAATAAGAGTAACACTGATAGCTGCATTTTTCTCGGTCCAATGAGATATCTGGAGCATTGCATCTGCAGTTGCTCTGCAGTAACTATAAAAAGTCACTAGATGGCAGCAAGCCTCGGTTAGTATTAAACAATACTGTTACAATGATTGTGAATAAATTATTTGACCATTAATGCCTAATGTGATGCATTACACAAGAATAATAAAAATTGCATCACTTTTGTCTTTTAGAATAAGATTTGCTGTAAAAAATTTAATGAATAAAACCAATGATCGTAGAATAGTCTAAAAATGACACAGAGCTCAGTACTGTAAAAGGGAAAATAAAAAAATAAAAATTCAGAATCTAATTGAATCGTGACCCTGAAATCGAAATTCAAATCGAATCGAGGATTTGGAGAATCGTGACACTCTATTAATGAGCACTCAGTGCAATTACTTTGTGTAAATGTGTCAGATTTAGACATAGTCTAATTTCCATCTGTAGTCCTCATACAATTAAGACAACATACATTTTGGACAATAACAGCAAAAGAACAGACAACAGACATAGACATAACATATACCCTAATTCATTCCAACCGTGCACTTATTGAAAAAAGAAAATCCCCAAATGGTCAGTTCTACAAATAGTCATTATTGATTTGCTATTAACCATTGCATGATAGGATCATACAATGAAGAAAAGATTTAGCAGTTGCTGAGGAGATCAAAGGTCTAACTTGTTTGAAATTTTGAAGGTTGAATTTTATAGCAGTTACAAACGTTTGAATATGTTTTTGAAAGTTAGGTTTGAGTCCAATATGATTCCCGGGTATTGAGTAATGTTTTCATATATTATATTTTCTGTGTAAGGCCTATTAGGTCACATGTGCTCTTCTTGACGGCATTGCGCATGCGTCGGCGTCCTGCTGCCTCCTGCTAACTCCGGCTCGTTAACACGGTTTTAACTAGTTTTAAATTCTTTTTTAAGTGTTTGTTTTTCGTTTTTTAATAATTTCTTTTGACTAGTTTTCACCGTTTTAAACTTTTAGCGACATATCTTTTATCGGACGCGTTTTTAATCAGAGCACGGATCGCTGTTACTTCCGCCATGCCTCCACTCACCTGTAGCTCCGGGTGTGATGTATGTGCCTAGGTCTAACCTAATAAATCCAGGAACTGAGCTAGAATCTCCAATTTACTCCGTAGTCCAGGACCCAACGAGCGCACGTGGACATCATCTTGGCCGAACTTTCGCAGCTTGCCACCTACGCCCACTGGCCGACACAATCACCTGCCAAGCCCCCTCCGGTGAAGCTGCGGAGGGGGAATCCAACGCTGGTGGTTCTCCTATGCGTGACTGTCGGAAAAACGGTACTCAGACCAAAAGCCCCCCTCAGCTCCACTCCGGTGCCCCAGGGTGTGTGGTCGACGGTCGGGCCTGGTCGCAGTGGGGGCGCCCGGAGCGGCTTTCACCGTTCTCCTCCACCCGGCCTTCCTCTGTCGAACCGCTTCGGTGCCCTGGGGGACGACTTCCCTCCTCTGACCGTCCCTCCGACCGCGCCGAAGACCAGCAGCTCCGCAGGACCGCTGCCCATCCCCTCCCAGCAGCCAGAGCAGCAGTCAGACTCCGGTATCCACCCACGTCGCGCCAGACCCAGGACTACAGCCGGGACCCGCCGAGGAGTGCTTCACTACACCCCGAATCCACGGAACGAGCCCTCGGCGCCCTCTAAACACCGCTGCAGTCCTGTAGAAGCCAAGCTGCCCAATATCCAGCAGGTCCTGGATAACGAGAGGTCTTCTGCCCAGCAGCCAGCACACCATCCACCCAGCACTCTCATCATTGGAGATTCTATTATCCGGCATGTTAGGATGAGAGGAGCTGTCACCCTTTGTTTTCCTGGAGCTACAGTAAAGGATATATCTAAACAGATTCTGGACTCCATCCAACGTTTCCCTACTGTGAGTAAAGTCATAATTCATGCTGGAACCAATGACATCCGTAAATAGCAGTCTGAGCTTTTAAAGCAGGATTTTATTCATCTTTTTAATCTTTTAAAAGACAAGCCCCTAACTGTTTTTATTTCTGGCCCCACTCCCACCATAAGCAGAGGAATAAATCGCTTCAGCAGGTTACTCTCTCTCAACACTTTGTTGAGAGAGAGTTTCCTCTGTTTCCTCTGTTACCGTGATGCACAACATTGGTTTTATAGACAATTTTAACATTTTCTGGGGTAGGAGTCAATTATTGGGGGCAGATGGACTACATTTAAACAGACAAGGTACCCGCATGCTGGCATTAAGCCTGGCATACCCTCGCCCACCCCTGTCCCCTGCACCGGCTCCAGCTGTTCCTGTCCTCACTGCCCCATCCAGAACATCCTGATGTGCAGCTGGTCCTTGTTCCTATGAACTCAATCCTGATTTTAACAGTAACTCACATATCGGACTTGGACCTTACCCTACTTCATTCATACCTGTTATTGTCAGCAGAGAGCGAAGAAATAATCATAAACTAAGAAATTGCAACCCAAATAATCATAAACAGTTACTAAAAATCCCACCTACAGTAAGTCAAACAGTCACTCCATCACCAACCACTATTAATATGGCACTTTTAAATGTTCGCTCTCTGCTGAATAAAACTTTTATAAAAAATGACTTGATTTTAGATAATAACCTTCAGTGTTTATTTTTAACAGAGACATGGCTGAGTGCAGATGCCCCTGCTGTTCTCACAGAGGCCTCTCCACCTAATTATAACTTTTCTTATTCAACGAGGAGTAGCCAGAGGGGAGGCGGAACTGCTTTTATTAGTTCATCAACTCTTTCCGCCAAACCTGTTTTATTTTATAATTTTACGTTTGAATACACTGCCTCTGTTTTTAGCACTCCTCAGATTTTATGTGTCACAGTTTATAGGCCTCCGAAAAGGAATGCACTTTTTATTCCAGAATTTTCAGAGTTTTTATCAATTTTACACAACTCTTATGAGAAGATAATTTTAGCTGGTGATTTTAATCTACATATAGATAACCTTTTAGATCCTTTATCAACAGATTTTTTAAATATATTAAATTATATGGATTTTAGCCAACATGTCATGCAGCCGACTCACAACAGAAGACACAACCTGGACCTGGTCATCACGTATGGCCTGTCCACCAGTGTGTCCTCTGTTGTTGACTTGGCTGTCTCTGACCACTACTGTGTGTTTTTTAATATCACCAGTTTTATCCAATCAGGGACCTCTGTGAGAACTGTCAGGAAGCGTCATCTAACCCCTGAAGTGGCTGCAGGTTTTCTTGAAGTTTTTTAAAAAATTCCTCCTATACCTTTACCTGCCCCCTGTGATTTTATCCTTAATGATTTTAACAGTAGGCTTAAATCTGCTCTCAACCTGCTGGCTCCAATTAAAGTTATAAACCCTCATTCAAAACGTACAGTACCGTGGAGAAATGCAGCTATTAGAAAATTAAAGAGGAGCTGCAGGGTGGCAGAAAGGAAATGGAGGAAAAATAAAATCACAATAAATCATCAGATATACATAGAACATCTCAGATTATATAATACCGCTTTAAGAAATTCCAGAAATACATACTTTTCCAGAATCATCTCAGAACATAAAAATAATCCCAAAATTCTGTTTTCCACCATTGACAACATTTTACATCATAATTCTAATACTTTTCAGAAAACCCCCTCAAACAGTCTCTGTGAGGAGTTTGCAGACCACTTCAGAGGGAAGGTAGACACCATCAGATGTAATATTTTATCCTCTCAAACAAACATGGTTTTAGACAAATCAGAGTGTCTGCCTTCACCAGAGGAAACACTGGACAGTTTTCTCCTGGTAGAAGCTGGGACCCTTGATAAAGTTTTCTCCTCAGTGAGGCCCACCACAAGCGCTTTGGACCCGATTCCCACCAGGTTTTTTAAGCAATTTTATGGTTCTTTTAAAGATGAGATTTTAAACTTTATGAATTGCTCCCTTCAGACGGGGGTTTTTCCTGCTGCCTTTAAAGCGGCGGTAGTTAGGCCCCTGCTGAAGAAGAGCAATTTGGATTTTAATGATTTAAACAACTACCGACCAGTATCTAACTTACCATTTTTAAGCAAAGTTTTAGGAAAACTTGTTTTTATTCAACTTAATGATTTTATTAACGCTCATAATGTCCTAGAGAAATTTCAGTCTGGTTTTAGGATGAACCACAGCACAGAGACGGCGCTTTTAAAGATTTTAAATGATTTTAGATTAAACTATGATGCTAAAAAGGTGACAGTGTTGGTTCTTCTGGATCTAATCGCTGCCTTTGATACAGTAGACCACACTATTCTTTTAACTCGTTTAAAACAGATCGGCCTCTCTGGTGCTGTTCATAAATGGTTCACATCCTACCTCACAGACAGGACTTTTACGGTAAGTTTAGATACCTGTTCCTCTAAGGTCCATAAGATCACTTGTGGTGTTCCCCAGGGTTCAGTTTTAGGCCCAGCGCTTTTTAACCTGTATATGCTCCCTCTTGGCAGTGTTATCAGGAGACATGGAGTTAACTTTCACAGTTATGCTGATGATACACAGTTGTACATCTCCATGTCTCCTGATGACACACGGCCAATGGATGCACTTTCTAACTGCATTTTAGACATTAAATCCTGGATGGCAGAAAACTTTCTCCAGCTCAACCAGGACAAAACTGAGGTTTTAGTTATCGGTCCTGAGGCTCAGAGAGAAAAACTTTTACCAAAACTACAATCATTGTCTTTTAATTATTCTTTACAAGTGAAGAACCTGGGTGTGATTTTTGACTCTGAGCTGACTTTTATCCCTCATATTAAAAACATCACCAAAATAGGTTTTTATCACCTAAAGAACATCGCCAGAGTCCGCCCCATTCTCTCTCGGGCCAATACGGAGACGCTAATGCATGCTTTTATCACCAGTAGAATTGATTATTGTAATGCCCTGCTTTCTGGTCTTCCCAAAAAGACTACCTCATGTTTACAGCTTCTACAGAATTCAGCAGCTCGTGTCCTGATGAAGACTAGGAGGCGGGAGCACATTACACCGGTCTTAGAATCACTGCATTGGCTCCCCATATGTTTTAGGATCGATTTTAAGGTTCTTTTAATGGTCTTTAAGTGTCTTAATGGTCCTGGGCCTTCGTATCTGTCAGAAATGCTTTTACCGTATGAACCCTCGCGGTCTCTGCGCTCCTCTGGCAGCCGTCTCCTTATCATCCCCAAAGTCAGGACACAGACTCATGGTGAGGCGTCTTTCCATTATTATGGCCCTCACCTCTGGAACAGGCTGCCAGAGGACCTCAGGGTCGCAGAGAACATTAATGTTTTTAAGAGCAGACTCAATACTCACCTTTTTAGCTTAGCCTTTAACTAATTATTATTTATTAATATATTTTTAATCGCTCAGCATGTTTTACCTGATTTAATTTTTAGTTCAGCTTTTAACTGTTTATTTATTAATCTGCTTTGCATTTTTATTATTTGTTTTACACTTATTGTTTCATACTTTATATACTTTATATTTTATTAACTTTATATTTTAATGTATTTTAATCTTTCTTGCCAGTGTTTCCTCTCTGGGGAGCCCCCTGCATCGGGGGCGGTGGTCGGCTGTGGCTGCCTGGGTGCCCCCCAGGTAGCGCTTGGGTGGAGGTGGGGGTACCAGCCCTCCCTCCTCTGGGCGCCCTGGGTCGGAGCCTTGGTTGCTGCTGTTGATCTGCTGCTGCTGATGCAGATGGCTCCATGATGGCATTTCCTGGCTCATCTGTACTCAGCCCGCTTTTTGTAGCTTCTAAGTGTGTGTGTGAGTGAGTATGGCTGATGGGTTGGGTTGGGAGGGGGTTGTATTTGCACTGATGATTTAATTTTTTGAAGGGGGGGTTGTGGGGTTATTTTAAATCTGTAAAGCACTTTGAGTAACTTTCTTTGTTTGAAAAGCGCTTTATAAATAAAGTTTGATTTGATTTGATTTTAATGTTTTCATATATTATATTTTCTGTGTGTGTATTATACTTTATTGCTGGGTTTTTCATGTAAAGCATCTTGAATTACCCTGTTGTTGAAAGTATGCTACAAAAATACAATTGCCCCGCTTTACAGTAAAATGGAAAAAGGCAATAAAAAGAACCAATTCTTTCTTGCTATTCTGTTTTGGCATTAAGAAGAAGATCTTAGCTCTTTCTTCCTTGTATGTACACCAATGTGTCCATCATCCAGCTGATACAAAGACAAATATATATATGTGTGTGTGTGTATATATATGTATATATATACATACAGTCAGGTCCATAAATATTGGGACAGCGATACAATGCTAACATTTTTGGCTCTATACACCACCACAATGGATATCAAATGAAACGAACAAGATGTGCATTAAATGCAGACTGTCAGCTTTTTTTGAGGGTATTTACATCCAAATCAGTTGAACGGTGTAGGAATTACAACAGTTTGCATATGTGCCTCCCACTTGTTAAGGGACCAAAAGTAATGGGACAGAATAAGAACCATAAATCAAACTTATACATTTCAATACTTGGTTGCAAATCCTTTGCAGTCAATTACAGCCTGAAGTCTGGAACACATAGACATCACCAGACGTTGGGTTTCATCCCTGGTGATGCTCTGCCAGGCCTCTACTGCAACAGTCTTCAGTTCCTGCTTGTTCCTGGGGCATTTTCCCTTCAGTTTTGTCTTCAGCAAGTGAAATGCATGCTCAATCGGACTCAATCGAAGGTGATTGACTTGGCCATTGCAAAACAGTCCACATCTTTCCCTTCAAAAACTCTTTGGTTGCTTTTGCTGTATGCTTTGGGTCATTGTCCATCTGCACTGTGAAGCGCCGTCCAATGAGTTCTGAGGCATTTGGCTGAATATGAGCAGATAATATTGCCCGAAACACTTCAGAATTCATCGTGCTGCTTTTGTCAGCAGTCACATCATCAATAAATACAAGAGAACCAGTTCCACTGGCAGCCATACATGCCCACACCATGACACTTCCAGCACCATGCTTCACTGATGAGGTGGTATGCTTAGGATCATGAGCAGTTCCTTTCCGTCTCCATACTCTTCTCTTCCCATCACTCTGGTACAAGTTGATCTTGGTCTCATCTGTCCATAGGATGTTGTTCCAGAACTGTGAAGGCTTTTTTAGATGTTGTTTGGTAAACTCTGGCCTACCTGTTTTTGGGGCTCACCAATGGTTTACATCTTGTGGTGAACCCTCTGTATTCACACTGGTGGAGTCTTCTCTTGATTGTTGACTTTGACACAGATACACCTACCTCCTGGAGAGTGTTCTTGATCTGGCCAACTGTTGTGAAGGGTGTTTTCTTCACCAGGGAAAGGATTCTTCAGTCATCCACCACAGTTGTTTTCCGTGGTCTTCCGGGTCTTTTGGTGTTGCTGAGCTCACCGGTGCGTTCCTTCTTTTTGAGAATGTTCCAAACTGTTGTTTTGGCCACGCCTAATGTTTTTGCTATCTCTCTGATAGGTTTCTTTTGTTTTTTCAGCCTAATGATGGCTTGCTTCACTGATAGTGACAGCTCTTTGGATCTCATCTTGACAGTTGACAGCAACAGATTCCAAATGCAAATAGCACACTTGAAATGAACTCTGGACCTTTTATCTGCTCATTGTAATTGGGATAATGAGGGAATAACACACACCTGGCCATGGAACAGCTGAGAAGCCAATTGTCCCTTTACTTTTGGTCCCTTAACAAGTGGGAGGCACATAAGCAAACTGTTGTCATTCCTACACCGTTCACCTGATTTGGATGTAAATACCCTCAAATAAAAGCTGACAGTCTGCAGTTAAAGCACATCTTGTTCGTTTCATTTGATATCCATTGTGGTGGTGTATAGAGCCAAAAATGTTAGCATTGTGTCGATGTCCCAATATTTATGGACCTGACTGTATAAATATATATATATATATATATATATATATATATATATATATATATATATATAGATGCCTCTGAAGAAACTAAATGGGAGACAAACTGCAGTTTATATTTGACATGTTATGTGATGGACCTTTTTGTGTGTGTGCGCGTGTGTGAGATAGAGAGAGCATTCATGTGTGTCATGATAAGACCATCCAGTTGGCTTCAGTTGGCAGCTTGCCTGCCTCTGCTGTAGTGGTTTACCAAGTCTTACTGAAGGATTAGCAGCTCTATCTAAGCCAAGCTAGTGCAAACTTGTTGGACTACACACCAGGTGGAGAAGTCGAGGGCTAGTTTAACTTCAAGAAATGCCTTGTGAAAAACTATATTGTTTTTTTTCAATTGCTTTAAATTGTTTCTTTTAATTTCTTTGACATGTTAAAAATGAAAATTATGAATAGGTCAAGAGGTGTATCAAAACCAAACGTTGATTGCTGGTGCTCTGCAGTGTAGCAAAATGCAATAAATGCAATATCAAAGAATAAGTAAATGCAATTATAAAATAATAAAAAAAATACTCATTTTCTACTCTTTCAAGAAGATGAATGAATCTATGGTCTGAGCTATCCAAAGATGTAATGCAAAAGCAGCAAATAAAGCAGCAACATTTCCACAATACCTGTGAAAAATACTTGTTATATTATGTGTAACATCAAATTTATCACAATTTAATCATACCTTGCAGGCAAGTTTTGGCAATGTATCTATCTGCAGTTGACACAGTCTTCTCAAAATAGTTTAAAAAAAAAATCAAAATTATGTTCTCAAACACGTGGATGACCTCTCAGATATAAAATGACAAAAAAGTTGAAAAACAAAACTACAAGGTGGGTATATTAACCCATCTCTTGTTACTGTTGAATAAATTGGCTCAGATTAGTTCAATTCAACTATTCTTTTTACACACCTATCAGGTATTTGGTAGTCCTGGTTCAGACAACAGGATTTAAAAATTGTCGCAAGAGTTTCAGACCGCACAAACGACAATTAAGAAATCATGGATTTTCCTATTTTGGTCCTACATTGTGTGGTGTGACACACGGAGATGACAAGGCACCACACACACAAACCAATTTTACTTAAGAACATTCCAAGCTCAGACAGGAAATCTCACACAACCACATGATATAAAACGTGACCAAAGCCAGATGAGTAAATTAATATGGATGCAGAGAATGAGGCCTTTGCAATAGTTATTTTTAAAAATCCTGCCGCTGGATAAAGGAGTTGGCACAGAAGGAGCAGGGTCTCTATTTGCTATACAAAGATATGCAGGTAAATTATTGTTTTTGATTTTTTTTTTCCACTGAGAAACATTTTTACACACTTTGCTCTGACTGACCTCTCTTTCTATACATTGTGGACTGCGGTCAAGTAAGTGGACACTTGGAAATAACAGATGCTTCCAAGATGTATCACTGCCTGTCACTTCGCTTTCTGATTAGCTACATATCACATTCAACAGGGTGCATGCTTGCTTGTCCTCGCAACACACCACACACGCTACAATAAAAGGCCAAGACAGTCCAACATGTTCAATATACCCGCTTTTTGATCAGAGCGGTCCCATCATCCTTTTGAGCAGAACACGCCACTCTGAACACACCACACATTGCTGGAACATATGTTAGGATTATTTTAAAAGTCAGAGAGTAAGAGCAAAAATCGGCCTAAAATCCTTCTGTGTTAATGTTAATGACCAGGTTAAATGATTTTGAAGAAGAAATGGTACTGGTGCAAAAGCTGTAAAATGTATTCAAACTTTAGGTCCAACAGCAACTCACAGGTTAATGGTTTTTACAATTCTACTGGGGCTGGTGCCCGGGCAACAGATGCAGAATTTTTTTAAAACAGTGAATGTGGGCTTTATGTGGCCTATGAAAGCACTGTGCACGTAAACAGCCGCTCTTGGCTCTTTGTTGTAGTGCTTTTTTTGTGCGTCTATGTTTGCTTCAATGTGTGGCTGTAGGCATAAAGACCAACTCCAGGCTATATGTTTCACAAGTCAAATGGCGATAACAAGCGAGTTTCAGTGAGTGTACAACATCCCAGAGGACATTGTACACTGGACTCTCCTTAGTTGTTGTCAGGAAGGGAAGGAGGCATCGCAGATCTGCTAGCATTGGCGGCTGGCCAGTAGAGGGTGCTAGGGCGCCACCCCACCACTCACAACTTGCCATATTACCTTGAATGAAACATGGATAATCATTTTTATATTAACATAAAACTATTTTGAAATATAGGTGTGTTTTCTTTCAGATGTGTAAAATCAATATTTTATAGTTTAAGGAGTTGAGTTGTGGTTGTTACCCATCGGCGTTGTCTGATTGAGGACGTATTTCCCATAGACTCGTTATAAATTGTACATGCGCAGTTGTTCCTCTTCAATAAAAGAGATAGGACGGCTTGGGGCGCAGGAGAGGTGCGCCTTGAGGGGGCGGATATTACATATCGTCCCCCTCCCGCTGTGGGGCTGAAATCAAACAACGTCAAAAGTAACGTCTGTCATACGGCGCGGCTGATAACCAGGTAAAACCACGGGAGTTCGAGACGAATGAAAAGAGATGCAAAATGCAGAAAAAGGATAATTCACGAAATCCCTAAAAACAATACCATTTGAGAGAAAAACACAGCAGCAGAAGCTTGATGTAGAATAGCTCCGATCTGATCATTCACATATCAGACCATTGAGCAGTAAAAGTGAGTAGAAAGCACTGTATTCATATTGAACTATGCATATTGGGTCTCTGTATAGCTTGAGTAAATTTCATAGTAAGGTATCGCTGCGTTAAAAATGCGGATTATTCAGTTAAAGTACTGTTTTCGGACTTAGATTAGAGCTAATCGTTGGCGGAAGTAGCTGTTTAGACACAGCTACTTCACAATAAGAGCATGTATTCCTATTGTTTAGATTGATTAATTTGTAGTTTGTCTGCTGAGTGTTTACATTATGAAAAAGGGTAAATCGTAACATTTGATTACTAATTCTATATTACATTTGATTTATTTGATATTTAACACAGCTGCTGATATCCAAATATTGAGTGTATTCATATATGTTGGTTATTTCTACCTTACCATGCATTTGTTTTTATTTTTCATATGAGGTCACACATATGATCTCCCTCCTCACATTTATATCGCCCAAAGCTGTATCAGCATCTGTGTGGAAATATTAAAGAACAGAAGAAATATAACAGCCTTTTCTCCACTACATCTTCTCATACTCCTAATGGCTTTAAGTGGAGCTCTGGCAGGTTCTCCCACTGTTAACATAGTAATCCCAGTCTGAACCAGTACCTCTACAGACAGCTCAGTTTTTCCTCCTCTAGAGTAGCAGTCTGTTGTAGCAAAACTGTTGAAGCCTATGACTGAAATCATTCTAGCGTCGTAGGATTGTCCAGTTAAGAGGGATCAGGGTTGTCCAACATTAATAAGAAACAGTCAGCTTTACACAAGATGTTAGCGGGTTAGTTGGCTAAAACTGGCTAAAAGATCAATAGTTTTAAAGGGCCGTGTGTGAATGTGATTGTGGAGTTAAAAACAAAATTCTTAAAATTACTAAAAACTGTATTTTTTTTAGTTGTATGTAGGACTGATAATTAGTCAGGATTCATTCCCAGCTAACTGTAATTAATTAGGTAAAAAAATATATATCGTTTGACAACACTAATGTCTAGCCATCATCACAGCCCCACTGGAGAAAATTCCACCAGCCGCCACTGTCTGCTAGTAAGGCTAGCACGGGTCCCTCATTAACCACAGATCCCAAGCATCCTCCATGCCTGATCCATCCTCAACAAAATAGATGAACTGCATACACTGCTTGTGTGTAACAACACAATTTAGGATGGCTATATGATCATATGAATGTAGTCTTGGCTACATCCTCTCTTTACCGCCACCTCGGTGCAGCTAACGGGCCACAGCATGCTCCGACAGGACAGAAAGGCAGATTGTGGCAAGCACAAAGGAGGTAGACTAGAAGACAGTGGAGAACAAAGTCCTACCCCCCCCATCATCCTGACTGACACCCATCACCATTGGGGACCGCATCACCCAGGACCTCAAGTGGGAGCCCACCCTCACCTTTGTCATAAAGAAGGCCTAGCAGAGGATGTACTCCCTGAAGCAGCTGAAGAAATTGGAGCTACTATCAAGGACAAACAGAGACTGCAACATAATGCAATTTCCTAAAGTAGTGAATCTGCTCACACATTTGGCAATAAACATTCCTGATTCTGATCCGTTACACATTCTCTACAGCATCTTATCTTTTCTTGTATAACTGATGTAAGTTCATGATTAACTGTTTCATTTCTTTATCATATGACACAATATAATTATGTCACAATTCCATTATCTAAATCTGAAGATAATCACTTTTTTTATCAGATACTTCAAGCTCATAGAAATCCTTAATTTCTTTTCCAGTATGATCTCAAATAAACAATATGGATTTTTAAATTTTATTTTACTTCACACGCAGTACCTCTGCTGTCAGAAATACAGAAAATGTGGCAATTCCGGTTAAATTCAAGTAAAATTCTTGCAATTTTTTTTCTAAACCTGTCTTTAGTGTTAGGGTATGCTGCCTAATTGCAGCCACCTGTCTGCAGAAGGATGCAACACTGTCAAATTGACCACAGGAGCTCCTCAAGGCTATACTGTATGTCCAGCCTTTCATCTGACTTGCATTTCTAAATTTGACAAATGACAGGAAAATCAGTCAGGAGGTGTAGCAACTGTGATCAGATTGACAAGTAAATATAATTAAAAGTAATACAGTCCAGAATTACCTTACTTGGTGAGATGTTGTGGTGACAATCTTTCTAATGCTTTCAAAGAGAAGGCCTTTACTTGCCTTCATTTTCAAGAAAGGATGCAAGAACTAAGTCCTCAGTATCCCCAGAAATCCCTCTCAGATCTCCCTTGGACTTTTTAATCTCTTACCATCTGGAATAAGATATCGCTCCATCAGACCAAGAACAACGAGAACGTGCCAAAGCTTTGTTTTACTGGCTGTCAGATTGTTAAACAAGCAAAATATTTCTTTGTCTCTTGTTTATGTTTTTTCATCTTCATTAAATAATCATAGTTTTGTTTCAACACATCTCTTTTTGTAATATGTAGAAAGTAATATGCTTGAGCTTGAAATGCAGGTAAAGATTGTTCCTAATGCTGAAAGTGCAGTGGGTAGCATTTTAAAAGGTGGTTTGAACTTCTTTACAACTAAAAAGGCAAAAAGACGTTCTCCCTCAACTAGATAGGCTTACAGGTAAAGAGCTAAACTAAAGCCAGTATTTATAGAATTATTCAATTATTTATAGAATACTACTACTAAAGCCCATTTATTGACTTTTTTGTCTTAACATTTATAGAATTTGTTTTTGTGTGGTTCGTTTTATGGTTTGAAGAAATGTGTCTTTTTGCCCAATAAAGAAAGAGCAGGATGTTTTCCTAAAGATTTAGATGTAATGTATAAATGCAATTTTGTGCTTGGAAACCTGGACAAACTTGCCTCTTTGTCATCGATCAGTCATTAGCAAAGATTGTAACGGCAAAAACCTTTGTCTTTTTATACAAATTACATACATTATATAATTATATGTTTGTTTTTAGGAACTATTCTTTGATTCTAGTTTGCAGCTGCACGATAGTGGGTCAAATGCGGTGGGTGTAAAATTGAAAGCCCCTTTCAAAAGAATGTTTAAATTCCAATCAAAATTTTCGCAAATAAAAAAAGGTCTCTGATGAAATTTGCACAAGCAAAATAAGAAATGAAAGTAAGGGAGCATCTGGTGGATTGTACCTTGTTTTCTGTAGATGCTTGATGAGTTGCCACCAGATGCCACAGTAAAGGCAGACACCAGCACCTCGTTAGGCCCTCGTTAAACTCGTCAAATCCCTGCTCATTATGCTTCTCAGTAATGAGGCTGCTTGGAGGTGACTGAATGAGGCGACAGGGTACCCCTGTATCTCATGCTTACACATGACCCCCTTAAAAATATAGGAGAGGGACTAAGTAGTGCCTTGATGGCAAAATTAATCTCTGGTTCTCTCAGTTAAGGTTTTTTGATAAGTCCAAGAAAAAGTTTGTTGATGAAAGTACCATCCATACTTATCCTTTTGTAGGATCCCAAACCCTCTCCCAAACAATGTTTCATAAGTAGTCATACATAGTAATGGCTATTCTGTGCTATTCTTCTCATCATCTGTGTAGTCACTTTACCCCTTGTAAAGGTTCAATAATGACTTTACTCACTAAAGTCTACAAACAGAGTCAGACAAGTCTTTGATTGATATCAATGACTGCACTTCACCTAAAGGAGCATGAGGTAGGATTAATAAACTAAACTCATGAGTGACGTGGCTGGCGCTGCAATTAACTGAAACAACTGACATGGGAGCATGCACAAACTCTTAAGCCCCGGTCACAGAAAGCTAAACACTCAAACGCAAGAAAGTTGATGCTTAAAATAAAAAAATAGCTTCTTCCAGTGGCGTCGTCAGCCGATTTTACCAATCTTTTCCGTCTAACCCCGGATGTTTAAACTCTGACGCTTCCCTCACTACGACAGGCTGTCTCCTCTCTCAATCACACAGAACAGGGCTGCTTTCTCTCCTCTGATCAGCGCTACTGCTGACAACTCGGTGTCAGGTTACAGCCATGTATGGCAAGCCATCCATTGTAAAAATAAGATGCATGTTGATGCCTCGTTAAAATATGTTAACACCTTGCCATACTATAATTTTCATTAGTCAGTCGCTAATGACACATGGATGCAGAGAATGAGGCCTTTGCAATAGTTATTTTTAAAAATCCTGCCGTTGCATAAAGGAGTTGGCACAGAAGGAGCAGGGTCTCAGAAGGAGCAGGGTGGACACATGGCCCCTCCACTCTCCTAACAAGGCCGCTCTGTACAAATGCATTTATAGAAAACTGCACAGCGCCAAACCAGAAGATATATTATTATTATCTGCATTTCCAAGACCAATGGAAATCAATGGTCATAGAAAATGAGGGGGGAAAACTGTTACAAATTTAATGCAATCTTTTTCTACATAAAAGGCCCATGTTAAGAATTTATCTTTCGAAAATGGAGAGATTCACAATTGTAAACACTGGCTTATTATACATGCTTTTCTTTTGGCTGTCCTCCTGGTAGCAAATTCATCATTCTTAGTAAGCTCACTGACAAAGGAACTGAATAAAAATGACTAATTCAAAAACAACAAAATTACTTTTTAATTAGAGAGCAATTCCCCCCCATAAAAAAATACTAAACTTTATGTGGGAAGCAGCAATGTTTATTGTAATTATTTATTTATTTTGTCCTTTACTCTTAATTTAAAATATGTATATTTATATTGTAGCGTTCCTGTAGACAGTTTTCCCCATTTGAGAACTGCTGCTTTAGACAGAAAGCCTCTCTTGTTGTTGAACTTGATTTTTTTTTTTTATTTGACAGTGGTTTGTACAGTACTACACTATTGTACTACTACAAATGTAGCCTGTTTTCTGTATGTTTGTAGCACATTTAGTTTTCCTAAAATAAATTTGTAGAACAAAAGATGAGCTCCACACAGAGAGCCAGTAGCAGCAGCAGCGGAGGTGTTCCAATGAAAAATGGATACAGTATATCAGTTATTTAAGTTAGAGATTGCTAACCAAGAAAAAACCCATTGTAACACCCCTGATGCATCATGACTTCAGGTAGTCCAGTTGTTTACGTAAGGATATACCATTTGTCAGGGTCACGGGGCAGCTGGAGCCTATCCCAGCAATTATCAGGCGTTAGGCAGGGTACACCCTGAACAGGACGCCAGTCTGTTGCAGGGCCAACACAGAGAGACAGACAACCATTCACACTCACATTCATTCCTAGGGACAATTTAGAATGATCAATTCACCTATCATGCATGTTTTTGGACTGTGGGAGGAAGCCGGAGTACCCGGAGAGAACCCACGCATACACGGGGAGAACATGCAAACTCCATGCAGAAAGACCCTGGGCCGGGATACGAACCCACGACCTTCTTGCTGCAAGGCAACAGCGCTAACCACTGCGCCACCGTGCAGCCCCTATACCATTTGTGTTTTGTATTATTAGTTTACAAATGTCACACCATATACAGTTAATTTTGATAAGAGATGACCTAAAGAGAATATATATAGCTGCAGCTCCAGCAGAAGCACCAGTAACATAAGTAGGCATTTGAACTGTAAACGATTAAAAATTCTAACATTTTGTTATAGTTAATAAGAAAAGGTCCTTTAATTCAAAGTATTATAATACCTATTAGAATATAGACAGAAGCAAATTAAAAACAAGTCAATAACAGTGCAGCATTGAAGACATAATAAATAATAAAGAAGTAAAGCCTTCATTTACTTTATATGCTCATTCACCATTATGACATTATTGACTGAGCTAAACACACTAACCAGGACAATACTGATGATGAGAGAAGTCCAAGTAATGAGAGGGAGAAGAGGAGAGACAGCTAGAGATATAGAACCGAGAAAGACACCAATAGAGGAATAGTGTATGATAGTTTTTGCGTGGTGTTTGTTAGCAGTCTAATTATATAATTTTGGAGAAGTTAATCGGTGGAAAGAGAGACAAAAAGCAAAAACAAATGGGAAAAGAGAAATTATGGTAAGGAAGAGAAATAGAAGCAAATGAAGAAAGAATCACTGAACTAAATTACTGTTTGGTGTAGCAGTTTTCAGATGTAATTTTCCAAAACACAAAACATTTATCATTAAACTGAAGATTAGATAAAAGCTATTATATATCGAGAACACATTACACTGTTTTTTTGGGGTCTGATACATGGCATAAACATTAATCAAATGGCCTAAAAATATGACGCCAGCATTTCAAATGGGCCAACGGAAGGGCTGTGCGCACTTCTCTTCTCCCTCCCCAGCTGAGCATTGGAAGAATCTGTCGCGCTGGTTGGTCAGAAGCGCCAATCCATCAAACTCACTGCAGTTCTCTGCGGCGTGAATGGAGACTGCACTGATGGGAGGGACGAAAGGTGCCAACCCGATGGGTTTAAATCTCAAGAATTGCCATCCCCTCTCTCTCTTCCAAACTCGCCCTGGTGGTGTCGGCAGTTCTTCGAACTGTAAGGAGAGACCCTTTTTCCTAACACGTGTTCTGGATTTTGTCCTTGCTCACTGCAACCAAGTTTTCCCAATAGTTTGGCTGGCCCCCAAACCATCCCTCTTTGATCCGCTGAATTCCCCGATCCGCTGAATGCTTTCCGCTGAATTTTCTTCCACACCTGGAAGCTTCCTCTTTAAAGTAAGACTGTTTCAATTTATCAAACTTGGGTGGAACGAATTAAAAAGTTTTCTTTATAATTATATGCATGCATAATCATTGATGTGAAGAGCTGTCTCTATCTCGAGCGCTCTGTGATTCCTCTGTGCTGTGTTTTGCCTACGGGTAAATTTGTGAGTTTTTGTATTTTGATTGTGGGTTTCCTGTATGTTTTGTCTTTTATTAGTGAGCAGAATTGTTAGTCTTTAGAAGTTTTGGTTCTTCTCAGTTAGTTGATAGTGAGCGTTGGTTTCATAGGCATTGTCCGGTCAGCATCCTTGGAGTGCCTGCCAGGAACGTGCAGCACGCAAAGGACATTTTGAAACCCATCTTCTTCCATATTTCCCAACCAGAGTCTGTATTAGCAGAAGCTAACTCACTGATAAGAGCCACGAGGATTCTTTGTTTGGAAGGAACCGCAGGCCTCTTGCTTCAAGTTAAACAATAAGTCATAAAACGGGATCATAAAACATCCCCCCTGTCCTTATCCGACGAGCTTCGCGTTCGCGTCATACACGCCTCCTCGCGTACACGCGAGGGGCGGTGTATGACATCAGTAGGAAGCGCCCCGTGACGGCCCTAAAGGACGTCAACGCTGGTCGCCATATTGCACCGGTAGTCTTAACAGAACCATTTAGTGTAAGTAGTGTTTTTATTTTAGTTGTGTTTTTAGAATAAATTGGTTAAATTGAATCAAATCCCTGGTTTCTTTTATTCTGAGTGTGTGTGTGAATTACTGCAAGAATTCACTTCCATCAGATAGGATCTTTCTGGTGTATTCCCTAATAATTAATCATTATAAGTGAGATTATTGGTTAATAATCCCCTTATTAATAATATATATGTTTTTGCCATTTTTTTGGTATAAACAAATGGATGGTGCCTTGTTACTAATCTGAAGGGATAATTAAATTAATAATTTACAATTATTAGTTAATAGTCTCAGCATCACCAGATAGATCATAACAATTATCAATTAATTAATTACTTTTAATTGATAATTCCAAAACAGTTTTGACATACATACACTTTTAGGGAGTACCTGGGCTTAGCCCAGACAAGATGTAATAATTTAGGAAGAAAAAAATAAAATAAAGTGTTTCAATTAGGGATTCACCAATACAGATAATGGCATCGGGTGTAGGTGCCAACACCGTTCTAAAGTATTTATATAGGTATTGCTTAAAGTTATCAGATAAGCTACCATGAACTGATATTCAAAATGTGGAAACCAATAATTTTACAGATTTTTTTTTAGATTTGTAATTTTAGTTTTGTGGTCATTTTTATTAATGTTTTATTTTTCATTTAATTCACCACCATTTGTTGTAACGAGCAGTGCAGAAATTAAGGCATGGCCATTTTATATATATAGCACACTTCCAACACGAAGGCAATTCAAGGTGCTTTACATGATTCAGTGGTAGAGAAACCGAAATACATGATAAAAATAAGAAAATTAAAACAAATCATCTCTAAAAGAAATGCATTCAGTAACTAAAGCATGGAAAATAAAATTCAAATAAAACCTGTCTTCCAATTAATTTCATTTTTTGTGTGGTAGAAGTATCGGCATTGATACTTGTTGTCAGCAATTGCTCAAATCAAAGTATCAGTATTGAATCGGTTTGAAAAAAAGTGGTATTGTTGGTTGCACTCCTGATGCCCTTTGCACCGCACGACCAAGAGGGGGCAGTTTTATTTGCAGCTCTTGCATGAACAGGCAGAGACAGAACAACAACATAACAGTCAGGGCAGACAGGTCAATCCTGTGCACCGCCGTCTCTAAAGATAGTACAAGGACAAACACATCCAAACACTGACCACAACACGGCTCAAAGGATAACTAAAGAACATGACAACATTTGGAACCCAAACTACAGTGGAAAACCAGGAACTTCTACAATTGGCACATTACCCACATTACCCACAAGTCTTTGCAACATACAACAGCCCCACGAGTAGCCTACACTCCTACACCATATAGCTCCCACCAGAGGGGTTAGTCGTTCTTGACAACCCCATTTCCTATCACAAATTCTCTCAAATGAGCGGGTCGGCGACGCTGGCGGCTCAGGGGTCCAGTGCTTGAGTCCCTTGGTGGACTCTTGCTGGCTCCATCCTCTCCCTCGCCAGCAACCATCGGGGCGCAAGGCTGGTATGTTCTCTTCTGGCACCTGTTGGAGTCGGCTTGAGCCTGACAGGTAAACTCATGCACCACCGGTAGCCGCTCTCTGATTCTCTGAAAGTAGTCTGTTTTCTGGTGTACACTGGCTGGACTCTTGCTCAGCATGCAGTAATCCAAGAGAAGCAAAGGCAGATGAGGGTCCCAGTCCCTCTGATGGTGTTTAACCAGGATGGCCAGCTGGGTTGCCGGGGTGCAGTTAAACCTCTCCAAAACTCCATCACTCTGTGGGTGGAGAGCAGTCGTCCGGTTCTTCTTCACCCTGAGCAGCCAACAGACCTCCCCGAACACCTGGGCCTTGAAGTTGCATCCCTGGCTGCTGTGTAGATCAGCGGGGACCCCAGAGCAGTTGAACATCTCCTTGAGCAACTTCCCAGCAGTCAACTCACTTTGGTCTGGCACTGCGTACGCCTTGGGCCATTACGTTAAGTAGTCCATTGCCACGGGAAGGTGGCAATTGCCAGCCTCTGTGAAGGGAAAATGGCCAAGGATGTCCACTCCCACTCGCTCCATGGGGGTTCCCACCAGGTACTGCTGCAGGGGTGTTTGTGATCATTGAGATGGTCCCTTCTGGGCAGTGCACAGATCATAGCAGCACATGTGCTTCTCCTTTTCTCATCTCTTCTCCGGCCAGTAGAACCTACTGCGGAGGCGAAGCAGAGTCTTGGAGATGCTGAAGTGGCCGGACCCCACCGAGCTGTGCACACTCTTAAGGATCTGCGCACAAAGAGCCAATGGTACCAGCAGTTACAGAAGGTTACCACCGCTGCCAGACATCTGAGTGGTTGCCTGGGCAGTGGAAACAGTAGGCCTTGCTTGATCCTCTCACTCCTCTTGTTACTGGCGGTAATGACTCTCCACTGCAGCGCAACGAAAGGGCATCAGTGTTGCGGTGTTGCTGTTCAGGTCGATGCTGTATCTCAAAGTTATATGCCTGGGGGATTTCCAGCCACTGGGCTACCTGCCCGTTTTGCTGTTTGAAATTCAGAAGCCAGGCCAGCGTGGCATTGTCAGTGCCCAGCAGGATCCGCTGGCTGGAGGTATGGCCAGAAGTGTCTGACTGCCATCGCCACTGCCAACAGCTCTTGGTGGGTCATGCAATAGTTCTTTTCCTCCAGATTCAGGGCCCCACTGAAGTAGGTCACCACTCTCTCTCCCTCTTTTCCAGCTTAGAAAAGGACTGCTCCCACTCACACATAACCTATGTAAACTGTACATTCACAACATTCTACAACATGGACAGCCCTTAATAAAGGTCCTGTGTATCTTGCACAATGTATTTTCCAAATCTTCAGGTTTTAGAACAGCCCATGACTGAACACGTGCTCCCAACCTTCATAGTTATTTTCGATACAAGGAGAAGGTTCACATCTTGCTTGGCACACAGGGAAATGGCTGCCTGACTAGGAGTGGTCCCCACAATAATGGTGGCAGCTTCCTTTTATTCCACCAAATTCCTCTATAGGGAAAAAGCCAATGGAGCTATAAAAGTTATTGTCTGGTCTGTTTTGCCTTACGTCCTGAATCATACATATGCTGTACCTCAATTCAAATGATAAATAGTGATGTCTGTTTGGACTGTACTTGTCATGGGTTTTGTAATTTATTTGCTTCTTACAATTCACAAAGAAAAAGACTACAAATCATAAGTTGGATATATGAGGTTAGCTAACATTCGCTAGCACTTAAAATATTCACCAAGACCTTGTAGAGCTTGTCCTGCATACTATCACCTGCTACTTTTCATATGGCTAGTTTTGCAGTGTTTTTTCCAAAGTTTTATGCTCCTTCATTCATCCTTGAAGAATAAGAAGGAAGCTCACTGAACTCACCATTTTTCTTCATATTTTTCAACTTTCTGTGTGGTTTGTGACACATAAAAAAAGAGCAGTTTTAGTCCACTAACGTTTTTTTACACAAAACCTAAATTAACTTTAGTCAAAAATGAATGTTTTCTCAGCATCAAAGCTTCTGTATTATTCACAGACATCATATCTTAGATCCATGGCACGTTTCAAACGGAATCAGGAAACAACTTATCGCTCCATTAGGGGATCTATGGAGCAGAAGTAGATGGGTGTGACTTAGGCTCCCTATACATTTTTACATTTCAAAATCTCTTAACCGTCAACTTGACAAAGTCACGCTATGTACGTCAGCTTTAACATTTATGCTATATGACTTCACAGGGAAAGCAGATGATGTCTTCCAGGAATGCATTATTTCTATGTCATTTTTGCATTTTATATTTGAAAGAATTGTGTGGTCGATACAATGGTTGCATGTTGTGTTTACCAGACAGACGCCTGTTTGTGTTATTTCTGTTTCTGCACATATACAAAGGACGAAACTGAACAAATTCCCTACAAGCAAATTTTTCCCCAGCTTTAGTAGTCTTGCTGTATTTTAATGGCAGGAAACGGGTACATCTGCTAGACAGGCCAGCAAGTACATCGTTTTGACCATTAAACAAATTGATAAAGATCAGAAATTTTCAATGAAGGAATTCTATATTTTGAAAAATATGACAAAACTGTGTTTAACTCTTAACAATTTTTTTTTTGTTTTGCACAAAAGAAATAAATGACATTCCAAAACTATGAACCAAATACATATAGCCTACTCATACCAACTTTGTAATATAGAAATGGAACTGTCATGGTTTAGGGATTATTTACAACGGGACTTTGCCAGCTCAGCATAAAAAAAACCTACCTTTTACTTTCGCATTGAATCTTTTAACATGCTTAAAAAAAATTATTTTCATGTGTTATTATGATTACAACAATTATGCTTTTTCATGAGCCGGGTTTATTCAGTGGCCCCCATGATCATTTGGTGCTTTGGCAGAGTAGTGACACTACTCATACTAATGTCTTTGAAAACATTTTTCGTTATCATTGAAACTGAAAACCTAATTCATAGAAAAGTAACATATTCTTAGATTTCTTACAGTTCTTTTGTGGGAAGGTTGTATAAATCAGTAAATGTCTTCAAAATGCTTTTCCGTAGTAGTTCCTTACAGTGAATAAAGCAGACTGCCTTAATGAATCCCCTATTTAAGTTTAAACCACATCATAGTACACTTAATTCACTGCTTATTGAATCAGAACTCTTCAGCAACTTCTTTAAAAAAATAAAGGGGAAGCCCAATTGAAGAAGAATAAAATAAGGTAAACATATTTTTGCAGCTCTTGGCATCTAAATGTGTTCGCATTATTTTATCCCCTCAATGTTGAGGTGGAACCCATTTGAGGTGAGCAGAAAACCCTAAACAATCTTGTATAAATCACTTAAAAAGTAACTTAATCAAATAAGATTGTTAAATGAGACTCATCATGTTCAGAATCAGAATCAGCTTTAATGGCCAAGTATGACACATACAAGGAATTTGACTCCGGCAACTTTTCTCTCCAGTACAGAACTTAAATAAGTGCAATTAAAAAACAGAAAAAATAAAAATAAAAAATAAAGGATAATATATACACCAAACCAGGGTTATTGTACAGTAAGTATATACAGTAAGTATTAGTGATAGATTATGGGAGTTTAGTTTATAGTTCAGCATGAGTGGACACACATCTGTGACTATTCAGAGTTCATCAGAGCGACAGCCTGGGGGAAGAAACTGTTCTTGTGTCGGGTGGTTTTGGCGTACAGCGCTCTGTAACGCCGGCCTGAGGGGAGGAGCCTAAACAGATTGTGGCCAGGGTGTGGGTGGTCAGTGGTGATTTTTCTGGCCCGCTTCCTGACCCTGCTCCGGAAAAGGTCCTCAATGGAGGGAAGATCAGTACATATGATCCTCTCTGAGGACCTGACTGTTCTCTGCAGTCTGTCCCTGTCTTGCCTGGTGGCGGATCCGAACCAGACAGAGATGGATGAGGTCAGGACAGACTGGACTATTGCTGTGTAGAATATGGTCAGCAGTTCCTGAGGCAGGTTGAACTTTCCGAGCTGACGCAGAAAGTACAGCCTTTGCTGGGCCTTCTTCCTTATAGAGTCAATGTGGGAGGTCTACCTCAGGTCCCGTGTGATGGTGGATCCTAGGAACCTGAAAGACTCTACTGTGGGGACTGGCCTGTTGGTGATTATGAGAGGAGATGTCGCAGGGGGTCTCTTCCTGAAGTCGACAGTCATCTCCACAGTTTTGAGTGGGTTTAGCTCCGGGTGGTTGTGACTGCACCAGAGGACCAGCTGTTCCACCTCCCTTCTGTATGCAGACTCGTCGCCGTCACGGATGAGTCCAATGACGGTGGTGTCATCTGCAAACTTCAGGAGTTTCACAGAAGGGTCTCTTGACGTGCAATCAGTGGTGCAAAGGGAGAAAAGCAGTGGGGAGAGAACACATCCCTGGGGGGCGCCGATGTTAAGGAATGGGGTGCTGGATATGAAGTTACCCAGTTTCACCTGCTGCCTCCTGTCAGTCAGGAAACTGGTAATCCACTGACAGGTGGAGGGAGGCACGGTGAGCTGGGACAGTTTTTGGTGGAGGAGCTCTGGGACGATAGTGTTAAATGCAGAGCTGAAGTCCACAAACAGGACCCGAGCGTAGGTACCTGCAGAGTCTAGGTGGTGCAGGATGTAGTGGAGAGCCATGTTGACTGCATCATCCACTGACCTGTTTGCTCTATAGGCGAACTGCAGGGGGTCTAGCAGGGGATCCGTGATTTCCTTCAAGTGGGACAGCACCAGTCGCTCAAAGGATTTCATGACCACAGATGTCAGGGCAACTGGTCTGTAGTCATTTAATCCTGTGACAGGGGACTTCTTGGGAACCGGGATGATGGTGGAGCGTTTGAGGCAGGAGGGGACTTCACACAGCTCCAGGGAGTTATTGAAGATCTGAGTGAAGATGGGAGCCAGCTGGTCAGCACAGACTTTCAGACAGGACGGAGACACTCCATCAGGACCTGATGCCTTCTTAATCCTCTGTCTCTGAAATAGTTGGCGCACATCCTGTTCACAGATCGTCAGCGCAGGCAGGGGGTCAGGTATGGGGGTGGTTTGGGGTGATGCTAGGCCTTTTGTGATGGAGATGGTGGGGGAGGTGGGAGGTGTGAAAGTTGTTTAAAACCTGGAGAAAAAGTCATTGAGGTCCTCAGCCAGGCGGGGGCTCCCCACAGGGTGGGGGGATGGTCTCCTGTAGTTGGTAATGGTCTGCAGGCCCTTCCAAACTGCAGAAGAGTCGTTGGCAGAAAAACGCTCCCTCAGTTTTTGGCTGTAGATTCTTTTTCCTGCCTTGATCTCCTTTGTCAGCTTGTTCCTGGCCTGCTTGTACAGGTCCCGATCCCCACTCCTGTAGGCCTCCTCCTTGTCCTGGTGTAGCCGTCTCAGTTCTGCAGTGAACCATGGTTTGTTGTTGTTGAACGTGCAGAAGGTTTTGGTCTGCACACACATGTCCTCACAAAAGCTGATGTAAGATGTCACAGTGTCAGTCAGTTCGTCCAGGTCTGAGGCTGCTGCTTCAAAGACGCTCCAGTGAGTGCAGTCAAAGCAGGCCTGTAACTGCATCTTTGACTCATCTGTCCATCTCTTTACAGTTCTTACTACAGGCTTAGCAGATTTCAGCTTCTGCTTGTAAGATGGGATGAGGTGGACCAGGCAGTGGTCAGAAAGTCCCAAAGCAGCACGGGGGACAGAGCGATATGCATTCTTTATTGTGGTGTAGCAGTGGTCCAAAGTGTTCATGTCCCTGGTGGGACACGTCACGTGTTGTCCATATTTAGGCAGTTAAAGTTTGAGATTTGCTCTATTAAAATCCCCGAGAATGATTAGCAGAGAGTCCGGGTGAGTTTTCTCCACGTCTGTGATCTGGTCGGCGAGGTGATGTAACGCCTCCGTTACACACGCCTGCTGTGGAATGTATACAGCGACCAGCACAAACGAGGCGAACTCCCGCGGTGAATAAAATGGTCTACAGTTTATGAAGAAAGACTCTAGGTGAGGGCTGCATGTCTTCTTTAACACTGTGACACCTGTACACCAACCTTCGTTAATGTAGAAACACGTTCCTCCTCCCTTTGACTTCCCAGACAGATCCGCGCAGCGGTCCGCTCGGAACAGCTGGAAGCGCGGCAGCTGTAGTGCGCTGTCCGGGATGTGTTCACTGGACCAGGTTTCAGTGAAGCAAAAGGCGCCAGAACGACAAAAGTCTGAGTTCTTGGATAGGAGAAGGAGCAATTCATCCATTTTGTTAGGCAGAGAGCGAACGTTCCCCAGGTGTATGGATGGGAGAGCGGTGCGTAATCCCCGCTGTCGTAATTTAACGAGCACACCAGCTCTTTTGCCACGCCGGCGTCTCCGTCTAAATCCACAGAGCGCTGCTGCTCCTCCAGTCAGAATCTCCATGTTCAACCCTCATATTTGAAATAATCTGACTAAATATATTTCCTTAAATGTTATTTTTTCGTGAGAATCTGACAAATCAACATGGATAAGAATGAAAATACATTTTGATCTCTAGAGCCATTAAACAAAAAACAACTCTTGAACACCTGAAGTATAAAATGATAATAAAAAAATGTCAATCCAGCTCTTCAGTGTTGCTAAATGGTTGTACCCTGCTCGGAACGTAGTTGGCACCCACGTAAAGCAAGAAATACATCCTCTTGAGGATTTTGGGATTTTTCTTCAGTCAATACCATATAAATTAACTTCAATCACTCTTAATTTCTACCCCAACTTCAGATAATAAGAAACTGAGAGCTAGTTCTGTTTTACTTCTCTGGATACTTCTAATAGTTTTGATGCCTCTTGAGATTTTCACATTTTGTCATGTTACAACCATAAATTCCAATGTATGTCATAAATAACACTAAATTACTGTATCATTGTATAGTGGTATTGTTTAGTTTTATGAAATTTTTTTGTGGCATTTATATTCAGCCACCATAACTGCACTTAAAACATGCACTTAATAAAGAGCAACAAATAGTCTTCTGAACTTGTCAAATTAGTAAAGAGAGGCTACCTGTGTATTTTAAATCTCTAAATGAATTTGGCTGTCCTGTAAAATCCTGAGAGATTTATTAAAGGACATTCATAAACAAGTGGAATCAGGAAGACCCAGAGGTCAATAATAAAGTTTTGGTGGCATTTTAAGATGGCTTAGGTTATAGAGCAATATCCATTCATCTCACTGAGGGCTGTACAATATATCATCTCAAAATGGAAAGCGTATGGTAAGCACAGACCTATAAAGACAGTTATTTAAATCAACTGGCTGTATATTATAGTGAACTCTGTTCTCTGTTAACTATGGTGATGGCAGAACACCCCAACCCCAGCCCCTGCACTGCCAGAAAAGTGATATAGATCAAGATCCATATCACTTTTGTAATGACCTGCTAGTCTTCTGATTTCAGCACATGGGAATTGTGCCAAGTAAAGAAACATATTTATGTTACCTAAAGATGAGGTCAGGTATTAAGATACTTCTTAAAAAGATTGAAAACTGAGATTAACAGGTTATCTTGATGACCAAGTGATGCTAATTATGTGGTCCCTACATCCTGAAATTTCGGCACATCAGATTGCGCTCTCTGTGCCTCATTGGGTATGTATTTGTGTCTGTTGGGTTGTCCACCTCTGTTACATCAGCAAACTGTTTTTGTTGATGTTTAATGTGTATCTAAATGTCTTTTTCTGTGTGCATGCCTACATGTGGGTGAAGCTGAACAAATAAAGCTAGTTTCCACTTTGATTGTATTCACAGTGTCAAGCACTCAGTCTGTAATTAGCACACAGGCAACCATCTGTCCAAACAGCCAGCTCTAAACAATCCCTGTCCTGCTTGCTTTTGCTGCTATCACAGCAGCCATCCATCGCTAACTCTCTTATTTGCTCACTTCTCACTCCATCTGTCTGTCTGCTTCTATACTGTCATTTCGCTGTCTCCTTGTCCCACTACTTTGTTTTTGTTTTCTTTTTTTCTACCTCCATCTGTTTTTTCTTTATTGACTTTTTTCTTCTCATTGAGGAGTTACAAGAAAAATCAAACAACTTTATCTTAAACACAGAGCTAAGACTCAGCAACTTGATCATCCGTTGTGATTCTGGTCAGGGTGCTCTAAGTAGTAAATTTTTGTCTTAGTTTAATATGAGATTCCCTGGGAGGTGGGTTTTTGTAAAATTTGTTTATGGATAGTGTGTAAGGAGCTTTAATAAATTTACTTTAGTTGCCCAGAAGTCGTATCAAAGTATTCACCAGTGCAAAGCATCAACATTAGTTTTATAGAGCACATGGCCACTGGAGTCTATACAACAGGGAAGATGTGTTCTCTGGAGTGACAAATCATGTTTTTGTCTGGCATTCTGATTGACTAAGGTTTGGCTCTTGACTGCATTGTGGCCAGCATGACGTTTGGTGTTGTTTTTTCCAGGAGTGGGGCTTGATCTCTTAGTTCAATCAAAACAATTTCTCAGTCTTTTAGCACACCAAGACCTGTGCAAAAATTTATGATTCCAACATTGTGTGAACAGGTGAGGGACAACACCTTCCTGTTTTAATATGACTGCACACACAAAACGAAGGTATATAAATCCCTGGATGAGTTAGTCCGGTATAGAAGAACCTGAACAGAGTTATGACCTCAACCCTCACAGAACACGTTTAAGGATGGGTTCGAGCAGAGACATCAGCATCTGACCAAGAAAATGTGCATCAGGAAGACTGGTAAAAAAATCCCTTACACCTCAACCGCATGGAAGCCCTTAGTTAAAGCTGTGATAACTGCCAGGGGGTGACCGACCCCATATGAAAACACTAAAGATTAAAAATAATAGATCACTGAAGTTTTGGTGCGTTTGAGAGCAGGCAAAGTTTATAGGTTTAACAGTATGGTGCACATCATCCAATTTGGTAGTTCACAAAAAAAAGATCAATACATCCACATAGGTAAGTTAAGGTGTAAATAGATTTTCCTGTAGCCATCTCCTGACTTGCGAACAGTGTTGGGCAAGTTACAAAGAAATTGTAATATATTTCACATTACTGCTTACAATGTCAAAAATGTAATATATATAACTACTTTGAGTTACTTTTGGCAAAACATTTTAAATATCTAACACGACTTCTAACCACCGTAATTTATCAATTTACATTTTATACAAGTGTCACAATACAAATACTGTATTTTTAACACAATTCATTAAAATTAAGCCTCAAGTTCCTTTGCATCCCTTCTATTTTATGGTAATGTTTGTTAAATCTAATCAAAAGAAGGTGCTGAAAGTGCTCATCGCAAAGATGGTTGACAAAGATGAGACACCAGTGTCTGAAGTCTTACAACATATGGTTAGGAAAACAGTGTGACTAATGCAGCTGTTTAAATGTACAGTCGATGTTTTCCTCAGCCGTTCTGATTCTCTGTTTTAGTTTTGACCAACAGGAAGTGGATGGTGGATGTTGTTCTACCGTGTCCAACTTGATTTGGTCTGTTGCATTAGTTGGTCAGAAAAACTATTTAAAATGCATTTGTAACTGGAGTTACTGAACTTGTAACTAGTAATATATTGCTGTATATTTCGTAAGTAATGCATTATATTTTGTACATTTTGTATACATTACTTCTGTAATGCATTACTCCCAACACTGCTTGCGAAGATCAATAGTGTTGGGTAACACACAGCCATTAGGCGACACTAATCTGCATTCTAGCTCCTCAGGAGGAGAAGAAAACCCAGCTCCAACAGCGAAGGGAGGGGTGGATAGGACCAGAGGTTTTATAAGGGTCCTCTCCAGCCTAGATCAAACTCTTCCATTCAAAGCCACGGCCGTGCAGTGATCGAAGAGACAATTCCTTCGCTGGCAAAGGGAAAGCACATCAGAATATAGTTCCTGAATATCATGTCTTCCCCTTATATAATAATTATCCATAAATTATTAATCTTATTGATTGCTATAAGCAATCCTTCATAAATATTCATAGCCAAATAATCGCATCCTTCTGTAATCCCCAACCATAGACATGTCTTACAGTATTTTCTGCTTGTCTTTTTTAGAAGAGTTAAGAGAAGTGGGCCTATAATGTGGCATGCCATGTGTAGACATTCTGAGCAAATAAAAGAAAGTATAGGCTATTTCCTTGGTTAGACTTATTTCTTAAGATATGCTAAGATGCATGATTTTAGTGTCTGGTTTTGCTAAATAGTTCAGTTTTAGGCTTTTTGTACATCTTTATCAGACGTAATGGGGATGTTACAGGCTGCTGTACATGGACTGGTTGTGTACTGTTGCTGAAATGGACTAAGAACTGAATCAGAAACATGAAGGTCCAATGTAAGTTAGGTTTTGATGCAAAAGTGAAGCAGTGTTCATTGTGTGTGGTGGCAACGGAAAAAAAAGTCGCTAAAAGAAATAGGATTCTCTGTTTCCTCATATGTAAACCCCTAGGGAAGCCGAAACTCTTTGATCACTCATTAGAGGTTCCTAGCTACTCTTATCATCTAGGAGAAGGGGTATACATGAAAAAATGCTTACTTTTAGGGTAAAGTGAGACTGTTAAAATTAAACAGTTTATTTCAAAGCATCAATGTAAATTAAAGACTGTAAAAACTGTTTTAATTTGCAATATGCTAACAATATTTAAGAATATTTATTATTAAAATCTAGGTTTCGGGACTTCCGCTGACGTCATGCCTGCAACAGCAGCTTGAAGACGGGGCTCTCGTCCAAAAGTTTAAGTTTTGAGTTTACAGCGTGACTTAATCTCGGTATTTATACACCTGGACAGTTTACAACATGAGTGGATGGAACAAGACAAGCAAAACCACTTCCAGACGCGACAATGCGAAGAACGAAGCGGAGGAAAGCATGGCTAGCCAAGTTAAAGCTAGCAATGCGGCCACAGGTGTGCAACAAGATAGCATCGCCGATCTAATGTCAGAGCTGAAGAAAGTGAGAGCCGAAAATCAGGAGGGCCATACACGGACCAAAACCTCACTCGATCGACTTGAAGGCTCAGTACGAGAGCTTAGTGCGAAAATCTTGAAGCATGAAGAAAGGCTAAACGAGGCGGAAAAGAGAATATGCGAAAATGATGATCGAGGGATGCGACATGAACGCACCTTAAGGTATTTGCTCCACCGGGAACTCGCGCTTACGTCACGCTGTGAAGACCTGCAAAACAGACTAAGACGCAATAATCTTAGAATCTACCAGGTTCCAGAAGGCAGTGAGAAACGAGACATGATGAACTTCATACCCACTCTAATTTGCCAAGTCTTAAATAAACCGGACCTGGAGCTGAAGCTTGAGAGGGCTCACCGCGCGCTTGCTCCCAAACCCCAGGACTCAGAAGCCCCCCCAAGATCTATAATAGTACGATTTCTGGACTTCACAGTCAAAGAAAATGTGCTTCGGCTTGCATGGGGCCAGAAGAAAACGTATTTTGAGGGGAAATTGATATATTTTGATCATGATTACTCCCCTGATCTGCAGAGAAAAAGAGCGCGGGTCCGCTACGTGATCAAGCAACTTAAAATGAAAGGAATCAGTGCGAAATGTCTGTACCCAGCTCAACTCAAGATTCAACTGGAGACAGGAGAGAAAACGTATGCGACGTTGATGGAGGCCACCAGGCACCTACAGGAGATGGGCATTCCTGTGCGGACGGAGGAACGGGAGCGGCTGGAGAGTGCAGCGAGGGAGGACAGATGGCTATTGGCAGGACAAGCGCGCAAAGGAGAAGTGACACTTGCAGCTGTGGACTATAACCCCCTCTTTAACGAAACGCCGTAGATAAGTATCACCTCATAAAGAAATGCCACTTTAAGTTTACAATAATAAGATACCGAGAATGTTTTATATTTCTATTTAGATGTGAAGACTATTATAAAACGCTGTAAAATGCTACAACATATTTTTAGCTTGGACAATCAGGAGTGACCCCCGAGTGTAATGCACTCACAAAGCAGTCTCTTTTACTTAAAGGTGACTGCACTGGCATTTTGCCATACATTAATCCCAGAGGTAGCTCGTCACCTATCTCTGCCCCTATACCAACGGGAGCTGTTCGCCTTACGACCAGCTGGTTATTTGGAAGTCGATTATGTTACGGCACTGGTTCTGCCAATGTTCTGTGTTCTTTGTTTTTTGACAGATGTTCCGGGTTTAAATGATCATAAAACATTTTCTTTTGTCACTGCAAAAAATAGCAAAAATAACCATCTTATGTTGAAACGTTTTCCAGTTAAACATGACCGTGGTTAATTTAGTCAGTTACAATATAAAAGGTATTAATAACCCCATTAAGAGAAAAAAATTGTATAGTCAACTAAAACAACTGTGCTGCTCGATTGCTCTCATTCAAGAAACACACCTGTCTGATAAAGAACACTTGAAATTGAAACGCGAATGGGTAGATCAGGTATACAGTGCTTCATATAAAAGTGGGAAAAAAAGAGGGGTGGCAATTCTCTTTCACAGATCAGTACATTTCCATAATGAAGAGTTAATACAGGATGATGAGGGTCGTTATGTCATCGTAGTTGGTAAAATAGATAATATAGAAGTGACCATACTGAATCTGTATGCTCCTAATGAAGACTGCCCACACTTTTTTCACAAAATTGCTTCTATTGTGGCCGATAAAGGAAGAGGAATAATTATTGTAGGCGGCGATTTTAACTGTATACTTAATAGGACACAAGACCGGCTGCCTAAAGACGTTGGGCCAAGAACAAAAAAGATGGTGGCTCTGCAAGATATGCTAGAAGAACTGGGCCTGGTGGATATATGGCGTTCTCTTCACCCAAGAAAACGGGACTTTACATTTATGTCTCATGTACATGGGTCGTATTCGAGAATAGACTTCTTTGCTATGTCCAAAAAGGAATCATATAGAGCCATGGAGAGCAAAATCGAACCCATAACAATTTATGATAATGCGCCAGTTACGTTGCGTATGTGTTTGACTACGCAGGAGCGGTTTAGATACTGGAGGCTTAATGTCTCTCTTCTAACTGACCGTGATGTGTACCAAGAGTTAAAAAATGATTTGGTTGAATACTTCAGTTTAAATGATGTTGACAACATCTCTTCCTCTGCCTTGTGGGGAGGCTTCAAGGCTGTAATGCGAGGGAAGTTGATAGCCATATCCTCAAGGATAAAGAGGCAAAGACTAAATGAACAAGAAAAATTAGAAGCCAACATTAGAAAGTTACAAAATGAACATAAGAAAACACAAGACAAAAATGTACTCCCCTTACTAAAAGAAACTAAACAAAAATTGGACGAATTACTTACTCATAAGGCAGAGGGGGCACTTAGATTTGTAAATAGAAAGTATTATGAAATGGGTAATAAAGCTAGTAGACTATTAGCCTTCCAACTACAAAAATCTCAATCAAGCCGAACTGTGACAAAAATTAGACATCCCGTAACTAAGGAAATAGTAACACAACCTAAAGATATAATAGAAGCACTTGCAACCTACTACACTTTGCTATACCAGGGCCAAAATCAAGTTGATAAAATCGAAAAGATCAAAGAATTACTAGAACCACTTAACATGGTAAAATTAACTAATGATGAGTCTGCTGACTTGGTAAAGCCTATAACAATAGCCGAGGTCAGAGAAACTATTAGTAAATTGAAAAATAACAAGTCCCCGGGAACCGACGGATTCCCTGGGGAATTTTACAAGATGTTCACATCTGAACTGTCTCCAGTTTTGAAGAGAATATATAACAATGTTTTGAACAACAAAGACCCACCTACCACCTGGTCAGACGCTATAATAACGGTGATCAAGAAAGAGGGAAAAGACCCCACACTCTGTACTGGATACAGGCCAATTAGTCTTTTGTGTGTCGATCTCAAGATTTTGACAAGTATCCTTGCCAAGCGCATTCAGAAATATATTAAGAAACTGGTAAAACCTGATCAATCAGGTTTCATCAATGGTCGTCACGGTTCAAATAATATCAGAAAAACCCTGAACCTCCAATCACTTGCAGCATTACAGAAAGAACCATCGATGCTTCTCAGCCTAGATGCTGAGAAGGCATTTGATCGAGTTGACTGGCAATATCTACAACATGTTCTTCTAAGTATGGGTTTTGGGGACACATTTGTGGGATGGATAATGATGTTTTATAAAAATCCAAGATCAAGGGTTAGGGCTAATGGTCATTGCTCTGATTTTTTTTAACCTGGGTAGAGGAACAAGACAGAGAGACGGGCTCAGCCCAGTCCTGTTTGCCCTGAGTATCGAGCCATTAGCAGAATCAGTGAGACAAAACCAAAATATACAGGGCATAAGAGACGAGAGCGGAGTAGAGCACAAAATTGCACTATTTGCCGATGACGTATTATTATACTTGAAAAATCCAATCTCTTCCATTCCAGCTCTTCATCAATGCTTACATGACTATGGCTACATCTCAGGATTTAAGATCAACGAGAGTAAGTCTGAAGCAATGATGTTATCCGGAACATGGCCAACCCAACTAAATACGACATCATTTAGACAATGCCATCAAGGCTTTGGGTATTTGGGCATTACCTTAACACCAAATCCAATGCAACTTTTTAAAAATAACTACAATAAATTAATAACACAAATAAAGGCAGACTTACTGAGATGGGAGGTCCTACCCCTATCATTATTTGGAAGAGTGGAAACTGTCAAAATGAATGTTCTGCTGAGGCTCTTATACTTATTCCAATCTTTACCAATTTGGGTTCCCATGTCCACATTTACTCAGTTAGATAAAATGCTTTCTAAATTTGTGTGGCAAAATAAGAGGCCTAGAGTTAGATTGAAAGTTTTATGCTCACCAAAGGAGATGGGGGGAGTTTCTTTCTCAAATGTTAAATATTATTATTGGGCTGCTCAATTACTTGCTATAACACAGTGGATAAACAATGACCAGGAGGTGGGTTGGATTCAAATAGAGCAGAACGCAATTTCGGATGTAAGCCTTTCGGCTCTACCATTTCTAAATGAAAAATTTTGGAAGAAACTTAAACTAAATAATGTATGGGTAAAACACACACTCCGGATATGGGATTCAGTAAGGAAAAAACTAGGAGGTGCAATTAACCTATCACGGGCCATGGCTATATCTGGAAATATTGAATTTCTGCCATCAGTGTGGGATAGTGGCTTTAAAAGATGGGAAAGCAGTGGACTACGCACAATTAATCAATTATTTGAAGATAATCATTTAAAGTCTTTCTCTCAACTACAAAACAAGTTTCACTTGCCCGCAAAAGACCACTATCGATATCTGCAAATAAGACACTATATTCAAAACCATGATGAATGGGATAAGGTAAAAGCTAACCCCACAGGTATGGAACAATACTTTATTACTATACGGGAAAAACACCTGCCGATGAGAAACCATGTGTCCCTCATCTACAAAATGTTGATGGGAAACCTGGTAGATAATACGTTCGATGTTCGAGATAAGTGGGAGCTGGAAATGAATGTTATAATTGATGACAAGAAATGGGGCGATATGTGCGGGGGCAGCCATAAGGTTATTAATAGTAATCTTTGGAAAGAATTTGATTGGAAAACTAAAATTAGATATTTCAGATCTCCTCTAGTAGTTTCTAAATTTTATAAGAATATATCCCCATTATGTTGGAGAAATTGTGGCAGGGTGGCTTATCACACACATGTCTTCTGGGACTGCCCGGTACTTACTAAGTATTGGCTGGAAGTTCAAATGGAAATTGAAAATATCTTGACTGTTAAAATACCAATGGACCCACTGATTTTTCTTCTTGGAATCCTGCCTGCTGACTATATTCAAGATAAAGACCACAGATACATACTACATATCCTCTTGTTGATTGCACGAAAAATGATCACTGTTAACTGGAGGAAGCCCTGTCCTCCAACAAAGACAGAATGGACACAGAGACTTAAGCAAGTCTATACAATGGAACAGCTGACAGCGAAACTTCAACTGAAAACTGACCTATTTTCACAAAGATGGACCCCGGTGACGCAATATCTGAAATTTTGAACATAAAACCCTCTGTCAAAGTTGTATTTACACATGTCAATGTTCATGCTTTATTTCAATAAAATTGAAGTTAAAAAAAAAATAAAAAATCTAGGTTTCAAGTATATTGTAGCTCTCCATTCATTGTTAACTTACCTTTTACTACCAAAAGGTTGCAAGTAACCAGCTGAAAAAACAATTGAAGAACATTTGGACACTGAAGAGTTCAATATTTTTCCCACTGATTAGTTGATAAAAAATGAAAGAATGAAAATTGTGCTGTACTATTGCTTAATGTGTAAACAGACAGCTGTTTGCTATCAAGAGTACCATTTTCACAAGGTCTCTGTGTCTTTAGATTGGATTTTAAAAATCATTTGGGCTTTTACTTGGACTTTTACTGCTAACAAGGGACATGAATAACTGCAGATCTAAATAATACAAGCCGAGGAAACCTATTTCCCTGCAAATATTCTTGGTAGCTTACTTTATTACCAGTAATTTATGATGAAACTGTTGTCTGCACAGGAAGTAATATATTTCCAGGGCTTTTCAGATGTGTACAACATAATCATTCTGTAATTGTTGCGGTAATGTAACTCGTCTGTTTCCAGACCATTGTCGGCAGTGAAACTATGTACATCATTGTGAGAGCAGGTCTAAATTAAACACTTAAAATCTGAAATTAATCACTGCCAAAGGAAAGCATAAAATATCTTGGTATAACGCTGTGTTGCTGCAGAGATTTTTTCTATCTTTTGTTGTTCATCACAAGCAAGAGAACAGCTACAAACACACAATCACATTGAAATAAACTGTTTCTCTCACTGGGGAAATGATCCAATATGACAATATCCTTAATTCAAAGTGTTGGGGCCAAATTGTCTTAGATGATTGTGTCTATAAGTGTGTGTATGTGCATGCGTGTGTTTGTGCACTCCTGCGGGAGATGATCAGAGTGAAATGAGTGTAATTAAGTTGCCAGTTGCAGTGCGCTTCTGTTGAGAATTAATATTTGCTGGCTGTGTGTGTGTATGTGTAAAAACTGATTAGCATCTTCCCGATGAGTCACCTAACACCCAACCCCCCCTCAGGTGGCAAACATCGAAGCCCCCCTTGGGTAATCTGCCCAGCAAATTGGATGTTTGTTTGAATTGCTATCCAGCTCAGGACACAAAGTGTGTTTACCTGTTCAGATGACTGAAAGTTATCCCAGAGAAATGTGTGCACCTGTGATTTGATGAAAAGTGATTTTTCTCTCAAAGCCATTGTCTGTGTTCCCCATTTTCAAAATGTTTGTAATTCTGTGACTTGTTGGGTGACTTATTCAAATTATTTATCCTTATAGATCACTATATTCTACAAATAAAATCACATTCATCTTAGGTAATAGACCCAATGTGTTCTTGTGACATGAGTTCCAGCAGGTTAATGAATTGGACTGAAGTCTTGAAGATATTTTTTTTTTATAAATAGCTATTTGAAAACAAATAACATTACCCTGAAGTGTTGGAAAGAAGTGAATAAAAACAACCCAGAGTATAACGAAAAAGATTTATAGAACAATTACATTTCAACTGGAAAAAACAAAACAAGAAAAAATAAAACAAAACAAAGAAACCTGTAAAATTAATAAATGTGAACCACTTATTGGCAAATAATCTTCCGTAAGATACAGTAAAAATATATTTGAAAGCAATATAAGCTCTTTAGTCAAATACAGTGGAGTGTATTTGAAACCATCTTGAGAGTTTCTAAACTCTGAGCAGGTTTTCCAGTTCCTCAATGTTGGAACAACAACTGTAAAAGCCCAATAACCTCTGCTTTCAAATTAAAAGCTTGGATCATTTCAGTATGGAACCTCAAAGTGCTCAAAATTAAATAAATGAAAAAATGATATAAATGTATACATGAATAAATAACAGAAAAATATAATGTGACAATGACATTTTGACAACTGAATTCATATGACATTCTTAGCTTGTTGAATAAAATGTTTTTCATCTTCCTTTAACAATACATATATCAATTTAAAATACTTTTTAATAGTAAACGTTTCTCTAATAAAGGGCTATTTGGCCATTTAATTTAATTTAATCAGTTTTTATTCCAAAACCTATTTTTTCTCAAGGTCAGCTTTCATTTCATAATGGTGTTTTTGTCAGTGGCTAATTTATTTCAGAATGGGGCTTTTCGACTGAAGAGTTCATCTCCCAATCAGGCTCAGTAGTGGGACAATTTTAGCCAACTTATATAATTTTTAATGCAGTGGAAGATATACAATTTAGTGTCCACTTATTGAAATTTATAAAATATAAGCTCAAAAAATAGTTTTAGAATTGTGTGGTGACGCTAAAAAACATTGTGGGTCTAAAGTGGATGTATTACCTTTATCCACAAAAAAATGACAATAATAATGATAAACCAAAAAATGAGCATTTTACATCATATATAATCAACTAACGGTCAAAGGTTCCCAAAAAAAGGTTAAATCTGTACCAAATCTGCTATTTTCTTCTGATTAAAAAAACTCCCCAGTATTACCACTGTCTTGTCTCAAACAAAGCTCCATGGCTTCCACACTGTTGTACGCATAATAACGATAAAGTGTGTTTTGACAGCACTCAAAGGGTTACTTACTCCGTTTAACAGTGAGTAATCTTTTCCTGTCTGTGTTTGGATAAGCCTGTTTACGCTCGCCATTTCCTATGGCAAAGATAGTCTGACCCCATGAGTGACCTGTTGGCATCTTCAGCATTGCATTTGGCTAATCAATGTGTCAATCATCAGAACTCTGTGCTATGATTGGTTTGAAAATTTTTTATGGATTTATTTTTGCTGTGGAACAACCACTTGGAGGACTTTAATCAGACCCTTATGGATCTAAAAAGACGATTTTTGATCGAGATGGAGTGGTTTTGTCATGTAAAATGGACTACTAAGCAGTAAGTTCAAAAGTTCAGTTTCACTTCTTGAGTGTGGGTTAGGGTTGACAAAGGGGCTTGTTGCGCCTACAGTGGTCATTTTAACCTTGTTTGTCATCCATAATCAAAATCACAAGGCTGTTAGCTTTCAAATCATAAAATATATGTGTATATTAACAAAAGCATGTGTTTGCTTTTTGGCTGGTACTTAAACACTGATCTTCCTGGAGGAGGAGAATGGTGAAGAAGCCCTAATACTGTGATTGAATTTGACGGCTAATAGATTTCATGTATTGCTTTATCCTGATGCTCATAATATTGGCAGAATATTTACCAGCAAATGACTTGTGCTGTGACAGAATTTGTTCCTAACCGAACCATCCCCGTAAACTAACATCACATCGCGCACATGTCACATCAAGGGAGCAAGGAGGAAGTTGAACTGATCACCCTAAACACTAAACGTGGCAACAATAAACCAAATAAAATACTACGGTCAGTTGTCTTAAACAGGAATCCCCTCCCATGACTCGCGACGAATCACTGTTATGGAAAGACAAGGGAAACTTACCCAGGTCGCAAAGCTAACAACACCTGTGGCTTTTAAAATGTCCCCCGGTTCTCCACCCGATTCCTCAGAAGTGAAAAATGCTTTAAAAAAACAAAACTGGGGTGGTTTTTGCTCAAAGTAACTTGACTTGGCTTCAGTTTTTTGGGTGCCTTCTGCACTCTGGAATAGGTATGTACCTGGTTAGGTCCAGCTTTAGCAGCTGAACTGACATTGAACCAACTTTATTGGCAAACTAAACTAAAAGTTTCAGCCATTAATATTATAAAGTGTTATAAAATGTGTAAAAGATTAAAAAGCGTCAAGATAAACCTTTAAAGGCACAGTATGTAATTTTTGGCCAGTAGGGGGCACTGCGAACCTAAATGATCACAAGCCTGCTTTCTCTGTGTCTTCGTGTAAGAAACTCAACAACGGAGGTCCAACAGGTGCTATTTTCAAATTCTCAATTCCCTGAGAATTCTCTATTTGCAGCAACATGAAGAGCACATCAGTCTCTCTTTCATCGCTTGGAACTAGCGAAGAGGTAAAAATTTATTTAATGCGAAACTTTTTTGAATTTGAGGCGAAATCAATGTTTAATAGCTGGCTTGTTCCGTGCGCTTTTTTCGTCAGGGCTCTTGTAGAAGTAAAAATCGCGTCTAATATGGCTTTCCCCACAAAAAAAATTTAAAAATGTATTTTAAAACTGATTTTTAAAGTCATATTTTACAATATCTCCAATATTTTTCAATTAATGTGCTTTACGTAATTATTATTACATAATATTTTAATGGCTATTTTCAAAGATGTACTGCAAAAACTACACACTGTCACTTTAAATTAAATTAATAACATAATTCAAAACTTGTATAATATAATGGTTAATAACATTACTTTTCTTTGCAATTACTTATTTTACTCAGCCTGAGTAAAAAACAGAAACAGTAACAAATTAAGAGACCTGAGTAACTCAGGTCTCTTAATTTGTTTCTGTTTCTTACATACTTAGTTATGATAAAAAGAGGTGTTTGAAAAATGACTTAATTTAATTCTTGGTTAAAATTTGTTAATTGAAAAATAATAAAAGGACAAGGGAGGCACTTAAAATACCTTTTCTACATTTTGTAATATTTATCGATAATTATCGATATCAATCAGTATGACTATTCCCTTTATCGATATGCTCTTTTTGTATATTGTTCAGCCATAGGTCAACCTATATGGAACAATATAATTGCACGCATACAACAGAATGAGCACATACAACTTCTCTCTAAGCTATGAGACTTTATTAGGAAAATAGATTAGCTTTACAGCCAAAACAATTCAATAATAAATCCCATCTATCCCACAAGCATGCGAACTAAAGAAAATGAGTAATATGTGAGTGGAACAAACAATGAATATCAGGGAATCACTTCAAAACAACTATCATGTAAAAGGAAGTTTGTGTGTGTGTGTGTGTATGTGGGTGTGTGTGGGTAGGTGTGTGCATGTGTGTGTGTTAAAGGGAGCACATGTTTTAGCACAGGATGCTATGCATCTTCTCCACATGGGTAAAAGCTAGGGCTTAGCAATGATAGCTGGAACAAAGGGAGCTCATGTGCACAAGCAATGTGTTGTGTAATGTAACCAAGTAAAATACGAGTTATGGTCTATCTGGTTATATTAGGAATATTAAATTAATAATTCATAAATTATTAATTTAATTATTCCTTCAAATGATTTAAAACAGAGCACCATCCAGTTTAAACTGGAAACAAGATTTTATATCTATCAAAATTAACTATTAAATAGTTCAACTACCAGCTAATTTGGTTTGGCTAATTGCTAAGCTAGGTGACTACAGCTCCTTGCTACATAAACAAAACTATGAAAATGGCTGCCAGCCAGAAGATGTCACAGCCATGTCACTCGGGGGGCTTCCTGTACGTCCGTACGTCGTAACACGCGTGCATGCGTAGAAACGGCATACGGGTGCGAACGCGCAGGCTGTCGAACAGGAGGGTTTTATTAATTTGGTAATTTACCTCGTGGTCACTCTGAAACACAGAGACCACGTGGCTCTTATCCCTGGACTAGCTTTTGCTAACAAAGAGCTCTGACTGTAATGGCTACGAATTGTAATAGAAAGGTTTAATAACACAGTACATTTCAAACACAGATCTGCTTCCTGAACGTTAAGAGGACATGCATGCATAAAAATACAAGAAATTAAAGAATCCTAATTTGCTCCACCCAGGCTGGGTGAAAATGGAAATCTCTTACTTTAAGGCTTCCAATCGTTGATTGCAGCAGAGTAAAATGCTTTCAGGGCTGAAAAACGCGACGCGAAAAAGGGGAGAAAAAGGAAAAGTAAAGTGGAAAAAAAAGGAAAGCTCCGATGGCCAGTCTCAGCTTGAGGAAGGTTTACCAGCATGAAGAACGGTTGTGCACGTGTCCCAGACTGTATCAGGACTTTGGGCAGAAGAGATCTCCTTTAGTTCAGAACGAATCGAACCAGAGAGGTTGCGTGGCTGGTCGCACGTCTTTTTTTAACTTTTGCGGGGGGGACCTCCCCGCTCTCAGCTGTAGAAGGTCCAGGATGGGCTGGCGAGTCAGTCCGGTCGCCAACCGACGTGTCGGGATTTCCAAACGCTGGTTCTCCAGGAGTGATGTCAAAGTGAGAGAGAGACAGTCCTTGATCATCCAAAGTGTATGTGTGTTGCACTGTTTTCCGGCCAGGGTGTAGTGTTCCTGCCCTGGGCGAAAGGCCGACACAATTGGGGAATGCTGCCGTCATCCATTCTTAGGACCCTTTTATACTTTCATATATTCATGGGTCAGACCCAAAAATGGTTATTTCTTCTTTCATTTTTTTTTGTTTTGTTTCTGTGTCCATATGTCCATAACTTCAAGAAGTTAAACCCAGAGCAATCTCTAATAAACACATATATATCAAGTGGAGTACTAGAGCAAAAGCTGTAATGCTCTGCTTGAGCAAATAACTCTATTATACTTGGTACACAGATTCCAATTTTGATTACCACACTGCCAGACAGGACACGTAAAAAATGTATGAATAAACTTCAAATAACTTGAAACTCTATAAATAAACTTTAATTAAACTTTTTAAAAAATCGTAATTAATTATTTTAACGCGCCCATCCCCCACCCTAGGGTCATAAATAATTGGTGACATGCCCATCCCCGTCCCTAGGGAAACTTTAATTCATTGTAATAGTATTTCATAATTTCTCAATTAACTGATTTGATGCTCCCATCCCCCATCTATGCCCCTCCTCCATTCCCCCTCCCCCCAGGGTCATAACTAATTTGACTGGGTGTCATAAATCACTTTTTTACAAAATATGCCCTATATATTCTCTTGCATTTCTTGACAACCTTTCCATCAGTAAATGGTTCTTTGTGCTGACCCAAAATCCAAACAACTTTGAAATAACTCTCATGATCTCCTGGCTGAGCAGTATGTGTGTGGCCCAGTATCCTTGTGGACAGGTCATATTGGGGTTTTAGAGAGAATAAGAGAGGGAATGTATTTTCAAAACTTTTATTGTTTTGTCTCTTAATGCTGTTCCACACTGTCTCTATTAATAAGGGACACAAACATGTTTATTTACATAAGTGAGAAGAACAAAGATAATTTAATGTCTTTTCCATGTTCTATCTCGTATTTCATAGTAAATGCTCTAGTTTCGCTGTCTACTTATAGTTTTTTAAATGCCACCATTTCATCTTTTCCTACCTGTCCCTGGTTCACTCGCTTGTTTCTTATCTCCTTTTCTGTCTCAACTATTAGTTTTCTTCTGTACTACCTGCCTATAACTCTCCCTTTCTTCGCCTGTTTCTCTCCCCTTCACTATCTCAAATACATTTTTTTTCCTTTCTCTGTCTCATTCCCCTGTTTATCTCCTTTTTGCCTCCTGTGTCTCTTCCTTTATTCATCTTACCAGTTGCTATCTCCATTTATTTTTCTTATGTGTAGCTATTTTTAATTCGGTTTTATGCCTTTTCTTAGATCACTTGCTTCTCACACACGTATACATCAGCACTTCAATGTTTCATAGTTTTCCGGCTGAAATGCAAAGTGCCTATTGGCTTGGTGGTATCACACAATATGGCTAGACTTGAACACAATTGGTCTGTGGGTTTATATGGATGCTTGACCACCACCGGAAAGACTTGCAGAAGCTGCGCTGGTAAATTAGAGGTGCTCAATAAAATTTTAAATAGGAATCTCTGTTTTAGCCTTAGGTCCAAGCCCGCATGAGACAGCCTGTTGGTCTGAGGTCTGCCTATTAGGGGGTTGGGGGCTGGTGCCTTTCACTAGCATTTCTCGGGCAAGAGACGGAGTACACCCCGGACAGGTCACCAGTCCATCATAAGTAATAGGCATCCAACATTGATCAAATATCTATTGTAAGGAACTTCATGTTTGCCATGGGTACATGTCCTCTCATGCAAACACACACATCCACGAATGCAAATACACAGGCCGGCAGAAACATAGTATGTAAACAGATACTTACACAGAATAAAGTCCAATAAACTCCAGTGGTGACCATCAACATTTGCAGACAGCATCATCTTTGAACATTTTCAATTATTTAAAGCACAAAAATATCTGAAATTCTTCTCATTATAAATCGGAAAGTATTGTTCACTGAAGTGGACAAAGGCTGTGCCTCAGTCTCATGTGGTTTTGCTTCTCTTTGGACCTGTCAAAGTCTGGTGTGAAAATGTAACACAAAATGGGGAAAGGAGGCATGATGCATGTAAAGTGAAGTGCTGTGGCATTTAACACGGAAGGGTGACCTGGTGGCTTGAGACGTCCGTTTTCAAAGGTTGCTGTTGTGGCTAGCTGTGACAGATCAATTCAACAGGCCTTTATGAGAAATTCTATTATCCCTATATGCTTGTGGAGCGTTTTTATTTAGCTGTTCTAATATTGAATGCCTTATAACTTTTCAGCAGGGTTATATGCTTTCTAACCTGTTGGATTTAGAACATTGCTATCAAAACCCAATGAATTAAATAATTTTGTGATGCACATGAGGGGAGTACACCTGCACCTTTCCTACATTATACCCAAAGTGCTCTTTTAAAATAAATAATAAAAAATTAAATTAATAGATCAAATTTTTGGTCTGGTGTATGCACGGGGAGGCCTTCCTTTGCACCCTGAACAGCAACATTTAACTATTAACAAGAATTTAACAATTTACCTAAATAAGATTATCTGGCAACTGTCAGTCACATGACGACCATTAACCAATGCTCATTAGAGAATGTCTATACCACTACCTGTCAAAATGCTAGTGAGCTGTCAAAATAGGCCCCGCCCCCGTGACACAACAACCATACCAACTTGTCAAAATAACCCCCGCCCATATGAGGGTGTGACTCACCCACCTCTCACTATAGGCTTCACATTATGATGTCACTGCCCCGCCCATTTGCCTCTCAATTTGCAAATGTTACAATGTTTCCGCTGTAAAGATATGCAGGCATGAGCCACAAAATGGTTATGAGCCGTTTTCACAGCACTGCAGAGAGCAGAAGGTACCCAGTCCTCAGTTTCATCCGTTTGATTCTCTTGTTCCTTGGTGGAAATCGGGGTTTCATTGAAAAGAGGAGAGTCTTTTGTTGTAGCCAAGGTGGGATTTTTGTCCAGAGTTGTAGAAGTTGATTTATCGCTTGTTGTCATGGAAGGGAATTCCAATGGATAATTCAGAAAATTGAACGCACAAATCCCGATCGCTTTCATCCTTTTGAATTTTAACTCTTTTTATCCGCGGGATACAGAATTCATCCTTAACATGGTTGTATTTTGCTGCTACTTAAAGCACTGGTAGTAGATCCAGCACCGAGTGTAGTCACAAATTTTCTTGATATATCCCGTGATTTCAAACCAGAGTTTTGGTTAGAAGAAAGCTAAATCATTGATCAAGTCCTCGTGGTCTCTTTGTTGAACAAAAGACCACGCGGTACCTCGCCTAGTCATAAAAGGTCATAAAACCCCCATTCGGCAAGCTGTATCCGTGCACCGTTTCCACGCGTGCACGCGAGTAGCTGCGTACGGACGTCAGCAGGAAGTGCCCTGTGACGTGCCTAAGTGACATCACCACTGGTCAGTTGATATCCTTAGAGTAACCAGATAGACAATAACATATGTTTATCAATTTTAAATGGATAAATCCCCTACAAGAGGGAGCCATTTATTCGATTAGTTGTAACCTTTATTATGTACCGCTAGAGGGAGCTGTTTATGCATCAGAATGCAGTGGCACAGATTGGATCCTAGGGGGCGTGCCCTTGCTTGGATTGGAACTAGAAAAGCTTGTACCAGAAGAGCGGGAACGGAACCGGAAGGGCGTGGCCATTTTTTACAAGGGTGCGGGGTCATGCATCAAGGGGCCGGGTTAATTTTGACAGATGTGTGTGTCACACTCACAAAGGGGCGTGGTCTATTCTGATAGGTGGTTGGGGTATGACGTCACAGGGGTGGGGTCTATTTTGACTCATTAGCAGTTTGACAGGCAGTGGTATAGACATTCTCTCTCATTGTGCCTCTGCCTCCACTCCTCAGCTGCTTTGCTGTGGGAGTGAGGCTGAGGGTAAGTAGGGTTTACATGATAATAGCTACAGGAGTTTAGATTACTTTATACAGTCTTTTGTTACCAGATTACCTACCACTGTCGTCTTCTTAAGTTGTTTTTTTGCAACTGACAAAGTGAAATGAGTATGTTTTGTGTTCACCCTGCAACTGCATGATAAGGCAAGGCAAGGCAACTTTGTTTGTATAGCACACTTCCAACATCAAGGCAATTCACGGTGCTTTATATGATTTGGGTAGAACAGCGATAAAATACAACATTGCAGACACAAAACATATGACACATTAAAAACATAACACCCCAACTGTTATTTAAGCCTTACTAAAAGGCAGCTCTAAACAGATGTGATTTTTGCTTTGATTTAAAGGGCCTCAGTGTTTCAGCAACTTTGCTATGGTCTTGAGTTTGTTCCAAATACGAGGAGCATGCAGGCTGAAAGCTGCTTCTTAATGTTTAGTTCTGACTCCAGGGGTTATTAATAGACTAGAGTTGGAAGACCTGAGTGGTCTGGGGGGTTGATATAGTGACAACGGAGCTTCCAAATACTTCGATGCCAAGCTACTCAAAAACGTATAAACAAAAGTATTTTGAAGTCTATTCTCTGAGCTACAGGGAGCCAGTGTAAGGACTTTTGAACTGGGGTGATGTGTTCTACTTTATTGGTTTTAGTGAGGATGCGAGCAGCAGCTTTCTGGATCAGCTGCAGCTGGCTGATTGACTGTTTAGGCAGACCTGTTACTAAACTCCTGCAGTAATCATGTCAACTAATAAATGCATGAATACGTTTTTCGAGATCCCGTTCCAAAATGAATCTTAAAAAAATGTTCTTCAGGTGATAGAAGGCTGAACCTGTGATTGCCTTTATGTGACCTTGAAGGTTCAGGTATGAGTCCATTACTACACCTAAATTTTGGGCCTGATCAATAGTCTTCTTGTTGCATTAACTGAAACTGTGTTCTGACTCTTGATTGTTCCTCTTTATGTCAAAGACATAGTTTTTCAGTTTTGTTTCCATTCAGTTGGAAAACAGTGTGGCAAAATGCATTCATTTAGGATTTGGATGGGTTAATGTAAATGTCATCTGCATAGTTATGGTAACTAATCTTTTTAGATGTTTTATCTGGGCAGGGGAAATGATGGAAAGCCACCATCGTGATGCCATGCCCCCCACCATGTCAGACACGCACTAATCCTATGGTCTCTTCAATAGTTTAACTAAAACCTTTGCATGGCCCGCTCTGTAAACATTGAGAATATAACTAACTAACGAGTGTAACACGGTGGAAAATATTTGTATATGTTTTTTTTATATATTTTGCGTGCTTTGAGTGTGTGAATTTGGTGTGTTTTGTTTGCATTTGTTTCCCTCCGTGAAGGTCCAAAAAAAAAAGAAAGAAAAAAGAATTGATCTGGATGATTCAGGACAAGGAGCTAGCAACTAGCTGCTTTGTTACAGCAATGTAAAACTTGTTAAGCTGAACATAAAAAGAGTTGAGTCAGGACGGCAAAGACTGAACCCAATGGCCAAACACCACGAGCGATTACCGCGCACTAGAGCTGAAGATCTTTACCCGAACCCGTCCGCCTCTTTAATGCGATAATTTATATTAAAGCGCTGCATTATTCCCAATCTACCTGTCAAGATGTTACCGGCACACAGCATGTCATGATGATAAAGACCAACTCCTCTCGGATAAACTCACAGAAAATGCTGAAGAATAAATGCACTATTATCCCAAGTTTCAAGTTGCAGAAGTCTCCTGCATTTATATAGCATCTCCCTGATGTCCAAAGTCAGTTAAAATCTCTTGAAATCTAAAGCGGTCAAGAGCGCAGACACAAACGCACGCAGGCGAGAAAGACTAACAGAACCAAGCGGTTAAAGCTTTCTATACCTGCTGACTAAACAAAAAGTTATAAATCAACATGCCTTGAAATTATTGTTATTCATTTATTATTTCAAGCTTCAGTTAACAGGCCTATTTGACCGGAGTTCCAAACATTTGTTCAATAAATTGAAAACCGGACAACGTGACCATCAAGGTGCCCGTTTTTTTTCCTAGCGTAAAATGTGGGGTTTAATCGGTTCGCGCTATAATAAGCTGCCAACCCAAATATACTCTTGAACTCCCTCTGGTTCAGGTCGGTTTGGGGCCAACTTTTAAGGCCTGATTACACCCCTAACAAGTCTCCGGCGGCAGACAGTCAGAATGAGGCAGATAATTACCGTTTCACCTGTTTTGAGAAACCAGCAAAGATGGTCACAAACGTTGCACTATGCGCACTATGAGTCAAGGCTGCGTGGATATCGGTGCCTGCTGTTTGTTTTCCAGCTGCTTTTGGCTGAAATGGGGAATGAGAGCTTCAAAGGAGATCAGCTGTTCACCTGTCAGCTGATGTAGTAGTGTATGCTCGATTGGAAGAATTTATATTAAGACTTTTACCTGGAAGGAGAAGAACCTGGTGTGAGTTTGTTAAGTATAACTTAGTCATTTTTTTTACAAGGTAAAGGAATTATGTCCGTTTTTCAGTTTAAAGCTCTGAAAAGGTCCGGCATGATGCTGAAATCCATGCGCACATAAAAGTGTGAGTATGGATTTCAAATCCATACTCCCAGCAACTCACAAACTGCTTGTGTAAGTGTAGTAAAATAACTAAAGTACAGTTTAAAAAAATCAAGTTTTTTTTTTTTTTTTGCTGTATTTTAAATACTTTTTAGGCTGGTGTGAAGAGATAAATGGAAAAAAAAAAGTAACCCCCCCCCCCCCCCATCAACGATGTCATCGTCCATCACGATGTTTTACTGTCAACATCGTTAACTCTCAATTTGGTGGACATCGCCCAACCCTACTTCACATGTGTTTTCTGTCAACAAAACATTTTCTTTCCTTTTACTCAGAACTGGACCTTCCAACAATGGATTATGACCAATATTTTTTTTCTTTGGAATAGCCCAGTTTGTGAAGGAAAATATAGTCCTGATTTTGAAGTTAAAAAGGTACATAAAACCATCTAGAGTTTCTTGCAGTAGTGGTTTCAGATCTCCTTCGCCCCCTCACAACCCAAATACAGAAGTACCTTGGCCGCAGAGAAAACTTTAAACTTACAATTTATTATTTATTAGGCTGCTTCAAGTCTGAACAAAATGCTTGTTGCCCTACAGGCTAGGAAAAAAAAGTAACCCTGGTGCAGTCGGTTTCACCACTCTGATTCTGGTGAAATCCATCACTTTGATACAAAGAAATGAAACCACAACTGTCACCTAACGCTACCCATTGTATCCTCACCGCTGGACATCGGAACTGGGATGGAGGTGAGCAGCCTTAAATTAAATGAAGTTACTGCAGTACACCCTCAGCCAGAAAGGCTTGATCCATAGCCTTTGCAGCTCACATTTAAAAAGGTCACATAAATACAATTAGCTAAAAATAGCCAAATGTACCAACATTTTGGACTGCAGCAAGTAATGGAAGGCTAAACGTGCCACAATTTGGTCAATCAAAACATTCCAAAATTGATGTTTATACATGTGAAAATTTTAATAAGACTCGTAATTTGTCAAAAACACAATATATTGTTATCTAAATAAATCTATATATTTTTTATATTTAAATTATATTTTATTAACACTTTTATCTCACTGTTGTGTGCTAAAGAACTGAATTTATTTTGTATCTAGACTTTTAAAAACTCTAAATCTCTTAGAGTTGCTAACAGTAATTAACAAAAGTAGAGTTAGCCCCTTTGACCTGTTTCGATATTTAAAGCTGTCTGCAGCTGAGTGGCTGTGGAAGTTAACCAGTCTGATGTTAAAGTTTATTTATTGAGACACAGCAGCAAGTTACATTATTGCATAATTTACTTTGTAACACTTTCTCATACAGCTAGCACTTTTCTTATCATCTTTTTAATATTCATGGTGTTTGATCAACACAGCCTAGCAGCAGCAGCATCTCAGTGGCAACATTGCACCCCATCAGGTAAAAAATAGGCTACTTTCCCTTTGCATAGTCCCCTTCCGATAACGTTGATGTATTATGTTGCAATTCCTATATTGTTGTTAATTAGGATGATATGCTAAAGATTATGTTGTTGTAAGCTGTTTTGAAATCTTGCTTTATGTTCCCCTTTTTAACTTCGAGCACCTGCCCCTCTAAAGATCTCCACACACCCCTGTTGTGTGGTAAAACATTGCATGTGCTTTCATCTTGTGAACTTGAATATGTTCTCTCACTAAAACTACAAACTTCAGAGTAAGCATTTCATTGTTATTTTAATGTGACTGAGTAAAACAAACGTAGAGTGAAAGAGACTCCTTGTATGAATTATTTTTAGGTTTTTTTCTTTGGAAACCTGTTTTTGGTTGCTATGAATCTAAATTTTGTGTAAAGGCGTCAAATGTTTGTTAGAGAACATAGCTAAACAAGGGGGTGGGGGTGGGGGGGTGAAGAACAATGATTAAATCAAACAGTTTAAAGATTAAGATCTGAACAAGTTTTATAGCATGGTTAAGTTATAAAACAATATCCAAAATTTGGAACACCTATAAACCTACCAAGACATGGCTGTCCAGCTAAAGTGACAGGTCAGGCAAGGAGAGCATTAACTATGTAATATGTATTATGTAATATGTATTATGTATGTAATGTTGCGAAGAAGCCCATGGTAAAGCTGGAGGGGCTGCAGAGATCTCCAGCTTAAGGGAAACTGTTAGCAATGCAACCATTATTAATGCACTCCACACATCTGCGGCCTCATTTATCAAGCATACTTATGCACAGATCCATGCGTATGTCGTGCGTAGGAACAATTCTACGCATTGTGTGGTATTTATCAATTTGTACTTGTACGTAGAAATGTTCCTAAATATAAGTACAGTTCTGATTGTTCGTATGCAGGATTGGATAGATTGGATAGATAGATAGGATAGAATATAGGAACATTTCTACGAACGTTTGATAAATGAGGGCCCTTGTCTTTATGGGAGAGTAGCAAAAAGAAAGCCTGTGTTAAAAGCAAACCAACTGTAGCTCTGGTGGTAGTTTATCACAATCCTTGTACTGTATGTACACAATAAAAGCAAGAAAAAAAGGAGAAGATATGCCAGTGCAATTAAGCTTAAATATACCCTTTTTCCCCCTACAAAACTGTGTTGCCGAAAGCTTAAACTGGACATTACCCTGTACACAGTATCATCAAGGTGAAACATGATGGGTTCAGCATGATGCACAGTGAACAGGGAAACTGGTCAGAGTTGATAGGAAAATGGATGGTAAGGTAACTTTATTTGTGTAGCACACTTTCAACAACAAGGAAGTTCAAAGTGCTTTACATGATTTGGGATAATGTAAAAGCGTCAATAAAACAACAATAATAGCGTAAAACACAAGATTAGAAACACAAAACATATGACACATTAAAACAAATTACTTTACAGCTATTATCAATCAGTCAATCAAAAACAGATATAAAAAGAGATGGGTTTTTAGCCTTGATTTAAATTCACTTGGGGTATCAGCAGCTTTGCAGTGGTCTGGACGTTTGCTTTAGAAAAGGAAGACATAGAAACTGATAGCTGCTTCTCCATGCTAGGTTCTAATACTAGGGATGATTAGCATACTAGAGTTTGACATATATATATATATATATATATATATATATATATATCTACAACATACTTTGGTGTTAAGGCATTTAATGATTTATAGACCGGTGCAAATATTTTTCTTTTTTTATTTAAAATGTACAATTCTAGGCTGAAATATCAGGACTGAGTGCCAATATTCAACCTTCCATTTATCAGTAAAGTGATTGAAAAAGATTTCAACAGCTAAATAGCTTCTTAGGTGAGTGCAAAGGTCTTATTAGTAAATTTTGGAAACTGATTTGGAACCTTTGCTGATTCCCAGGAAGGAACTTGTGACCTTTAGATCAACAGTCTGATACTGTCCAAGCTGAACTATTTTAATGGTGAGGGTTTTAGGAATCATTTAAGGGGGCTGCAGGTGAGGGAGTCTTCATGACTGGCCAGTTAGAAAATGAGATTTAAGAAATACAAACTTCTTTAGGATAAAAAATATGCTTTTCTAAGCCCTAGAAATCAATAACCCTTCAGTATGTCTAAAATAATGTATAGGATCTCATGATGGGAATGTGTTTCCAATACTATTTTGCTAAAATATAAAAACATTGCATTGAAGGATGGATAAGTTGAAAGACATAGTTTGATGTACTGGCCTGATTAATTGTATCTCATTGTGAAGGCAGCTTTGTAAAAAATTTTGGTAACTATTTTAGAACATTTGCCAAAACCAAGTTATGAACCAGTGACCTTCAGTCTGGTGCTCTACCAACTGAACTATCTCATCAACAAAGTGCTTGGAAATCAACAGTCCCTTTTTTATTAAATTTTAATGTCTTTAATTTAAGGAAGACTTGTCTAAACTCTGAAAATACCTACCTAGTGTGTCCAAAATAAATATCTTATGACTGGGAATGTGTTCCCAATACTTTGCTAAAATATGCAAACACTGCATTGAATTATGAGTAGGTTTAAATACAGATTTTGGTTTACTGACATTAATCATTTTAACAAGAACTGACAGTTTTAAAGTCTTTCACAAAAGTACTGCGAGCAAATTTAAATTATATTTGGACCAAAAAAGGAGCAATTAAGACAGCACACAACTTCAATTAATGCAACTAGAAACTACTGAACAGGTCCGAAATCTGGGTATAGTGATGAACTCAGCCCTGAACCTTCAGAGACACATTAAGACAGTTATAACGTTTGCCTTTCTATCAACTGAAGAACCTTTCCAACATAAAAGTAATAATGTCCCAGTAAGTTCATGAGAAACTCATCCATGCATTTATCTTTACCTGAACTGATTACTGCAACAGTGTATTCTCAGGTCTGCTTGTGACGACACTGTGAAGCCCTGCCTAGCTGAAAGAATAGACTTTGAAATGCTTTTGTTTGATTATAAATCACTGTATGACTTAGCACCAAAATACATTACAAAACTGTGGTCATTATACCAATGTTCCAGACCACTCAGGTCTTGTGGTAAAAGATTACTCTGGACTCCCAGGATTAGATCATATTTTATGCTCCACTAATCTGGAATAAACTTCCAGAAAACTATTGAAATGCTGAAACCTTTATGCTAACATTTTATGATCATGACTTTTTATAAGGACATTAAAGAAAATGTAACATTTGTTGCTTGTTTGTTGTTGTTTTTTTTATGTAAAGCACCCTAAATCTGAATATGTTTTTAATCCTCGTCAGGTCATGGCTGACTGATTCAGTTTTGCCTGTTTTTGAATAGACGTAATATATAAATGTATCCCTTTATTCTGTGACGCATCAGTTTATTCCCTCCAGTTTTCCACTTGGTCATTTTTACGTCTCAGTCTTGCTCCTTCTTTTTACCTCGTGTTTCTTGAACTTTTACCTTCTCTCTTTCTCCTTGCCCTTTTTTGCTCCCTCTCCTCTTTTCTACCCTCTTTTCTCCGTGCTCCACACTTTTCTCTCAGTAATTGATGGTCCCCTGTGCAGTTATTTCATCCAAAGGGCCCTGTAAACAAAATCGTCTCTGACAGAAGCAATATGGAAATCTCAGGCGGGTGGTCCACGAGTTATAGCCTACGTCATGGGCTGTGTGTGCATCTAAGAGAGCACAAATAGGCAGCAGAGTGTTTCTGTCTATGAACGTATATTTGTGTGTGTCTGTACAAGTTACACTAAAGGGTGTCCCTCAGTTCTGCGTAATAAACTCTGGCGCAGCTAGTCATTAAGTGGGATGTGAGTATGTGGCTTTGTGAGTGGAATGGGGAGGGGTCAAGGCCAAATTGACATAAAATGGTCTAAATTAGCCCCACTTGTCTCCATTGATTTACGGTAGGTAAGTAAATTGCATCTGTAGCAGCACAGAGGAAGCAGGAAGGGGCTGGAGGTTTCACTGTAATTGATCTTTGTTCTTCTTAATGCTGACAGAAACTGTATGGGAGGTACAAGATGTAGAAGTTGTCATCATGGCAGCAACACTCACAACAAACTTCTGGCAGGATGTGGCCACAATTTAGACAAAGGTTAGAGCACCCTTAAATGTAGAATCCTGATTTTCATAAGAGTTTCTGTGACAAAACTGGGCCGTTGAAGTCCTTGTTAAGGGGTTTGACTTGAAACGAAAAAAAAGTAAGGCAGCAAACTTTCTGGCTTCATTTGTGGTTTATGAACAACCAGAGGCCATTAAGAAGAAGCTGAGAAGCGGGGTTGTCTTTGCTTTTTCTTGTAAAGCACTTTGTGGTTTTTGACCTGTCAAAGGGGCTATACTAAAATATTAGTTACTGACTTGCACATTTGATAGAGCCATTTTTAGGGAAGTTAGCTCTCTTGCAGCCTTGCATGGCAGTTCTCACACCTTGTTTGTCAACCAACAGCTATTTTATGATTGGTCAGAAATCTGAAGGGGCTACTACATTTACATATGCTGCTTTGATCATGCCACCTTGAGTAAACAGAAATATATGTTTGTGTAAAAAAAACACAAAAAAACAGAGGGTTTTAATCTGAAAATGAACAAAAACCTACATGCAATGAAAATTAGCTAGGAATCTGTAATAAAAATGTTTAAATCTAATCAGTACTAGTGGAGCAAACTGCTTTCAGCTTTCAAGCCCAACAAACAAAAAAATTGTGACAGAGTATTTGAGCAAGCGACCTTTAAGGGCAAGTTCAATCTATTGTTAAGATGAACAGAAATAAACAAATCTCCCAAACACTATTTCAGCCTTCCTTATGTTCATATTGCTAAGAACTTAAGTAGATAGATTTACGGAGTCAAGTCCCCTGGTATAAGACATCTGGGGCGCTTTCACATGGTACGGGAGTCCGTACTCGGGTACGGTATTTGGTCAAAATCCACTTATTTCGTACCATGTGAACACAGACTGTACCGTGCCAGAATACGGCCAGAGAGACCTGCCTTGGAGGTAGTATCCGAGTCCAGGTACGAGCGGCCACGTATCATGTGAACACAACGCGTACTCTGGCCGTACTCAAGACAATAGACGCGCTCCATGCGGAAATGACGACATCGCCGGCCGAAATTACAGAATCACCTCGCGACCATACAAATACCAAAACAACGCGATTCAAGCATCCCACAGCAACACAGCAGCTTACAAAACGGCGGGTTTACTACAACACTCACCCTGTAGATGGCTTCAGGTAGCAGCTGACCAGTAGACCAGTTTGTTTACATTCTAGGCTGTCGCTCGTTTTATGACGTCGGTACTTCTCACTCCCTTGTTTGTTGGAGAACTACAGACTTATTTGTATACCGCCACCTGCTGTTTATTTGTAGTAAAACACTGGATTCAAATACGGGCAGAGATCCGTGACATGTGAACAGAAAAAATTAGCATTTTCTCTGGCCGTTTTCTGGTACGGCCACACGTGAAAACGGCCCTGAACACAGCAGTGAGATTAATGCAATGATTTCTAACCCATTTAAAATCTAACTGCTGTTTCTACCTGACAATCTGAAGTAATTAAGGTTCAAAGAGCACATGATACTTCAATAATTTGAAACTTTTCTTATCTGTTATCATGAAACCTCTCCAGAAAATGTTTTAAAGGGTAAAGGTTATCACTGGAACAAGTCTTCCTATCATGTCCTGAGAGAGGGGTAAGTTTAGATATTTGAACAAATTATTTCAGAAGTGACAAATTTAGTAGTCTTAACTGAAGGATCTCAGGATTTATTCTCATTGAACAGTAGACAAGGTTGGAAAAGCCAGAAAGATGTATCTGCTCTTTCAAAAAGAAGAAAAAGGCACCCATACCAAAACAAACTGCAGAACTGTAATGCCATCTAACTAGTGTTCCTGTTGTTACACAAGGTTATCAGAAAGTCAGGGAATTCCCACACACACACTCTTCAACTTTACCATCTGTGTCCGGATGGATGTCTTCCATCTAATGACTTAGTGTGTATTCATCACTGCATGTAGCGGATTTACATGGCCCAAGCCATTGAAAATAATGGGTCTCTGACTTCAACTGTGTTATGAGTGTAATGGAGGAGAAAATCATCCTCACTCACCAGTCACTAGCAAAAGTCCGCTAGTCTTTCTTCTGTAAGAAAAAAGTCTTTTTTTAGAACTGACTAAAGAATATAAAGTTTATTTTTATAAATGAGTAGATTGTGTTTTGAAGTTAAATTTCAGTTTTCATGCAGATATTGAACTACACTCTTTATTGAGCTGTCATTTCTCAAAGCACACTGAAGAAATGCTTCAAAAGGTATCCTGACTCATCTTTTCCTCAAAAACAGACACTGAAAAATGATAAAAGTCTTCAAAAAGTCAAAATATTGCCTGCTTGGCTTCTCAGTTTGATGCAAATCTCACAGTACATGCAACAATGTCTCCTTGCAATAATCTGAGAATTTTGTTTTTTGTTCTTATGCAGTAAATGTTAAATATATTTTAGTTATTAAATAATTACTTATTATACCATCTCAACTTTCACTGAGGTGTTTCTCCTGCAAATGTGCACCACAATGTGCCCTGGCTTTGATTTACAGTATCTGCATTACTGGCATATAAAGTTATCTTAATCTACATCGGCTTCCCATCTTTCTGCACTCCAGGAGTTTAGAAGAACCCCTAGGGGTAACACAGAAAAATGATATAAAGCAACATCTGAAGAATCAAATTATGAATGCCAAATGCCTTAAATATGTCCATAATTGATTTAAAGGGGTCCGGTTTTACAACCTTTGTCATCCTCCTGCTAAATGAAAGGCTTGTGTTCAGTTTACCACCAAGCAAAATCATGCTCAGAGCAATTTTAAACATTTCACTAAAGAGGTTTAAATGTGAGCTTGCACAGGGTATTTTAACATAGCTGTGTTTGGAAAAATATAAAAAATCTCCCTCTAAAAATGGAACAAATATGCTACCACTTGATAATGGTTAGTATAGTGTAATTCTGTTGTAATAAAATCTAATAGATTCCCACTTATAGATATAGGGTGTGGAACAACTATTAGGAATTGGGCTTTGAAGTTTGTTTTATAGTACTGGTAGAAGTAGCAGATTTGTTTGGACAGATGGAGAACATCATACTCATGTCCTGGACATGTGTGACATAGGGGTATAACACTACGCAAAAATTAATTCGGTTTGGTTCAGTGTCTTGGAGGGCTCGGTTCGGTTAATTTTCGTTACAAAAAAAGAAATACTTAAAAAATCTTTATTCTGAAAAGCTGCCGATACACAATAGAATTCTTGCATGAAATGAATAAAGTGACACATTTGGGTAATATCTTAAATAAATTGGACTCTTTATAATGAAATACACATTTTGTAATATTTTGAAATAATAATAAAATACCGTACCTATTAGTTACAACCTGAAAACATTTAACACAACAGCAACAGCTTCAGCTTGTATATAAGCAAGCTAACTATTCAAGGTGAACGTTTTTGGTTAAAAACATTAACCGTTCGCCCAATCTGAACTATTTGAAAGGGGTAGTTTAAATGCTGACGTTATCGGGTAGTTGCACAAGCCTGCTTTTCTTCTTCGTAAAAGTGATATTAACATTTGCATGGTGCCGTTTGAAGTGTGTTAACATGTTTGATTTGTTGCCTGCTGCATACCTGATCTCCGTGCAACAATGTCAGCATACAACTTAATGCTTAAGTTGCTTCTTATGCTTAATAAGCATAAGAAGACTACATAAGTAGTGATACGTGTAAGAAAAACAAATCTTATCAGTTAAATAAGATTAAGGCTGTTGTGCAGGGGAGAATCATACACAACCACAACAGCCTGGCACCTCCTCTTCATGGTACTTGGTCTCTAGGTAGTCTCTGATAAACTGACCTTTGTCAGAAGCATTGATATCTTGGAGAACAATCTGATCCCTGAGAGCAGAAATATTGGAAGTTCCTGTGTTTTAAACATTGATATAATTTCAGTTGTATTTGAAAAATGGCTATTAGTACTCTCTCTGTGTTAATGGGACTTGTTCTATGTATCTTAATTTAGTAAGCCAGTTGGTGTGAAAACCTAATTTCAAATTGAGCATGAGCAGCATTTCATGCTACAGTGCTTGCTTCCTTTACAAAAAAACTCTACACATACATACACACACTCATAGTTATTTACTGAGGTTGACAGAGGTCTACCTATACATTAACACGAGAACAAAAGCAGACTGTAGTGAGAAAAAAATACTTCTTGTCACCAAGTCAGCAAACTGACATTTACTGTAGTTTTCAGCTTCTGTGTTATTTAGGATTTAGTTGTATAAAGATATAGATTCAAAAGAAATGACAAGCGAAACCTTACCAACAGTCACCCTTACACATTTGTCAAGCAGAAGCATTCCCACATCAACAGCAGACATCCACCGACAAGGACGCAAATGCGGACACTCACATGGGTGCGCACTTTAAGCCCAAACCATTGTATCTTCCCGTTTTAATTGGATTCTAATGTATTCAGTTTACTCCAGTGGGCAAATAGATGTCAATGGTACTCTGAATGAAGACATCACAAAGAGAAACATGCTGAGAAGAGAGAGGGAGAAAGAATCAAAGGTAAATTGGAAGGTTCTTGCACTCATCTTTTCCTACCCAGTGATCGGACTCTATCGTTCGAACAAGCTGTCAACAGAATTTCTACAAGAGCCATTTGACCTAAACAAGAGAAGTCCCTGCCACTTCTCTGTGCATATTTTTTAACTCTTAAATAAAAGGATGGGTGTTGTATTTACACCAGTAAGCATCATATCTTGATTTACTATGAACAAAATGATTCTGACCCAATATTAGCACATACGAAATCAAAAGTAAGAGTGCCTTCTCATACCCTTCTAATAAATGTAAAATAATATATCATAAATAAACTAGATTGGCGTGACAGATGAAATTCATAGAAAAATGAACCATTTTTATAAGTCTGGAACTTAGAAGCAGTCCCATTAACACAGATAGAGTAGTGGACATTTTTCAACTGAAACTAAGTCCCAACCCCTAAGTCAGGATGTAGTTTCTTCCTTAAGAGGAATACTCCAGTGTCTTGGTCATGAATGATTTTTAGATGGAGCTTAAAATGATAAATTGCATTTATAGCGCTTTTTCTAATAACTGATGTAATTTATCCTCTCAAACTAACATGGTTTTAGAAAAAATATGAGTGTCTGCCTTCACCAGAGGAAACACTGGACAGTTTTGTCCTGGTAGAAGCTGGGACCCTTGATAAAGTTTTCTCTTCAGTGAGGCCCACCACAAGCGCTTTGGACCTGATTCCCACCAGGTTTTTTTAAGCAATTTTATGGTTCTTTTAAAGATGAGATTTTAAACTTTATGAATTGCTCTCTTCAGACGGGGTTTTTTCCTACTGCCTTTAAAGCAGCGGTAGTGAGGCCCCTGCTGAAGAAGAGCAATTTAGATTTTAATGATTTCAACAATTACCGACCGGTATCTAACTTACCATTTTTAAGCAAAGTTTTAGAAACTTGTTTTTATTCAACTTAATGATTTTATTAAGCTAATAATTTTCTAGAGAAATTTCAGTCTGGTTTTAGGATGCACCACAGCACATACACGGCGCTTTTAAAGATTTTAAATGATTTTAGATTAAGCTATGATGCTAAAAAGGTGACAGTGTTGGTTCTCCTGGACCTAAGTGCTGCCATTGATACAGTAGACCACACTATTCTTTTAACTCGTTTAAAACAGATCGGCCTCTCTGGTGCTGTTCTCAAATGGTTCACATCCTACCTCACAGACCGGACTTATAGGGAAATTTTGGATACCTGTTCTTCTATGGTCCATAAGATCACTTGTGGTGTGCCCCAGGGTTCAGTTTTAGGCCCAGTGCTTTTTAACCTGTATATGCTCCCTCTTGGCAGTGTTATCAGGAGACATGGAGTTAACTTTCACAGTTATGCTGATGATACACAGTTGTACATCTCCATGTCTCCTGATGACACACGGCCAATGGATACATTTTTGAACTGCATTTTAGACATCAAATCCTGGATGGCAGAAAACTTTCTCCAGCTCAACCAGGACAAAACTGAGGTTTTAGTTATCGGTCCTGAGGCTCAGATAGAGAAACTTTTACCAAAACTACAATCATTTTCTTTTAATCCTTCCTTACAAGTGAAGAACCTGGGTGTGATTTTTGACTCTGAGCTGACTTTTATCCCTCACATTAAAAACATTACCAAAATAGGTTTTTATCACCTAAAGAACATGAACATCGCCAGAGTCCGCCCCATTCTCTCTCGGGCCAATACGGAGACACTCATGCATGCTTTTATCACCAGTAGAATTGATTATTGTAATGCCCTGCTTTCTGGTCTTCCCAAAAAAACAACCTCAAGTTTACAGCATTTACAGAATTCAGCAGCTCGTGTCCTGATGAAGACCAGGAGGCGGGAGCACATTACACCGGTCTTAGAATCACTGCATTGGCTCCCCGTATATTTTAGGATCGATTTTAAGGTTCTTTTAATGGTTTTTAAGTGTCTCAATGTCCTGGGCCTTCTTATCTGTCAGAAATGCTTTTACCGTATGAACACTCACAGTTTAGCTTTTAACTGTTTATCTATTAATCTGCTTTGCATTTTTATCCTGATCCATCTTATCGTTGTTTTACACTTATTCTTTTATACTTTATACACCTTATATTTTATAAAATTTATATTTTAACTTATTTTAATCTTTCTTGCCAGTGTTTCCTCTCTGGGGGCCCCCTGCATCGGGGGCGGTGGGTGGAGGTGGGGGTACCAGCCCTCTCTCCTCTGGGCGCCCTAGGTCGGAGCCTTGGCTGCTGCTGTTGATCTGCTGCTGCCGATGCAGATGGCTCCCACGATGGCATTTCCTGGCTCATCTGTACTCAGCCCGCTTTTTGTATCTTTTAAGTGTGTGTGTGTATGGCTGATTGGTTGGGTTGGGAGGGGTTTGTATTTGCGTTGATGATTTTATTTTTGAAGGGAGGGTTGTGGAGATCTGCGTTTTCTCCATTTTCGGTATCTGTGTGTGATCAAGTGAAACCAGAGTTTTAACTGCTGTAACGTCACTTTCCTCGACAAAAATTGCTCCAACATCACTTGTGGGGCATTTTTACTCTCAGAAAAAGCATGTATGCCCTAAAGCTGTGTTGGTATTATCGATTGTCCAAGCGCTTTTTGCTCGCTTCTTTTTACTTCTTTTTACTTAATTTCCCTCGGGGATCAATAAAGTATTTTTTAATTTAATTTACCAGGACTATCACTGCTGTATGTAGAAGTTAGAAAGTTACTGAGTGAATAAGATTTGGGAGAATTACGGCCCCCTACAGGTTTGCGATGTCTTAATTAAAAACGCACTTATTCGGTTATGTGTGGATGGAGATTATTTTTTACACGCGCGGAGGGAAATATTTACGGCTATGTGTGTGTATGGCCTCAGACTGGCAGCTTTTCCAAAATTGCTCTGGTCTGTCACACTGAAGAAAGCGCTGAACAAGGGCAAGCTCTCAGTTAATTGGTTCCAACCAAGTTCCGACCCTGATCTGTGGTCATTAGATGTTCATAGTGATCGAAAGAACAAGATCCTGGATACAATTGACTGAAATGAGCTTCTTTGGTGACACACATTACCTTTAGATATGGGCTAAAGGGCTGGTTCTTTTCTGGGCATGTCAGAGGAGACCCTGAAGCATACCCACCAGAAACAACTACAAAGACTAGATTTTCTTATTGTTGTTTAATCCTCTAAAGTGTTTTTCGGGATTTTCTTACTGGAGGAGGATTAAGGAAATATTTCCGTAAATCCTGATTAAGGAGAGCATTTTTTAACATTTTTGTTGGACTTATAGCTTGTACTTTTCTTAACATGCACTTATCAGAATTTTTTTTCCGTTTTTGTAAAGCTTTGAAAGGCCAACACAGATTTAAGTTGTCTGATTTCTCTAAGAATATTATTTATAACATAAAACATATTAAAGAACATAATTAGAAATTGGTATGAACATCAATGCAGATGGTTGCACTATTGCCTTGCAGTAAGAATATCCTGTGTTTGAATCACAGCTTGGGGGTTTTCTGCAAGGAGTTTGCATGTTCTCTCTGTGTATGGAACATATCCAAGGGCTACAGGTTCCTCCCACAGTTCAAATGCATGACTGTTAGGTCATTAGATTTAATTAGGGTTCTGAGCTTCCAACTAGTGGGCTAGTTGTTGGGGATGATTGACTTGAATTTTGGCCAATCACTGTTAGCTGATTTCTATGTGATCATTACCTTAAAAACAATATTTCTTCACTTCATGTATTGTGCTAAGTAATTTGTGGCTTGATTGCCTCCTAAGGCAATTAATAAAATATAACAACCACGTACATACATGTTCTTCTAATTTCTCTAATAGGTGGAGGTTTGGGGTATAATCACTGCAATAAAGATATTAAGCAGGAGTAGAGCAATATAGTAAAACAAGAAACTCAAGGTTCTGTTTATGAGCTATGTGGCATCAAAACATATTTTCACACACTTCTGCACTGCAGTTGTGCCTTATGTTGACTGCCATGCAGAATATGCCAACATTGATATTCACCATCTGTCGGCCTAAAACTGATTTATGTTTTGGGTTTTCAAACATGCATATTGATGAGGCTAGTTTTTGTTTTCCAATAAATTATTCTGGGTATGTAAGATACTGTTGAAAAATAAGAAAATGTCCCCATTGCTGCCCCTTTTAAACAGGTTCCCAGTTTCATGCTTGCCAAATAATTTCCGCCAGGCAGGAATGCGCCAAACAATTTCCACCTATGACGTGCCACAGCAGCAACGACCAAAGGAAAAGGATGTGGAACAATGCCTCTAACAATATTATTTTCATCAAACTGATTGAGGTGATTAGGGGATATGTTTCCACTTTTAACCAACTCCTAAACAAAATGAGTACAGCGCTTATGCATAGCTCTTGGGAATGCAAGCAAAGTGCAAAATCTGGCAAGTTTTCAGTAAAAAGTAGGACTACTATATTGTAGTTTGAGTTTGGCTGCATGGGATTTATCCTGAATGAAGATCAAAAGTGGAACAAGGCAGTATCTGTGGTCAGCCTGGCAGCGAATAAGCACAACCGCTGAAAGTATGATACTGAAGATCGTTTTTTTTGAGGGCACATTTTTCTTCATTTACAGAATAACATCTATTAAGAGTTGTCTGAGGCGTTACACCCCAAACTGACAATCCAATCTTTATGATGAATGTCTTCCTGCTTTGATATGATGAACATTTGGTGCCTCCAGGCATCCTCTAATAGTGACACGTAATATTTTTAACAAGGAAAATGAGGCGGCCATGAACCTACTCTGTTAATTTATGCTTACAGTGAAAAAAAAAAACAGTGGGAAGGTACCGTTTGCTCTTATTTAGTTTGAAGATGGCTGGGATCACACATACATATGTTAAATATATTAATGAGCATGCTTTAATTCTCTGTGTACAGTCAGTATGTTTCCAGACTCGGTAAACGTTTCCAAACCCATAGACCATATTTGTGAAGTAAAAGGAAATTAATACTTGTTTTTAAAATAACTTTTGTATTTAATTTATATTTAGCCCTTCTGAGAGAAATACTGTGTAGAACCAAGTTTAAGTGCAAATAACACTGAAAATCCTTTGAGATGTCTTGACTTTAGAGTTTTCTAAATAGAATACAAATTGAAAAGTGTGGCATGCATTTGTTATTAGCTGCACAAATCAATACTTTATAGAACCCCCTCTAGGTTGAGTTAGAGGTATATCTGGTAAGTTGTTGCTCCAATTGTATGTTTAGGGTTGTTGTCATCCTGCTGGAAGTTATTTTTGCAACCTCCAATAGGTTTTCCAGAATTGCCTTGCATTTAGCTCCATCCATCTTCTCATTAACTCTGACCTGCTTTCCTGTATTATGCTCCTTTTCCACTAGGATGGCCTTGGTCCGCCCCTATGTAGAGAGCTTCCACTAGCTTTGTCTGGGAGGAGCTGACCCCTTTTATCGGACTATCTCTAGCTTGGTCAAAAGCGCACCGAGGCGACCCAACATGCCCACCTATGCACTGACTGATGACTGGTGCTGACTGAGCACCTGTCCCTTTTCCCCATGATGCTCCGAGTGGCCTTTTGGGGAAGGAAAAAAAAAGTTTTTTTTAGGAGTGTGTCCATCAACATCTGTCTGTGTCCTACAACATCAACATTTTAATATTAATAATACTTTAGCTAAATAACATGATCTGGATGCTGTCCGTCACATGTTGGCTCATTATGCCTCTGCCTCGCCTCCATTCTTCTGCTGCTTAGCTTTGTGAGTGAGGCGTAGCTTATTAGTACAAAATATTTTTCATTTTCAACGATTCAGCTGTACATTTTTTCCAAATATGTATAATGTTAGCCATTTTAATTTATTTCAACTAGTGGGACCTGAGATTGTATTTTTCCACCATTTCACTGTCACATTATATAGTTGTTTGTTAATGTAGACATATTTCACAAGGTTTTATTTATTTAATTCTGAACACTTTGGTGTTCTATAATGGAAAGCCAAGCTATTAGATAAGTCAAAACTTCCCAAAATGTATATTTATGCACGTGAAAACGCTAATACAACTTATCCGAATAAATATGCATTATTTTTATATCTACATTTTTTGTAGTTTTATTAATATATTACCTCATTGCTACGTGATGAAGATATCAAATTTATTTTATCTTTTAAATAAATAAAAAAATCCAGTCCAGTAGCTAACAATACTATAGAAAAGTCTAGCTAGCCCCTCTGAGCTGTTTTGATCTCATATTCCACCCCTGATAAAAAAGTAGCATGCTAGTAGTTCCCATTTACTTACATTGGTTTATGCTAAGCTAAAGCAAACAGACTACTGCCAGATCAGGGGAATTACTGGGCTGGTTACAAAATACTTTTTATTGCTGATCTAACCCTGAGGAAGATGGCAACATACACATTTTTAGGGGTGGAATATCTCTTAAAGCTGCACCTGAGTTGATGTGGAGGTCAACCAGGGTTTATTTAGTAAGACACAACTTCAAGATTAATTATTCCATAATGCACTTTATAAAACTAATCAGCTACAAGCTGTCGTATGGTCTTTTTAATGTTTTTGTTTGATCAACACAACCCAGCAGCCGTGTCTCAAAAGCAATACTTACCCCCTTCAGATAAAAAAAACCCAGGCTACTTTGCTTTGCATGGTCCTCTACGGATGACATTGATATATTAAGTTGTGATACTCTATAATTATATATACATACATATTGGTTGTTGCAATTTGAGATACACTAAGTTATGTTGCTGTAAGCGGTTTTAAAATCTTGTTGTATGTGCCCCTTTTTGAACTCTGGGATCCTGCCCCACTTTAAGGTCCCTGCATGGCCCTGTCTATCAGCACAGTTCTCTGTGGGCTTTTGGATGTAGTCTCCACTCTCCACTTTAATGAAACGAATGTCTGTGGAATATCCAACTCAAAACTAACTTCACCACGGTCTTACAGAAGGCAGCTAGACAGCGAGAGCACTGGATATCCGGCCACGCCGCAATCATCACTGACACCTGCTCTCTCCCTGCAGCTGAAGTGTGACTCTCTGAAAGCCTGACATTGATGCGCGTCATTAAGCCACACTGTAGTAACGCACCACTTTACATCCCCAGTAACAACATTGCAACGATAGGAAAAATAATTAATTAGATTACCCTGTTACCTAAAAAATACCGCCGTTAGTAACGCCCACATACTCCAAACACTAGTCACAATTATATTTCACTGTGAGGATGCTATGTTCAGGGTGATGTGTAGTGTCATTACTCTGCCACATACAGTATTTTCCAAATAGACCATCAGGTTTTAATTTTGGTCTCATCTGACAAAAACAAGTTTTTCTGTGTCCCACATGTGACTTCCCGTATATGGAAATTGGGACTTTGTGGGTTGAACCTGTTGTTGCCAGTCTTTGATATGTTTTGCATTTGTGGAGTACATAGCTAATATTTGAGCTCTCAACAAATTCCCCACCTAAGCTGTGGTTCCCAACATCTCTAGAGTTACCAATGACCTCTTGGCTGTATCTTTGGTTAATCCTCTCTTTGCCCAGCCAGTCAGTTTATATAATATGGCATAGTGAATTGGCTGTTTTTCCATGCTCCATTTTGAGATAGGGAGAAAATTAGTGTTTCGCTCGATGCTCAAAGTTTGTGATATTGTTTAATAACTAACCCTAATTTAAGGGGAGACTATATAAGAGGACATCTGAAGGCATTTCAGGCTAAATACAAATTCATGACTCAATATTTAGATTTTTAAACAAAATATTAAACTATGCATACTTTTTTTCCGCTCCACTATCATGCTGTATTTTGGGCTGGTTTTTTAACCAAAATCCCAATTCAGTACACTGATGTTTGTGGTTGTAAACTGACAAAATGTAAAAAGATCAAAGGGTATGCATACTTTTTGGGTGAGAATGTTCTTATTTCAAAAGAAACATGTTTAATCATGAGCAGTTCTTTTCATACCTTCTCGAAAATTCCCCACACGGCCTTGGTATCTTGGTATACAGACACGTTATTTGTACAAACATTACTCTTTACTGCACGCTTGCTGAACTAATGCTTTCCCTCTGCTGCGGCCCAAGAGGAATAGATCTGTTAAAAATAGATCTTTCACGCTTAAGTCGTGGCAAATGTCTAGCTTGTTGAAAAGGAAGTCACAGAGTGGAAATGAAATAATATATTAGAGTAAAATGCACTTATGTAGTTGGATGGGTGCTGGTCCCCTACTTGCAGAGAAGTAGTTGGCTTGTGAGTGGGAGGAGAGAAAAATGCGTTTGGGGACAAGTTGGGGAGCAATGAAACGAAGCGTGATGCCCGCCTCATGAAATCAGAGTGAAAATAGCAGAAAGGAGAGGGAGAAGAATAACTTTAGGAACATCAACGGTTGATTAGAAGCAATGAGCCGAAATCCTCTATAATGGCAATCACATATATATGATCATTAATGACATAAAGCAAGTGTACACAAGCACTGGGGAACACCAGTAGTGTTATATCTCTTGTACTTTTACACAAATGATTTGTTCCTTTAGGGTCAGTTTGAATGTTTGAAAGATTAAGGTTACATGACAATATTGGGTTTGATTGACTGTAAAATGAGGCAGAGTCGAAGTTTTTCCTATTGCAAAGTGCTTTACTTTTCACAACTAAAGTCTTAAGATCTCCTAAAACCAAGGAGATACCTGTGGACTTGTGTAGTGCAGTCTTTTTCAACTTACCCACAGAGCTATTTTCACATACCACACGTATCCCTTAGTCAAACGTGTCAATGATTCTCAAGAAGTAGAATGTACAACTGATTATTAAATTAAAATCATGTTAATAAATCTCCCTAACTTGAACATTTATGTCTCAAGCATTTAATTTTTTTCAGTTCCCTCCAAAATCTTCCCTTCAAATTAAACATGGCAACATATACATACTGTGTAAGTATTTTGCTATGAAATTGAATAAGCAATCTGAAAATAATCACCAAACAAAATTTAGAAAAGGTAAATAAACCTCCCTTTGTTACAGCAGAAACAGAAACAGACATTTAAACAAAACCCATAATAATTTTACTGTGTTTTCATCATTCAATCTATCTATCTTTGATAAGCTCTGATAGATCTGGTGGCAGAGAGTTCTCCAGGCTGTTCTCCACTTCCAGTCTGTTCCTCTGCTGGGTTTGCTATTAATTTGGGTATTCATTAGACATAACACATCCCAGTCTGATTTTCTTTTACTAGGACACAGAGAATGTTGTTGAATGTCTTATAACCATCACCTGGGAAAGTGAATATTAAATGTTTCCATGTACCCCTTGTAATATGTTCACGTACCACTAGGGGTACGTGTAACTCTGGTTGGGAATCACTGGTGTAGTGGACAGTCAAAGACAACTTGCACTAAAAGGTTAAAGCACCGCAGCAGTTTCTCTGTCTCTACCAGTCTCTCTACCAGTCTCTGGTACTCTTGTACCAGAGACTTCAGATGTGTCTAAAATGGGTTGAGGAAAGAAAAAATAAGAATAACCAAGACTACTTTTGACAAGTAAAAAGAAAAAAATTCTGTGTTCAGATGAAAGTGGGCTCACATTTGGAAATCATTGTGGATTCTGGTGGAATAACAGAGAGGCACAGAAGCAGTGTGACGTTTCCCTATTCAGTGATGATTTTGGAGACCATATCATTGGTGTTGCTCCCTGTGTTTTTATCAAGTTAAACGTTATTTAACGAATAATAAAACACCAAAAACCTACAGATGAAAGAAACGGAAATGGGGAGGAAAACCTAAAGATGAGCAGGAACGCAACCATTGGTGCAACACAACTTCAGAGATGGAAAGCTACTGAGATATAGGTGACTCATTTAGACAAGAAAAGAAAAGTTGGGGTGAATCGACTGACGGGTATAAATCTGTTCCAATTAAATATTGATAAGGGTCAGTGCTAATAAAAACGTTTTTTTGAGCTGTTACCCTAATTATGTGGCTGTAATTCAGTGATGTAACACTGGGTGAGTAACAGTTCAACAGCAGAAACTGTATTTACCCTTTCAGACCTAAGACTTAAAATGGTCGTCTGGACTTTCCCTTCCTACTTTAGCTGTGAAAAAGGTTAACTTTGTGAAACAATGAAATCGATTTTTGACCGTGTGAATCAATTCAAAATCTATTTTATTTGTTCAAAGACCAAAGACAATTTATTAAGTGTTTGTTTATAATAAGTGACACTAGACACTGAAGGCCACAACTAAAACAGTCTGGGCTCTCACAACAGCCCACCAGCCAACAGGCCGAATGTCTGCATGCCAATCCGTACGGATAAATTAATATATGCAAAAGAAGCCCAGGCTAAGTATTGATGACATATTCGGTATGCAGTCACATGTTTTAGTAGGCTATGATTTCTGTAACAAAGTGTTTTTTAGTGGTTTTGTGTAAATGTATGTCTGTGTTGCTTCAGATTTTTAACCTAATCTGTGTAATAAAAATAAAAACTTTATAGATTGAGATGCACCTGTACACAAAGGGATCATCTTTGGTAAATGGCCCCCTACTCTTTCATTCTGCTTTAAGAGTGTCACTAGGGGGTGCTGTCGTTCCTCCTTAGTCCTCATGATGAAGCGGAGTCAGGCGCACGGAGAGGCGTCGAGGTTTAAACGTATCTCCTTCTCCGGAAATCCTCCCATCCCTCCGCCGGCTGATTTGCAATTCAATAAGTCACAATGTCATCTCTTTAGCTTTTACACATTTAGCTGACAAAGGGAGGCAGGCACGCCGCTTTATGAAATATCGTCTCGGACTCAGAGAGGACCTTAATGTTCTCTCTCTTCTGACTTGTTCAACCTCCCATCCTGACCCCTTCCTCCACCCGCACCACCCTAAGTTCTTTTGCTTCTCTCACTCCTTCGCGTGGCTTCAGCTTGCATCAATAGAAAGTGAATGAGTTTCATGCGCGGGCCGGCCGGAGGTTGCGCGCACAGGTGCACGTGCGGGCTGGGGGGCGAAGTTGGTGTCTTATCGATTACAGAGAGAGCAGGTGTTGCGTGTGTCTTTGGATGAATAATGCAGAACGATGCTTTCGGAGGATAAGCAAGACGCAGAGACGCGCGCACACGCTCATCTAAAAGTCGTTAAAACACAGGCGCGTCCATTTTCTTATAAACTGTAAATATTTACTTTTCCATGTCTCCTCATAAAAAAAATCAACAGTTTGTTTTCTTTTTATATAGCCTACTGAGTATGGTGACTTATTTTTTTTGTTTTTAATTCAGTTTTTTTTTAAATTGTCTGCACATCTTTCCATTTCCATGGGTGTGGTAATTGCTTTCAGACAATGACTAAATAACATGTGTTCATCTCAAAAAGGCAAGGGAACAATCCAAAAAAATAATCAAACTAATACCCTTTACACTTCATTGGTTCTCTAACTGCCACTCACATCCCCAAATCCCACCCTCCCACAGCCTTCCCAGTCCCACAGCCTTCGCTTAGAACCCCACCAACCCCTCTGCTGCCTCCTTAACAAGCGGCTGCTGAAAGCTACAGACCTCTTCTCTTCTCGAGTCCTCTCCTCGCCTCCCTCCATCTCGCGGACAGTGTGCGCACATTCTCTCAAGTTGAGCACAGAGAGGCGTAACTCGCACATCAAGCGGAGGACGGTCCATGGATTGACAGGACGAAGATAGAAAACAAGGAAAAAGGACGGAGCACTGTTTGGATTTTCTTGGAGGCATTCGATTTCCAGTGGCAGAGTTTTGCCGTCACTTGTCGTTTTAAAATCGTCTCGGGCGTGCACTTTTTTATTTGGTTTATTTCCGCCTATCGGATTCTTTTAAAGTTTGCAATAAAAGTGCAATGAAGTGAGTGACAGGTTACCTCAGCTTTCATCGTCCTGTTTGGATATACGAAGCATGAGAGCGCACTGGTTGAAAAACCCAAAACGTTTGTAAAAAAACAAAAAAAACAGTTTTGAGTCACTACATAGGTTTTTTTATTTTATTTTTTGCAAGAGATGATTAAAAGAGAGAACAGTATGCACAGGAAATACCATTCGGGAATTTGTTTTTATTACCAACTCCAAAAGGATTTATAGTTTTTCTTCACAACCTCGGCCGTGTGCTGTTTCTTAGGTCAAACAGAGGTGGAGAGCGCAGTTTGGATGAGCGTGTCGATGGCACCGATGTGATAGTGATCCGAAAGTAACTGGACAGAAATAGGACAAGAACAGAAAAGAATAAATAAGAGACTCCCTGTTTGTGAACATTCCCACTGGCTTTCACCCGTCAGGAAGGTATGGAGACGACCGGGAGAGGGGCATGCGCGCCGGTGGGATGTTGCCTCTGGAAGACCCTTGTGATTTTCGTCCTGTGGAAAAGTAAGACTTCCTACTTATTGTAAATACTTCCAAACTCCAATTGTTTCATGTAAGGAATTTAATCCTTGTATGGTATATGGGGTTTATTGCTGTTTGTCACTCGAGGGAAGAAAGTCTTATTTTTTTAGTGTTAGTGTTACATTTTCTGGTATACTAAAAAGTATTTTCTGACAAAAGAAAGTTATTCGCGTAGACGTAATCGATTTCTTATGTTCAAGAAAACATGGTTAAAGAAAAAAAATGTTCTAGCAATGAAATAAAGATAACACATTATGGTCTTTATCTAACACTTTATGGGAAAAAATAAAAATAAAAAGCGACATATATCCATGCAACACATGTATTTGCTCTTGTGAAACAATAATGAGTAATTTACTGCCGAAGCATCAAATGACAGATGCCTTCTAACTGGTGCCATCTGAGACGCGCCAACTCCGGGGCTGACACGCTTCTCTGCCAGCTGAAGGAGGAACCGAGACTCTGTTGCACAAATCCACCCGTTTTCTAAGGAATAAAAAGTACGTTTTGTGCAGTTTTCTAGCAGGGGCATTTTAAATGGTAGTTAGCGCTCTAGTGAAGGTGAGCGGTCCTTTTCGCCCCCCGTAGTTGATCTAGAAAGGTGAGAAGAATCAGACAAGTCGATCCAATTCGGAATAATTTGTCATAAAAAGCAACAACATTTCCTGACATTTAAAACAGGACAATCGTACCCTTCATATAGCTTTGGACAGAAAAAAAATAACTCGTTTTGATCAAAGAAGCAGAATCCAAAATAAGTATCCTGGGATGTTTTATATACGAGTCGGCTAGCAACACCACCCACTAATAAGCACAAAAAAGAGATAAAGTGTAAAGCGTGCTGGCTGATACACAAGCACTCTCAGTGGGTTCGAACGCCTCCGTTCTCAGTCCAAATGACAACCCTTCGGCATCAGTAGCCTATCATAATCCCGAAAATGTTTTTTTACCCCCTCCTCTTTGTACGTGTATTAGTGTGCGTGTCTTTAATCAGCTCGGATCAGTCACAGTCCACTGACCAGTTAACAGAGGCTGCCTTGTGCGCGGTCTTCTCCGTGCACTCTGACAGCCAGTGAACGTCGCGCCTGAAAACAGCTGTGGCCGGCAGAAACACATCTGAGTAACCAAGCGCTGAAATCATCCAAACATTCTCTCTGTTCCTCTCCCCCCCGCGACCTTTCTGCTCTCTTCTGTTTCTCTGCGTAAAATGAAACACTGAAGTGTTTTCCCTGCGTGCAGGGGCTGCCTGTACCTTTTTGTATCACAGTGAATACAGCTTTCTGACTGCTGTTTAGTCGCTCCCTTGGTGGCAAGTAGGCCAGTTGAATTGCGCTTTTCTTGTTCTGCCTTGGTCTTTCTCTCACCCACATGCTCACTGAGAGTCTATTACATCTTGGCTTTGGTTAAACAGCTTTTATTGTACACTGGTAAACTGCAGCTTTAAATGAATACCAGCACTGGTTAAAGCTTCCATCAAGATGTCTCTGTAAAAGCAATCAAAGCCACTTTAAGTATGGTTTGTCACATAAAAAACAAACATGTTTCAATCATTTAAAAAAACATTTTTTGTTTGTTTTACATCCTTGATGAAGTATTTCTTCCTTAAAAGCCTCACAGAAAATTGACTGACGACATCGCAAACGACTTAAGGGTGCTGTGTGGAGTTTTTAGTACAGCATTGCCCTGTGTCTAATTGCAGTTTAATTGTGAATAAAGTTAAGGGCAAAAAGAGATCCTGGCAGGATGCCTAAAAGTGCTTGAAAGTTGCTTGAGGTTGGTGAAGCAGTCCAGCAAAGCACAACTTTTAAGTACACACAGATTTGTTAGTGGTTTAAGGGTATATCAGTGTTTAAAAAGATTATGATTCTAAGCCGTTAATATTTCCTATCTAATCGTTTCCATGGTTTGAAGTTCTTATTACAAGATGCAAGAAGAAGATTGAGTAAGGAGTGAAGAGTAGTGCTGTGGTGTCCATTCCTCACCTGTTGCTGTGCACTACTGGACAGCTGGCCTTAAAGGAGGCTTCTCTGAAAATGTTTTTACTTGTAGAAAGTGAAAATGGTTTTACTTTTCTGTGTTGAAATACACATAAGAGATTAATTTTGGATGATGATTAATAAATTTTAGGGCTGTCAAACGGGCAGCTGAATTAATCACAGTTAATCATGATTAATTGACATCCCTAAATATGACTGAAAAACTAAAATTTTTGGTCTAAATAAAGGACAAAACCAGATGCTGTTGCTCCTTTTTTTAACAGGAAATACAAGATAGATCCATGGAACTTTGGTTTTGAATTCCTCAATCTCATTTACAAATGGCCCTTGTAACTTATTGATCTTTTAGCCAGTTGCTAAGGCAAATTAACTGGTTAACATTTTCTGAATTTAAAGCTGACCGTGTCATATTAAAATCAGACAACCCTGAGCATCCTCTCCATGGGACTCTTACAACAACAGAGTGTTTTCAGTCAGAGGCTTCAAGAGTTTCACTGCAACACAGACTGCTACACAAGATCCTTCCTGAACACAGCCATCAGGATCTACAACAACTCCTCGAAGGATTAAATAGTATCAGTTACAACAACACTTATTTTCCTTCTGGCATCAATACATTTTTTTTATTTATTAAATTTTATTCTTTTGAAAAATATAGGGATTATATCAGTATAAGCAACATGGAGAGGAAATGGACTTTAACATAACTCCAGTTCCTTCTGATATTATTTGTGGTTATCTTACAACCGGTGTATTGGTTAGCTTGTTTGTTAGCCAAGGCTTATCTGAAATTATTACCACAGATTGTTTCATTATTAATCATCTGCTAGGTCCAGTCACTTCTTCTGATCATTTACGACACCTGATAGCGCATCTTTCTGCAGACTAAATGAGCAGGCAGTGCCGTAGACAATAATCCCTCGATTTGCTGGTGACTGAGACGAGATTTTAACATAGAACAGGGGATGAGGTTCAGATATGCCATGCTGTTTACACGAGGAGCGCTGAAGGCAGTGTGGGCTGAATTGTAGGGCAGATCATCCTGTGCATACATAAAAATAAATACTCTTGTTACAAGACTTGTTCTACAAGTTTGTTGATCCCTTAATTTTGACAGCCCTAATTATACCCCAAAATAATTAGAATTCCAGTGAACAGCTAGAATTAGGGATGCAGTGATGCCATTTTTTCAAACTGATAATATACGATGCTTGGATCTGAGTACTTGCAGATACTGAATACCAATACTGATACTTCTACAACACAAAAAATTGAATTAATTGGAAAGCATTTTTTTCTTCTCTGCTCTTTACAACAAATGGACCTCATCAAATAGTGTTTCTAAAAGTGAAAAATAAGTCAAAATTTTCTCCTTTCTTTCTCTATATTTGTTCTTTCACAGCCTCTCCTCTTAATGTGGAGATGTGCTCACATTTAAGAAATTTTTGCTGCTTTCCTTCATTTTTTTCACATTTTGTAATACACATCACATCATTGCACCAAAATTATTTATTGAGCTTAACAGTGTCTCCCAAGATTACAGCATTTGTAACTGACAAACCGAAGTGTCATCCCTATTTAAATATCACAATTTCATTCTAATTACATCATTCTGTTGTTTCATCATCTAGGTCTTTTCCTGGTTGTCATTGTGAGTTTTGTTCAAAAGCCAAGCTTCTATGATATGCCTGTTGTGAAGCAGTTTAGTCTCAAGAATTGAGAGTATGAATAGTCAAATTGGGGCAAAAGAGAGGAAATGACCTGTATTTAGACTGCAAATTCCCTCCATCCATCCATCCATCCATCCATCCAACCAACCTCTTTGGAGTCAGCAGGTTGGAGAGGTCCATATAACCTCTTTTATTACAAACATTTGATAAAATCATTCATCTTGTCGTGAAATTTTCTAACCACTATCTCTCATAACTTTAAATAAATTCACACAAGAGTTAAAAAAATAAAGAAAGATGTGAAGTAGGACAGCAATAAGAAATACAAACATATTCTTGGTTGCATTATGTGCTCACTACAGTAGTTGTTGTGATTACCATATGAAATTGGATATCCGTGCATTATAACCTATAAGCCTTAAGGTAACATGCTGGCCATATTTCTTGGCACTTGGAATGGTAAAGATGTGCAAAAATCCTTAAAATAAATTGCAGAGTGATATGGTCTCAAATGTAAAAAAATGTACCTTTTTTAACACACTTTTCATATTGATACTGTTGTATGATTGAGATAATTAACCATGTAACCATGCTTTCTACCAGACTCATAAGCAGCGCGGTACGTAACATTTTACTCGCAAATACACCAGCTTGTCCTTTCCCCCAAGACATGGTTCAGACACACATCATCTGCAAAAGCATTTAATGCAGCTGGTCCTGGGATATATAAAAACAAATCACAGAATTCTTTTTGCATAACCTAAAGGTTAGTACACAAAAAAAGGAATTAAATGTTAATTAAAATAAACTCACCTTTCACTTCAAAAACTGCATATATTCTTGTCCATGCCTTCCCCTTTTTAATGTTGTCCTTGTAAAAATGTCCACTGGTATCATATACATTGAATAATTCTCCACTTCAAGGACTAAATTCTAGTCATCCATGATAAAAAAACCAACAAATAGACCCCCGGACCGAGTACTTCAAGCCTTGTGTCACAGGTAGTGATTTTTTGTTTCTTTTTTTCCGTAACTAAGCAATAGGAAAAGTGCATGTCTTTTATTTAGAAAAATGCTGGGTGCTTTAAAGCTGCTTCTGTGTCTGACTTCCTGCCTTATCGATCTAAAACGCTCAGATCTACACATTTTAGAAGCGTAGACCGTAAAAAATTAACCTACGGCGTAAATTTAGGAGAGGGCTGCGACACAACCGCAGTGTGTAGGTGGATGAATTATCTGTGATATCACCCGAAGGTTTTTAAAAATCTGAATTGAAACCAACTTGGCGGTTCCCTCCACCGTCTTCTTGGCCTTTGCATGTCTTGTCACACCTGGAACATACAAAAAATACAAGTGGTGGAGTTGAGAATGGGGCTGTGAGGTTGCGGACGGATGAATGAAACCCTAAGCCAATGTAGCTACTAGCTAACTCAGCTAACCCTGGAGCTAAGTGAAGCTAACAGATGTTAGGGGGGTGGTTTTAGCCAGAAAACAGTGCAGTGTAGCGACTCTGCTACCCCTCTGTCTTCTAGGCAGATTCAATAAGTTTGTCAAATAAAAGCATGAAGCCTTGTTGGTCCATAACTTTCACTAAAACGATGTGAATTTATTGCTTTGCTTTTGCGAAAGGATTAAAATAGGTCATGTCCAGTTTAGCTTCCTTTAACTAGCAGGCCAGTGTCATGTCATAGTTTTTATCCCAAGAAAATAATGAACTCCTAATTAGACGTTTCTAAAAAAAGAGATCCTCATAAAAAAGTATAAATGAAAAAAACAACAACTTTATTTTGAACCAATTTTTAGGGATACTAGTTATTGTGCTGCCAGAGATTTTGTTAAAAATATTTCTTGACATTCGATGTTTTTCCTCCAGTAACAAAAGGGTATTGGGATTAAAGCATTTCCACACTGAGGTTTTCTAAATTTTTTTTAGATTATTTACATATTTTTCCACAAGATTTCTGTGTTATTATTTTTTTTTGTTTGCATGAAATTACTCTGCTTCATTAGTTATCTACAGTTAGTAGCTTCAGTCAGTAACTCCGTAATCTTTTTGTATTTATAATCCTGCAATGTTCAGGTCTTAGATCACTAATGCCTCTTCTGCTGCTGAATATTAAGTATTTATTTAGTAAAAAATAAATTATATGGGCTGCAGTTTTATTTACAAATTGTCCACAAGGGAGCAGTGAGTTGATAGAGTTTTCAACAGTAAAATATTCCCATCTGTGGTTGTCAAACTCTTAAATATTGCAGCAATATTTATATGGGCCCAGGGCAATCCTCTTAAGGAAAGTCGAGGCAAAATATTTGTTTTTAGTTGTCTGTCTGGGGCCTTATAAAATACTTTTACCAGGAAATCTTGTCAGTCTCAGTCTCCAGTTTCACTAACATGTGCATTAGCTCTTTGGTAATTTTAAAGAGATTGCCATTGTTTTAAGCACATCATTTCAATGCTTTGCCCTTATTGAAGCTGCTTTTCCTTACCTTTTGCTGTAAAATGCGCTTCTGTTTGAATGTATTTATACTTTAAAATAAAAGCGTTCTTTCCACTGGAGAACCCAGGAATACAGTTAAGCAGAGTTTGTAATTGATATGTTGAATGCAAAGAAAAAAAAAACACCATTCATGTTATGTATGTGTCTGCTTGTATGTTGTGCTTTGAGTGTGTTTCGCTCTATACTATTAAGTTGTAGGAGAATGTCAGCTTGCTGCAACTTTAAAGTTGCATTGTGGGGCATTAATAATTGCTGATGTTAAATCATTGATACACACACACACACAATGGTAGTCTTTTACCCTTTCTATAAGTTGCACTTTTTCACCCCTTTTATTATGTCCCATTGTTGGTTTCATTCACTGTCTGAGTCATTCAGCCACACTTGGATAGCTCATGCACACAATCACACTAACACACACACAATTTACTGGAATGCATTCAAAGACAGGAGGGCTTCGCTTATTCCCTGAAAATCAACATGCAGTGAGGATTTTAAGTCTGCCTATGGAAGTTTTGTTGATGTTAAAATAAGCTTGTTCTTATAAAGAAATTGAATATTTATTAATTGTGAACTACTTTACTGACTGGTGAAAAATAGTTAGTTGTGAGCTGTATATGAATGATTGGAGAAGGCTAGACAATGCAACCTTTTTTGTATGGTGATTCAAGGTGCTTTGCATCATTACAGGACAAAATAAAAGCAGCATAACAAAAAGGGTCTAAGCAAATGGTATTTTAGCTTTGATTTAAACAAACTCAGTGTTTCAGCAGCTTTGCAGTGGTCTGAAAGTTTGTTCCAGATAAGGGGAGCATAGAAACTGAAAGCTGCTTTTCCAGTTTTTCTTCTAATTCTGGGGGTGACAGGTACACTAGAATCTGAAGACCTGAGTGGTCTGGGGGATTGGTATTGTGACAACATTCAATCAGTACGTTTACATGCAGCAAGAGAGAGTCAAATTACTACCTTAGTCTGAATGAAATCAGACTTTTAAAATGCATGTTTACATCTGATTTTCTGAGTGGCATGTAAACTGGGACTCTGCTCTCAACAGGGGGCAAGCCCTTAGTCCAATTTGACCACAATCAATGCTTGATTTAGATGTGCATGTAAACGTACTGAGAGATTTAGAAACTCGTAAAAGTATTTTAAAATCTATTCTCCAAGCTACAAGGAGCCAGTGTAAGGACTTTAGAACTGGAGAGATGTGTTGTACTTTCCTGGTTCTACTGAGGATGTAGTAGAACAGCATTCCGGATCAGCTGCAGCTGTCTGATTGACTTTTCAGACAAAGCTATGAGGACACTCCTGCAGTAATCAGTTTGACTAAAAAAAAATGTATGGATGAGTTTTCCTAGGTCCCGTTGGGACATTTTACCTATAATCCAAGGAATGTTCTTCAGGTTATAGATGGTTGATCTTGTCATTGCCTGTTTGTGACCCTGGATATTCAGGTCTAAATGCATTACTACACTTAGATTTCAGACCTCATCAGTAGTTTCTAGCTGTACTAACTTAAGCTGTGTGTTGACACCTGATTGTTCTTCTTTAGGTCCATAGATAGTTACTTCAGTTTTGTTTATTTTAACCTGGGGAACATTTCAATGTATTAAATTAAAGGTTGGGTGGGTTCAGAGTCTCCAGGTGACATTGTATTGTAAAGTTGAATTTCATCTGCATACTTGTAGTAACTAATCTTATTGGTTGTTTTAATCTGGGCTAGTGGAAACATGTGAATATTAAATGGGATTTATTTCTGTTCTGATGAAAAACTGTCTATTGACACGAATAATTTTTTATTCTTAAAGATCAACTCACCCCCTAAAAGAGTGTTATTTCACCAACATTTCTATGTTGAAAGATGTGGAAAAAGAAGGGGTTGCTTGGCGGATCGATGGAGGCGCGGGGTTGGGGGTTGGGCGGCTTCCCTACTATTCCAAACCCAACCCACTATGGAGGTTTTGCTGGGCTTGTTTTATTGGTTGGTACTTTGCAACTGGGAAATTCTGACTTCCGAGTGGGAAAAATCAAATTTGTAGTGAATAATGTACCACAATAAATAAACCACAGATTTTTTTTAAAGTTTCTTTTTTTAAGTGTGTTTAATAAAAAAAGATTCACATATTAAGTTCACATAACTATATGTTTACATCTGTAATCTCATTCCATATCAGCTGCTTTGTTAAAACTGTCTGCTGTTTACCTTGCACAAAGCAAGATATTTGGCATTTAATTTATTTTTGTGAATGACACCCTCTTGGGACGTGGAACGTCACCTCTCTGGTGGGGAAGGAGCCGGAGCTGGTGTGTGAGGTTGAGAGGTTCCGACTGGACATTGTCGGCCTTGCCTCGACGCATGGCTCTGGCTCTGGAACCCGTCTCCTCGAGAGGGGTTGGACTCTCTTCCACTCTGGAGTTGCTACCGGTGAGAGGCGCCCGGCGGGGTGGGCATACTTGTTCCCCCCCATCTCGGCGCCTGTACGTTGGGGCTTACCCCACTGAATGAGAGGGTAGCCTCCCTCCACCTACGGGTGGGGGGACGGGTCTTGACTATTGTTTGTGCTTATGCACCAAACAGTAGTTCAGATTATCCACCCTTCTTGGGGTCCTTGGAGGGGGTACTGGAGAGTGCTCCTTCTGGGGACTCCCTCATTCTGCTGGGAGACTTCAACGCTCACATGGGCAATGACAGTGAGACCTGGAGAGGCGTGGTTGGGCGGTATGGCCCCCCCGATCTGAACCCGATCGGTGTTTTGTTATTGGACTTCTGTGCTCGTCATGGATTGTCCATAACGAACACCATGTTCAAGCATAAGGGTGTTCATGTGTGCACTTGGCACCAGGACACCCTAGACCGCAGCTCGATGATCGACTTAGTTGTTGTTTCATCTGATCTGCGGCTGCATGTTTTGGACACTCGGGTGAAGAGAGGGGCGGAGCTATCCACCAACCACTACCTGGTGGTGAGTCGGCTCCGGTGGTGGGGGAGGATGCCAGACAGACCTGGCAGGCCCAAACGTATCGTGAGGGTCTGCTGGGAACGTCTGGCAGAGTCTCCTGTCAGAATGAGTTTCAACTATCACCTCCGGCTGAACTTCGAACACGTCCCGGGGGAGGCGGGGGACATTGAGTCCGGGTGGGCCATGTTCCGTGCCTCCATTGTCGAAGCGGCTAAACGTAGTTGTGGCCGTAAGGTAGTCGGTGCCTGTCGCGGTGGCAACCCTCGAACCCGCTGGTGGACACCGCCGGTGAGGGATGCTGTCAAGCTGAAGAAGGAGTCTTATCAGGCCTTTTTGGCCTGTGGGACTCCTGAAGCAGCTGATAGGTACCGGCAGGCCAAGTGGAGTGCGGCTCGGATGGTCGCTGAGGCAAAAACTCGGGCGTGGGAGGAGTTTGGAGAGACCATGGAGAACGACTTCTGTGTGGCCTCGAAGCGATTCTGGTCCACCATCCGGCGTCTCGGGGGGGAGAAGCGGTCTGCCACCAACACTGTTTACAGTGGGGGCGGTGTGCTGCTGACCTTGACACGGGACGTTTTGGGTCGGTGGATGGAATACTTCGAAGACCTCCTCAATCCCACCGACACGCCTTCCTGTTTGGAAGCAGAGTCTTGGGACTTTGGGAAGGGCTCTCCAATCTCGGGTGCTGAAGTCGCCGAGGTTGTTAAAAAGCTCCTCGGTGGCAAGGCACCAGGGGTGGATGAGATTCGACCGGAGTTCCTCAAGGCTCTGGATCCTGTAGGGTTGTGTTGGTTAGCGTGGCTCTGCAGTATTGCGTGGACATTGGGGGCAGTTCCCTTGGATTGGCAGACCGGGGTGGTGGTCCCCCTCTTTAAAAAGGGGGACAACAGAGTGTGTTCCAACAATAGGGAATCACACTTCTGAGCCTCCCTGGTAAGGTCTATTCGGGGGTTCTGGAGAGGAGGTTCCGATGGATAGTCGAACCTCGGATTCAGGAGGAACAATGCATTTTTCGTCCTGGCCGTGGAAAACTGGACCAGCTCTACACCCTCAGCAGGGTCCAGGAGGGTTCATGGGAGTTCGCCCAACCGGTCTACATGTGTTTTGTGGACTTGGAGAAGGCGTTCGACCGTGTCCCTCCGGGAGTCCTGTGGGGGGTACTCCTGGAGTATGGGGTACGAGGCCCTTTGATACGGGCTGTTGGTCCCTGTATGACCGGTGTCAGAGTTTGGTTCGCATTGCCGGCAGTAAGTCGGACTCGTTCCTGGTGAGAGTTGGACTCCGTCAAGGTTGCCCTCTGTCACCGATCCTGTTCATAACATTTATGGACAGGATTTCTAGGCGCAGCCAAGGTCTGGAGGGGATCCGTTTTGGTGACCTCAGGATCGGGTCTCTGCTTTTCACAGGTGATGTGGTCTTGTTGGCTTCATCTGAACAGGATCTACAGCTCTCGCTGGAGAGGTTTGCAGCCGAGTGTGAAGCGGCTGGGATGGGGATCAGCACCTCCAAATCCGAGACCATGGTCTTGAGGCGTAAAAGGGTAGGGTGCCTTCTTCGGGTCGGGGATGGAGTCCTTCCTCAAGTGGAGGAGTTCAAGTATCTGGGCGTCTTGTTCACGAATGAGGGGAAAATGGAGCGATTTACCGGTCGATCTACGTTCCTACCCTCATCTATGGTCATGAACTCTGGGTGGTGACCGAAAGAACAAGATCGTGATACACGCGGCTGAAATTAGTTTCCTCCGTAGGGTGGCTGGGCTCTCCCTTAGAGATAGGGTGAGAAGCTCGGTCATCCGGAGGGAGCTCAAAGTAGAGCCGCTGCTCATCCATATCGAAAGGAGCCAGTTGAGGTGGCTCGGGCATCTGGTCAGGATGCCACCTCACCTCCATGGTGAGGTGGTCCGGGCACGTCCCACCGGGAGGAGACCCAGGGGAAGACCCAGGACTCGCTGGAGGGATTATGTCTCCCAGCTGGCCTGGGAACGCCTCGGGATTCCTCCCGAGGAGCTGGCCCAAGTGGCCGGGGAGAGGGAAGTCTGGGTCTCCCTGCTTAAGCTACTGCCCCCGCAACCCGACTCCGGATAAGCGGATGAAGATGGATGGATGGATTTCTTTTTGTTCAGATCTTGTAAATTTAGCAGTTTAACTTTATATATGTGACACACACATTATAATGATATAAAGAAAAAAATATCTTTAACTGTACAAGACAGGAGAAAAATATTATTATTTTAATACCGAACTGGGCTTTCCTTAAGCCCGTCTGCAGTAATGATGGCCTAAAATTATTACAAAATGCCTGCTTTAAAAAGTGTTTATTTTCTAAGTGGTTACAGATTTTATTCATTTAGCAGAAATATTTTGGAGAGGTTTAAAAAGTAGCGAGTAGAATCCATTAATGTGTCATGCAGACAATCAATTAATTATGAAGAAACACTGTATTATACACCATATGGGTAAAAATTCAGTGCTGAGGAGTTTTTGGCTTTCTAAATGGACATAACATTAACGTTTTGGGGTAACCCAGCTAGATTCCTGGCTTTAATCTGGTGAGATTTCAAGATCGAGGTAATGGCAAGAAGGCCTGCCAACCTATATTACAAGGGGGGGGAAGCTAATACAGTAAGTCTACAGTAAATCTGAAACAAACTTATTGGTCGACTGAACCTAATTGTAAATCTTCATATGCCAGAGACATAAAAAAAGTTTGGGTATACCTATGGAAACCACTTTTAAAAGGCTTATTCATACTTTGGTCTCGATCCTTTGAGACTTCATCATGATTGTACTAAAATCAAATCACAAAATCTTGTCACTTTCAGTCTATTTCTGAATATTTTATGTTTTTTTTAAAGAAACCTTTTGGCTTCTTTGCTTACTTATGATTTCTAAGCTTGTAGTGTTCCTCCATTTAAATTAAAGTTTAATTTATCTCCAAAGGGATGGTGATATTGTTGTATACTTAATAGAAAAAACAAAAAACAAAACGTGTGTCATGATAAAAAAAATCCCTTCCAAATCTAAAATGAAAACAGGTAGTAGTAACAAATAAACAAGAAGATAATTTTACAACTAGAATAAATCATCTACCACTGCTTGTAGAAGCAGAGCTGAAAAGTCAGAAGCTAAAAAAGGCAATATGTATCTGCTGGTTTGGCCGCTTCTTCCGTGAGGTTGTGTAAAGCCGGGGAAGAGAGGCTTTGGATTCAACCATATCTTCCTGCAGCCATGTCTTTGTGGAAGACATAATGCTGCATTTACAATATTCCCACTGAGTCCTTGTTAGCCCTTCATTCTCATCCTCTTTGTATATGCCAGGGATCTTAAATTTTCCATAACAATCAAGGGAAGAAATGGTTATAAACTTCCATTTTAAAACTCTCCATTTTAGTCCTGTCCTACATCTGTGTTGCCTGTTGTTCAACTCAGCAGGGATTTTTAGTCTTATCCCAGGAAGTAGTTTGGCTTTTGTAGACAAAAATAACTGCTTCAACAGCGGTTGCAACAAATGTTTACATCTATAGAAGGTTCCTTCACTGTAGTTGTTAATGATTGTGTCATATCTTAAAAAGTCTTAGTAGGGGGTCAACAATTTATAAAGCAACAATAAATGAAGAAATTAACTTGTAGAAGTGCAGCAATAGCAACCGATGGCCACTACCTTGTCTCATTTTAATTAGTTGAGTGATTGGCCAGCTTCGCCATAACAGAGAAGCAGAAGAAACAAGAAAGAAAGAAGATGAAGAATAGAGACAGGAGAGGTACGGCTATGAATTGACGATACAAGAGAGGAAGGGGAACAAAGAGAAAAAAAACATCCCAGTCATCCACATCCACTCGACAGCAGAGAGGTGCAAAAAAAAAAAAACAACCAATAAAACAGAGCAACATTAACAAAACAGATCAAATAATATGAACGAAGAACTACACATTCACAACACACAAATATTGGTACATGAATACAAGAATAATGTCGCTGAAAAGCTCTTGGAACCAATTATCTATTGATGATAACCTCAGCCTAAAAATATTTCCCCACACCTATGTGTGTGTGAGAGCATGCAAGTGCACATACAGTTTCCCCATGCGAGTGTTTGATAGCTGGTGTAAGGAGCCATCAATCCGTCCTTTAGGAATCGAAGCAGACATGAAGCAGGTCAAGGATACATACGTCCAGAGGGCCCTAGAACCTGGGAGCCACAGCCGGACTAACATAGGGCTGTCCAGCCCCCCAAAGAGAGGAACAGAGGGAAGCCCCAGGGGAACATCCAGCAGCTATGCCGGTGCCCAGGAGGCCGCAGGTACGAACCCACGGGCTCTGCCGGTAACGGGATATCAGGGGTGCCCCGCCCTCCAGCAGGCCCCCAACCAGATATCAGCTGCCTTAAATCAGGAGGGGCCCCCAGCTTTCCGGTGGACGACACACGCCACTGCCACTTTGGGCCAACTACACCGCTGGCATCCCCACATCCCCACGCCGGGGCGCCACAGTAACAGCTACAGCGGATGGATGGCCCAGCCAGGCTCTGCCCTGCAAGCACCCAGATCTCCCAGCTCCGGAGTCTTGGTCCCACCCCATGCAAAGCGCCTAGCCCAAGCACCCAACCGAGGCCAGACATACCCCCCAATGTACCTACCAGGCTTTGAAACCACAGACCGACAGTGAATCCGAGTGCCAGATCCAACCCCCACCCCCAGACACCAAATGGTACCACTCAACAATTCAAAGCTGGAACCTTCAAACGAGGTGCCCCAACAAACCCAAGGAGGACCTCGGCCAGAAACATTGGCCACCCGACACAACGGCCCACCCAGGACCAGCCAAGTACGCACCAGGGCGGAGCCAGACCACTTCCGGATCCCCAGCCCCAGACAGCGAGAGCCACCAAAACACCAGCAGACAGCGGTCAGGCAGGCATGGCGGAGGAGAAATAGGCGCCCGCTGGATGTGGGGCCTGAGATGCACAAGTCGAGAGGGCAGCTGAGGACCCAACCTGACAAGTAGAAAAAGACCCACAGACACAATCATACGTATCTTCCCCCCTACGCATTCTCACCAACACACGAGGACACCCAAGAAAGGACGCTGTGCACAGAGTCATAGTTTTTGTCTGTTTCAGGTGGAATAATTGCATTGACCTTCTACAACAGAACGGCACAATATTATACATCTATTTTTATTTTTCTTGTCATTAGGTTCAGTACAAAGTGTTTTGTTTTTGTATCGAATGTTCCATAAATCTTAGCACCTGACTGAAAAAAATGTATTCATTATCTTTTTGCAAAACTTTTATCTTAATGTTTTTTCTCTATTTCAGGTCTTAAAAATACAAATAAAATGGTGCTTCTTGAAAAATAACAAAAAAGACCCTCAGCCAACAACCAAGCCCCATATCTTTTCTGCAGCAAAGCAAGAAATACTACAATAGCATATATAGCATTTGTTCCAATACAAAAAATTGTATAAAAAAAAAAAAAAAAAAAACTGCTGATAGACCAGATATGTTTGACCCCAAGGCGATTGTCCATAAACTTTGGTTTCAAAACCCAATTGCTCATCCCAATATAGCTGCCTTACAGCGTTTGACTGTTTTATTTGAAATCCTTGCAGTGGCAGATATCACACAACAGTGAATGTAAACTGAAAACTGCATCATTTATTCACAGGAATGACAACACTCATATTGTGGCACAAACATAAACATATGCCCCTCCCTTTCTCAAATTGGAGATCTGTTTACCATCTAGAAACAGTTATATCTTGTAAAATTCAACAGCTTCACATGTGAGAGTCACATTCTATTGGCTTTCAAACATAAAGGAGATTGATTGACCCAGTGTTGAATCAAAGATAATGAGTATCTGCAGCACTACCATTTGGCTGAGGATGAAAACAGCATGGTCTTTGAATAAAACAAAACATTCTCCAATACTCCAATTGTGGTCTTTATTTGAAAGGCCATTTGACATTTATGGCTCTAAACAAGTTTTATGTATCTGGACTGAGGATAAAAATGTCTCTCTGGGCTGTAAAGGTTTCAGACCCCTGGTCTGTCACATAAAGCCTCAATGAAATAAACATACGTTTTTGATAGTTATGTGATAAAATGTAGACGAGATTAAGGAGTATGATTTGGTTTGCAGAGTTTAGGTAACCTTTGGTTTAGTTTTGGCTTCAAAACTACACATTTAGAGAAAAAAACCTTTGGCAATATTTACCAGATTTCAAACTGTTCACTACTATTACCTGCAACAAGTTTGAATTGCCATGGCAGCAAGTACAGTGACATAACTAAATATTATCCCTGGCATCCATTTCAGACACTGCGTGACTTCAGCAGAGACCCCAGTTACGTTATTAAATGAGACCAAAGTGGCACCATTTGCACATTTAAAACCAACAAAAGCTCCATGTAACACATTAATAATACATTTGGAACTGGAATAGGTCATACATTATCACTAAATCTTAAGGATGAACTTCAGAGCATTGGTGTTTCAGTGCTTTATCTGTGCTTTAGATCTGTGGTCCAGACATTCACTTTGGTCTTCACTTTTGGTCCATATTAGCACGGTCCAGTCTGGTTTTTATGTTGTGATATTTATAGAATTTTCATTTTCTTGAAGTCATTTTTTGAGACTCAGTAGTTGTGAATAGCTCAAAGATTCCTCTGCTCCACCCTGTGTGCATGTGTGTGTGTGTGTGTGTGTGTGCCAGTATGAGCTACATTTCTGGGTTTACTCTTTGACCATGAGACGACATGGCTTTTAAAGTGCTGTCGAGAGGTTTAAGGGTCTTGCTAATGAGCAAGTCATTTTCCCTCAGATTAGCATGAATAGCCAGCCTAATTTTCTGTGCACACGCCTGTGTGTGAGAGCACTAGTGTGTATCTGTATGAATGCTAGTGTAGATCTGGATGCCATGTCTTGGAGTTTAAGGTTGAGCTAATCAGCAACACATTTCCCCCTGCATTAGTTTCACTTAGTTGATTAACTGCACACTTTCAGTGCGGACGCGTTCGCATGGGTGTTTATGAGAGAAAAAGGGAGACAGGCTGATCATTATCATTATGACTCAGTGCCTCAGAGAAAAGCAACAATAGATTACCTTTGGCGCTTCATTTTTCTTATTGAATTTTACAGGATATGAATTACTCATAATTATATGGTTAGTAAATAATAATTCTACATTTCATGTTTGTTTAGAAGATGCATTTTAAAAAGTTGACTTTTCTAGTTGGCATGCTCTATTTAATAACTTTAAGATTATTAAAATCTATGTACATAAATAACAGGTTAGTGATGCAGTGCAACATGCACAGCACACAATGATTTAACAATATCTGTTTTGATTTTGTCCACAGACTATAAGTTATTAATATTATGAATTAGGGCTGGGCAATATGGCCTCAAATCTACATTGTAATATAATCTAAAACATGTGTGCTAATAATATGTATTTTGGTATATTCTTTGTTTTCTTTGTATATGTCATAATGACTGCTTGTGAACTTTCTCACTTTCCAGATACATTGCAGCAGAACAACTTCAAAAAGCTTAGAATGCTATTTAAAGAACATTTATTGTGCAAAATGTATTTAAAAAATATGAAATAATTTTTCCAAAATAATGAAACACAAAAACTATCTCAACATTAATAAAGATGAAGATATTTCAAATAAAATAAGTTAAATATGAAAATAAAGTTTCAAATTGTCTGCTTTCCCGGTTACTTATTACTATATTATTAATACATTTAATATTGCAAAAAAAGGAACTTGCACTTATTTGAATTAAAAATACTTCAAGTTCAACAGGTTTATTTTTCCGTTAAATGAAAACAACAACCTTTACATGTTCAACATGTAGTATAAAGACAAACACTGAACATCAATATTTATGTTCCTTGCATACCTAATACAAACTATGTAGGCACAGCTTAATGACATCATCAAAATGCATTACCACAGTATGGCGGTATAGTCAAAATCTCTGTTTGGCTTAAGTCTTTTTTTTCCTGATACCTTTTATATTGCCTGCTACTATTATGAATATTATAGCACTAGCATTTTATGTCAGTCTTTCAGTTAATCCTGTTCTGTAATTTGTAAGTAAGTGCACAGTAAGTGAGAGTCTTTAAAGCCTTTTTAATTACATTTTAACTAGTAAATTAAAAATATTTTACATCTTTATATATTTAAGATATATTTATATATTTAAGATCTATCCACATCCATTTACGATCCATCCACATTCTACGTACACATTTCCACAAGGTTTGGAGTGGCAGTCCATGGGTTAATCATAACTGATATTGTGTTTAAAATAATCAGCTATAGTATCCCAATTTTTTTTTGAGATTGTGCTGCCCTAATTCATTGAAGGATAATGTTTGTTTTCATAGTTTTCTGTTCATTTTTTTAAACCCACATTGTCTCAATCTGAGTTTGTATTGTCAAAAGGTGAGGTAATTTTTTTGCACACTATTGATTCCTTTCGATGCAGACAGACATAAGCAATCATCAGCACAAATTCTTCAAAATTATTGATTTACTGTCTTCAATTCAATTCAGTTTATTTATTTAGCGTCGTTTCAAAACAGATGTCATCTCAAGGCACTTTACAAGAAGAGTTATTACAATACAATGTTAAATGTAGAAATTAGAGAACCACAGAAGATTCTGTCATGTAATTCTCAGCAATCCCTCACACTGAGCAAGCACGAAGCGACAGTGGAAAGTAAAAACTCCCTTTTAACAGGAAGAAACCTCCGGCAGAACCAGGCTCAGCACAAGCGGTCATCTGCCGAGACCGTCTGTGGTTTGGAGAATACAGAACAGAGACACAGAACAGAGACCGAGAAAGAGCAACAGAACTGATGCAGAAGTTTGTTGCAGGACGTGGAGAACTTTCCGTCACTGCAATGCCATCTTAGTCAGGGTCGTCAAGCAGGGCGGGTCAGGAGCACCTACTGTAGGAAGAGACTAAGAGAAAACAGGTTAGCGCTTGAATTGACAGCACATCATGCAGTTGGGGAGAAGTAGGAGAGAAAGTAGGAACAGACCCTAATAATGTCCTCCAACAGCCTAGCCTAAAGCAGCATAGCTACTAACATTAACCTGTCTCCTAGCTACTACGAGACCTAGCTACTAACACTTTCTACTTGGCTTACATCAGCTTAACATTTTATTTCTCCACTTTGGAGAGAAACAGGAGAACATGGAGAAAAACCACACACGTAGTTAATGGCTGAGAACTGCTGAGATGGGAAGGAGGCAACAGTGTTGACTACTGTACTACTGTGGGCTCCATCATCTGCTTGTTCTTTGTCCGTGGATCACATGAACATAAATGTAATTCATGAATCCAAGATTTCACAAACCTATTATTTCTTTATCAGTTTCTCTTGTAACACTAATCCTAATGTTCTTGACTTTTTCACTTTATCTTTTCATCTTTTTCTGTTGTGTTCTTGACATCTTTCCATTTCAAAGCTTCATTCATTTCCTGCACCTTTCCTACATTTGTTCTGCCTCATTCTCACATGCCCTTTGCAGATGTTTTTTTCTCCATGTATTCTTTCCTTTTTGTGTCTTTCTACCTTCTCTTTCTATCTCTCCTTCTCTAAGCACCTCTTAACCAGCCCTTTGAGAGTGTGCAAGCTGCTCAGCCTAAATGATTTTCTATTACCACCGCCTGTTAACAGGGCCCGATTTGATCAAGCTAATGAAATTGAAAACTTTCATCTACGCCAAATTGATTTCAAACCTGAAACCACATGCGGACAGGGGACAGAAAAAAAAAAGTAAAAAAAACAGGAAGCCAAAGAGCATTGAGTTAGTGGAGCATAATACACACTACATACACATACAGAAATCTAATAGCCACTTTGTCTTTTTATTTTTGTCCTTGGGGAAATGGAAAGATCTGAAGCCTTTTTATTTGTCTCTGTGCAAGACTACTTGAAATAATTTACAGTATGCAGACAGCATGGGTGATTGTGCAGAGCATAAGTGGCAGAAACTGAAAAGATGTGTTGTTCATGAAGGATCAAATACTGTATTTCCAAAACCAGAACTGTACATGATATCTATAGGTACAAAAAATGTAATAATGTGAAAGAGTTTTTTGGTCTACAAGTTCAAAAAGTTAAATTCGCATATAGATTCATTGCAAGTAGAGATAAACATTTCAAGTCATTTCTTGTAATTTTGATCATTATAGCTTACAGATAATGAAAACTCACATTTTTGTTTCTGAGAAAATTAAAATATTAGATGTTATCACTGAAAAGGACAACTTACGGTAAACAGAAATGCTTAGCTTTTAAAGACGTCTGTTGGTTGGGCTTCCTTTTGTGTTAATCTGTGTTTCTTTGCACTGTGGCATGGAGGTGATGAACCTATAGTGCTGCTGAGGTGTAATGGAAACCTAGGTTGCATTTTATAGCTATTTAGGCCACCTGTATTGTTGGGTCTGATATCTCACATCTTTCTCTACGGTAGGTCAGTTCTCTGGCCAACCGAGCAGCAATTATTGAACCAGCTTTTGGTAAATTTGGCATTGTGGGCAGGTGCCCAGTCCTGATAGAAAATGAATTTGCATCTCCATGAAACTAGTCCGCTAAAGGAAGCATGACATGCTTTCAAATTTGCTGATAGATGGTTGGGTTGACTTTGGATTTCAGAAAAAAAATAAAATAAAACTGTAAACCACAATCAGCAGATGACATGGTACCCAAAATCCTCATTAACTGTGGAAACATCACTGGACTTCAAGCACTGTGGGTTCTGTGCCTTTCCATTCTTCCAGCAGACTCTGGAACCTTGATTTCCAAACAAAATGAAAACTTTTATTTAATCTAAAGAGAGGACTTTGGATCGTAGAGGAACAGGCCAGATATTTTTTTTTATGTGAATGTGTGTGTAAATGGGTGAATTACTGAATGTAGTGTGAAGCACTTTGGGGTACTCTGGACTTGATAAAGCCCTATACAAGTACAGGTCATTTACCATTAATCATTTACAGTTTAAAGTTTTTTCTCTGGTGTTCAAGTGAAAAGCTCGTAATGTCTCTTATTCAAGAGTAGCTTGACTCACGAAAAGTGAAATCTTTAGCCCAGTTTAAGGATTTGTCTATGCTCTTGATGTGCTAATTACAATTACTTTTTTGTGGCTTACACGTTTTGTGGCTTCCCCACAATTGCCTCCAGACCCAGACTGAGTCACCATTTAAAGACTTTGAAAGCCTTTTGAAGTTAATTAGGTGATTAGGGTGTGACTTAATAAGTTTCCAGTATTTAACTGACTATTTAACTATTTTACCATATTCAAATGTTCTGAGACAGAGTTTTAAAAAAATAATATATAAGGATAAAAAATAAAATAAATAAACAACAAAATAATTTTACTATCCTTAATGAAGCTATGTATGGACTGAGTTTCATTTTCTGAAATGAGTGAAAGCCCTTCTTTTGCAAAAAATAATTTAATCCTTAAAGGGATATTCCACGCCTAAATAAAAATTTGTCTGTTGCCATATTCTGCAGAGTTAGATAAGTGAGAAAAAGGCATTTTTAACCAGCCCAGGAATTCCCCTAATCTGACAGCACTCAGTTTGCCTTAGTTTTAGTTTAGATTAAACCATGCCATGCTAGTAGTTCCCATTTACTGACATTGGTTTATTCTAAACTAAAGCAACTCAACTGCTGCCAAATCAGGGGGAACTATTTTGGATTAAAAAACAATCTTTAAAAATGACTAATAATACTTTTACATTTATTTCATGGTGATATTTTGATTTTCTTCTTCTTATTTATGAGCCCCACCCATCATTTTAAGTGGGTGGACAAACAGTTTTCCAAAACAAATATTGGATGTGAAGTGGATTTGCTTTGCTGGTTAACCAGTCAGAAGTTACTTTGACAGTTTTGCTTTCTTCATGTTTAACTGTGGTTAACAAACCATGAAACAACTAAATACTAAAACAATTGAATATGCGGCAATGAATCTTTTTGATAAGTATTATTTGGAATATAAATTAATAGATACAGTTGACAATTTATTTTTAAGATATGCATTTAAATTGGCAAAAGCATGCAAATATGAATAAATCTATTTGCTTATTTAAATTCAAACATGTAGTGGTAATGAAGTCTTTTAATGTTATGACTACTTTAAAATAATAATTTGAAGAAGTGTGATTTAAAAAGTGTATGAGGAAGATAAAACAAAAATAATCCCCTTTAAGTCTTATTAAAAGTTTTTGACCAGGTTTACATTTAAATCTGAATTGTAGTGGTTTCTGCAGGGAGTAACATAAAGTCAGTATATCATCATACACCAATATAAGTGGCTGGCATTGGTTAATTTCATATGTTGTGGTTTGGCTAAGGTATTATACTAGATAAAACTACAATGTTCATGATGGAGAATAGGAAGCAGTGGTGTTAAAAAGGTATTTTCGCTTGAGCTTCAGCCTTTATCCTCCAATGTCTTTATTTAAACTTATTGGTCGTGCCTCTCCCAGTCTAAAAATGTGGATTAAATGCCCAATTTTGCGAAGCTGCACAAGCTGCCAGTGTCCTCAGTGTCCAAAAAGTGCGTCCTTAGTGTGCTTGAAAATGGCCGTATTTTCTCCTGTATGTTTTTTCTGTAAATTCCAAACTTGGCATAAAAAGTGACTCATGCAGGTTTTAGACCCCATTTTGTGCATAAACAGGCTTTGAAATGAGACCCCAGGCCAGGGCCATGGTCAGTGCACTATGAAATAAAAGAAGACAAAGGAAAATACAATAGGAGTTACCAAGACAGGGGTGGGAGAAGGAAAAAAAGGAGCTGTGGGAAATGAGACTTCAGGTAGAAGAGGCAGAGCAGGAGGGAAAATTGGACAGAGACGAGAGGAAGAGCAAAATAGAAAAACAAATTACAAGTTTCAGAAGGAAAAAGCACAAAGAAGGAAAGAGAAAGAACAAGGTAAACAGATCCGGCAAACAAAGGCATGGGAGGAGACTGGTATTTGGAGAAGGAAAAAAAAAGCTGGGGCCCCAATAGGAAGATTTTTCATTTCATTCTGGGTTACTCTCAGGCTGTAGCTTGGCATTACAGCTGAGATTTCGACTGTTTACAAACCTCCAAGTGGAATCAGGATCTCATCTACATAATGTTTAACATGCTCAGCTCGACTGCACTCTTCCCGTCAAAGAGAGACAGTGTAAGGGTTTTGGGCATCGTTCCCTGTGGCCTGCTAAGAGGTCAGCAAGAGAGAGGGAGAGGTTGTAGTGGCAAGACTCTACAGAGCAGTTGATTTAACTTTGTTTCAATTTCACTGGGTGGAATCATTTGATTATATCATCATCTGTTTTTCACCATGCATTGCAGAGCAGTTACATTTTTCTCCTAGTATCTATCATTAAGGAGACCGATAGGAGAATATTCGTCATTGTCTATGATTTAGAAGACAGCCCATGTGTCATGAAAAAGGTAAAATATGCCAGTGATGTAGCTCAAAAAATAATACAAAAATGTCTGAATGACATCATACTGAAATTTTGCATCAGACTGCTCAAACAATAAAAACCTCAAATACATTGTTGGCACATCTAAGTAACAGCCTAGAAACTACAGAGAGATTATACAAGATGATCCAAACTGTCTCCAAGGGTCTCACAGGAACTCAAAACATCCATTTGACCTTTCTCTTCTCCCTTTGGTTTTTGATTTTGAAAAAAACCTAGCTTCCTTGTAATTCCTTTTTCTGATTGAGCTAAATGAAATTTCAGTATAAATGTTTTTTTTTTCAGTCTTTATAAATCTTCTGCTCTTTCTTTTCCCCGGCTTGTTATTCCTTTAATGCTTTGAATCTGATGCAGGGGTGTTAGTTAGGTAATTCTACATTTGAACTGTTTATCATACATTTTTAACACAAGATTTAGGTCCTTTGTGGTGCGATTAACATGGATTTAACATGTCGAAGATTAACATGTCCGATTAACATGTCCGTTTCTAATTAAAATATTTTTTCCAGTATTTTCAAGTCAAAATGAAATTATAAATATGTTGCATTTTTATTTTGTAATTGAAACAAGATAAAAAAAATCATTAAAAACAACTGACCTTTAAAATATGTTGCTATATTTCAATTATCACAACTGTTGCACACATTCTCACCAGATTTTCTCCACAACATTTAATGATATTTGATCTATTTGCTGTATTACTATTGAATGTGTATTTTTTAAATTTTGCTTTCATTCTAAAAAAAGGGACTTTACAGTAATTTAACTCTATAATACTTAAATTGAGTATGCTGGTATCTTTTAGTTTCGGGTACAACTGTCACTTTCCACCTGCTGCAGTGGGTGGTTCCTCGACCAGACGGGAATATGCATAGGATGTGATACAGATAGTTATGAGGAAAGTACGAACTTTGTTAAAATGTGAAGGTCTCAGAATTAGATGTGTCAAAAATTAGGCATTTGGCTATGGGAGGTTCAAATCGAGTGTTTGTTTCTACACTGTGGTGGCGTTGTCTGGGTGTAAAGTAGAGTGGCTTAAATGAACTAGCGTAACCAAACATGGACTTGACTGTATCAACTGCCTTGTAAAACAGGAATTTTTTTACAAGGCAGTTGATATAGGAATGGTAGGAATGTATTAAATCCTCAAAAAGTTTAATACATTTGTGTATCAGTACTTTTCTGAAATTTAAAATTAAAATTCAATGAATAGCTAAAGATTTAAAATGAAAGGGACCCCTTTATAATCAGATTTTTATTAATAATGTGTAAGATCAAATATTACATTTACAAAATGAGACTACATGCACTGAACTGTACTAAACTACTACCCAAGTAAATGTTACTGGATGGATGGGAATGAAAACTGACAAAGAAAGTTACATCTGACACAGAAAGGTAAATCTTAAAATTAATGTTTAAAATAACAAAAGTACCATTGTCCTTTATTACAAAATTAATGCGATGGATCTTTGCTCTTGGTATTGGTGCAAAATATAAAGTGATGAAATATTTGGTTAAAACCAAGATAGTTTTTATAAACTTAAAATCCTTTTTTTTCTGGATTTCATCTATTAACTTTACAGCATCCAATGAATAGACACGGTTAGGGGTACTCAGCCCTTCAGTGTTCAATGGCCAAGGCCTTGTTGACCTTCTGAAAGCTTCTGTGTTTGAGTGTATGTGATCACGTGTTTGACAGGACGTTGCGTCTTTCTATGTGTGTGTTTTTTTGTGTGTGTGATGTATTTTCGTATAAATTCTGTGTGCTACTCTCTCTGCGTTTGTGTGCCTTTCTTAAACCAACATTTGTTGCAGGGGGATCCTTTTCTGGGCTTTCAGTCTCCATTGTTTGTTAAAGAGGGAAGAAGCGATTAGCTGCCCGTTAACAAATCTCCTAACGAACCTCACTAATGAAATCTAAGGGCAGCTCTGGGATGGCCTCGGTATACCGCCATAATTAGACTGGCAAATAAGAGCTCGTTATGCTAAGGAGTTAAAGTTAATCTGCATATTTTTACCTGAGATACTGGTGAAACACTGACAAATGTTTACCCAAAGGCGCTGAAGAGGAAAAGAGGAATTAGAGAGGCATCGAAACAAGAGAGGATGAGGGAGGATGAAGGAAATGAACGGCTTCTGTTTAACAGCATAAAGTTGAACAAAGTCTGTCTGTAGTGTAGCATGATTTCAGTACACCAATTGAGATTACACCAGATGACGACATTTAGATGATTCAATCAGATTAAGCTAAAGCAATGAGAACATTACAGAGAGGGGAAAATATTTTTTTCAGACATAGCACCGATTCACAACATGTCATTTTAGGGCACTTTACAGGAAAAATATTTTCAATTCAATCACACTTACATTCCAATTAAGCCTACCTATTAAACACAGTCTAAAGCTTAGGTCAGTATTATTCCATTCAGTTGAAAATTTTTCTATCTAAGGGATCCCACCAGACTTTAGCGGGTCATTGACTTGCATCATTCACTCTTCTTGGCTGAACGTGTTGCGACAGTAGATGGTTGCCTGCGTTGTGAACTTGACACTAATTATTCATACTGAGCAAGCATGTAGTGACAGTGGAGAGAAAAAAACTCCCCTTCAACAGGCAGAAACATCCAGCAGAATCTGGCTCAGTAGAAGTGGCCATTTAGCACCACCGACTTTGGGTTTGAGAAGACAGAGCAGAGACACAGAAAAGAAACAGAAGAACTGATGTTGAATTAAATTCTGTATTTAAGTGAAAAAAATAAGAACAGGAGAGGGAGAATGTTTAGCTGAACATCATCCCTGTAGATGCCGCCCTCCAACAAGGCACAGCCAAGCAGCAAGGTAGACCAGGTGTAGCTTATATGGAGAGGAAAAACTCTGAGTGAAAACAGGTGAAAAATGACAATGACACCCATTAATGCAAATGGAGAATGGTAAAAGAAAAAGTAGCAAAGTGAGGAAAAGTGGTCAGTGATAATGTCTCTTTAGCTGACTGCCATCCATCTGTCTAAGCCTATAGCAGAATAACTACAAAAATAGCTCAGAGTAAGCCAGCCTGGCCAACGGGAAACAGACTAGTGTTTTCATTTTCTTTTTACATGAATGGTTCTTAGAGTGGCTGCTAGGTTTTTGTACAATAAATATTCACCATTCACATTTATTGAATACCACAACATAACAAAATGCAACCGAAGAATACAATTTTAAAGCGTGAAATATACAATAGGTATAAAACGTCAACCCCTGTGAAATAAAATAAAATAAGGCCTTGTAATTTATGTACATTCAAAAAAACTGAATATTAAGAATTTCAAATTTCATGTTGAACTCAAGATGAATAAAAACAGAATACATTTCCTTTCAAAAGGACCACTTCAAATGTATCTATTGTATTACATTTTTAAATGTAATGTTATAATATATCATGATATTGGGGACTATAAACAAAAAATTACTTGTATCTGCTTAGTTGTTGTGTTATGACTTGAGTTAAATTTTATTTGTTTTATTATTAGGATAATGTTGGAACAGTTGTTGTTCTTTATTGTTGTTAAAGGTTCTTGAACTGGCACCAAACCAGAGAATCTCTTATTTTTAACCTACAACAATTGTAGATTAAAAAAAATTATTTACAGTCGACACATTAGTTTCTGGATAACATCTGTTCAGCTGACTGCCATGCATGATGCTGCTTATTTTGTTCAGGATAGCAACAAAACAGGTTCTGTTTTAGATGGTTGTATTTGGACCGTTCAAGGTAAAATAACTGAAGTTGTTCAGCTGAAAAATTGGTTAGAGTACACACCAAATGTAGCTCTGTCATTCACACAGGTTTGACTGAAACTAACAGTTTAGTTGTCATCCTGTCCTGTATTCGCATGACCTACGCGGTGTTGTGACGTGTGCAACATTCATTTGAGGGTAAAGTGTGTATTGGGCTGGCAACGGAGCTCTGGGGTTGATGGGTTTGACCTCTGCTTGACGGCGGGGTTTCTGATGGATCACCTGCTGCTGCCAGCACACACCCTGACTGCTGTACATATCGATACTGTATGCAACGTTCTGTGAGAGATGCCATCTGCTTGTGTGGGCTAAAGTTTCCTGAGTTTGAGCCGCCCGAGTGTGTTTGTGTCTGCTATTAACAATTGAAGTGTTGGCTGGTGTTCTGCAAAACCCCTAGGCCCATTCTTGTAGGCAAAGAAACCTCTTTTTGACAAACCTATTTTTAAGGACTGTAGTTGCATGATTGCCATGTGTACAAGTCCACAATTGCAAGTTTGTGAGGGTGGGTTTTTGTGTGTGCTTGCTTCATTAGTGCAGTGGTTCAGAGGCGATTAGTTATCGTCATGTTGCTCAGCCTGCTGAGTTGTGGCACAGTCAGCAGCCATCTTTAGTCCACACTCCCAAACAAATAAATGCATACACACACTGTGAGCTACAGGGACTGTAGAAGTTATTACAAATCCCCCCATGCCTTGTCTACACACACCTACAAGTGTAGACACACGCTTGTATTCCTTTTTTAAAACGTCTTACTCTCTGACGCCAAAATTGTGAAATGAACGCACCTCCTGCTGGAAATACAACCACGTTCGTTTTCCAGACAAACATTCACACCAACACACACACCTACACACACACAAACTGGCTATCTCGGTTTCTCCGCTACCCCTGACTTTGTCCCTGTGACCTTGGGAAAGCGCTGCCAGTGGCTGCTGCTGAGATTTCTGTGTAGGGGGTTGGAGGGCGGATGAAAAAAAAAATGCTTGGCTGAGCATCACACAAATTTCATCCCTCTATCCATCCATTCGTCCGGCTGATAAATGGGACAAAAGTTTCCCTCTCTATTGACAGATGGCTGTGAAGTTTTCATGAGTTCATTTATAATGAAGCTCTTCGTTGGAATTGAAGCCTCATCAACATTATAAATTATTTTCAAATTGTGTGTAAATGTGGTTTTCAGTAATGACTGATGACTTTCAAAGCTTTTGTCAGACTTCCAATTTTTAGCACATGCCAGCTGAGTTGTTGTCTAGCTTAAGATTTCTGGAAGGAAAATGAAAAAATCTCTCTCTCTTTCTCTCTCTCTCTCTGTGGTGCTTTTTGATCATGAAAACTGTCTGGTTTTGTCATCACTGAACACAAATCTGAAGAGTGGGGTAGAATAAGGAAGCGACTGAAATATGAAAATGTTATAATATGCATGCAAACTATCCAAAGTCACAAAGTATATACGTTTATACCAATTTAGTACAGTATATACAGTGCAACACATCTCAGTTGTATCTGTGACATTTGAACCTCTTCACTTTTTGTCACATTACAACCACCAACTTACTATATGTGATAAACCAGCTATTGTTCAGTTGTTAAGTGGAAAGACAGACTCCCAGTGCAAATTCTTGCTTAATCTTTAAAAAAAAATTTTTTTAATGAAATTTGTATTATTTTTTACTACTTTTGTATTGGTCTGGCATATAAATTCCCTATTAATTATACACAACTTTGTGATTTTTACATGAGAAAATGTGGGAAAATGTGGTTATAAATATTTGTACCAAACACTGCTATATTCTCAAATGTGTTAGAACCAATGGCAAGAGATGCAGAGTATACTTTGAGAAGCAAACAGTCCCTTGAATTTTTTTTGACAATGTTATGCAAATCATTTTCAGTTTAAAAAAGTGAAGGAAATTGTTTAAAAATAGATACTTAGCTGTATATATAGTACATTTGCTTAGTTTTATTGACTTTGTTGCTTGAAAAAATGTATGGAATGATCACACCAAATCTTAAACGAACCAACTTCTAGAAAGCTGGAGAAAAACCTGGAAGACCATTCTCCAATGTCGAATGACGTTACCACAGCAACCAATCTAGATAGGTTGGTGATGCATGAACACACAAATATGATTTGATCATTTGAAAATAACAGTGTGGACAGTCTGTCTTAGAGATTGGATTTGTGGGACAAATCAGATTTACTTGGCGTCTGAATGTCGCTTAAAAATGAATCTTTTCTATCACTTCCACCGAGTACATATAATCTAAGTCAAGAGAATTTATTACTTCCATCAAGTTGTGGTCTGTGTGGTCTAACCTAGAAGAGTCTGATCTAAATCTCTTTTTACTAATATCATCATTCCATTTTTATTTTTAACACATATATTAATAAAATGTATGTGCAACAAATGAGTCTGTTTTATCACAACTTTTGTTCTGCACACATAAAATAATTAGTACTCACTGAAAGAGAGAAGAATAGTGGTGTTTTATTATGGATGCGATGTATTGATGTAACTGTGTAATGCTACACATGCATCATGCCAACTCAAACTGATTTGCTGTCAGTGTGTCTGCCCGTATCAGTCTTAGAGTCATTGTCTCATTGGCCACACATCTGCTGGTTGCCATTTTGAAGAACAGCTGACATTTGCCTTCTCTCTCCATCAGATACATTACTGGGCATGGGCCTCTGACATTTCTGACAATGTGTGTCTCCTTCCGTGTGTATGCATGTGTACGTGCGTGATGAGTTACTTGGGCATGCCCCACTGACATTTTATTGGATGCTAATGGCATTCATCTACGTGGCAGCTGGAGGGGAGGCAGGCGCATCTGTCTGGATAGAAATGGCGCCTGTCCCTCACCTGTTGGAGTGTGTGTGTTTATTGCTCAGGAAGGGGAGGTTACTGTAACACATAAGCACAGTTGAAAGATTCAGACCTGCATTTGTTGATGATAGGTGTTTTGGTAGGGAAGTATCTGCTTCTACCTTTGCAGATGTTCTTTCGGTGTTTTTGTCTGTGTCTGAGTGGACCATCAGTGGTCTACCATTCTTGCATGTGTGTGTGGGTTTTTTGTGTGTGGGTGGGTAGGTATGTGCATCTGGAGGACAAAGAGATAAAGGCGCCTGCTTTTTTCTGATAAGGACTCCCACCTCCACCTCTCTATCACTTTACTGTTCTACCTCTCCAGCCGTCTTCAATTTCTACTCTGTTGCAACAACATAGTCTTGCTTTCTTTGTGTACCTTTTTCAAACAATTCCTCCTGCCTGTCTTCATTTATTCAACAATTTTGGTGTTGTTGTCCTACAGAAAATAAAGATACATTTGCCTGAGGCCAATTTGAGGCACATTTAAACAGAAGTCAAGAAGAAAACAAGTAAATTGACAAATATATTGATTAAATTTTGGAAACATCTGAGTAAAACCATAAAATATTGTAGCATGCTACACCTCACTTTGAAAAAGCATGAAATTACATTCTTCTTTAGAAATTCAACAAATACAGAATAAACAAAACACAATATTTTGTCTTGTTTAAAAAAAATTAAATGTCGCTGCTTCATCCTTCATGTTCCCTTACATCTTAAAAATATGTATAATTAGAGTTCAGCCTTTTACATTAAGGAACAGATAATTTCCTGAGAAATTTTTACTGTTATGATAAAAAGAAAAAATATGTAATAGTAGTTCTTGAATTTTAATGTACAAATTAGCTGAGGGTCTCATTTATAAAGCGTGTTTATGCACAAAGCAGGGCTCAAAGTGGCATAAGCTGTTTTTAATGCAAAGTTTGAGATTTATCAAAAAATGTGACGGAAAAATATGTGCAACTTTGAGCACACTAAGGACCCTGCTTACACACATTTTGGACAGAGAGGACACTGGAAACACAGCTACTGAGATTGCAAAATTGTGAGTTCAAGTCACATTTTCAGACTTGCAGAGCTTTGCGCAGACATGAACGCACAACCAACAGTCAGCCCCAATCTCCATTTTAGAACTGAGAATTGAAACAAACAATGATGAATGAAAATATGTTGAATTTAAGAATAATAAACAAAGTGTGTCGCGTGGCGTAGTGGTTAAGACAGGCGTCCCATCTCTAGAGGCTTTTGCCCTTGAAGTGGCTGTCCCAGTTCATCTCTTGGGTATCTCTCCCACCCTTCTCTCCCCATTTCTGAGCTGTCTACTGTTAATAAAGGCCACTGTGACCACAAATCCTTAAAAAAAAGAAATATATCACAATATTTATTTAGATACTTACAAAATATATTGAAGGATTTAACCTAAAGGTTATATTTTTCGTTTAAAAAGTCTTTCAATATTCGAGATGTAAAATTGCAGTTTTTTCAACTTTTTAATGACATTTCTTTGTGAATGTTAATATAGTGGACTTGACTCTTTGATTTTACTTTAATGTGGCAGCAAATACTTCCTGGATGATATTATGTGTATTAGTTTAGTTGTGGGAAACTTTGCTTTTAAATTAGGGTTTGTGTCTAGGGATGTCTTGATCAAAAAAGTTTCAGCGTCCATACTGCTAAGTTTCACTTTCGAATAAGCCTAATAGGAGTAAGTCCCAGAAGGAGTTTATAAAAACAGACGCAATCTGCTGCCAGAACTCGAGTTAACTATATAAAGAGTTGTCAAAATGATCCGTAATTCATAACAAGAAATACCAACTACTTCTTAACACATCTGCATCAAATTTGAGGTAACTGTCTTCATCTCAAGTTGGTTTAACTTCACTCGGCAGCTCTGCAGGCACACAACCACTTCGCACTTCCCCTCTTGCAGCAGCAGCTCACTTACTGGCTGAGAATCAAAACATTAAGCTGTTGCTGGATGTTTAAAGCTTCTGTACCATGGCAATACAAAAATTATTTGAGTGACAAAGTTCTACCATTATATTTGCATGCAGTCATTGAAAGCTGTTGCCTTAAGTTCTTCTTAAAAAAAAAATATATATATATATTAAGTCCTTCTTAACCTGGAATAAAACATCCACTACTGAAAAACAGATAAAAATGCAGAAGCAAATTTCTTATGTTCTAAAAAAATAATTAGGGCCATACAAGTTCAGTCTTGGCTATCTAGATATAAGCTCTTCATGAAAAAGTAGCAGTCAAAAAAAGAAAGATTCCAATATTATTTATTTGCTATTAAGTTTGGCTTGTGACCAGCACAGAGTGGAACAATAAGTTGTTGTTTTTTTTGTAATCATTTAGGCGAAAAACACAAAAAAAATATGGTATTACTGTCTCTGGGAGCAGAAAATTACATCATTTCTAAATATAAATCTAGATTAATACATCAGAAGACTACTGTTTAATAAGGAATGAAGTAGGGCTAAAAACAAGCAGCGCCATTTAGTTTTATTAACCTGAACCATTCAAGTGTTGATTGTCTTAGAATGCACCTGTCATGGTTAAGTGCCTCACCATCTGGCTTTCTCTGCTGTTAAAATACAGAAAATGTCTCTAATTACAATATTGTTACAGTTTACTAATCTTTACAAGGACAATATTTCTTTTTCATCTTTCCCAGAGGTCAGTTATGCTGATGGAGATTCAGTTAGAGATCCCAGCGAAGCAGGTGTTTTTGAACTACAGCCATCCGCTTTGGAAAAGGTCTTTGCACTCAACCTTCCTCTTGTATAATGCTGTAAATCTGGCATACATATAGATGAACCAGTGAAGGATCATCTTGAAAGTGGTTGTCAGCGGGAAACCAGACATAGCCTGTAGTTATATGCCCTGATCTCACTCCTTATAATATCTTCTTTCTCACCAGATACGCTTCCTGTTACTTTTAAGTGTTATAGACAAGAAGGAAACACATTTGCTTGCTGTGATGTCTGTTCTCATCAATGTTTTGCTGTAATTGAAACACATTTTAAAAATATCTCTCCTTCTCCTGCTCAGCCTCACTAACACACTAATAGTTCATTGCCTCTTCTGTTTGCGTCACAATACATCTTTCTCCCCTTTTCTCTGTTGGGCATCTGTTCGTTCAGTCGGCTTTGCTGGAGGAAAGGAGGATCCCTCCATCTGTACCTTCCCTCCTCTGTCTCTTGCCCTACATACTGAATAATTTTTCTTCTGCCTAAATTTTTCACTTATTTTTACTTTATCTCTGCCCATTGCATTTTCCTCCCTACATTCTCTTACTACTTTGTTTCTTTTATTTTCACTGTCTCATTAATATTCGCCCATTCTTTCTTGGATCTGCCTTTTCTCCCAGCTGGCTGTTTAAAAGCTGTTTGCCATCTGATGTTCCTATGAGAGGTAATTAAAGTCTGAATCACAGACTGCATGTGTGTGTTCGTGAGTAAATTTGAATTAATTTCATACCGACATTCTCAGGGCTTGGCTTGTAAAACGTTTGGGACAAACTGCACCCAAAGGGCATTGAGTAGCTCCCACCTTCTCACCACTGAGTTTGCAGACGTCACGATATAACTTAACTATTTGATATCTTTTCAGATTAAGCTTTATTTGTTCTCCTTATTTCAGAACTTTACCCCAAGATTAATTCATCAGTAAATGTAAAAATGACTGGGCATGCTTATTTTCTACAATTTGACATTATTTTTAACTTCTGATGTTTTGTTTTGTTTTAATAGCATGAATTATAATTTTGTTTGAACATTTCCTTTTTAATTAGGAGCCTATACCAAACAATAATTATATAATTTCCTAATTCCAAAATAAAGGAAAATGTAAATACATTTAAAAGAAAGAAAACTTGCAATAGACCTCTAAGAAGACTGATGATGTTGCCTAGAGAACCCATGCATCAGGGCAGAGCTCCATGGTCTGGCAAAAAAAAGTGATAGCAAAGTGTCTAACTCAAATGTGAGTTAATAAAACAAAGAGCTATATGTTTAGTGAGGAGTAGGAAGGTGGTAAGATACAATTAGGGCTGGGTATCGATTCAAATTTCAAGAATTGACTAGATTCCGATTCTCAAGAGTTACAATTGATTATCACAATACGATCTGATTCAATCTGATCCAGTACGACATAGATATTGGTCAGTGATATTGAACATGTCTTTTTGAGCTATTATCTTAATTATATGCCTGTAATTTAATGAGTTAACACTGAGTGAGTAACGGTTTGACAGGAAAAAACTAACACTATCAGAACTAAGCATTAAAATGGCTGTCTGGATTTTTGATTCTTAATTTAGCTGTACAAAAAGGAAAGCTATGTAAACCGATTTTTGAACTTGTGAATCGATTTGATTCTTAGAATTTTTATAAGAATGGATTCAGAATAAATTTTTTGAATAATTTTTTTCAACACAACCCTAGCTACAATGTATCCACAGCTGACTGTGGAACATGGAGATGGAATGGAGGTTCGAACCAGCAACCAACCGATTAAGCCAATGGCGCCCCATGCACATATCTAAAAAAAATCCTCTAAAATGTATCTTTGGATTTTTTTTAGAGTACAAACACGGGTCGGCTTGTTGATAAATGGGAGTGCTTCCAAGGCACAAACAATGCAACGCTTATGGCAGATACTTAACGTGATGGCTCCAGTGGCTCTGTTGCTCAGTTATAGTTATGAAAATTGCCTTCAGGCTCTGATTTTGGAGCAAATAACAGAAGCTATATCTATTTCTTATGTTGGCATTTAATCTTACTGATGTCATTTTTCCTTTTTTGTCTGGGTATTACTTTTCATCTCTCCCTGTCTTGCCTAATATTTTAAAATCCAGTTTGTCTCTATAACTTCTACACTTTTTTTCCTTTCTTTTCTGTTTTTCTGTCTGTCGTTAGTTTCATTTCAGCCACACCCACATTGCTGCTCTCCTCATTCATCACTACCAGCTTTGTGATTCTTTTTTTTCATTTATCTTGTATCTCTGTCTCTCTGTCTCTCTCTCTCTCTCTCTCTCTCTCTTTCTCTCTCTCTCTCTCTCTCTCTCTCTCTGTGTGAGTAAGAGCAAAAGAGAGAGAACAAGTCAGGAGGAAGATAAAGTGACACTTTGTTTGCCTGTTGTTGTTTTCTTTTGTGTCCCATCAACTTGATGGGTGTTTTATCTGTACTTCAAGATGAGATTTAGCAAGGAAACTAAAGGCACCAGCATATAAAACGTGGGTTCCCCAGAAGCTGGCCTGATGGACTGCAGATGTCAAATTAATTTCAAATTTTGCTACAAGTTTATACAAGTTAAGTACCGGTTAACAAGCTCATTAATGACTTATTGACATCAGTATTCTCATTCCTTATTTATTATGTACATTAATGGTTGAAGGAGCATTTGAGCAATACTGCACTTCATTTTTATCCAGTTACACATATTCACACCTGGGGGGTGCACTCTCTGAAGAGCAGCTCAACCAGGGTGGTTAATTACTCTCGGTTTTGAACATTTCCTATTCAAGGCTTTGCTTATGAATTTAGTTAAAACTTTTTAGTTTTTTCATAATCTATCAAAGCAAATAAAATAAAAAATTTTTAACGTCTAAAAATACAAAGATGAAACTGAGTCCTTCACGTATTTCAGTATTTAATGAAAAAATTTGGCCAAAACTTGGAGAGACAGACCTTAATCTCACATTTCCACCAACCCTTCAAATAGTAAAAAAAACAAACTTAACAAGCATTTAGCAATTAATTTTGATCTTTTCCTGCATGTCTTCTTCAGTCTTCTTGTCCAGCTCCTGTAGAAACAGTTCCTGCCGGTCTGATTGTAAAGCATGAAGCAGTCCCTCAAGGCTAGAATGCCCAGTAGATATATTGCTGCTCTGATATCTGTAGCTTTAGGGATCTGACAAATCTTTATCAGGAACATTATGCTAAAATAACAAGCTTGTTTTCTCTAACTTTACCTCCTGTCCTAGATGCTGCCACTAAAACAGAGAATAAGTATCTAAATCCTAATGACATAAGAATATTCCATTGCAGTTATCATTAGATATTTGGAGAATTTATATATTACACTTTCCGCCATTTAAAGCGTAGAAATATAGTTTTTTTGTGAAATCAAGAATAAAAATGAGATTCGTTTTACCTTTTGACATGTCTTTAAGATAAACGTATAAGTCTTGTTAACAAATCATAGATTGGATTCTCTTCTTGTAATAGGTTTACCCAGACTCAACATAGTCAAACATGCCATAATTATTTCAACATTCATGTATTTGAACTCTACTCATTTACATATAAATTCAAATATATTCATATTCCTCTGTTAATATTCACTTTAGATTTTGTGTAAAATAAAAAAAGCATAATTCTAGACAAATATATGACCTCATCATGGTTGAACTGTTGAAGTTAATTTAAATTAGTTAGCTCCTAAACTGACAGCTTTAAAGCTTGACTGAAATTAGCAGCTCCCCCGTTGACACTGTTATTTGGAGAACAATTTTGTCAGACGGGAGACCAATTAACAGTATGATAAACATAATACCACTTCAAATTATACGGCGACATATTTTGGCCCCTTTTTTCCTTTGATATTAATGTGCAATTTCTTTTTAACCGCAATACATAACACTGCCCAATGTCATTTTTCTGTGATGGAGACCTCCAGACACAACCAAAAAAGTGATTCTGAAACAATAAATAGTGTATAGGAAGAATTTTGTGTGTATAGAGGGTACTTGCAAAAAACGGTATGTGAGGCTGTTGCACTTCGATTGCAACATTTTTATTGAGCTTTGAGGAAGCATGAGGATGACAACTTTGCTGTTTGAGGCATTTGCTCATTGCAGAGAAAAGGCATTATAATTTGGAAAGAAATGTTCAATATTGTTGTGAGGTTTAAGTATAAAGGTTTAAAAATTTTAAGATATATGCAAAAAAAAAACAGATAATAGCAGTCGGCTGTAATTTTTCAAGTCCAAAGTTAGCATCAGTTTAAAAGAAAGTAACAATTTTTAGGCATAGAAGAGAAAAAGAGGATGGGTAAAGATATGAGAATGAAATGGCATCATGTGTGGATGGAAAGTGAAAAGAAGCACTAATAGACTGAAGACAGACAAAATCAAAACAGAAGCAATTTAACACAATAAACAAAGATGACAGTTACTGCAGTACTGCAACTTTCTACACTTGTTGCCAATGCTTGGATAATTTGAATGTCCTTGTATCTACTTCAATTGGTAGGAATGTCGTATTAACCAGGAAACACAACTGGTGATCAGATGTGTCCTTCATTGATAAGCAATTTCATGTAGGTGGCTTAATTTGGTATGTAGACTACAGAGGACCAATATGAGCTCCCTTACCCCTTAGTGATCCCATGTTCAGCACCTTGGAGAGCGACAGAATACATAAAACACAGTTTCTTGAAAACACAGATGTCTGACAAGAACAGCACCAAATAAATTGATATTCTGTTGATAAGTGTTCTTATATAGGAAGACTAGCTCTTAGCCTTTCAACTGTACAATGATTTAATTATATTTCTAATAATCTAATGGAGACACAACATCATTGCATGATAACTAAGGTAACTGCTTCTGATAACTTCACAGAACTCCACTTTAGAAATTGAAATTGAATGCTTTAAGTTTTGAGTTGTCTTTAGCCTCTTTTTTGAAAACAGCTTCATTATAAAGCTGCAGGCACAATCCTATCTGTAACCTGCCTCTGGGTGTTCCTAAATTAGAACCTGCTCATGTGTGCTTTCAAAAGTCAAGCCAACATCGTGGAACTAAAAGAGATTTGCAATAGACCTCAGAAGGAGCATAACATGTGGATCAGAAATCTCTTGTTCTAAAGTTTCTGAACACATTAGGGTCCATAGGATTAATGTTCTATTTTCAAACATCGCCACTACTATAGAAGCTACCACATGATGATGTTTTGTGATCTGTTTCTGCATATTTCCCTACAACCCTTTCAGTAGCCGTACTGCTTCACTCCTTCCAGCTATAAAACCAGCTAACCCTTACATTATGGGCCTTTGAATAGCTCTCTTGGTGACTCAGAGATATAACAGTGCTAGAATGACTCAAATCAAATCAAACTTTATTTATAAAGCACTTTTCAAACCACATAGTTTCTCAAAGTGCTTTACAGATTAAAATGACCCAACAAACCCCACCCTTCCCAACCCAAAATACATTTTTTTTAAAACATCATCACAACTATACCTCCCCCCCCATCCCCCTCCATCCCAACCCAACTCCCATGCGCACACACACTTAAAAGCAAAAATAAAAGCAATAAGATGAGCCAGGGAACGCCATCATGGGAGCCATCTGCATCAGCAGCAGATCAACTGCAGCAGCAAGGCACTGACCCAGGGCGCACAGAGGAGGGAGGGATGGTACCCCCACCTCCACCCAAGCAATACCTGGCGAACTCCCAGACAGTTAAAGCCGACCACCGCCCCTGATGCAGAGGGCTCCCGTAGAGAAAACACATGTAGTAATAAAATACTGATAAAAATGTTAAGACTGATAGCATTTTAATTTCTAGAGTGTAAAACAATGATAAGATATGATCAAATAAAAATGCAAAGCAGATAAATAATTAATAAATAATGACCAGTTAAAAGCTAAACTAAATATTCAATCAAATCATACATGCAGAGCGATTAAAACAGATATTAATAAATAAGAATCACTTAAAAACTATGCTAAAACGGTGAGTCTTGAGCCTGCTCTTAAAAACATGAACGTTCTCTGCGGCCCTGAGGTCCTCTGGCAGCCTTTTCACGAGGTGAGGGCCATAATACTGGAAGGACGCCTAACTGTGAGTGTTTGTCCTGACTTTGGGGATGACAAGTAGACGCCTGCCAGAGGAGCTCAGAGACAGCAAGGGTTCATATAGTAAAACCACTTGTGAAAGATAAAAAGGCCCAAGACCCTTAAGACACTTGAAAACCATTAAAAGAACCTTGAAAGACTGAAAACACACCTTTGCAGCCTATGTTATTTCAGGAAAAAAACAAAGACAACGTAGGGTTATAGGATTTCTTAGTTAAAGACAAAGCCCAACCACAGCAATAAAAATAAGAGTTATTTCAAACAAACATATTATAAAAAGCAGTTTTGGAAGCAAGATGAACATCATTTGGTCTTGTCATCTTCTTGCTATAAAAAACAGAAACCATTTTGGTGGGATTGTGTTGTCAAAGATTAGGGCTAGCTCAGACCACATCCCAACTAAGCAGCTTGCTTAGTGTCCCTCATCAGCAGTTAACACCAGAGAGAACTAAAACGGTCACAAAAGTAAGTTTTATATCAGTAGTTTATCACATACTATTTGTATTTTTTTTACTTCGTTCAAATAATCATCTCCACTTTTGAAACAAAACCTCACTTTACGGCACGCTTAATCTAAAAATCATGTTCAAGAAATCACAAGTAACACATTAAGTTCTACCTCTTTTTATATATGTAAAAGGAAATACAGGATTCTTAGAAGCATAGGCACAGAACCTCAGATCTCTAAAAGATAGATGTAATGATCTGGAATGAAAAAAAAAAGAATGTTAATAAATACATATTCAGGGTAAATTATGCTGAAGCTAAAAATATATTTTCTAGATCTTGGATTTTATCTTACTGGAAGTATTAAAAAATGTTTATTTCCTGTCCCTGCTCTTTAACAGAGCTGAGATGAAACACTCACCCATTCCTCACAAAAATTATTTAGTTTGTCAAATAAAATGTAAGTGTCCTACAGCAGATGAATCAAACTCATCACAGCAACAGAGTAAAGCATTTCTTTGATATATTTAGCCTTTACATTTCAGACTATGAAACCATCTCTGTTTTGGTAGTTTTATTGAGCCTTTGTGACTCATGCTATATCATGGGAGTGTTTGAAAGTGCAGGAGGGAACGACTTAGACAGTAGAAGATAAAGAAGAGGATAAAGAAAGGGAGAATGAGCTTACACTCAAGAATAGTCCGGTTGATATTAGCTGAGGTGAAAGTGAGGACAAGTACTTTTTCTTTCTACCCTTCTGTCGTTTACTTGGCAGAAAAGCTTCTGTGGTTGTTCAAGTTTGGCAGTATCACTTTGTACTCAGGCTCTCTTCTTTACTTTCTCTAAGTTAATCTGAAAAAAATAAGAGAGCACTTAGTAGCTGATATATGGAACCAGAGAAGATTTTTTTAAGCTGCATTCTGTTTTTGTGAACACAAAAAGACTGGTGTCAGCAGGAGTAACGCACTTTAATGTAATAAATGTTGGGTGACAACCGTTGTTAATTATGTAGATATCTTTAAAGGCACAGTTAAGTTTTTAAATTAGGTTTTGTACAGTCGTTTTGGCACCCATACACTAACCTGCATGTGACAGCCCTTTTTTCAATAAAAATTTCAGGAAAATCAAAGGTTTGTTCTTTGTGGAAATCAGTAATTCAAAGCAGGTGTCTGCAATCTCGAAAATAGTTGTTTACATTGAAATCTATTGATTTTTTAAATTTTGTCAGAAAAAAAACTTGTCCTGTCTTTTAATCTTGAAGTTATTTGTGCCATCTTTCTAAAACTTTTGGAGTATTTTTTTTAGCAAACTAAAGAAAAAGGAATGTGGCATCAAAAAGGTCAGTTCACCTCTTCAGTTTAAAAAACTGATGACTAACAATTAAGAAATCTGAGCTATGCCCCCAGAACACCGCAGGTTAATCTTTATCAACAATTTATTTTTCAATGTATTCTCTAACACAATGCAATTACTAATGCAATTCTATGCTTAACAACTAGAGAGAATAATTAAAATACTTTCAGGTTTTTTTGTACAGAGGCGGAAATAAAACTGCCACCTATAACACCCCACCTAAAGTATTCAGAGTTTGCTCTTGTAGATTATTGAGCAGGACAACTGCTGTTATCCAGCATGGGTAGGATTCAGTATACTTTCCAATAAAAGCACCCTCAAATTTAATTACACGCACCCACATTAAAGTACATGAAATAAAAGTAACAATGGAAAACTATTTTCCAGGTCTCTTCAGGTCAGCTAGACAGATTTTCTGAGTGCATTTTGGATGCTTTTACATCATGTTTTTTTATGAAATTGTGTCTATTCTTGACTTCTCTGGTGTTTAACATGTTGCTCTTGTACTTTCCAATGAGCTGAGAGATTATATTTTTTTGTGTGCACGTGTAAATGTGTAGTAGAGTGCAATTGCAGTGAACTCTGTTGAAGGAGCAGCTGTCAAGAGAGGGGTGTGGGTAGGCATCACTGTGTCAGCCTGTGTGTGTGTGCCCATGCCGACATGTGTGTGATGGTTCAGAAAGAGCGTCTACTAATGCGTCATTCTTTTGCAAGCCTGCAGACGTGTGTGCATTGCTTGTACATGTGTGTGTTTGCTACTGTTGCCTTGAGTGTTGACAGTCTGTCGGAAAACCTTTCTAATTGTGGTTAAAAGATGGCAGGCCGGTGTCAGTCTAATATATCATTCACCTCGTAAACAGTGTGAAACCGATGCACCCCCCCCCCCCCCCACACACACACACACAGGTTAGGGGATTTGGCAGGTTCCTTGGCCGTTATCAAACATCCCACTGGTGGATGAGGTAACCAAGTTATGTAAGAACACTATATGTATGTTAATGAGTATATATTGGCAATATTTTAAGAGGTCTCTTTTCTTCTCCATGAATAGAAACTGTCAATAGGAGAAGATAATTGACATGTGCATCGAGGAAATAAAAGAAATTGAATAAAATAACAATTTTAGAAAGCAAAAAAAAAAAAAAAAGGGAGAAAAAATAGGGAGACGATAGGCTAGAATAAAACAGAAAATATCTTTTATTGTCCCATGTAAGGGGAATTCTTCTGTAACAACACATTGACATGTAATTGCTGACAGAGTACAAAGAAAATGTAGCAAAAGGAAGCAATAAATGAAAGAATATAGCAATCGTTTGCTGCACAGTAACTGATAACATCGCTAAAGTAAGAAAAGTGAAGAGCAAAATTTAAAGTAAGATTAGAATCAAAAATAAAGAGATACAGTAAGGGAATGAGGAAGGAGGAAAAATAAAAAGTCAGAATTAGAGAGAAACCAACTTAGATTGAAAGATGTAGAACATGGTAGATCACTTGTGGGGGATGGAATAAAGACCAAGAAACAGAAAGAGATGAAGAATGAAGAAAATGGGAAAGAAGGAAGCACAAGGATAGAATGTGTGTTAATCTGTGCTGGCAGTCTGGCAGCCTAAAGAAGGAAAAGACTGTTTCCATCTCTTTTATTTTTTCCTCTTTTGTCCTGCCACCTTCCATTTCAGTGATTTGTTCCTTTATTCCTCTTCCACTGCAGTGTTACAGGCCTTTCTTTGTTTGCGTGTTTATGCATTCATGTCTGCTTGAGTCTGTGTATTTGGGGCTCGTTCATAGAGACTTTTCTGCCTTTTTATGTTTATCCATGTATTTTCATCATGTTTTATGCATGTGTGCATACACTGATCTGAAAGTTAATACACTGGTGGGAGCGTATTTATAGCGATGTGAACGCAAGTGACACAGCCGTGTTCTTCAGACTGTCACTGCAATGAAATGAACTGTTCTCCCTAAAAAGTGCAACCATTGCATGGACACATGAGCACATCCATGAGCTCACAGTTGCACAGACTCGCTTTGTGTCTAAAGGTCAGCATGGGTCAAGATTAAAGGGTTCCCTTGCAGGAGAGTTACTCATCCTCTGGCATGGGAGGAGGCTGACGACAGAGAGGTTTATGGAGGAGATCTACAGGTCAGTCTAGGGGATGACATCCAGCTTTTGGCAACAATGCTTATTTTCATTCTTCATGCTGTTTTTTTTTTTAAGTTGCGATGTAAAATCAAATTTCTGTTTGTGCAATTACTTCATAATGTAAGGTAATTAAACATTTTCTAAGTGTTTTACTTACCGCTATCAGTTTACTGGTATAAAGGTGATTTTCAATCCGTAAAGAAGGGGAATTATAGTTGTTTGTCATCCACAGCTATCATGAAGAATGATGTGCAAAAAATTTGTCACACAGTGTCTTTACAGAACCATTGTGCTTGTAATTTTGGATAATTTGCCTCATTAATAAAAGTTTTCATCACAAGTGTGACAACTGATGGATTAAGCAATAAGACAGGGAAATTGTTCTCCCTCTCAGTGTCATAATTTTAATTGCATGATTCAATTTCTATCCAAGTAACAGCCTATTTGAAGGTTCCTTAAGACTCCACTTAATGGCAATATAACAGGGAGGGGGTGTCTGCTGTTTGTACTACATTAAGCTCATAACATGTAAATATCACTGAAGCAGCTCCAAGCACATGTTTGAAACAACACATGCTACCATGCAAATATAGAGAATAATTTCAGAGTAGGGGGCTTGCAAATAGTTTAGTTACAGCCTTAAACGTCAATGTACTGTATTTTAATAGGATTTAATGCATAAAGACAGGGGCAGAGTTTTACCATCTAGTCGTACAAAGAAACTAAACATACCGCCAGAGCTAGAAACGAATAGGAGTGGAGTCAATCAAAACATGTTCATTTGTTCAGTTCAGACCTAAATCCAACTGGGAATCTGTGGCAGGTCTTTAAAGTAAAGAAACTTTTAGTGCCTAAAAACAGTGTACGTCCGAATGGAGGAACCTACAAAATGGTGTAGTATATAGTGTTGTAACTACGGATGCACCAATACCGATACTGGTATTGGGTATCGGGGCCAATACTGTAATTATGTACTGTGTCCATATCGGTTATAGTTAACTGATACCATGAACCAATTATTAAACTTTGTAAACTCTGCAGTAATTTAACACAAAATGTTATTTTTTTGTTGTTGAAATTTTAGTTTTGTGGTCATTTTTTATCATTTTTTAAATGTAATTTACTGTCATTTGTTGTAAGAAGCAAAAAAATAAACTTAAACCTGCCTTCCGATTCATCACATATTTTTGTGTGGTAGAAGTATCAGTATAGGTACTGGGTATTGGCAAGTACTAAAATTCAAGTATCTGTATTGTATGGTATTGTTGCAGCCCTAGTTGTAACAAACAGAGAAGAGAGAATTGACCAAATATTAAAAAAGTGCAGTGGAAAAGGAAGCAATGGGAGGAAAGTGTGTTGATCTCAGTTTAAGACCGAAAGCCCTGAGGTTGAACAGAGAGAGAAATGTGTGTGCTGACCTGTTTGACCTAAAATATCAGTCAAAAGGTTTTATTTTTTTCGAGAAGACTGTGGTGAGGATGCGTGTCTGTTATTAGTCAAGTCAGTAAAAGAAATGCAAATGATATATCTATATTTTAATATATACCTATAGAAATCTATGGTGTGAGCATTTTGTCTAATTCAAAGAGAACTGCTGGACATGGTATTATAGGTGGTTGTATATTGCCACCAGAGGAAGAAAACTAAACCTCAAAGTTGATGTGTGTGTGTGTGTTTATGCGTGTATGTCTCAGAGAGGCAGCACTGTAGGGCATCACCTTGGCAGAGGTATTAAATCTTTTTCATCCTCTCTGTAGCCTATGGGGAGAACCGGGAGACAGATTTACTCACACACATACTCGCACAGCTGCTTTGTACCATACACTCGCTCATGCTGAAACAGACAGAAACATTTTGCATACTATGAGACATCGAGCCTATTCACATGCCCAGTCACATTGTTCCAGTCGCACAGAGACAGTGCCTGACAGGCTACTGGTTTCTGACTTAACATGCTCCCCAAGCTGTCAGTTCTGACTCACACAGCCAGTCATAAGAATCCAACCTGCCATGTGCTACAGTAGATATGGAGTCTTAAGTGGGCACTGGTATTCAGCTAAGGAAAATGCTACCATCACATTTTTTTTATTTGGTACAACTTCAAATTAAATCTTCACACTTGCAGACACTTAATACACAGCCACATTTATTGGGATCCCTGGTAAAAATATGTAATGAGCATTAAAAAAAACTTCTAGTGCTAAACCATGGTATCACATTAAGAGATTTAACTAAATTAATTATTTAAGTTTGAGTCTATGTCTATTTTTATGTCACAATAGTGTGTCGATTTTCTAAAGCAATGTATACATATTAATTTTGTTATTTTGAATTTGTATAGAACCAGCTAAATTAAAAGTGTGGTCACTAGCTGGTAGCTGTTTTCACCTTCTTCGTTCCAGAAAATGCCCCTTTTGAGGGAATAAAATGCTACTTTTGAGCACCACAAACTGAGGGGCTGTTTACACAATGTTGCCATTTTTGTTTGAATATGTGGGTAAAAACGACTTTGTGTTTACACAACAGGGCGAGCGATCTGATCTTGTTGAAAATGATGTAGTACAATCGCCCGGCCTTTAGATAGCAGTTTTTTTGCTCTGTGTATGCAGTGTTCTATGGTTTCCCCCGGTTACCTCCTACTCTCCTGGAAAAACAGTTGAAGAATGGCGAAGTGCGCATGTCTAATATGCCCAGTGCAGCTGGCAGTGATGTCATCGTTTTCGAAAGTCCCTGGGTTTGCCTTAACATGACAATGAATAGTGTTGTCAGATTTATTTCAATAAATCTTGTCAAGATAATCTTTTACTTCTTCCATCTGCATATTTTTGAACTTATTACAAGGAAAAAGTATTTGTGTATTTTTTTTAAAACTTGTTTTTGGAGGGGTATTTTTCCCACTGCAGTGGATCAACTAGATCTGGTAATAAAAATGGATAAGTTATGTATGAAACAGGTTGAGGTGCTTAGAATGTTTTTATAGTATTTGTACATTTAAAGTTTATTTAAAAAAAACAATGTATAGTTTTACTCATAGTATGCCTATTGTATCATCAGATTTTTGCCAATACACATCCCTAACCACAACCATTACAAACCCTCAACTGCACAGGTCCCTAAGCCCTGGGCCCCAGACTGGTAATGGACCTTGTGCCAAACAGAAAGACTAAATAATCTCGTTTCGCATACAAGAGTGATGTGGCTGTAAGCCTTTTGTTTAGGGCTGCGTGGTGGCGCAGTGGTTAGCACTGTTGCCTTGCAGCAAGAAGGTTGTGGGTTCGTATCCTTCCTCCCACAGTCCAAAAACATGACTGCCAGGTTAATTGATCTCTCCAAATTGTCATTGTGGTTTGAGTGTGTGCATGCATGGTTGTTTGTCCTGTCTGTATGTACTGGCGACCTTTCCAGGGTGTACCCTGCCTCTCGCCTGTTGACAGCTGGAGATAGGCATGACCCATTAAGGATTAAGCGGTTAAGAAAATGGATGGATCCTTTTTATTTATTATCCAAGTCTAAATAATGTTTCATTTTAAAACACAAACGGATTCTCTCATTTACATCCGGCTACAACTAACTCTAGGTGAGGTGTAACTCTAACTCTACTTAAAAATTGATTTATCACAACAGCTGATTTCCACATACCAGGCCCCCACTCTGCTTAACATATGGCAACCATGGCTTTCTAATGAGACAATGAAATCATTAAAACTGTCCCAGAGGGTTCTGTCTTGTTACAGAGAAACATACACAGGGCGCCATCTTTCCAGCATTTTGGTGAGTTGTATTTTTCAGGCACTTTATATTTGTTTAATAGGAAATCGTATTTTAAAGGCATGATAAAATGTCACCATAGTGATCAGAGAGCAATAGGGGGCTGAGATGATATTACTCTTATGTTGTTGGCAAAAATGAAATTATGAGCAAACACTGGATGCACATTTATTATTATATTTAAATATAAACCAGTTTTTTATGGTGGTCATTTGTTTTTAATTTGCTGCATTTTTCTGCCATGCCTGACAAGCTGGTCAATGAAAATATGGCCAGATAATAAACTTGACCATGTTGAAAAAAAATGTTGGAGACCACAGTGGTTGTGGAGGAGGCTTAGTAATTTCCTAACTGAAGTTTAATTGAATACCCCTCTGGAAGGTAAGAACATTTGCCCATTCCACCGTGGTGATCCTTTGGGATCCTTTAGACAGCATGTTCATTAAATACAGTTCACTCCAGTTTCCTTTCATTACTTGCAGCATATCTGAGTTTAGTGATAGCTGAAGCATTCCCAAAAAAGGTCGCTTTTCTGAAGCTTTCACTCTTCTGTAAAGCTGCATAATAAAGAAGCACTCTAGATAATAATAAATTAACTTTAAGTATGTGAATAAGCCTATATTCTGATTTGGGTGTCTTTCAATGCAAGATTTGTCCTGTCCAGTCATACTTAGAGCAACCTTCAAACAAATATGCCCTTGTCATTCAGACACAATCACATGGGGAGCCTAAGTCACGCCCTTCTACTTCCAGTCCATGGGTCCCCAAATGCCAAAAAAAATGAATGAGAGTCAATGGAGCGATAAAAGTTATTTTCTGATCCAGTTTGAAATGCGCCGTGGATCGAACATATGATGTCCGTGAATTTTAGAAACTAATTTTGATGCAAAGAAAATGCTGATTTTCGACTGGAGGTAAAAGTTACTTTAGGTTTTTTGTAAAAATGCTTAGCAGACTACAACTGCTAATGCTAACTCCAGTTAGCAAAATAACGTCATATATGCGACTTCTGACTTGTAGGAATTTTAAATGCGAATTTTTACAATAAAATAAATCCCAAATCACTGGACAAACACAGTCGAAATGTACATTGTTAGTTATTTAAATCAAATTACAACATATGTGTGATTCAGAACGTGAGACAAAGCGGACCAGAAAATAACCTTTATCGCTTCATTGACTTCCATTCATTATTTTTTCGGTTTGGCAGCCCATGGGCCGACCGGAAGGGGAGGAGACTTAGGCTCCCCATACACAGAACATTTTACCCAAAATTAAGCTAGTCATGACTGAAATATCACATAATTTTACTTAGAAATAATTAAAACAGCAGTAAACAGTGTACAAAAATTTAATTTAAAGCCAGGAAGATGAAAGAACACTTCATTGGCTAAACGATATTTTCCAGACTAAAACACTAGAATATTGGATTTTTAATAGATTCATTTTAATTGTGCCTTAAATTTTACTTGTATAAAACATCATCAATGTACAATATATTATACTATATATACAAGAGCAAATTCTGTCACTATATTAATCTGAAAAATCAGCAAAATAATGCTGTAAATCAATAAAAAAACTTTAGTTTCCATTATCACAAAAACACAATCTAAGCACCAAATGTCATTTCAAAATACTTGTATCAAGTGGTAACTAATAAGTATGAAATTAATTAGCAGAACATACAATATGGACATCAAAAATGAGTCAAAAACAGCTATTAAAGCATGAATATTGATATTATTTGAACTGTTTACACTAATTACAATGAGGCTATATAAATTTACATTGCAGACGGAGCTAATCACTTCTCTTTGCGTCCGCTACTAATGCTCATGGCTTTGCGGTATCTGCTGCAGGTTTTGGACATTTTATTTTTAGTCTAACTTCTGCCCCTCCGATACTGCTTTCATTATTTAAACCTGTTGCTCTTTTGAGTACTGATTACTTAGATTACCATTTTCTACCACCTGCCTTAATGGCTGCTTCCTCTCCATTAACTAAGTATATCATTCCTTTCCTAGATGCTGATGATTAAACTTCATGGGATCTAGGTGAGGGTACACTTCTGGAAGAGAATGTGGGCTTTTATTCCTGTAAGGTCCAGAATGTTAGAAACATAACAAAAGGCCATCTCCGTGTACTACCCTTTACTGAATATTTCCTTCCCATGTGATACAGAATGTAAATACTGTATTTTTGTAATAATATTGCAGACTCTAGCTTTGCCTTCGGTCCATCAATGATGCCCACTGAATTTGCACATTTCTGCACAACTTTGCCAGATAAATTGTTAGTGTTGAATATCAGGATTTCAGCACTCAGGTAGAGGATAAATCTGCTTTACCACTGAGTGATGTAACTCACACTTTGCTTTCCCCATAAACTGATGTTTTTGGCCTTGAAGGTGGTTGCCAATTTTAGAGGTGAAGATGTATTCACTTCTTCATAAAAGGATAAACGTTTCAGAAGCACATTCTCTCCAAGGATCTGAACCCTACTCTGTTTTTATTTATCCTAAATTTATCAGGCTTATTTATCATGTGCTGAATGGATTTCCAGGTTGCTTTGGTGGGGAAAAACCATGCGGGAGATGTTCCTTGACAGATAGTTGTCAGATTTCCCGGCCTGGTGTTCTATTTTTATCTTTCAGTGCAGAATCAAAATAGATGAGTACAAAATCTGCTGTGGTCAAATTAGGAAGAAATTATCATATTTCCTCAGTCATTTGCACTCTAAATATAAAATCCATTTTTATGAGAATTTACAGAGATTTAGGAAGAGTTAGGGACCAGCAGAGGTCCAGCTTCATTTGAACATAAATAACAAAATGGTGGAAATGACTGTCCTTACTGTTTAAGTGTCAAATGAATAAAGTAGATTTCCCAAATGATAACTAAGCTACTTACAAGATGTGAGTTTCTCTAACAGGGATATGGAAATTGACCGTACCATCTTTTCTTCATACTATCTTCCTACAAGCTGCTGGCATCTTTTATTATGTTGAGTTGGAAATCCATCTTTTGGGGAGAGCAATCCCTATGATGCATTTTCATGCCTCTGAGGGTTTTCTTGTTTTGTTTTTGATTGAATGTAGGAGAGAAACTTTCCTCTCTACTCCCTAAAAACTCTGCACATGATCTGTTTTTTGACTGTTTACTTCCCATGTTTATCACATTACTCCTTCTGTTGTTTGTTTCTTCACTGGCTCTCTTAATGCTCTTGTTTCACTCCAAGTTTCAGAATGGCACCAGGTCTTTCTTTGTTTCTCTCTCTCTCTCTCTCTCTCTCTCTCTCTCTCTCTCTCTCTCTCTCTCTCTCTCTCTCTCTCTCTCTCTCTCTCTCTCTCTCTCTCTCTCTGTATGGTTAAAGCAGGGCCAATAAGCTTGCTGCTTCTTGAGAATGGTGTCATAAAAGAAAGAAAACTTGGAGATCTAGAACAAGATTAACAAGACAAGGATAATGGACAGAGTAGCATGCAATGGAACTCAAGAAACCAACAAAGAAACAATTAAAACCAGAATCTTAAATACTGAGACATGGTTGGAAAATGAAGGAAGAAGATTAACTAATCAGAGGCATTATGGAACAGCTGTGGGAGAATGGAAGCAGGGAAACTGAGGAAGAGAGACTGATTATGAAGGAAGGTAAACTAAGACTCAGAGGATCTACAAACCAAAATGGGAAAAGCAATAATCTAACAGAAATACATTAAAATGTATAAGGAACAGAACATAATACAAACTAAGGAACTAAACAAATAGTAAAGAACTAATACAGAAACATTTTTATAACAATAATGAACACAGAGAAATTAACTGAGAATGGCAATGACCTATTAAAAATAAACAATGTGGATATTATCATAACACAAAGGTAGACAGGTAGTGGTACTTTTGATAGAACAGGAAGAAGAGAAATAGACCCACTGATAAACTCAAAATGTGATGCTGGAAAAAGATTGCAAAGGGGTTGCAATGTGAATGAAGTCTTAAGGGGGATAGATATGTGAATGCAAACAATAAGCAACTTATCTCCTCAAGAAACAAAGATAAAGAAAGGAAGACAAGCAGTTGGTGAGAGACAGAATCAGATATGTGGAAAGACAAATGTGGGACAGAAGCAAGTGCTATAAAACAGTTTAAAAAGGCAGAACTATAGGAAGAAATAAAGAAAGACAAGGGGAAGCTAATCAGTGAGGCCTGTTGTTAATGTCTCCTGTGTTCAAACATTATGTGGCTGTGTTCATATAGGACTGTGCTTGTGCCGGTGTGTCTGCATGCATGTGTGCTCACGTATATTTTTAGCTCTGATGATGAAGCTTAGTGCATCTGGTACCCCTAGCCCTTGGGACACCAGAGTAGCCACACACAGACATACTCCCAGAAATTCCTACCATATTTCAAACACACTTTTTCCTGTCACACTCCCACACATACACTGACCGATCTGTCGCCTGAAGGTAGAACACACACTGTGATGGATACAATCACCCATGTAACACAATCACTTAGGAGCGGCATGCATGACAAAACAAGACATGTTCCAGTTTTCACATAAAGAATAGGAATAACCGCACACGCATCGTCACAGCATTGTCATGACAAAGCCCGGTAAAGGTGGAAAAACGAATTGGTTTTTTTTCTCCCCTTTTACTCTGGTTGATGCTGCTGTTATTCATTTCTGCCTATCATAAACGTCTTCTCTATGTTGCGCAGAAAAGATGTAAAACACTACACCTCAAGGTCAACTTAGCCATTAATCAAACAAGAGGAGCAGAAAATACTTCACAAGCATAACTGTTCGCTTGTTAAAGTAGAACTTTCAAAATACTCAAAATTTATTGCTTTTATTTTTAACAGTAAGGTATACAGCTCTGCTTTTAGTATGTAGGTTTGCATTCAATCATTTCACTCACATATTTTTTTAAGTAGCATTGATTACACATGTTCTTAGAAGGAGCAATTCTTATAGTTAATTGCAGATCAGCTCTCCAAAGAAAATTCTAGTGACTCTGCATACAGTTATTAAAAATTTTAATATTTAAGGGAATCTAAATATTTTTATTTTTCATCTCTTTTCAAACAAAAAACAGTAAATGAAGATCATCTGGCCATGTAGCTATTCCTGACAGGTCTGTAGTATCATAGTGTGAAGCACTTTGTGTTGATCTTTTACATTTTGCTCTGTACTTGTAGGTCGATTTTAGAAGTTTTGGTCTCTAGATTCTTTCCCTGTTTGTCAAGGTTAATCAATGTTTTTATTGAATAATTTTATTTTTCCTGGTTGCTATACCTGCAACTGGCTTAGGATGTTTAACCATCAATTAAACCTTCAATCTCAAAAAATAGCAAAACCTCCAAATTAAAGCTTATTTAGTTTTCTGAATTTAATAAAATTTGGTAAATTCCTTGCAAGCTACATACTAACACGTACACATTTACATTCTAATTCTCAGAGTGGTCTGGATGTGCCATTCAGTATCTTGCTACAGAACGCTTTGGCATGTGAAGAAGAGTTAACCTTGAATCACATCACATCCTTCCTTCCTACTGTGAACCAGCAGACTGTTGACTAAGAAACCCACAGATTAGAGGGATCCTTTGGTTTCTACTGATATATAATCTTTTGGCAATGTGGTATAACTGGAATGTCACATTGCTAAAATGACCACATTTCACAAGAACTGGGAAAAACGAGAACTTTTGCAGTTTTAAGATTGAATAAAAAGCACTCAGTGACAGTGATGAGGAAGAGCATTCTACTTATGGCCCATTTTAGCATTTACCAGAAAAAAAAAGTAAAGCTAAAATGCCACCTCTATTCCTCCTTTCTATCCAGTCTTCCTCAACCCGTATGTCCCAAGCTGTCGAAACTTCATCTCAGCTTCAGAGTTTTAGCTGTTAGTGTCATCCCAAAGGGAGCACAGAGAGAGATGGAAAGTGGAGTGAGGTGAGGGGTGTTAGTGTGAAAAGCTAACATTCCCCAACACACAGTCATGACTGTATAAGTGTACTTATTGCACTTTTGTTCAATGTGGCTCTTCTTGAAGTTTGAATGTAGTACCGATGTGACCTTCAAACCATAGCTACAGCTAGTAGCCACAGCTAACTTGGAGTAATATATGTGTTTTTATTGTTAAAGGTTGAATATGAAATAAATTCATAACAAGCTAAATTAAAAAAATAAATATTACATTCATGAGGCTTTTACAGAGGTGCAGAATGAAAGTACAACATTTCCTTAAAAGCTTATGTTTGAATTAAAATATGACAAAATGTACATTTAAAATGGGCACGACAATGACGTTATGTTTACATCTACCAGCCAGTAGCGGCCGCGGGTTGATAGATATGGTTTCTATGATCTATATGGTTGGCATAGCTCGGCTTGCACATGTTCCATATTCGACCATTAAAGAATTAGTGTGAAACATGTGGATACTGTAGACATGCTCATACAGTTTTACCAAAAGTAATCATATTCATTGTTTTTTTATTATTATTTTACATTTGATCAAGTTAAAATGAAAAACTTCAATGTACATTTTTCAGACCTGCAGCTGTACTTTTGAAAAAAATATGACTTGTTTGGCTGAATACAAAAGCATGCAACACTTAATAAAAAAAAAATACTGAACATGTGTCATTTTCCTGTTGGTCTGTTACATGAATTATCATATTTGTGATATATATATATATATATATATATAAACACTTTTACAAAGCATCCTATATGTCTAATGAGAGCCCAGTATGTTATGGGTGATGATGCAAAATCATACAATGTAGCCAAATTCTTATTGGGGATACAATAAGAATTTTGTATCCCCAAGTATACAAGTGCATTAGAGATCCATACACCCACTGAGCAGCACTGGCACATACAAACCTTCGGTCTGTAGAGCTTCAGTGATCCACTTATTATTTTCACTGATGTACAATTTGTTTCTAAGCCAACAAACCACCTACAGACTGTGGTCTGGCAATTCTAGCTCATTAAATGCTCTCAGTTCTGTGGCACAAAATTAACTTAGCAGGGAAGCTCTGTTTCATGCAACAAACAACCAGTTCTCTTTTTGCTTATAAACTTCTAAATACATTATTTATTTATTGTCGCAAGTGCTTGTTTTTAGTGTTTAAAACGTTTGCACACATACGGGGCGTGTGAGAGTGCATATTGACTGTAGATTTTAAACTGAGTCAAAGAAAAAGAAAAAAGAATCTTTCATATTTTCACACCGTTGATAAACTTGCTTGGAGTACATATGAGTTGTAATTAAAATATGATTTGCATATATATATGTGCCTTTATTTTGCATTTGTCTTGGAGTGTTTAGCATAATTTTTGGACTGTTGAGCGCACCTGAATATAAGCCGCACCAGCAAAATTTTAAGAGACAATAATTTTTGTACATAGGCCTAACTTTAATATAAGTCACAGGTTTTCATGTTGTAGCAGTCATTGTTGCTATCCTCATCGTCCTCATCTTTTTGCACACTAAAGCCAACATCTCACCACCGATTTATTGATGCCAAGCTTACATGCATTGCTCTATTTCCTTCTTTGATGGCTTGTTTGATTGCCTTTTACTTAGAAGCTGCATCAGATGCATTTATTTGTGTGTTTTTCATGACGGTGCAGGTATGATGCACAAAATAACAGTTCAAAATTGAAATGAAAGTATTGTCTACTTCAGCACACAATCTTTTCCTACATGCCTGTCTCACTTTTGCGATTCCTACTTTAGTGCCCCCTGGAGGCCATTAGCCAGTAAAAACCTATAAATTAGGCACATCGTCGAAACGGCCCAAATCGTCTGAAAAAGTACTGGCTTATAGCCCAAAAATTACCGCACTCGGTGATCTAGTTTTTCTGTGTGTATTCCTCCATGTCTCCGTATGTTTTGGGTTGTCAGTCTGCCTTTTTGGATGGATGTCTCAGCTGGTGGAGAAAAGCAGCATCACACAACTCAGACGGAGCTCAGCTCATTCTGACATTTTGAGGCGGAATGCAGGGAGAGGAGAAAAAAATCTGAGCAGAAAGTAAAAAAAAAGAATTAATTTTGTGAGGTTTTGTTTTTAAGAAGAAAACAATAAATTCAGATATGTATCTTAACAAAATGTATGCTCTTAAATTATACAAGCATGTGTCACCCACAGAAACTAACACTGTTTGAAGGTTTTATTTTAGACTATTTCTAACTCATACTTGGAAAACATAGTTTTTCCATGCATGTCTACTCAACTCTTGCTTCACTTTGGTTTGAGCTATCAGAGATTGTACACAGAAAAGTAGTTTTGCTTCCTCTCAGTTGTCAGAAGCCATGCAAAATATTCAGAAACATGTTCCCTGAAATATGCAAGGATTTCTTTTTAAAATGTAAAAAAAGCTGTCTTCTTTGTGCTAAATAGGGATGCATGGATAATAGATGCAAGGGACTCCTGCTGAAACGACAAAAAGAAGCAAAAGTGTTAATCTCAAAGATTAAATGATGGCACATTCACCAAAATGTCAAAAGTAAATATAATTTTGTGTTATCTAATACGTGATTTGTATGCAATCAAAACTGCCACAAAGAAACTAAATAGGTATTAAAAGCTTTGGAATAAAAAAAAAACATGCTTTATAGTAAAAAGCAAAAGAGCTTTATGCTGTTCAGTGAGGAGTCTGGGGAATCCATGCTCAAAAGCTTGCACACACACTTACCATGTACATACATTTGCTGAGCTTGACTTTTGCCATTTCAAATGCAATTTCTACTTTATGTGCTCTACCTGCTTCATCCCAATGTACCTTCGTCCTAACCATGCATTACATCAGCTCTGGGAGGAGTGCCTGGGCCTCATACTGTGTTTGTGCATGAAAGTAGAAGGAAGCGAAGGAAGGGAGGCTCTGAGCCAGTTTTGGATGCAGCAAAGAGGGTCTTTTCAAAAAGATGTTCTCAGTTTAAGACTTGCCCCTTTTCAGAAGAACAAAACCCCAGACAAATACGGATACTACTATGGATATCCCAGCTCAGTTAACTCACATGAGCAGATGCCGAGTTCATTGTGCAACCATTGTTTGAAATCATAGTGGATTATTATGTATTTTCATAAAACATCTCATGAGCCTCAATTCAGCAATATGCTTTAAAAGCAAATTTTTCCACAGGGAGGGGTCCTTGAAAGTTCAGATGGAGTAAATATGTCTCAGCGAGTCATGGAGTAGATGGCAGAGCCCAGGCTTATTTTAAAATATGGACTACCAGGGGAACAGACCATGCAGAGTTCTTTGTAAAAAATTCAAAAACGTGTCATTGTTGCTTCTCATCAAAAAAAAAACACTTGTGTATTAGCATTGTTACCAGTGAATTGGTGGAGGTTTATGTCCAATTCTGTAATCTGATTTAATTAATGATTCTTAATTAGTAGCAAAACAGCTCATCACATCAGTCCAGGGTCTTATTTCAATGTTAAATATTGCAATGCATGTTTGGGCTGTACCAGAAAAAACAAAAACCCATCAGACATGTATATACATTTCTTCACACAGACACATTTCTGATTGTGTTATTTATCTCAGTAAGTAAGTCTCTACACCATTGTTTCTTCCTAAAAAATCGATCAGACAACTGCAACTAATCCAGAACGGCATTGTCATTAGAACCAGGAAAGTAGAACACATCACTCCAGTTCCTTACACTGGCTTCCTGTAGCTCAGATAATAGATTTAAAAGTGCTTTTATTAGTATATAAATGATTGAATGGGTTAGCACCAGAGTACATTAGAGATCTGTTATCGCGGTATAAACCATCCAGACCACTCAGGTCTTCCAGCTCTAGTCTACTGACTGTCCCTAGAACCAGAAACAAACATGAAGAAGCAGTTCCCCATGTCTGGAACAGAGTGCTGGATGAATGCAAAGCTGTAGAGTCACTGAACTCTTTAAAATCTAAAATAAAACTATATTATCTATTTAGACTTGTTTATGAGTAACTGGAGACTTTTGCTTTTATTCTTTTATATAACTGTATTGCTTCTGTCAATTGCTAAATGTTTTTAATTTTCATAATTTTACATACATTTCTTATATAAATTTTCTTTTATGCTCTAATTACTAAATCTTTTCTTATTGATCAATATTTTTAATTGATTCTTGTACTTCAGCAGTTTTTAATTTTCATGATTTTGCATAAATTTCCTTATATAGATTTTCTTTTATGCTTTTGTTTAGTGATTCTGTTATAATTTTCACACTTTTTTCACATATTTGTTTCCTTACCACTGAATCATGTAAAGCACCTTGAATTGCCTTTTGTTAAAAGTGTGCTATATGAATAAGATTGCCTTACCTCTCTCTTCAAGAGACACCGTCTTTTAAACAGTGTCTCTTGTTGTTCTGTTTTTTTTCAGTTTTCGCCTAAAAAAGAAGCCTTGAGTTTAGTTGTGAGTCCTGCGTTAAACTCTTTTGTTCACCTAAGGAAAAATAAACCTGTAAGGTTATTGCTAAAACCTTTTGTTGTTGTGGGATTTGTAGGACTTCTTTTGCCTGAAAAAACTGACGGTTCGATTGACTCCGTTTGTTGTTGAGCTGATCAATTTGATTTGAACTGGTTATGGATACTTGTGCATGCTCAGGGTAGGATGTCTCCATCTGAGTCATATTTGCACAAAAAAAGACAGACATAAATTTTCTTTTTATGCTTTTCCTAAATTCCTGTTTTTATAAAATGCTAAATGTTTTCTTTCTTTGATTCTCATGTTTTATCTCATGTTTTTTTTTTCATTTTCATACTACTGCTGTTCCTACTTTACAGGCTTTTATCCTATGTTTGGTTTCATTGCCACTGAATCATGCAAAGCACCTTGAATTACCTTGTGTTAAAAGTGTGCTATACGAATAAAATTAGGGCTATTGGGCCTTGCCTTACCTTGCCTTCAGCTAATCTTCTTTCTTTCTATCTAGCAGGAATATTTACTGAGTAAAAAAATGTGATGTAATTTCAACCAAACATATTTCCTTTCCTCAGAAAACCATAAAACTCAAATATGGGTCCAATGAGGTGATTCTGAGGTGTGTCTGCAGTGCAGTAAAATACTCATCTAAACAGCCAGGTTGTAGATTTAGGGATATTGCTGCAAGTAATGGGACAGTTTAGTTGCAATGCTGAAAGAAATTAGTATCATTACATATATTTTGTCTTGTTCTTTCATCGTGGGACTCTAAGTGCTCTTAACATGCTGCTATTTTTCAGATCATAATCTTCTCTTTTTATAGAGATAGGTGGGAGACATAGGCTAAACTTGTTCAATTCATTATCTAAATCAGTGTATGGACACCATGAATGCTATTTACATATTTTTGTGTCATAAGACTGAAGTTGTGCATTGTAGCTAATACAATCACAGTCTATGTAGACAGACAGTTAAAGTTTAAATAATGTGCAGGAACACTACCAATTTTGAGTTTTTACTTCTTTTCTGGACTGATGGTATGTTTGATTTGTTGAGGAAGTGCTATAATTGGACAGAGTGTTTGACACATGATTGCTGCATGTTTCAGGGGAAACCCCTTTCATCATTTCATTGCTCATCTAACACATCTCTACCTTTTTTATTGTCTCTCTACCTTGTTTTTCCTTTATATCCTCCCCATCACTGCCCCTTCATTCTCACCCATCTGCTTTGTCGTTCTGCCATTTTTGTGTTTTTCTTCTCCTTTTCTTCACATTCCTGCCTCTTCTCATTCCACCACCTCCGTCTCTTTCTTTGCAGCTTGCCTATCTGCATGTCTGTGTTTTGGCTGTGTGGGCGCCTTCCTGTCAAAACCTGCTGTGTATATACGGATGTGTGTATTGTTGTTTCTTTGCTTTCTGTGGTATTGTTTTTGCTTTTTTTATTGTTGTGTCTCCGAATTCCCTTGCTTACTGGATTGTGTGCAGTTCGGTTTCGGTAAACATTTTGAGTGCCCTGGTTTTAATCTAATGTTGTAAAAACTGTATGTGTCTGCATTTCATTTGTAAGTCTTTGTAGTTTGTCAGTATGTGTCTTCTCCACGTATTGTATGTCTTCTTGCGTCATTGTGTTATTGCAATATATCTGCATGCTAGCGTACTTTTTTCTGCATCCTCTAATCCGTTAAAAAAAACAAATTTTTTTTTCTTACTAAGAAAAAAAAGAGAACACATTAGCAGCAGCGACTGTCAGCTGTCTAGAACCTAACTTTTATTTTACAATATGTAATCAATGCATCATTTAACCTGAGGGCTCACTTACAAGTACACAAACAAATACACACAGGCACGGAATTTAGAATCAATATATTATTAGCTGCAGGTTTAGCTTTGCAAATATGTTAAGATTGTACCATCAAGTTACTCTCATCTGAGTTCCCACTGTTTCCTCCTCCTACTATGTTGGATATTTTTCTAAGAAACACTTGACACAAAAGCTTTGCCCTTGTGGAAAGACACTTCATCTATATTTATGCATGGCTTTATGCCAGTGTAGCTGTTGTATTTCAAATCGCACAATGATATTTAAGGCTTACGACCCTGCGAGCCAGGATTTAAATCTAGGACTTTCCTGCTCCAAGATAATACAGTTTTTGATTTTGCTTGGTGTTTTCAGTTGTCGACACACTTTAATTAGTTAATTGCTCATAATGTTCAACCCCTCAATATTCCTGCAATTTTAGTCCAAAATATTTTTTAAATGCATACCCAAATTAAAATTAGAGCTGTTCTTGAACCATTTGGAGTAGAGATATGGCTGGGGTCTCTTTGGAAAAAAACCTCTGAAATTTGTCACAGGACAGTGAAAATATGTGTAAGTGAAATTGTTGCTCACTTATATAATTTTTAATATAGTGGAAAAGATCAAATGTTGTGTCTGCAAAATTTTGAAAATATATGCTCAAATTTTTTTTTTAGATTTGTGTGGTGACCCTATAAATGTTGTGGGTCTAAAGTGTGATTTATCACCTATATTCACAAACAGAATGACACCAATAAACCAAAAAAGAGCATTTTACACCATTATTTAATTAACTAAAGATCAAAGGCGCCCAAAAAATGTAAAATCTGTGCCAAATCTGCTGTTTCCTTCTGTTTTAAAAAAAATCTCAAAATTACCGCTGTCTTGTGTCAAACACAGTTCCATGGCTTCCACAATGTTGTATAATAAAGTGTGTTTTCGCTCGGTACTCAAAGGGTTACTTACTGTGCGTAACAGTGCGTAATCCTTTCCTTTCTTTGTTTGGATAAACTTATTTACGTGGGCCATTTTCTATGGCACAGATAAAGTCACACCCCTTGACTGACCTATTGCCGTTCTCAGCATTCCATTGGCTATTTGATGTGTCACTCATCAGAACTCTGTTCTTTGATTGGTTTAAACAAATTCTTTTTTTTTTTTACAAAGCTTTCTTTTTGTTGAAAATGTGAGACAGTAGAAAGGATAATCAGTTTCCTACTTGGTCAAGTAAGCTGTCGATTAAAATGTTACACTTTTAAGATAACATTGAGAAAATATTTTCAATAGTAAGTGCACTGGCGGACGTGAAAGTAACTTCCTGTGATGAATCAGGAAATCTCAGATTTTTAGCAGAACAATTTTAGGCCATTTTTTTACTATTTTTATGGATCTATTTTTGTTGTGGACCAACAACTTTGATTGAGGACTTTAATGGGACCCTTATGGATCTAAACATACCGTTTTTGATCGAGATGGAGGGGTTATATCATGTAAAACGGACTACTAAGCAGTAAGTTTAAACGTTTATTTTCAATTATTGAATATTGGTTCGGGTTGAAAAAAGGGCTTGTTGAGCGAAAATTATTCAATCATTTATTTTCAATCAATTTTTGTTTTCTGTAAAACACGTGAACTAAAAAACAATCATTGACTTACAACTTACAACAAATAATTGATATTTCAGTGTGGGCATATATGACAGAAATCTGAATGAGTCATTGCCATCTTTGTTCTGCTAGACAGAACCTAGACAGCACGTTAATGCAAATCCTACCTCAAGAAGAGGAACTTCCTTGTATCAATTAGTCAATTCTCATCACAAAACTCACATGCTGGGTCCCCCAGGGTTCCATCCTAGGGCCCCTCTTATTTAACATTTACATGCTCCCATTAAGGCACATTATAACAACAAATAATATGACCTACCACAATTATGCTGATGACACTCAGCCTTATAGCTCAATGTCACCAGGTAACGTTGAACCTGTCCAAATCCTAAATAAAGGCATTGCACAAATTAGAATTGGATGTCCCATAATTTCCTTCAACTGAACAAAAACAAAACAGTACTTATCTTCAGACCCAAAAAAGATTGATTAAATATCAGTACACAAATTCACTCGGTCCAACTAGAAACTACAGAACACACCAGAAATCTAGGTGTAATAATGGACTCAGACCTGAACCTCCAAGGTCAAATAAAGGCAATAACAAGGTCAGCCTTCTATCACCTGAGTAACATTTCTAGGATTAAAGGACTGATGACGCAAGGATACCTAGAAAAACTCATCCATGCACCTATCTCTAGCTGCCTTGATTACTGTAACAGTATCTTCACAGGTCTGCCTAAAAAATAAATCACACAGTTGCAGTTGATCCAGAATGCTGTTGCTCGTGTTCTCACTAAAACCAGAAAAGTTTAACACATCGGCCCAGTTCTAAAGTCCTTACACTGGCTCCCTATAGCTCAGAGAATATGCTTCAAAATGCTTTTATTAATCTATAAATCATTGAATGGGTTAGCACCAGAGTACATTAGAGATCTTCATATTGTGATACAAACCATCCACACAGGTGCTCCAGCTCTAGTCTACTGATTGTCTCTAAAACCAGAACCAAGCATGGGGAAGAAGCTTTCAGTTTCTATGCTCCTCACATCTGGAACAAACTATCGAACGACTGCAAAACTGCAGAGACACTGAACTCTTTAAAATCTAAAATAAAAACTTACCTATTTAGACTTTGTTATGAGTAACTGATACTATTATTGCCAATTCTATTATTTTTTTTATCCTAAATTGTTTTTTATTCAAATGCTAAATGTTGTCTTTATTGTTTCTTTTATACATGCTTATTTATGCTTTCTTTAAGTGATTCTAATTTTTAATTATCACATTTTTGTAAAAATGTAAATCACTTTGTATTGCCTTGTGTTGAAATTGTGCTATATAAATAATATTGCCTTGCCTGCTACATGGGCATGTTGATTATTACTCAGTTTGTGTGTTAAATTGTTATTCCCTATGAAAGTTGATTTTTTTCAGGTAGTGAGGTAAACAAAAGCATAAATATAATCCAGGAATGCAATTTTTTACTTTTTCTCATTACAAAAACCATTGACATGCATGTGTCTATGTCAACTAAGTTTTAAATATACTACTAGTCAAAACTTTGACAAGCCAACTGAGTCATTATTGATGGCTAATATGCTAACAGCTGAAGTCACTGTTTTAAGACCATTAAACTCAAGTACAAATCTTAAAGGGCAACAAAAAATGTAAATAAGTCAAAGGTAATATTATTGTCAATCAACATGCCTTGGTAAATTTGGTTGATAAACATTAGTCTATTTTAATCAACAAAGAGAATACAATTTTATTGCCATGCAGCTGTTAATTAAAATGAATACTCAAATAAAACTAAACATAAACCCCCTGTAATACATTTAAAACAAAGTATGGAGGGAGTTAAGGATTTTTTTCCTTCTAAATAAAGATTAAGAAAATATGAGAATTACTCAAATTTGCCTTTTAGTGTAACAGAATCACTCAACCCTTCACATTTTTGTTTGGGTAGCAAGGAAAACCATATCTCGGGAATTAACGTGCAAGGAAAACAAACATTTATTTCAAAAACTTCTTAATGAGAAAATTGTCATCTTTTATCTGTTGCCAAGCACTTGAACTTTGGCACAAATGGTGTGATGGCCAGGGGTAATCATTGATGAATTCTGTAGCTTTTTGTTGATGAGTTAAAGTAACTGAAATGCTGCTCGCAGCTTCATAGAGTGACTTCATTGCATAATATTTTTATGTTTTTACCCAGGACATTTGATGAAAAGTACCTTTAAAATTTTGCTTGTGTCTCATAGCAATGGTCTTTTGGCAAATAAGCACATAATTCTGGTGCTGTATGGAGGGAAAATAATTGCTAATTGTTTGGCCCATTCATCTTTTAACTTTTTTATTTCTATTGTCAGCTTTTCTTTAAGCAGGAAATTTAGAACACGCCATTTCTTTCATATCGAATAACTGCCAAGATAGAATTAAAAAAAACAAGCAGCACCAAGTGTCAAAGTAAAAAGTGTCACTCATGCAGACAGTACTGTGCAAGTGACAGTCAGCGAGTCGATAGCATGGAGAAGACTGTACTGTTACTCTGTAATGGGGCTGACATGCGGTCATCATGTGTACTTCCTGTTATATAAATGGAGAGCATACAATACTGTGTTGCCTCAGTATAAACATGTGGATATAGCAAAAGAGTTGTGCTTCAGGTCCAGAAATAGGTGGTTCTGGATTGTTGGCACCGTGCCCATTGAGAAAAGCACACCATTCTTTACCATAAAGAAATACATAAAGTCCTTACCTTTGGTCATTTTTCAACAAAAAAAAAACATCTGTAGTTCTCCTAAAATGGTATCAATAACCACCATCTGTTCTTCCTATTTATTCTTTAGTTACGTCTGACAATTGTACTATTCTATAGATAACATAATACTGATGTAACTGTGAACTTGCAAAAAATGCTATAGAAATTTGCTTTATTTCTCAATGACCAGAGGTACGAGATTAAGTTTACAGGTTGTGCACAACTAGAGGTCTTTTAAATAAGTAACCTAGGTCATTTGATGCACAGGAGAAAATAAAACATCAACTCACATGTTTATCTTGAAGTGTTTGCTCTTTTTGCTGCTGTGCTCACTTACTTACATAGTTGTGGTTTGGGAAATGTGATAAATGTCATGATTTCCTTCCAAAAAAATTGTGTTAGGTAATGAAGAAAATCAAACATTTCGGTCAATATTCCTATTCAATGTCACATAGATGACTAGGACAAAACCTGTAGAGTGGCAGACTGGAGAGTGTGTTCCCGTTTTAAGAAAAATGGGAGTAGGAGGTGTATTTCAATTACTAATGTTTACACTTCTGAGCTTCTCTGGGAAAGCATACTCTAGGGTCATAATTCTCAAACTGTGGTTTGTGTACCACCAGTGGTACACAAGCTCTCCCTAGTGTTACTTGAAGAAAAGTTCTAAACATTTTTTTTAATAAAAAAAAAAGTAAAAAAATACCATTCACTCACAGTCTGGCTGTGGCTGGCAACAATTACCAATAAATAATCATTATTAGGAGTAAATAAGCCTTCTTTAGTAATTGCCTATAGTTAAAATAGTAAGTCTTCTCTACTGTATGTTTAGGTTGGTCATGATAGTGGTACTTGGAGAGCTCAAGATTTTTTCAGGTGGTAC